>JAUYWH010000027.1:13370998-13434864 GCA_034779795.1 Ctenopoma multispine | reverse complement strand
TGCACATCTCTTAGCCAGTTCTGAAGCAACGTGTTTGTGTCATTTCACTGAGAACAGAACAGGAAGTCTGACACAATAAAAGAGGAAGTGCTAAGGTACTCTTCAAAATAAAAGCGCAAAGTAAAGTGGCTTTGCCGGCATTTACAATATATACTACTTTTTTGACACACTAGTATTTTAAATCAGTGTAGTAAATGGGTTTGAAGAGGTATGTGTACTTGTAGTGTTTGGATGTCATTCAGTACAAAATTCAATCAATGGTTATGATAGTAAACATAACAGGGGCAAGTGCAAGTAGATAAATACTAAACTAATTCATAGGATTTGTCCTTTGCAGGTATGGCCGCTCTGGACAGCCGTGCTTCTGGTAAAATGGGTATGAGAGCAGTGGGGTATTATACCATCACTACTGTCATTGCTGTGTTCATCGGCATTGTCATGGTGCTCATTATTCACCCTGGAAAAGGAGCAAAGGATGAGTTCACCAAGCAGCAGCAGATAGAACAGGTCAGCCCTGCTGATGCCTTCCTGGACCTCATCAGGTATCCCCACACTAATTTTATGCAGCTAGAAGAACCAAACACACTTTCAAGACCCCTCAAGCTCACCGAGGGGTCAACTAAACCCCTCAGTCAACTAAAATTAAAATTCATAATGCTTCATATACATATGTCTTGACTGATCATGTCACAAGCATTGTGAACAGCAGGTAAAGTCAGTGATGAGGGCAGATGACTGACGACAACGAAATTTTAATTAGACCTTATGATTTTTTAAAATAATTTATCAGACCTGCTCTTCATATGTTGTGTAAAACTGTTGACAGACAGGGCACCTTAGATTTTGGGGTATAGATTATGACCCAGTTCATACAGCAGGCGTCACTTGATGTATTATCCAATCCCACATGCATGGTAAGTATTCCATGTGTACCATGGCTCTCTCCACCATGGCCATGGTAAGCTGAACATTAACATAAGTGAATTATGTTTTCCTTGCCTGAAAGAGGTTTATTCATCGCCTTTTTTGATACTGATCAGTCAGAGGTGTTGGTGCCAATAAGTCAGATTACAAAGACAACAGACAATGTTTTAAATACATATAGATGTAGTTTTTCTGCAAAACCTATCCCTAAACCAGAACTAATGTTTTAATCCTAACACAAATGTATCCTATGTGTTGTGTTTCCCAGAAACATGTTTCCTCCTAACCTTGTGGAAGCTTGCACCAAACAGGTAATTCTCCAACCATGTCACTCTCAGTCTTTGTCACTTTAGCATATCACCATCTCAACTAGTGCTCATGTCACTTGGTTTAAAGTCTCTTCAGTACAGGTCTTCTGCTATTTTTTTATCTTCATATTTCCATTGTCATTCCTGTGTATTTTCAGCTACTTGAGATCACTGATACAAGGGAAATTATTTGTACATGTATACTCTCCGCACTTAAATATAAACTCTTCATTACATAAAAACAAAACTTCCTGGTAAATAATATAAGCTAATCTGCTCATACTTCAAACATGAAGATTCCAAAAAGAGAAATCTATATAACATTTCACACAGGGATGAATATTTTTCCCATGCTTAAACCTTAAACCACATTTTTGCAGATAAGTGGAGTGAATTTGTGAAATGTCATGTACCATATGATAATAGTAGTAGATAAGAGTAGGCAAATAATTGCTTTCTGAAATGCTGAACTTCTTATGTCATTGAACATGTTTGCCTGGAAATCTTCTAATGTATTGTTCCTATAAAGTATTTGTAAAATTATTACAATTTAACCTGTCCTCTTCCTTTTTTAAAAATCTAGTTCAAAACGCAGTATGCCAAAAGAGTAGTCCATGTGAAGATGACGGTGAATGACACTATATTCACACTCAATGGTAGCCAGGAAATATCCCGGGAGGAGATGATCCCAGTGCCAGGGACAGTCAATGGAATCAATGCTCTCGGCCTGGTGGTGTTCTCCATGTGCTTTGGTCTCATTATTGGGAACATGAGGGAACAAGGACAGCCACTCAAGGATTTCTTTGACTGTCTAAATGAAGCCATCATGAGGCTGGTTGCCATAATCATGTGGTAAGTGTGAGGAGGGATAGATAAATGGATGGGGAATAATGTCGAATGAACAAATGAATCAAAATAACACCTATCATTGCTTCTCAGGTATGCTCCTATTGGTATCTTATTCCTGATTGCTGGTAAGATCGTGGAGATGGAAGACATTACAGCCATGGGAGGCCAGCTGGGAATGTATACAGTGACCGTAATTTGTGGCCTACTGGTCCATGCCATCATTGTCCTACCAACGCTCTACTTCGTCATCACCAGAAAAAACCCCTTTGTTTTCATTGCAGGGCTTTTGCAAGCTCTCATTACCGCCCTGGGAACATCCTCCAGGTATGTGATTTGGTTCAGTAATAGTATCGATAGTATAGTATAGATATTAAATCATCAGATGTTGAAAGGAGAATTGGTTGTTCAATACGCAGTAAACTGGAGTATGAATCAGCTTTGCTTTACTGCTTGAAAAAAAAAGAAGACCAAAATGAAACAAATACAAAACACAGTAAATAAAGTACACTGAGTGGTATTAAAGTCCAGTTTCACAAATACATTTCATTTCCTCACTGACAAAAGATATAAATATGAACAGAAAAGAATATTAGTAATGTCTATGACAACCAGCAAGTCCTTGCTCACCCCAAGAGTTCTGAATCCCAATTCTGTCTGGGTATTGTGCAGATTTAAAAAAATTTTTCTTGGTTTCTGGTTTGCAATGAATGGTTTCAGACAGTGGTATGCAGTCAGCCTCTCTGAATACTGCAGATGAGGAGGGCTGAGCATGACTTTTTCTTCAAGTTAGCAAAATACCAACTGTGTCTATTCCCCTCAGTCATTCTAACAATCTCTCTTTCTGTCGTCCTGCCTGTCTCTCTGTCTTCTCTCAGTTCTGCTACTCTGCCCATCACCTTCAAATGCCTGGAAGAAAACAATAAAGTGGATAAACGTGTGACGCGTTTCGTGCTTCCCGTTGGTGCCACCATAAACATGGATGGCACAGCTCTATATGAAGCCCTGGCAGCCATCTTTATTGCCCAGGTCAATGATTATGACCTTAACTTTGGACAGATTCTCACCATCAGGTATTATACGTGGTTACATTTATGTTTCAGTGTTTGCTTTGTAAAAAGGAATTAATAATGACATTCACTGAATAACTTGTATAACTAGTTGTAACTAATTCAACATGTTTTTGTACAATGTAACCCAAAAGGATTTATGATTGAGTCATTCACTTTCTTTGCTCTGACACTTTCTGGGGTACAGGAAAATATTTTTCTTACATTTGTTTCTCATTATGGCAAAAAATACTACTTAAACCATGTGAAACATATCCAAGCCTCAAAACCCCAGCCTCTAGTCAAAGAAATGAACTTAAAAGAAACTCTCCGGTGCTATGAACAATGGATGGTAGAACTGTCAAACCTGGAAAATGTCTTGTTGTTAGTTTTATTATAATAAATACTTTTTGTTACACAATTCAAACACAACCAAATTTCTCTCTGTTTGCCTTTGTTACATTTCTCCTCATCAGTATCACAGCCACAGCAGCCAGTATTGGTGCAGCTGGAATACCTCAAGCAGGACTGGTTACAATGGTGATCGTGCTAACGTCCGTAGGCCTGCCCACTGATGACATCACACTCATTATTGCTGTTGATTGGTTTCTGTAAGTATTAGCGATACAGTGTCTTAGACATCTTCACTTTAAATGGGAAAGTTGGCAATTAGGAAGAAGGTCACTTGGCAGAAATAAAAAGGATTTAAACACGAGGAAGTCAAATATAATGTGATTTATTTATTTGAATGTGACATTTCCAGATGTTAGGGGTTAATAAATTGAACTGGTGTGGTGCATGCTTTGAACTGGATTACAGGACAGCCTTCAGAGACACTCTCTACACATTCCATGTTCCTTAGTCCATAGAAGTTCATTTAGCAGCTATCTGATACCATTACAGTCCTACCTCCTCCTTTACTGGTTCTTAGTGTTTGATGATTACCTGGAGTGAACAAGTATGCTTTCAGTTATCTAATGTTATTTTCTATGTACACACATTTTCAGACTCTCATTGTGGATTTAATTTACAATCTATTTGTTTGAATTGTTTAATGTTTATTGCTCTTTTATGCTCTCTCTCTCTCTCGTCTTGTCTTGTTGCCTCTTCTTTGATCTTGTGGCATATTGTCTTTCCTTTCCATTCCCTACAACCTGACTGAACCTGTCTGTCTTTCTTCAGGGACCGATTGCGCACCACCACCAATGTTCTTGGAGACTCAATTGGTGCAGGTATAGTTGAACACCTGTCTCGCCATGAATTGCAGAACAAGGACCCAGAGATGGGCAACTCAGTGGTAGAGGAGGCCGACAAGAAGCCCTACCAACTCATCTGCCAGGAGAATGAATATGAGAATGAGAAACCTGCTGACAGTGAGACCAAGATGTAGGGATGAGCTTTTTGCTTAAGATAGCATACATTCTTAGAAAAAACATTGCGATGTAATGAGCCATGCTCTTAACAAGCCTCTTCTTAATTTGCAAACATTTGTCTCACATGATTAGAGGGGTCAAATTAAATAGAGGTTTGGCTATACTATATTTCATTTGAGATAAGTTACACTAATGTGGAAAGACTGATGTGTGATTTCCTGACATAATATAGACTTGAAATGGTTTGCTGATGCATTTTTTTCTAAGGGTTTGTACTATGATGCCTCCTATGAGTACATATATATCTGCTAAAGGACGCAAGCTGTTTACCATTAAGTATGAACTACTCTAGAGCCTGTGGTCCATGGGCTGCATGGCATATCCAACTACTCTCAGAACTGTGCTGACTAATCTCATTCACTAGAGGCCAGTATTGCTGTGGGGGTTAATCCTGCAGCAGGTTTCAGTTCATGCTCGCACATACTTTTTCTGGCTTAATAGTTCTGGTTGGCATTTTGACTTGAGTTATATGTCAAGAATGTACATGAAATGATAGTAAAATAGGATTGCATGCATGTACACTCAGATGACCAGGCTGTCAATTTACAAAGTTCTATACAGACATTTGTGGCTTTATTTTCTACAGTATAATGTACAGATTTGAACTGGACAAATGAATTGTGTAATTTACATTAAGGCACGTTGTTTTTTAGGTACACATTTTGTATTTCTTACACCAATCACAACAATCATTAAGACTGATAAACCAAAATCACCCATGTCTTTTTATTTAAGTTTATTCATATGAGAATTTGAAAGTCAGAATTTTTTAACAATTCTGTATGAACCAAAAAAGATTCTGTACAGTTTAATTAGATCATTCCCAGCTATGTCCAGATAAATCAATAATCTGCGCAATAAAGTATTGTTTCAATAGGAAAGATAGTTATGATTTTATTTCTGTTCAATTCTAATAGTGATTTGAGTCAGTTTCTTAGTTATAGATCTAAAAAAATGATAAACATTCATATGCATTTACAAGAATAAAAAGTGTTTTATATTAAATTAGTAAATAGTAAATAGTAGGTTGAATTTGTCATTTTCAAATGTTGTTAGACTATGTTCAGGTCTTGAGTACTCACTTCCTATAGATAATAACATCTCATTACATGTGATATAATAGGGGTGCATGTTGTAAAATAATGGATTTCACTTACTGCTCCATCCTCTATTTGAGCTAACTTGAATTTGCTAGTGTTGTATTGTATTTTAGTTCAGCTAATTTGGAAATTATCAAATGTAACATTTACATAGAAGTTGGTCTGTATAGAGAATTCTGAATATACTGTACTTGTATAGAGAGGATGTAGATAAATGTGTACATTGATTGTAGACTTAAATAGTAAAAGATTACTTGAGGATTGTGTATGTAAAGATGCTGTAATGATGCTCTTGTCAATGACCAAACTAACAATCCCTTGTTTCTTTTACAATGCAAAACTGTCTTATTTTAAGGGCTAAACGTTTTCTCTTACATTTGTGGAAATGGAATAGATCCCTTGTTTACAGGTACTAGTAATAAAACCAATTTTCTCATGAATAGTTCCCACACACATGCACACACACACAACTGAATATGATTTGTAGTTTTATCTTGCATTGATTTTTTAATTAAAAAAATTAAATCAATGGTTGTGTTTTATATTATTAACCATGAACACTTATGTAATCTGTGATAACCCTCTACAGAAATGTCTTAATGAGCAGATGATGCTTGTTTAATTACTTGTAACACACATGTTAGAAGGCATGAGGAAGCAGCTGCCTGTGAACTACTCATTCAGAGGAGTGTTATGAAATTAATAGCTAAATTATTGTCTTAGTTAAAGGAACATTAGAAGCTGTTGGTACTAGGGAAACCAGTTCTTATTTTCCTACATCAAGGACATCCTAGGACATTCTTTTTCTACTGAGCAGATTATTGTCCTGTTTTACATGTACCAAAGTCATATAGTGTACCAAAGTCATATAGTGTACTTTATATAATCATAAAGTGCCCTGAGATGACTTATGTTGTGAATTGGCGCTATATAAATAAAGTTTGTAATAAAAAAATTAAAATTGAATTGAATTGAATTGAATATGAACCTGCATATTCAAAACATATATACTCAGGTAAAGTGGAAAGAATGTTGACTGATGAATTATCATTAAGTACAGTTTTGAGGTAGTTAATAATTTTTATTATTATGACATTTCACTACATTTTATACTAAATTTGTACCTGATACATTTATATAACAGATTTTGAGAACATAACAGCACCCATACTATGCATAAGTATAAATTAAACTTCTATGACTAATAAGAAGCTCAAATGTAATTTTTCATTTATATCAGTAATATGTTACATCACAATAATAAGACAGTAATACAGCAACTTATATTTTATATATTGGTTAATACGGTACTTTTACTTACTTATTTCACAACTAAAATAGTTGTATTGCTTGTAATAGAGTACTTCTTAAAGCCCAGTGCACATAGATAAATGGTGTTTTATTTTAAATATCCTACAAAATTATTAAAATGCATTTAAGTATACAAGATGGAAAAATATAGCTGCATAAGCTGGCAAATTAGTGTTTGTTCTGCTTCATCATCAGAATATTCAGCAATGTTTTTTTATATGTGTACCATTATATAATCTGTTGCTTTCATGGTTTTAGTTAACAATGTAAAGAAAGGCAGACAAACACTTAAAACAATAATAACTCCACCACACAATGTTCAACTCCAAGTCCACTCAAGGAACAAGTATCCACACACCTTGTTATCTGTAAATGGCTTATAGTGTTGCAGATTCTAGTTTTTCATGTACAAACCATTTGACAAGCCATTTGTATATTTTTCATGAAAGGAACCATGCACCTCACTTTTGCAAATAACTTGAAAATTGTTTATCTCTGTATTTATTTTGTCTCTGAGAGTTCACGTCTCATGCAAATACCATCCAACTTACTCCTCCATGACATGAATGCTGTTTGTATTCTCTCTTAGAAAAAGATTTTAATGTAAAAACAATGAGATTTCTAACTATTTTAAGTTCTAATGCCTGCTGTATTTTAGAGGTTTGTCAAACAAATTTAATTGTAGCATCAAACAATAATAAAAATAAAAATATTATGTGATTTTACACTAGAATAGACAGCAGAAGCCGTAGAAGGTAACTTGTCCTACAGCGCTCTCTAGCGGCTCAAACACGAAACGTTGCATGGTATTTTGTTTGGCGCCGATGGAGGGAGTCACTCCTGAGATCTTTGGTCAGTCAGACGGCAGAACTTCCGGTCGGCATTTTGTTCTACGAGAGGAGAGCCTCTTGATGATCGCAACAATCGTCATATTTCTCATTTACTGTCGAAATTGGCTGTACTCATTGTTTATGTCGGCGCAGACCGACTGAAACTCCGAAGAACGAATGTTTCCCCATGAATGTACGTTGAAACATTCACCCTTGAGTGACGGAAGAACAACGAATCAGTCCGACCCGGATTATTGTTGATAGCTAGCAAGCTAGCTCAGCAGCTAGCTGGCAAGCCAATCGAGTTCCTTCTGGAGGAGCTGCGAGAGAGAAGAAAGGGGGAGCTAGAGATACGGACACGGACACAAACCAAGCTAAAACATTCCCCTCCCTTTGAACGCAACATCCGAAGGTAAATATAATCACCCATCTATCTTTATGAATCAAACTTTTTACATTGCTATTATTAACAATAACATTAACGAATGCTCTGCTGCAAGACCACCTACGGCGTCGTTTATCGTTGACCGGGAGGTAACGGAAGCTAGCGAACTAGCCAGCCAAGCTAGCTAGGTGTGTTTTTGCTCTGCCGAGGCGCACGGCCTCAACTGGATGTCATTTGTCGAGCCCGAGGATTGGGCCGTTGCCACGGAATTACAATCCGTGCCGTTGCCTTTACATCTACTCACACAAACACATCGCCTTTATTCCAAGCTCAAGGGGAATTGGCTAACGTTCATCGGCGTAACCTCGACCAGCGCTTCCTTGTATTATTTAAACTACGTCCTTTTTATTTGAACGGAGAGCAGCGTTAGAAGCTAACTAACAACAGTTAGAGCTAGTTAGCATAACTAGCTAGCTATTAAAACACGACTATTGTTGTTAGCAAATGTTAAGCAGCTAGCGTTAGTGATCTTAGCTGCTATCGTAAGTGGTAACACTAGCTTCGCGGTTAGCTCGCAAGATCCAGACAGTCAACTTCTTGGCAGTGTAACGTTGATGGTTTTGTTCGCGAGTAGCGGGCTGCAACTGGCAAATCGCCTAACTAAGGTAAACACTTAAACGGGTGCCAACGTCAACTATACGTTAGATAACTGTCGGGTTGTAATTCTTTTGGATTATATTAGTCCTGACGTAGTGTGTTGTTTTGCTGCCTTTGGCAGGGTTTATGTTGGTTTGGATCCTCTCCTATTTTGAAATGTTTTGACTGACTCCGTACTGAGCACAAGCTCCACTGCCTCAGCTATAGTTAATTTATGATTGGAGTTTGGTAGGTACGTTAATGTTAATGGACATTGTGGATATGTTTTTTTTTCGTGGTCACAGTTTATACAGTTTGTTTGGTTGCTGCAAGTTAGCCAGTTTGCAGAATCCGTACGGTGGCTGTTGGCTACTGGATGATGCAGACCCCCACTACTGCCGCCACCATCACAGTGCATCTGTTCCTTTGTGCTGCCTCCTGCCTGTCAGTCTCACAGCTGTCAGCCAAGCCCCTGCGTACAGAGGGAGACCACATAGACTGAGCATGCAAACATTACAGCTGTGTAATGTAATGTTTGTAATATCCATCTATTGATGTCTTTGACAGTTATGTTGTGCAGAATGTCTTTCATCTCTTTACCATCTGACCTGAGCAATATGCTTGCACTCTTTACACTGAGGTCTCCTTGTGTATACAGTTTAATCCGGTGTCATTAATATGCAGAAGTTACTGAAAAAGTTATTGAATTTTCTTAAAAGTCATTAAAAATTATTTCAGATAAGCTCAACATTGCTCCATTCTGTGTTTGTGGATTGTGTAGCAGTAATGACATGATCATTGTAGATATGAAAGTGCATGTGTGACCGTGAATTATTCTGACACTATTTTGCAGTTTTTGCTTTGTTTCTTAGTGCAACACCTGTAGAGAGAGCATCTGTTATTATCACAAGACTTCTTTAACACTGTTTTTTTAGTATGTTATAAAGTCTGATCAAGAGCAATGTTCTCTTCCAACAGATTGAAGGATTAGGACGTTTTATCTGAAATGTCAGTGAGTCCACCCAAGACTGCACAGAATTCTTCAGAAAGGTATTATCACAATGTCTTGAGTAATTTATGTTTTTAGTGAATTGTCATTGTTGACAATAATTGTTTACTTTTAACTAATAATTTGATAGCCACATTAGGTGGGGTAGAAAACTGGTACATGTTATCAATGTCTATTTTTCATCTCTTTAACATGTAAACTCATTGATGCAGCTTTGTGTTACAGAGGATAAACTAGAATAATACAGGAGCCCTACACTTGCCTTATTTTGGTGTCTTTGGTGTTTTTTGAGATGCGTTTAGATATTCTCCAAATTGCATCTGGCTTTGCCTTATTTTCCTTTGATCTCCTTTGATCTCCTAGTCTTACTTGAAAGGTTAAGGACACCGACAAGGAAAATCATTTAAGACAAATTACGTGCAATGCAGGGCCCTGATTTGTACTGACCCATCATAATAATCTGTGAGTAAAGAGCCCTAATATAGAGCGATAGACTTCTATGCTAGCAGCAGAGATTTACGTCAGTTGACTAATTATTCAGTTTCGCAGTATTGGCAGTATTATGCATATGTAAAATGTACATTTCAATCAGACAATAGTTGGAGAGAATGTAGAAGAAATGTAGTACTCTATAAACTGGATTAGTAGGGCAGTCAAAATGTCAGGGCTTATTCATTGGACTGCATTATCACTTGTACTTTCCAAAATATTTCTTTACTGGTGGTAGTGTAATACATGAATCGTTTTTTTTTTTACATGAAATATCCATTTTTTTTAACCCAAGAAACCAGTAGAAGTGGTAATATTTTATTGTCGTGTTTCTACCTGTTTTTGTATATTTTCCATGCAAGGAATGCATTTGTTTCTGGAAGCCACCCTATTTATATTGTAAATGTGCTATTAGGGGAAATTCAGGTAACTTGACATGACATTTAAATACCTAATTTAATAAGCATCAGATGGTATCACCAGGCTGATCTATGATTTTATTCTTTGAAAAAAGGGCAACAAAAACCCAGAGCTTTTTAGGGATTTTATTTTTTAGTATTTTGGTCTCAGATAACTAATTTGTGTTTGCTGTTGTTTATAGTATGTTGCCAGAACATAACATAGCATGACTGAGGAGCAGGGTAATCTTTTAGCTTGTTTTTTAACTGTATGTTCTGGAATAAATTCTCTGTGAATTTGTATTTCTGGAACATTTCTTAAGACTGTACTTGCGACATTAACAACATTCTACATATACAAGCAAAAGGTTGAGAGTCTGCTTAAATGCAAAGTACAGAATATAGCAGCTTATCTTTGATGACAAGATCTAATAAGACATGTTTATTTGTGGCTTACTGATGAGGCAGCAGTCACCTTTTCTTCTTTATAAAACATGAGACATACCAGTATATACACTGTTGAAAAAATCTTGTCATTCACTGCAATTGATGTTCTTGAATGATATTGATTATTTTATCATTCTGCTCTGTTTTTGTCTGCTTTTTTATTTTGTTATTATTTTCACCCTCTATCTTTTGCTCTCTTTCTTGATAATTTTTATCTTATGGTGTGTATTAACCTCCCTCACTCCTAGGTGTCAGGAGATGTGAGGACGGGTGTTGTCCATCGACCCCCTGATCTACCTGTGTATCAACACACTCCCCCACCCTCACCTTCAGCATGAATGGGGATATGCCTCATGTTCCCATCACCACTCTTGCTGGGATTGCTAGCCTCACAGACTGTGAGTGACACACACTCATATTCTAAACGCATTATCAGTTTTTGTTTTGTCTGCTCTTCCAGTGAAAATTACCAAGCTGAAATATTCTGTCTGAACAGATGTAAATTTGCAATTGTGATCACATTTTCTGCCTCTTGCTATGTCTACATTCTTCCCTCTACTCTTTTACAACAAATCATAATACCCCCCCCCCCCCCCCACACACACACACTCGCTCTCATATTTTTTTTATTTATTTACATCTCAACCTCTCTTCTTCCACCGTTTCTCTCTTGTTGCCTTAGTGTTGAACCAGCTACCCCTCCCTTCCCCTCTCCCGGCCACCACTACCAAGAGTCTCTTATACAATGGGAGGATCGCAGAGGAAGTTACCTGCCTACTGGGCTGTCGGGATGAGAATCTGGCGTCTCAGCTAGCCCATGGCCTCAACCAGGTCTCCACAGAGCACATGTAAGTACAGTGTTTATATGGCAAGTTATGTCTTATGTAATTAGTTTACTTATTAATAATAAGTAATAATAATAGTTTACTTATTAATAATAAGTAAACAATGTATTGTCAGTTCCTGTATGATACTGTTAAGTGTGCCACCTACTTATTTAGCCCCTTTTAATTTATAATATGTCTGAGCTTTTGACATGTGTGTTTTCAGAGAGCTGAAAGACAACCTGGGTAGCGATGAGCCAGAGGGAGATGCACCACTGTTGCTGCAGACCATGCTGGCCAGGAACCCTGGCATCTTCAGGGAGAAAAGTATGAGCACCTATTACATATTATGACATGAAAGTACACAGTTGTAGAGGTGAACATCATGTTGGTTTTTATAAACAAATGCACTGTATTTTCATCTTTAAACAGATGTTATGCAGCAGCAAATGGTACCACCGTTCAAGATGAATTCCATGCATAGCCCTGCCCAGTCTGCAAACTTCCAGCCAGCTGCAATTTCTCCTAATCCATCAAGGTAGGTCTTGCAGCACGATTGACCTGGCTCTAACGTGTCACGCATTCTAAGAATATAAATCATTATTTCATGTTTTCAAAGTTATTTAATTCTATATTTCAGTTGTATCATAATATGTGACATTAGCTAGTTTAATAAATGTAGTGTTACAGAACAGCTGAAAGATAATGTAAAGATTTATTTCACTATTAATAATGCAACGTTCATCTACTTGTTTGCTCACCATGTCCCACCCTCCCGTATCCTTCATTTTCTTTAGCCGGTTTGTGGCACCTCAGACTGGGTCCAGTAGCCGGTTTATGGGCCAGCAGAACAGTCCAGTACCTAGCCCCTACACTCCTCAGAGCCCTGCCAGTGCTTATATACAGCAGTATCCCCACCAACAACCACCCAGCTATAACCAACACCAACAGATACAACAAGGTGAGTGTTTTTATGTGTGCATACGCTAGGGAAATGACCTCTTGAAATATAGACCCTTTTAGAGCTGATGTCCTCAAAAAGGAGGCACACATTTCAGCAGACTAGCCCGTTCATTTAGTCAAATGAACAAGCTGAAAACAATATTACAAGCACCAAAATGTCTGGTTAACGTATATATGGTAGCTAAAGTCGATATTCCACTGGTGGACTAAAGTTCTACAGGATTCCAACTGAATCACGGTTCTTTCAAAGCAACTGACAGTCTTTGGTTGCAGACTAACAGCTAATCCAATTTTACTTATGATTGGGGCTTGAGACTACCATTTGTTCTTACATTTTCCACGGTTATTGGTTAAATTGATAATTGATTATTAACTGATTTCTAGCAAGCCGACAATGCAAAATAATAGTTAATCTGTTGTGCAGGTACAATTAGCTGTCAAGATGTATTTTTTTAGGTGTGTTGATTTTAACCTATACCTCATGATGTTCTTGTTTCTAATTAGGATGGACCTCTGATTTCAGCTTGATAAACTGTTGTCTTCCACAATAATCGCTTATTCTCACTGTTTAGAAACATGTAAAAAGGTCTATATATCCCATGTGCCTCTGGTTAATGTACATAATCTGACTTTATGGTGGAAAGTGCTTTTAAATCTGACAGAGAATTGGGAACTTTATATGGTGGATGACCCTGAGAGCTATGTTGTCGAGATTTTTAAAATCCAGAGGGTCACAGGTGTGTCACCAGCCATAGGTTTTCCTAAAGCAGCAGACAGGCACCAGCGAGGCTGCAGCTCTAATGGTGGATGCAAAAACTTGGGAAAGGAAGGGGTTCGTAGAGACTATAGAGAAAGACTTGGCTTCAAGGAAGTTCTTGCAAAACTGTCAACTCAGGAAAGTCTTGGCCCAGGCTCCTCAGCAGCAAGCCGCCAGGTGAGGGTCGGCCAGATATACTGAAGGCTTTCAACATCACTGGACTGTTTTGGCTGACTTGCGTTTTTGATCTCACGCAAAAGTCTGACACAGTGCCTGTGGACTGACAGATGAGGTCATGGTCCCCATCTTTAAAAAAAATATCGAAGGATGTGCTCCAATTACTGGGTTAGAATACTGTTCAGCCTCCATGGGAATGCATATATTATGATTCTGAAAGGAGGCAGAGACTGGTTAATAAACCTTGAATCTGAAAGGAGCAGTGTGAAGCAATGTGTGGCCATCTTACAAAACCATATTAAAACAGACCATATTGGTCTGTCCGTACAAGCTACATGTATTTTTGTGGACTGGCAGAAGATTTGCAATTGTTTCCTAATGGGGAGTCCTGCAGGACTTCTGCAGCCATATGGGGAACTCTTAAATTCTTCACTTCGTCTCCTGAATGCAGTCTGCTTTCTTGTGTTTGTTGTATCCAAAGCAGCTCTGCTTTTGTGGACAATTTTGTGAATAAAAGTTTCTTCTCTGTTAAGCCACTGTTAATGCAATCTTCCTTCAACTGCTTTACAGTGAAACCTTGTTAGTGTTACCTCATTGCGTTATTGCCAAAATAGATCTTTTTAGATTTCCTTCATTTTTGTCCTATGTGAGTCTCAGTGATTTTTGCGAATGTTTTCCGAAGGTAACACAATGTCGGAGGCAACTACCTAAATTACAGTGTAAAAGAGAAGAAGCTTTATACTATGAAACAGTGAACATAAGAAACTAAATCATAATCACAATTATTATTGCATTTATTTAATAAAAAAAAGTAACGGTGGATTTTCTTTTTATAACTGAATTTCAAATTTAAATCATAACTCTTATTTGGACAATTTTGCTTGCACCGTGTGGCCATTTTGGCAGAAATGTGTGGATACAGTCGTGTTTTGCTAGCAGGTAAATCATCTTTTGTAAAATCTTTAGCCAAAATAAACGTGCCACAGCCTGGCTTAGTGAGTTTTGGCTTTTAAGGGGAAGCTTAAGCACATTGTAAAGGAAAGGTATGTTTATCGTATTTATATTGCGCGACAAATCGCATGAATTTTCATTAGTCCATTCCAGTTTAGTTAATCATAATTTGATTTAATAAAAACCTGTGTGCTTACTTCATGAGTAGAGCGCTGATGTTCATCAGTAATGAACATCTTTTGACCAATTTTGCATGGATTAACTTTATTAGTTGTGTTTGTGCTTTGTAGTTTTACATTCAGCGGTTTGTGTATTTTGCACAGAATTTTACTTTTTAAAATTTAATGTTATGTTTACTGCCAGCTTTTTGATCAATTTTTTTAAATGATTCTGTCTTTGGTTTATGTAATGGTCAATGTTTTGACTAAAAAAAGTCTTCTAAACGTGAGTGAATTAACTAGTTTGATAGCCACTATGACAGTTGTAGCTCCAGCTTTTAAATGTAATTCACATAAATGTTGATACTTTGCATTTAGAGTGCTTACTCAGATGTATTCAATTATACACTTTTGGCTGACTGGTAAAGAATCTAACAAGCAACAGGTGGAACAGGTTTGATTCAACCATCTAGTGTTTTAAAGACATTTCCTAACTTTGGTTGCAACCTGTAAGTGCAGTGTTAATGTGTTAGTGAATAGTGGTTGAACTGTGGGTTTGTTTGTGATTCACTTTGCGTTATGCAGGTTCTGATGAATTCTTTGTGGGAGCAATAGATTTCATGTAGGCAGTTCCACCATTAAACATATACAATTAAAACAGCTGGCCAGTAAATGTTTATTTGCATTATTTTTTCTGCACATGTTTGACATTTCTATTTTATAGTTTGTTTTGTTTGACATTATCAACAATTTTAATTACCTCTCTAATAGGTTATTTTTAAAATAATGTCCTTTTTGCTTTTATCTGCTAGTGTCTGTGGCTAGTCCCATGGTTCCAGTTGGCATACGAAATATCCATGAGGGCAAAGTATCAGGGCAGATGGCCAACACTGCCAACCACCACTCAGAGAGGCACGGCACTGAGGACTACCTGAGCATTGTTCACCGACTTGGCAATGAGGTATGATTGATAGTAATAGTAAGTAAAGAATTAATATTTTCCAAGCAAGGCAAAATGTTACAGTGATACTGCTTCAATAATTTACATTTTTTGAATGAGATTTGGAAAACTTGCCGCTATAATTACCAAACAACAGTCAAAATGTAACCAACTGGTTAAAGCTAAAGTATAGGAAATAACGCCAAGCCACTTTTAGATATGCTCTTATTTCCTTTAATTGGACAGCATCTCAACATTATGGGCCTTATGTTTGAATGAGCACCCTGGTCACTTTTCCTTAGAAGTTGCAACGCCAATCTAGGTCGGACCTAGCAATGTATATGTAATAACAGATCAATTTATCCTAATAAAATGCAAGGAGTAACTCGGAGCTCAGTCTTTCATTAACCTTTTTGTAATTGAACAAACATGATTAACTTTGAAAGTGTGTCATATTTTATGTGCTCATAGCAAGAAGGATAGTTGCCGTGCTTGGTGTAAAATTTAATCAATATTATGGTTCTTAATTACAGAAAAACATCAGTGTCAAACTTATCTTGGACACCTTATTAATAATGCTAATATAATTGAGCGATACATTGCAATCAGTTTTACTTCATATAAAAAGTTTTATTGGCAGCAATTACAAACATGGGGACTGTGTCTTTTATTTGATTTCTGATATGTTTCTGGTCTATGTATTGCACAGGAGGGTGACTCCACAATGAGGAATCCTTCTTTCTCTATGAGGTCTCCACAGTCTGGATGCTCCCCAGCAGGGAGTGAAGGAACTCCCAAACGTAAGAGGGAAAGAAATACCAGAAGGCATACAACCATACATTTTTTTAATTTAAGGAAAAAACACTCTTACCCACTTGGCTCTCAAATAATAATATTATCTAATTATAGAAAGAGAATAGTTTAAGGTGGTTGTCCCTCAAAAGTGAGAAAAGCCCCCAGTGATTTTCATTTTAGTTTCAGTGACTTTGTTGATGTATAACATTGTACATTGTTAGATTGGAATATATCCTGTAGAAACTGAACGGTTTTTACCCCTTAATTTGCATATTTTTCGCATCATCATCAAAAAATGTATATTACACAAAGTAAATACAGAATTCACTTTTTAAATTATGGTTTCATCTATTAATGAAAAAAGCTGTCCAAAACTGCCTGGCCCTATGTGAAAAAGTAATTTGACTGATTTTGCCACCAACTGGCAACTGGGAATTTTGGCCCACTCTGCTTTGCAGAATAGTTTTAATTCAAAGCAGCCCCAGACCATCACACTACCACCACCATTTTTGACTGTTGACATTATGTTCCTTTTATGAAATGCTGGGTTAATTTCGTAAAAGAGTGCACACCTTCCAAAAAGTTTTTTGTCTCGTCAGTCCAAAGAATATTGTGGCAGAGGTCTTGGAGATAATCAAGATGTTTTTTGGCAAATGGACAGTATGTTGCCATTTTGCTCTTGGAGTAATTTTGTAAGGATGACCATTCCTGGTTTTCGCCATGTGTGGGTAATGGCTCTCACAGTGGTTTGCTCTTAGAGTCCTTAAGCTTTAGAAATGGCTTTCTAACCCTTTCCAGACTATGTCAGTTACTAACATCTGTTCTTTAACTTCTTTAGATCGTGGCACGATGTGTTGCTTTTTAAAAATCTTTTGGCGTCAGACAGCTTCTGTTTAAGTGATTTGTTGATTCAACTGATTAGATTTTCTTGATATTTACTTGGGTTATCTTTGGGTCATAATAAAATTAGTTTGATGTTCTGAGTCATTTAAGTATGCAAAAACCAAAATCATAAAGGGGGCAAATACTTTTACAGCACTGTAGCTGTCATCACAGTACTGTGTCTTGGTATGTGCACTTACTTTTAACATGCATTTGAAGGATGACTTTCTTTTCTTTTTGGGTTTTCTTTCCTCGCAGCGGGTTCTCGTCCCCCACTGATTCTGCAGTCTCCACCTCCTTATGTTCCCTCACCGAGGGAGGGGGGGCCTGACCAGAAACAGCAGCTCCAGCAAAGAAAGAAAGCTCCAGCAGTGAAAGAGGAAAAAGATATGTATGACATTGTTAGCTCTCCAAACAAGGACTCTACAAAACTTACACTCAAGCTGTCCAGGGTCAAGTCAAATGAGTCTGATCCCCCAGGTAAGTCAAGATTTTAGATGACCTCAGTCTTAGCTGGATCTTTTTTTGTTTGTTTTGTTTTTGTTATGCGGTTTCCTACACCTCCGGTTTCAACTTTAATCATGTTTATCTATTTTACACTTCTATTTTTACAGTTGTACACTTGTGTTTTTTAATTATTTATTTATTTATTTAAATTTTTATATAAATTTTTTTTTTTTGTTTTTGTCAATATTTCAGGTGACTCTATCCCAGGCATGGATCAGAACTCGGACAATATGGAAGCAGAGCTGGGCTTTCAGCAGGTGCCTGTTCTCCAGCAAAATGTAAGCGCACGGCTACAACAGGTCACCCAGCAAGTAGGTGGTGCCAGTGGCCTCCAGCCTCCCAGTTCTCCTTGTGATGAGGAGCTGGATGCCCTCGCTGAAATTGAAAGGATAGAACGAGAAGCGGCTAGTGAGAAGTCCTCCAAAGAGGTGCAAGACAAAGGTGTGTAGGATATCTGAAAATATCATGTCCTAATAAAAACTAAGAACAATGTATTGTGAATTTCTAACTTTAGAAGATTTATAATTATCTAGTTTTATTTGTATGCATCTTTATTTACAGACAAGCCTCTGAAGAAAAGAAAACAGGACTCTTTTCCCCTGGAGCCAGGTGCGGGAGGACCCGGTGGCCCTACAGGTGCCCCAGGGAGTGGATCAACAGGAGGGGGCAATGCTGGCAAACTGACACCACAAGAAGCCACTGCAGCAGGGAATGGTGCCAGCCGGCCTCCCCTTATGGTGAGCATCGACCTCCAGCAGGCAGGCCGAGCAGATGGCCAGCTCGACCCTTGTCTGGCTGCCCCTATTCCAGCCCTTGAGGCCCAACACTGGCCTGAAGAGCCAGCTAGTGGGCCAGCTGCAGTGGAAGGTTCTGATACAGCTTTGCGGTTGAAACCTGATGGCCGACCGGAAGTTATCAAGAACAGGGTCGATAAACATGACAGTAGAAGAGACAGTCGCGAGTCATCAAAGCACCGACATGATGACAAGTCCTCAGACCGACGAGGAGAGATGCCAAAGTCATCAAATCGTGGGGAACATGGACGAGACAGGGATAGAGAATCTGACAGAGACAGGAGGCATCGGAGTGAGACTGGCGGTAGAGAGCGACGCTCCCCTGATTCTCGCTGTCGAAGTGACCGAGATAGGTCTGGCTTCCGGGCTTCTTCTACTGGAGAGCTTGGTCGGAGCAGCAGTAGGCAAGATGGTTCCAAATTTGCCTCATCTGCTTCTGGTGCTAAACTTCCAGATTCTTTCCCTGCTCAGCTCTTGGGAGGGCATAGTGGCGCACTGAAGAACTTCCAGATCCCTAAGGTGATCTGGACCAACCCAAACCAAATATCTACCCATTTACCAGTCATTCAACTGTCATTGCCTGCAGTCTCACAAAACCAAATCTCACTCACTCTCGTTTTCGTTATCTCATTTATAAGCTTTTTGTTTATTCCTGGGATTTGTCTTAAAAATTCTGTTAACACATTAACCCACACCTAACCATCTGTTAAACGTAGTTCCATGTTGAATATTAGATTTGTTTTATTTTTTACTTTGTTCATACTATATGTAAGCAATAGCAAGTATCTTAAAGAAATCCTCCACTGCTCATTACTAGGTATTGTGCAGTCCAAATACGTGGACAGGAAATTTCAAAATTTTGCACAAGCCATTTGATAGGTTAGTGGCAAGAAGAGTGACTTAGAACCACATTAAAAATCTTAATTTTGTCTATCTTTGATTATGAGTGCATCACACTATTTTTCTCAGTAGGGTTAACTAATAATTAATAATAATAGATTAAAATTGTGAATCGACAATATATGTCTGTTATTGGTAGATGTAAAAAATGGTTTGGGACTGGCTTAGGATTTCTGAATCCTATGTGCTGGAATGGATTAGATTTAATCATTTTCTGAGAAGTTTCATGCATGGTGGGGTTAAGTATAATCAGTGCACTATATTGTGTATATTTCTCAACTGAATTTTGACCCAAACTCTGGCATGCGTTTTTGATGAGAGGAAACATCCACAATCACTATATCCAGTTTTGTATTGCCATGCCTAGTGGCAGTGGGTAGTAACTCTGCACTGTAGTGTTGACAGTGTACAAAAACAATAAACTGACTGTTACTAGCTTTAAGCACAGGCATAGAAAAATGTGTGGTGTATTCCTTTATGCCTTTGTTTTAAGAATTTAACTAACATCACAGTCACTAATCTCATGTTGGTCAGTTTAAACCAGTGGTTATGTTTTTTATTTTACTCCTAGCACACATTATTCGAAAATAGTCTGAAAAAGATAACTTGTACTGAATGAAAGGCTTTCTTGACTTCTTTTATTTTCTTTCTAGATCAAACGCGATAAGGATGGCAGTGGGTCAACTGAAAGTCAAATGTGGGGCCAGCCCAAGGTTAAACTGGAGAGACTGGGTTTGGTGCAAGACTTTGAGAAGAGGCCCAAACCTGTAGTGGTTCTGAAAAAACTCTCCATTGACCAGATCCAGAGGATCATCCGGCACAGCAAGTCTGGAAAGAACAGACTCTCCTCAGGAAAGTCCAGCAAAGGTAGGAACAAGTTTAGCTTGCAGCTAAATAACTTTTTCTACTGTCTTGTACTTCGTAATCTGATAATTTAAAGAAAGGGACTATTAACGTTTTAATAACGTGAAAATGTTATCATATTTGAAGGCGGTATGGACCCTGCAGTCTTGAAGGAGCTGCCCCCAGAGCTGCTCGCAGAGATCGAGTCAACCATGCCTCTGTGTGAAAGAGTAAAAGTGAACAAGAGGAAACGAAGCACTGTAAATGAGAAGCCTAAATATGCTGAAGTCAGCTCGGATGAAGAATATGACGCGAATGGAGAGTGTGAGTCAGATTTTTTGATTCATGTTAGTTCTTGTTGCTAATCTCTGATGAGAGTTTATGTAAGTGATTGGTGAATTATTTTTTAAATATAACAAACCTAAAGACACATATTGATATTTGTGTGTAATCTCTACAGCTGCAAGGAAGCGTCAACGCCGGGAGAAAGACAGGGCCTGGGATTTTGAAGAAAGAGAGCGCCGGGGTTCAGGGGATCATCGGAAAAGCGGGCACCGGGACAGTCGACGAGGCTCAGGGAGTCGCTACCGAGATTCATCTGAGGAGGATTCACTACCACCTAGCATGAGTGAAGGTCTGTGGTCAAGTTATTTACCCCAGCATTTCATCATTGTTTTGTCTTTAAATCTAGTGAAACATTATTCTTGGAGTTTATAAACTAATAAATGTTTTGTAGACTAGGCAGCACGTCAATACCAGGTTTATGTGCTAGTTTCTATTAATGTTGAACTTGCTAACTTGTTTGTTATCTGGCAGACACACTCAAAACTATTAAACTGCAAAAACAAATTATGAAAATTCTTTAAATCAGTTGCCAGAAAAATTAAGATAAAGGAGAAGCAGAAGAAACGGAAAGCATATGAACCCAAGCTCACCCAGGAAGAGCTGATGGACTCGTCCACGTTCAAGAGGTTCTTAGCAAGCATTGACAACATACTGGATAATCTGGAGGATGTGGATTTCACTACCATGGGTAAATATAAGTGCTAACTGTTTTTTGGAAAGCCTCTGTTGCCCATTTTGAGCATCCAAATAAATCTAGCTTACTTTATTTTTTGTGCCTTGTTTTTTAGCAGCTGATGATGATGAGATACCTCAGGAACTGCTGCTTGGTAAACACCAGTTGAGTGAGCTGGGCAGCGAGTCCGCCAAAATTAAGGCCATGGGCATCTCCAGCAGGGTACTGTAGTAAACATAATTATTAAGACTTCAGGTGGACTGTTCTGGATGTCTGCTTTGAATGTATGTCTAAATAAGGTTCTCTGTTCTAGATCCCATCAGACAAACTGGTGAAGCTACTCAACATACTGGAAAAGAATATCCAGGATGGGGCCAAGTTAACCACCATGATGAACCATGTGAGTTCCCCTGCTCTCTCTTTCTTTGCTGAAAATTCTTTACTACTCTAGTGGTATTTGATTGATGTGATGCTTTGGTGATATAATGCAGAAAACTGTTTTACAAAAAGTAATTAAAATATACTGTCATAGGCAGAAAAACTTAAAAGATATATACTTTTTAAATCACACAAAAGATTTCTTTGTAAGAATGAGTAAAAAACGTTCATCTCCCAGATAGTCGTCTTATTTATATGAGACGCATTCATATTCATTTCCTTTCTGACCTCAGGACCATGATGCTGAAGATGAGGAGAGGCTTTGGAGAGACCTGATAATGGAGAGAGTCACAAAGTCAGCAGATGCCTGTCTGACAGCTCTTAACATCATGACCTCAGCACACATGCCAAAGGCTGTCTACATAGAAGATGTCATAGAATGGGTGTTACAATACACAAAGTTCCATCTTCAAAACACACTGTATCCGCAGTACGACCCGGTCTACAGGGTGGACCCACATGGAGGTGAGAGTGAAGAAAATGCTCTATTTAATTAGATTATTTATTTGTTTTAGGTGAGCTTGGGCCTTGTGTAATATGATCTGAGTGTAACTAAATTGATACATTTTTGTATTTGGCTGATTGTGTAGGAATTTTCCATCAATTTTGTGGTGTCTAAGAACAAATCTGAGAAATGAACAACTTTGTACT
The DNA here is from genome assembly GCA_034779795.1 of Ctenopoma multispine. Classification (NCBI taxonomy): domain Eukaryota; kingdom Metazoa; phylum Chordata; class Actinopteri; order Anabantiformes; family Anabantidae; genus Ctenopoma; species Ctenopoma multispine. Next base: position 13,412,101 of record JAUYWH010000027.1, on the reverse strand, counting down.
GGAAATGCTTAAGTACAAGCGGTGTGATCTGTAGCAGATGTTACAACTGTAGTAAATCTACTTCATTTAGCAGATTTCTTTTCTTTTTTTTGTATATTTGTGCAATGATAACTGGTAGAGATGCTCCGATCAGGTTTTTTGCTACTGATTCCGATACTGATCACCAATGAGTGCCGATCACCGATACCGACTACATAGATTGGCTGTAAATTTTTCAGTTTAGTTATGATGAGTGCTACTGGCTACGTGATCTGAAAAAAAGGGACCATAAAATCACCTTAATTTAGACAAAAACATGTTTTTACTACTGTTTTTCAAGAGAAAAAATATAAAAAAACAGGCACAATGCAGCAACTATTCAGTCAAAAGGACAACTGAAAAACACTTAAATTTACCTGCTATCAATAACACAATCTTAAACAGATATAGAACATTAATGCTCTCAACAGGCTTAGCCCTCTGACTGTCACGTACATAGGAGTGGACCAGTGTTGGCAATTATATGCTGCGTTAACTGTCGTCTCACTGATGCTGCGCCGGGTTTCTTCTTTTTATTCCCTACAGTGAGCATTGAAAACTCACCATACTCCGCCAAGTTTTTGTTCTTTAAATGTCGTATTAAATTTGTTACGTTTAAGCATTTTAACGAACTTCCCCCACAAGGTGTTTTTTTGTTGCATGTGCTACAGGATGCAAACTTTACATCAATCTCACCGCAGATGGTGTAAAAGTTCCACATGGCAGACATGTTGTTTATGATTTGCCGCTACTGCCTGCGCAGTGTGAAGACTATACTGCACACAGGGCATCTGCAGGCTGCAAAATATGAGCTACAGGTGATCGGCTTTTGTGATCGGCAGTGAAAGGCTTTGATCGGAATACATCAATCACATACTTTTTCAAGGAAAACAGCCATAATGATCGGTGGCTGATCGATAAGAACATCACTAATAACTGGTTCAGTTTCATTCATGAAGGCTGTTAACTTTTATTGCAATAACAGAGACAATAAATTCCTGCATGGCAATGCACTTCAACACACAGCATTTATACATAAATAAAAAACATTTGGTTTTTAGAAAAGTTTTGTTAGTGTGTGACATTTTTATACATAATCAACACTTCATAACGAGGATTTACTGTTGTCCATCTAGGTGGCATGTTGAGCTCCAAGGCAAAGCGTGCAAAATGTTCCACACACAAGCAGCGTGTGATTGTCATGTTGTACAACAAAGTGTGCGACATTGTCAGCAACATCTCTGAGCTCCTAGAGATTCAACTACTTACAGACACCACCATCCTCCAGGTAAAAACTAGAAGTACCTAAAGAACAACGCTACACACAAATTTTTCATGTCAGAAACTGCATATCCTAAACCGTATAATTATTTATGCTTATGCTTATTATGTTTTTTCCTTTTTTCCAGGTTTCTTCTATGGGAATCACTCCATTCTTTGTGGAGAATGTCAGTGAGCTGCAGCTGTGTGCAATTAAACTAGTTACAGCGGTAAGCTGTTCGCAAATTTGCAGAGTAGTGTTTATCTAAAGGCACATTTTGCAACTGTCATTTTAGGTCTGGAATACTGCTTGTCAAATTTTTATGTACATTTTTATATACATCTCTTGGTGTAACATTTTTTAAGTTGTTTTTTTTCTACTAATCAACAAAACTGACGGTAGATATTAAAAGACTTATTTTGTGCTTTAAGGTTTTCTCACGTTATGAAAAGCATCGGCAGCTGATCTTGGAGGAAATCTTTACCTCTTTGGCCAGACTGCCCACCAGCAAACGCTCCCTCAGGAATTTCAGGTATTTAGTTTTAAATGAATTCACATTAATTTATGATAGTTGGTTGTTGGGGGACTACACTGCAACTATAAATGTAGAAAAAGTATTGTTAAAGACTCTTAAGAATATGTTCCTTTGTAACACTGATAACTTATCGTGTATACTGTCCTCTTGTGCTTTTAGGCTGAACAGCTCAGACCAAGATGGAGAGCCATTGTACATCCAAATGGTGACAGCTCTGGTGCTGCAGCTGATCCAGTGTGTGGTCCACCTCCCCACTGACAAGGACATTTATGACGAGTATGACAGCAAGGTAGGAGACACAAACTATCATATTAACAAGTAAATGTACCATTTATGTATATACTCATACGGACATATAATTTGCTTTTCCTCTCTTAGGTGGATCAAGATGTGTTAATAACCAACTCATATGAGACAGCAATGAGAACAGCACAAAACTTCCTCTCAGTCTTCCTCAAAAAGTAATTCCTTCCATTCTATACTGTGTCAAAAAATATGCTTACTTTTGATTACAAAGCTGCATTGAACTAAGGCTCTACACTGTCTTCTTAAGTGTTTATTAACAGTCCTGTGGTGCAGACTAAAGCTTAATTTTATACTTCTGCATTAAATGTATGCAGAGTCTACGCTGTGGCCTACATTTATACTTATTCATTGCAATGCAAAATAAAAATGTTCTGTATTTTTTTATTTTATATTTGCTTTATGGCCCTTGACCTCTGATTAGAATTATTTAATTTCCCTATTATTAACCCCTTCTTCTGCTTTCCCCTCCCTAGGTGTGGCAGCAAGCAGGGAGAAGAAGATTACCGGCCATTGTTTGAAAACTTTGTCCAGGACCTGCTTTCCACAGTTAACAAGCCAGAGTGGCCTGCTGCAGAGCTGCTGCTCAGTCTGCTTGGTAGACTCCTGGTTAGTATGTCTTTCTTTAAACTCAAATGAATTTGTGTCTCACAAAATAAGTTATCCCAATTAGTAGTAGGAGAAGACAGTTTTAAGATGCTTTGACAAAAAGGAACAATTTACACTACAACATGTACTTGGATGACGTTGGCATCTCTTTTTTGGGGGGGAAAGACATTCTCTGATTGTATGTCTTCTTTTTAAGCACTGATATTGTGATTTTTATATTTTAATGTAAGGCAGCTGGTAGTCAGGTGCTCTACCAAACAAATTAATTCTTTATTAGTATTTAGAAACCACTGGGTTTTTCCTTAACATCTCTCTTTTTCCCTACACCCATCAGGTACACCAGTTCAGTAATAAGCAGACAGAGATGGCTCTGAGAGTAGCATCTCTGGACTACCTTGGCACAGTGGCAGCCCGTCTGAGAAAGGACGCAGTTACAAGCAAGATGGACCAGAGATCAATAGATCGTATCCTTCAACAGGTAGAAGAAAAAACTTTGTTTGTGGACCTCAGTATATTTTTAATTTATAAGTATAATTAATTTATTTATAGTGTCAAATGTGACCAACCTGGCTGTTTTGCTATCTATGGATTAGTGTTAATTGTACGTTTTGTGATCTTTCTCTCTGTGTAGTCTCAAGGTAATGATGAGACACAGCAGCTGCAGAAGGCTTTACTGGACTACTTGGAAGAGAATGCTGAGACAGATCCCTCACTGGTGGTGCGTTTTATTTCCATTCTAGATATATGGATCAACTTCCTATAGCTAACTGCCTGCATAAAAATAAAACAGCGGTTTCAATTGCTAGCCATAAGATCAAGCTGTTATCTCCTAAAAATCCTCGACAACCTTTATATAAACACTGAGAACAGACATTTAAGGCAAACAACAATATTGACAATATGGTATCTTTCACTATTTGGTTATTGACTGTTTTCTAATTGAGTTATATCTCTAAATGTTTGTTAAGTTATATATTTTTTAAATCATCTGCATCATTTACTAAGACGTTCTTCGTCCCTTAGTTTGCTAGAAAGTTCTACATCGCCCAGTGGTTCCGGGATGCCACCACAGAGGCTGAGAAATCAATGCGAAACCAGAATCCAAAGGATGAAGACTCATCTGATGGACCACAACATGCCAAGGAGATGGAGACAACCAGTGAAATTATGCAGCGTGCTGAGAAGCGCAAGAAGTTCCTGCGCGGCATTATCAAGACCACACCAGCTCATTTCACTACACTGAAGTAAGAATGAGTGAATGAGAATAAGTCTACTCCATAACATAAGTGTATTTCATTATTCCTGCCTTTCATTTCTCTGCCTCTTTGTTAAAATGTCACTACCAGTTGAGTCCTGTAACATTCTCTCTGCCCGTCTCTCACAGAATGAACTCTGACACTGTGGACTATGAAGACTCCTGTCTGATTGTGCGTTATTTGGCCTCCATGAGGCCGTTCGCACAGAGCTTTGATATTTATTTAACACAGGTAAGATACAGTTTTTTGCATTGTATCTGTATTTTTTTTATAAAGCACAACAACTATAATCTGTAAAGCTATTGAGCTACAGGTGACATTAGCTCACTAATTAAAAATAAAAATAACTTTTTTTTTTTTGTTTTTTTTTTTTTATAGATCTTGCGAGTCCTTGGGGAAAGTGCCATTGCTGTAAGGACCAAAGCCATGAAATGTCTGTCTGAGGTTGTGGCTGTGGACCCCAGCATTCTGGCAAGGGTATGTGTGGATCTGTGTCATGCCTGATTTGTACATTAATTTCACAGACTGTACATGATGTGGGCTGTCATGTTATATTCATTCACTGTTAAAATGTACTTTCTCATTCAGTCTAGTGTTAGTTTGAAAATGATCTTATATATTTTCCCCCCCCTGTGCTCTGCATTGACTGTCTTCTCCACTGCAGTCCGACATGCAGCGTGGCGTTCATGGTCGTTTGATGGACAACTCCACCAGTGTGAGGGAGGCAGCTGTGGAGCTTCTGGGCAGATTTGTCCTCAGTAGACCCCAACTCACTGAACAGTACTATGACATGCTCATAGAGAGGATACTGGTAAGTTGGACAATCACACTTGCTCTATACACATAAATCCTGATTTATGAGGTCTTACAATCCCTGTATGAAGTGCACATACTGGGCATCAGCAACTGCTTCATGCATTGTCATCAAAATTTTGTTAAAGGAATAGTTAGTGATTTCTCAACAGAGCTTGATACAAAATCAAGGAAAATAAATGTTTGAATTTTAGTTGGTTGCTAAAACTGTTTCTGCTTTCCACCGTGTCAGTGAAGTTAAGCGGGATGCATACTGTAAGAAGTAAGTGCACTGCTTACAGCTCTTTTCCTCTGCAAAAAAATACTTCAAAGTCCATCTGTGACTCATTAATTGTCAGCAGTCCCACTAAGATATATTGAGGCATATAGTTCAAAGTTAAAGTAAAAGACTAATTTCTCTCTTTTGTTCAGAAAAGGTTTTAGTGACCAATACACATTTACCAGTAAAAAAAAAAATCCATAAAGGCATTAATGTATTAGTCCAGTGCTCCCCAAACATTGTCATGCCCACAGCACTCTGCACATTTTTCCTGATGTATTTACCACACCCTGAGTCTGACATTGTAACAATACAATTGAAGCAGTGTTTTATCATCACAGACAATATACAGTATTTTAAGTCTTTGAGTTTAAGTTCATTCAAAGTTCATTGAAAAGTCTATACCCGGCTGTTGCTCTGTATTGGCTTTAGTGTGGTCTTGAAAATGTTTTTGCACTTCACAACTGTATTGTGATGGTCTCTGTTTACCAAGACACATCACAAATCCAGTGATAATTTGTCAAGAGTCTCCTTCATACCAAGCTATGTAATCTATGTATCTTTGAGTTGTGGTTTATTCATTGTGCACTTTAAAGATTCAAATCTTTTCAAAACATTTGACCTTTCAATATGTGATTTCAGAATTTTTGACTTTAAGGTCATTTATGTGGTCATTTATGTCTCATTCTTAGTAAACTGTGCACCTATACAAATGCAGGCATTGAGTATGAAGCAAAGTTGCTTAAAATTCTTGTTTTTACGTGACTGAAATAGTTAAATAATGAGCCAGTTTAAAAGCAGCGTACAGTCTGGGATTAACACAAATCATTGTGATGACTGTGGTAATATAAGATATTTATATTGAAATGCAGTTTAACACAAAAGCCCTGTGCATATTCTTTGTACTCAGCATCTGAGATGTGAACACAGTGAAATTGTTGTGCCTGTTGTCATGGAAATGTTCAGGAGGGTTCATGAGAAGTTCATTCTTCATTACAGCCTTGTACTGCCACCTATTGGCAAAGGAAGGCTTTTGCACACTGTGCAGATGATAACAAGTCTGTTTTCATGCTTAAAGAACATTGCAAAGGATTTCTGAATTGAATTGCTTTTGGTTCACAGGACACTGGTATCAGTGTAAGAAAACGGGTGATCAAGATCCTCAGAGACATTTGCCTGGAGCAGCCAACCTTCAGTAAGATCACTGAGATGTGTGTGAAGATGATCCGCAGGGTCAATGATGAAGAAGGAATCAAGGTATGGATTATCTTGTACCTTTGGCTCTTAATACCGCAAGTCGTCTTAAGATATGACATCCTTTGTTTTAGGATTGTAATTCTAATTATTTATCATGCATCTTTTTATGTAAAGCGCTATGTATTGTCACCAAAAACAAGATTTTTGCAAAGGGTACATCCAAACTATAACATTACACACAAACTTGTTCTCTGTAGAAACTGGTGAATGAGACATTCCAGAAGTTATGGTTTACTCCAACTCCAGCCCATGACAAAGAGACCATGACCAGGAAGATCCTGAACATCACTGATGTGGTATGTTAACTGACTTTACAGTTAAAAAAAAGAGGCAAGAGGCAAACTCACTTAACCTCACTCTGTGTCATAGTGGAGTTTGGCCCAGTTTATTTGTAATTCTTATGCCTATCTTCTTCTTCTTCAGGTTGCAGCATGTCGAGACACTGGCTACGACTGGTTTGAACAACTTCTTCAGAATGTGAGCATTTCATTTTGGTGTTGGATCTTCACTTAGAGGAAAAATGTGTTTAAAATATTTTTTAAATGAGCTTTGTCTCTCTTGCTCTAGCTTCTCAAGTCTGAAGAGGATGCATCATACAAGCCAGCCAAAAAGGCCTGTGTTCAACTAGTTGACAATCTGGTAGAACACATCCTCAAATATGAGGAGTCTCTTGCAGGTATGGCTGGTTTAAACTTATGCAGCACTTGTATTATGTGTATTTATACTTAGGAACAGCACTGATGCAATAATCTGTGTCTGCACAATCTGTATCTGTAATCTGTAAATGTCTTAAGTAACATTGTTTATTTTTTTTTGTCTTCTGTAGAGAACAAAGTAAATTCAACACGGTTAGTGGCGTGTATCACCACCTTATATTTGTTCAGCAAAATCAGGGCCCAGCTCATGGTCAAACATGCCATGACCATGCAACCTTACCTGACCACAAAGTGTAATGTAAGATGTGTTTATTTAATCTTTTTTGTTATTGCATAATTACTTAAATATATCAATTATTCTTATTGCATATTTAATTATTTTTACAAATGAATTATCTGCCAATCCAGAGATTAGATTCAGTGAGCACATAGTCCTGATTTGTTTCAGCTTTGGTTTAATGTTTTTTGTTTGTTTGTTGACTTTAATGACCACCATTATTGTTGTGCCTGATGTGTCAGAGCTTCTCCAGTAATTTCAGTTGTTTTTTTTTTGCAGACTGCCAATGACTTCATGGTCATCTGTAATGTGGCAAAGATCTTGGAGCTTGTGGTACCTCTGATGGAGCATCCTAGTGAAACTTTCTTGGCCACCATCGAAGAAGACCTTATGAAGCTCATCATCAAATATGGCATGACGGTATGTGGTAGTGGTGTTTCTAAATTTTTATCGAGGGCTGCACCCAGTTTAGTTTGAAAAAGGTACAGTGTAATTAAAGGGATGACTTGATGTTCTACCTTGCCTTGTCTAGGTGGTCCAGCATTGTGTGAGCTGTCTTGGAGCTGTTGTCAACAAAGTCACACGCAATTACAAGTTTGTCTGGGCTTGCTTCAACAGATTCTATGGTGAGATGGCACTTAGATCTTATATGGACTGTTTTTTGGGAGGATACATCTCCAGGCACTAGTTTTTAAGTGTTGCCTTTGCTACAGTCCAAGGCAAGAAAATATAAGTTGTATGTCAACTTACCAAACAACTCTACACATTTAATTTATTCCCATATCTCTTTAGAAGAGTGGCTGTAGACTTTTGCCAGGCAACCATTGTGAGAGAAAAACAACTGTAAACTACCCAAAACATAGCATATCAATAATCAAGATCTTTTTTTTAATATAACTTTACATTATTTTTTATTTTCCAGGTGCACTTAACAAGCTCAAGATCCAACATCAGGAAGATCCAAACAGCACAACATTGGTAGCAAACAAGCCTTTCCTGCTGCGATCGCTCTTCACTGTGGGTGCCCTGGCCCGACACTTTGATTTTGATCTGGAGGAGTTTAAGGGCACCAACAAGGTAGGATAGCAGTTGATGGTTAATAATATTTAAGATTTTAAATGACACCTCAGGAAATGTATGGATTGCTACCAAACATCCAATGTCTAATTCTTAGTTATTGGCCGAGTCGTTGCTATTGAAAATATAGTGAAGCCCAATTTCTAGCCGCAGCTAAAACAAGCTTTGATGTGGCACCAAATTAACGTCTTTACCAGCTCTGCATATGTAGGAATTCATAAAAGTAAACTTTATCACAACTATGTGTTTGCATGTTGTGTACAGGTTGTTATCAAGGAGAAAGTTCTTGAGCTGCTGCTATACTTCACAAAACATGAGGACGAGGAGGTCAAGACCAAAGCCATCATCGGTTTAGGCAAGAACATCATTTTTAAAATATGATTTTGACAATGTAAAGGTTACCATATTTATTGTTTATAAAAATGTTACAAATTGAGTGTCAATCATTGACTTAAAGTGTGATATTAGCAAGTAAGAATAGATATATCTTTAAAGCTTATTTCCAAGTAATTTTCTCACCGATGCAGGTGGAGATGATGTGGGTGGAGATTGTTTTATATTGTTTACTTATTTTGACATATCTTTGTGACTTGTTATTCTCTTCCCTCAGGCTTTCTTGTGATCATGCATCCCAGCCAGATGTTTGTGCCTGATGTGAAGTCTCTGTATAATGGCATTCTGGCAGACAGTGCCTCCTCCATCAACCTCAAAATCCAGATTCTCAAAAATCTCCAGACATACCTTCAGGAGGAGGACACACGGATGCAGGAAGCGGACAGAGAATGTAAGCGAAGCTGTGGTTGTTGCTGTAGTTTAACAGCTTGTGTTGTATGCATTGTGTATGCATTGTAATGGAATGGATAATTAAGAATTGGTGTGTTCTGTATTTGCAGGGAATAAGCTGTCCAAACAGGAGGATCTGAAGGAGATGGGAGACATCTCTTCAGGGATGAGCAGCTCCATTATGCAGCTTTATCTAAAACAGGTTTTGGAGGCATTCTTTCACACCCAGTCCAGTGTACGGCACTTTGCTCTCAACGTCATAGCTCTCACACTCAACCAGGGTCTCATCCATCCTGTACAGGTAGGAAATGAGATCTGTTGTCCAACCAATCCTCCTTCAATTTCAATAACACCTCTTTGGCAGATAATTGAGCTAATAAATGTCAATATTATGGTGATATCAGTGTTTCTTTCCTGTTGGGTCATAGTACAGTATATAGTTAAACCCTCTGTATATTTCTTTACTTCTGATTTAATAGTAAATAGAACTTAAAGAAAAAAAAATAAATGCATGTGAACACATAACACTTTTGTCCTGTCTTTGTAGTGTGTACCCTACCTCATTGCAATGGGAACAGACCCAGAGCCCAGCATGAGGAACAAAGCTGATCAGCAGCTGGTGGAGATTGACAAAAAGTACACAGGATTCATCCATGTAAGGATTCAGTCACTGATGTTGAGTTTTGTCGGGTTTTGCTTTGTCTTGTTACTCAATAACTTAAGCTAGTTAAGGCATTTTTATCTAGACTGGCAGTTCCAACAAATATCTTAGCACCTGTGGCAGAATGTACAAAATTATCTTCATAGTATTTATTCAAGAAGATGGATTGTCATGTGATTTCAAAATATATTAAAGTAACAATAGTTTTTTTTTCTTTAATGCTGAAAAAATACTGTAACATAAATTTTAGCAACCGTTATCACAGTTGTTTGAAAGCTTTTAACATATCTCTTATAACATCTTCTTTCATAGATGAAGGCAGTTGCTGGGATGAAGATGTCATACAGTTTGCAGCAGGCCATCAATTTATCTCGTAGGACCATTATTAGAGGTTTCAGACAGGATGAGACGCACTCGGCACTCTGCTCACACCTCTTTACTATGATCCGGGGTAATCGGCAGCACCGGAGGGCGTTTCTCATCTCACTGCTAAACCTCTTCGATGACAGTGCTGTAAGTAAATCTGCATTCATCTTAACATATTTTTATAGGACTCTCTTGTATTCAGATATTTTAAAGCTGCTTTTAGACATGCACTAAAACCCTGAACATGGCATATTACAAGTGAGCTGCAGGTGAGAATGCAGTTGTCAAGTCAAATGGCCTGCATGTTATTCTGACTCAATCTTGCAAGCTCCACTAGTACAAAGTTGAAGTGTGAACATCACTATGCCAAGTCATGTGCACCCACTACAGAAATCTAAGTTTCTCCACATATGAGAACACACTTACTTGGCCATTGTCCCTCTGTGTGCTGCATGTGTGAAAGTCACTCTGTCACACTGCACAAAATGCGGACGTTGTCATACAAATCATGTGAAAATGGCTTTTTCAAGCACCATCAAGGCAAACACTAAAATATGTTAGAGCCCTTTGGTTTTATGTATTGCAAATACGAGTTAGTTATTTTATATGGTATATGAATAATAAGTGATCATTGCATTGTGAGTTTGTACCATTTATTCTGAACTTTGCCTTTTCCTCTTTTTCTTGCAGAAGACTGATGTGAACATGCTGCTGTTTATAGCGGACAACCTTGCCTGTTTCCCATTCCAGAGCCAGGAGGAGCCTCTGTTCATCATGCACCACATAGACATCACCCTGTCTGTTTCTGGAAGCAATTTGTTGCAAACCTTCAAAGAGGTAAGTTCACATTTTTGAAAGACGTTTGCCTCTAAGATGCACATTAAGATTATGCTTTGCCACAAGATATGAGGTTAATAAATTCTGACAAGCAACAAACAAAAGTTGTTAATATTAGATTTTCTCTATGTACAGCTTTTGTTAAAGGAGCCGAGGCGTAAGGAAAAGAAGGTAAAGAAGGAATGGAAGAAGCAGTTAGATGAGGAGAATGAAGAAGAAAAGATGAACTGTGGTTCTCCCAGGAGCGACGAAGGAAAAAGCAACAGTGATGATGATGATGATGATGAGGTGGTACGGCGACCTAAGAAATCCAGAAAACCTGTTGCTGACTCAGAGAGCTCAGAGTCTGATCTGGATGATTTGGATATAGAGGATGTGGAAAAAGTAATGAGGCTCCTCCCAGACAATCCCACAGGTCTCTTGGACTTTGCTAGTGCTGTTCAGGGCATTTTGTTGCTGCTGGTACTCAAACAGCATCTGAAGAACCAGTATGGATTCTCTGACAGGTAGGATCTTCATAACGTTTGCTTCTATAGAGCCTATATCTAATTTTTATGTATTTGTGTATTACTTTTACCACTTTAGATTTATGACATGGTATTAAGCCCTGTAACTCTTAACAATTTTTTGTTTTCCAACAGTAAAATTCAGAAGTACTCTCCGACAGAGTCAGCTAAGGTGTACGATAAAACGGTGAACAGAAAAAGCAATGTTCATTTCCACCCGCGCCAAACCATTGACTTCATCGCTAACAACATGGCTCACGCCACACTGACACATGATGTCAAGAGGCGGATAGTCAAACAGTACCTAGATGTAAGTAATGACGCCGTAGCAGACTGTATGTCAGCATTTAAATACACACAGCAGGAGAAGTACACCATTATTTCTACAAAGCTTCGACATATGAGACATTGATTGAATGCTTGTGTTGAAATGTGCATTATGACAGCCGCTTTGCATCATTTGTCTGAAGAGCATGGCACACAACACTTGTTAGTTTACAGTAGTTATTATGTTGCTTAATAGGAGTGTTAAAGTTCTGTCTCAGTCAGTGTATTGCCTTTTCACCTCACAGTTCAAGGTTCTGATGGAACATCTGGACCCAGACGAGGAGGATGAGGAGGGAGAAGCGTCTGCCAGCGCTAACATCAGAAACAAAGCCATAAATGCCCTACTGGGAGGCCCCGGCCCCATGTCAGGACCCAGTCCACGCAATCAGGCAGGACCAGAGACCGATGACGATGATAGCGACGGTGACGAAAGGACCCCAGGGGTGAGATAGATTCATATACACACTGTTTGTGAAATACAGTTTAAAAATGCAGGGTGGATATACTGCAACCTTTTTTTTCTTTGTCCTCCCTGCAGTCCTCTCGAAAGTCAAGGCGCGCGGGTGACTCCTCGGACCCCGGCCGTATGAGCGAAATGGTGGATGCTATGGATGTGATTGCCCTTTGCTGCCCAAAATACAAAGACCGGCCGCAGATAGCTCGAGTCATCAACAAGACCTCCAATGGATACACCATCCATTGGATGGCTGGCTCCTACTCGGGGCCCTGGGCAGAGGCCAAGAAACGCGATGGTCGCAAACTGGTGCCTTGGGTGGACACTATTAAGGAGTCAGACATCATTTACAAGAAGATTGCCTTGACCAGCAACCACAAACTGAGCAACAAAGTAGTACAGACTTTACGCTCACTGTATGCAGCGCGGGAAGGAGGGGCTAGCTAATGGCTCCCCAGGATGCTTTTTTTTTTTTTTTTTTTTTTTTTAATTTTTTTGGGCCCCCCCCGCCATTTCTACTATCAAAGTCCTCTTCTTCCCTGCTCCTGCTCCTCCTCCTCAACCTGCCACCTCCAACAACACAGCCAAACTTCACTGGATTCCTACCTTCCTCCTCTCCTTCCTCAATTTTGTAAGAAAACACAAGAGGGCAAGAATATTTGACACTACATACTTTTACATGAGTTATTCTTGCAAAAATGACACAAAACATAAGACTTATTATATTAGAGGGACTGCTCATGTTTTGTTTGTGTACAATTTCAGAGGATAGAATCCAGAAGGCATTAAAGGAATAATTCACCCAAATTATCCCTTAAAAAGGCTATCAGAAAAGAGACCTGGAGGGTAATGTTTTGTCAACATTGTTGTGGGAGCTCCTTCGCTGTTGTGCAGCAGATTCTAGTCTCTCATTTCTACTCCCACTGTATCATAGTTTAACACGACAAAAAACTAAAATGTTTATATCTCTGAAGACAAAAAAGCTGTAAAAAAAGAATAAAACCTTAAGTGAATGTTGGAAATTAGTCTTTTTGATGTTCTTATTAAAGTGTTTTGGAGTTTATTATACTACTAGCACCCTGATGGTTTTTCCTTTTAGCTTTTAGATATTTGAAAGAAAAAGAAAAAAGAAAAAAACAAGAATTTTTATTTTTGTTCACTTTTATTTGTCCATGCTGTACAATGGCAGAGTCCTCTGAATATAATTTATTCTATTTCGAACTACGCATGCAGTATATGTGGCCTATTGCAGGAGGATATTTTGTAAATGTAGATTTTGTTGTATTAGGTCACCCTAGTAATAAGAGGAAAGGGGATTCGTGCCCTTTTGGTGGAACAAATACTGCAATAAATTTTCTACTTCTCTTTGTCACTTGTCTGCTCAAACTGTTAATCTGACCGTTTCATATTGCAAATGAAGAAACGTATATAACATGATGCTGGACAAGCCTTTTATTAATATTTCTGTGGTTTTTAACTTTATTTATTTAAAAAAAAAGCACTTATTCAATTTTTCAATTCTGGTTTGTGCTCTCTGGACAACCAAGCACCACATTAGTACTTGCATGTTTCTATGTTGTTTAATAGGATGTTTTTATACATTACCAGTTATATTTAATACATAAAACATTTTGTACTTGTGACATATCTTTCAGACACATTCAGGGTTATTAAAGGCATAGGTGGTACAACAGATAATGTTGTACTTTGTCAGAGGACACTTAAAATTCATGTTTATGCAACTCACTGGGTCAAGTGATTACCCTGTTATTTTTCTCTTAATTGTATAAGTTACAAATATGAGTTATAAGAGTTTTTATGCTGACTATCTCATAATCTATCTCTAATTTGTTTTTTGTAAAAATCTTCCGCGAGTGAGAAGCTGTGGACAGGTCGGATAATTTGTAGAGCGCATTACGGACGACGTTGGACCTACTGGCTCTCCGTACTTTTGCTGATGTCACCGCCTTCCGGTATTTTGTATTGTTTTGGCGGGGTTCGTTCGTTGGTTTGTTTCCATAACACATTCGTTGGAATGAGCGTCTTTTTTGGATGTGCTATTAATTGTAAACAGTAATTTTCCAGTTACGGAATATGGAGCGGTACGTCTTACTTCGCTAGAAAGTCTAGTTGTTATGACTAAAAATAAGGAGCTAACTACATTTTAACAAATTGTAATGGTTTTGTTAACATTACCAAGATTTGTGCTTTATGTTATTCACTGATGGCTAACGCTAGCAGTTACGTATACGTTTTTACCAAGCATAATAATAACTTATTGTTACTTATAATCCCTAATTATTTTTTAGATTTAGTTAGAATACGATTAGCTAAGTGTGTTTGGTTAGTCATGCCACTGAGCCATTATAGTAGCTTCCACGCTAATTAGCTAGCTAAGCTACTACGTAACGTTCCCCGAGAGGCTAACGGACGTTTATTTAACGTTACGTTATTTAGCTTTATCAATATCTACTGACTTAGAGTGTATTATTATCACACTATCATGCAGGTTACTGACTATGGGGATTTTATGAAACACGAGGATAATGTTGATACACGGCGTGTTTTTTTGAATGACTTGAATGTGTAATTTAACGTTATAGTGGAAGGATGAGTCGAGCAACAGGCAGCAGACCGTCGGAGCTGCCTATGCGAGTTCAAGACAGCAACAGGATGAGCATGGTGTATACAACGCCTCAGAGGTTGGTTTAACATAACATTGAGAACATTTTTTAGTTCAGCCATTACATTATTAATGAGTTCATTTTATCACCACACAAATATACACTGATCTCGTTGATTGAAGGTGGTGTGTGCAAAATATATGAAAATAGGTTAGACAGTTTGGATTTCACAGTGGACAAAGTAGAATGATGGGTACAACTGATTAAGCGAGCTTAAGAATCTTACTTTTGTCAATACCTAGTAACCTACCTAATAACAGTAGTTTGACGTATATAAGAACACGAGGTAATATACCAGTCACAATATTTTATACTAATTTTTTTTTCGGTCTAATATTTAATGATTAACGTATTGTTGCAGCTCTAATTTCCTAAGTGTATAAATGACACAGTGGAACGCAAACAGCAATGTCGTATTTAATGAGAAGGGTCATAGTTTAAACTTATTTTTGGTGTTGTTGAATATATAGAAATATTATTGCAATATTTGTTCATGGTTTTCTGTCTTTGCAGTAAACAGCCTTCATTTGGAAAGCTCAGCATACCCAAACCACAGTCTGTGACCTCTGAAAGGCGGACCAGCTTCTTCGGTGCCAGGTATGTGAACAATTGTTTAGAAACTTTCAAAATTGCATGTTTTATGTGTTTTAAAACCAAATTTGTGATTTTACTTTACCCAGTCTTTAACAAAATTAATATTTCAGATTTTTGTGGTATGTTAATATTTTTCTATAGAATGAGTGGAGCCAGCATGCCTCGCAACAGCACCATGTCAGGGTTTGGAGGAACTGAGAAGATTAAAGATGCCAGACCTTTACATGATAAATCCTATGTTCAGCAGTGCATCAGACAGCTACATGAGGTAAGAACACTTTATTATACACTGCAGTGTATAATTACATGTGGATATTCATATAAATGTTAGTCTGTTTTTAACTTGAATATCTTATATACGCCAAAGGTGCCTTGTGTGGTAAAAAAAACAAAACGTATCTTTAGTTGTCCAAAAGATCACCATGCTAGATAGCAACAAAAAATGGCATTTTACACAATTAGGTAGGTACGTTTTTTTAATCCCAAAGTGGAATTTTGCTGTTGCAGTAGTTATTACACAGAAAACACACAGAACATAATACTGAAAAATAAATTTCCATCTAAAAAGAAAAACTATTGCATATTTTAACTTACACACACCAGTCAAATCTGCAAATCTACTGTAAAACAGAAAAACTATTATGCATTCTGTGTTATTGTATAACTTAAAGATGAATTTTAAGAAATGCATACAATACAATAAAGTCTCTCTCACTACCGATAGTTAAACTGTTGAAGCAGAGCTCTCTACTGTCATAATTTAGCCATTGTACTGTCATAATTTAGCCATTGTACAGGGTGGAGGAGTCTATTACTAAAGCTACTCTGCTGTTTGACCAGTAGGCTGTGGAGAGGATGAGAGCTGTTCAGCGGTTTCTGCAGCATCCCACTTTCCACCGCCTGCTTCAGTGGTTCCAGTGAAATCCCCAGCACAGAGCCAGCTTTCCCGATCAGTTTATTTAATTTGTTGTTCTCACTGGTTCTGATGCTGCTGCCCCAGCAGACAGCAGCACTGTTGGAGGAAGGGGAGGGGTGCATGGGATTCAGTTTTCTGTGGTGTCCCCAATGATGGGTGTGTTCATTACTGGGTGGTTGTTGTTGTGGGGGGTGGCAGTTGAGATGGAGGGTTAGGTGCCTGGGAGGACGAGCAGGAAGGGTGTTCTGAGGTCCTACTATAAATCTTTTTTTTAAGGTTCCCCTCAACCTGGCCCATCTTTCTTTGTTGCCTGTAATCTTTTTCATTCTAGACCACATATGCTTCATGTTATTATGCTAGAGGTGGTTCTCCAGCTTCCTCCTGTAGGCATCTTTACTCTCCCTCAGTTTCACCTTCAACTCTCTCTGCACAGACTACACCTGGTCCTTGTCTCCTTCCAAAAAGGCCTTCTTCTTCCTGTCCAGCAGCTCCTTTACGTCACAGTTGATCCAGGGCTTATTGTTAAAGCACCTCAATGTCCCGGTTGAAATAATATTATCCACACAAAACCTTATGAACTTTGTGATGGTGTCTGGTATGGAGTTGATATTGTCTCCACTTTGTTCGCAGAGAACACCCCAGTCAGTTGGTTACAAGCACCCCTGCAGTCTCAACAGCTTCCTGAGACTAACAGTTCTCATGGTCACTGTCTGCTGCTGAGCAATGGGAGTGTAGACAAGGTTGAGAAGCACCAGGTTGTGGTGCAATCTGCAGAGGTGGGGAGAGCAGTAGCTGTGTATGCATCCTTTATGTTTGCATACAGTAAATCAGAGGTTTTATTGTTTCTGGTGGGGCAGTTGATGTACTTATAAAGAGCTGAAAGAGTTGTAGAAAGAGACATGTGGTTAAAGTATCCTGTAATGATTATGAAAGCATTTAGATGTAAATTTTGTAGTCTAGCAGTGACGGGAGTGAATGACGTCACATGCTACCTCAAAAGCTGCTGACAGTGGAATGTAAGTAGTGATAATAATAACACGTGAATTCCCTCGGCAGATAATATGGATTCAGACTGACAGCTAATAGTTCAGTGTCTGAGCTACAGAGACGTTCTTCCACAGTGTCCAGAATAACACCACCTGTTACTCACAAGCACTGCAATTCCCCCTCCTCTCTTCTTACCACTCTGCCTGCAGTCTCTGGAAAACCAGGAAAAATTCATTGAAGCACTGCTCATACTGTAGTTTAGAAGAAGAATGTAAAAACTGTTCAATCTGATATTTTGTCTTACATTTTTAGTTCTTGACAGAGCAGGGTTTTCCAGGCACTCTGTCAGCCAAGACCCTCCAGTCTCCCTCCACCAAGGAGTTTGTGAAGATGTTTGAGTTTATTTACCGCCAGCTAGACCCAACTTTTGAGATGCCAAACTCAAAAGTTGAGGAGGAGGTTCCAGCCATTCTAAAATCCCTGAGGTAAAATACCGTCTTTATATATTAAGAAATACTGTACGGTATAGTTTTTTTGTTGAATTTAGTGTACATACAGTCTTATGTAGAGTAGCACTGCTGACTATCTCTGCCTTTATTTCTCTCCCTGTTTTTGGTTTAAGATATCCATTTGTTCTGTCCAAGTGTTCAATGTATTCTGTTGGAGCTCCCCATACGTGGCCTCAGGCTCTGGGTGCTCTCATGTGGCAAATTGATAACGTCAAGGTAAGACGCAAACAATATTTTAAAAATAAGGTTTACAGTGTGGTTATGTAAAACCACATTAATTTGCATAGAACGCAGAATACAACACACGTTACTATATCTGCTTTTATTTTGTGTCAGATCAACTGGAGTTTAAGTAAACAGGAGCTCCTGTTCAGTGACTTCTGTGAAGATGGTGACAATATTGAGGAAGGGGCTGAGTATAACAAGGTGCTGACTTCTTCAAGAGACATACACACTCTCAACACTTATAGCATGTGTAGACATATGTCAAGAAGATGTACTGTACAGAAAGACTTTCTTGTGACATTGTTACTAATAGTTTTTCTTACTGATACAGTACATTACAGAGCTGTTCAGATATTCTTTCTTTTTATCCATCATTTTTACCTTGTCTAGCTCTTCCTGGACTACACAGCTGAGACGTACTCAAAGTTCATGCAGGGTGATGACATATTCGAGGAAGAGGACGACTTATTCCTTACTAAACTAAGTAAGTGCAGCATCACTTTATGAATGTATTTACTTACTTACTTACTTAATAATCTCAGGTTTTCTGTGTATAGTTGAATATAGCATTAATTCAGTTGGTAGTTTTAAGGGAAAAAACGTCCCATCAAAAATGTTATCGATGTAATAATAATAAAAAAATCATCAAAAAGTATGTGTGTCTTTACAGAGAAGCTTTACAACGTTGACGAAGCCCTGCTGGCCTCGATGGAGGAGAAGCACAGAATACTCAGCGATGAAGTTGAACGACTGGAGAAAGAGAGCCAGTCGGTCAGAAAACTTCAATACTGACCCATCTTCATGGGGACAGATCAGATTATGAATTTTATATTTTCATTGTCATTAACAACAGGGAAGTTGTACAGCATAAAGTTTAGACAGAAATTGTGAAAACCTGAGCATTCTTAACAAAAACTAAAACTTGGATATTCATGACTGTTGGAGGTGCAAAGGTTTTTAGGACAAAGCAAAAATATATTTGGCATTTGGGCTGTAATAGGTTGTGTACTCTGACTGCACTGAGCTTTTTCAACAATATGAAACATCTTTATTGTGAGCAGCTACAAGCCAGACAGATAATTTTTTGTCTCCTTCTCCCGCATAGGATCGTCTGATGACCAAGAGGATGGAAAGAGTGAAGCTGCAGGCAGACCTCAAGAAACTCCAGAGTTATCGAAGCAGTTTGGAGTCTTTTAAAGCCAATTTGGAGAACAAGGCCTCAGAGCTGAATGATGAGCTGGAGACTACAGGTAAAAATGGGCAATAAAAGCTTCCATCTACACGTGTCAATGAGACAGTTCTTTGGCAGCATGTAACTGCTCATGTGGGCATCTGATGATGTGTGGATCTGAATGTTCACTCACATGAGGACAAGAAGATGTCACTGTGCTAATTAATATGCATTAAGTAACTGAAATTAAACAAAACATTTTATGTTTTTAAATGAATAACCCAATATACTATATTTTAAAGTGTATTTAAAACAAGACCCTCCAGTCTCCCTCGACCAAGGAGTTTGTGAAGATTTTTGAGTGTAAAATTTAATTTCCAATCATTTAAAAGTTCCAATCTGTCAATACAAATTGTAAATATTTAATCTCTTACTGTTCATCACTGAGTGCAAAAGACGCTCCCATTAAGCAAAATATGTTTTTAGCAGCAACTTACAGTTTTTAGGTTCAGTGTAGCCCATTGTTGGCCAGATATTTAAATGAATACCCATGTAACCATGATGTTAGTGATGGAATTATCTGATAAAAAAAATTCAAGGACTGTATCTGATTTCATATACACCAAGTTTCTCTTTCTCTTTCATTTTGCAGTTAGTCATCTAGAGTCTCTAAAACATGAGCAGGATGAACTGCAAATCCTCCTGCAGAACCAGAAGTTTACTCCAGCTGATGTAGAGAGGATCAATAGAGAAAAGAGGGAACTCCAACAGACCATCTCCACTCTTAACAAGTCTCTTGAAGATGCTGAGCAGCACAAGTGGAATGAAGAGATTGCTCTGGCCAAACTGAAAGAGAAGGTACCTTATGTGTATGTAGTATGTAAACAAAGAGGGGTAGACTCATGGGCTGGCAGAGATCGGTGCTATTCGTTGATTGAGAGTTTTTGCAGCTCCCTGAGCTCACTGATCTTGACAAATTCTAGAAAGACAACTTGGATATGGAAATATTCTTGGATGCAGTGCATGCAACACCACATAACTCAGTCTCTTCTGAAACCCAAATGGGTGGTTAAAATAAAAAAATGAAAATTCTGTAATATTTATCTGATTTGACTGTTTTTCAAATGTTTTCTGCTTATCTGGTTAACAGTCTTTGTAGATGGATTATATCACATGTTTTTCATACAGTGGCACTTATTTTTACTTTGCCTCTGCCTCACTGACATCTGTACTGTATCGCCTTCAATTCTAGGCGGAGTTGAAGTTGGCAGAGTATCATAAGCTGGCACGTAAACTGAAGCTGATACCACTGTCTGCAGAGAACGCCTGTGGTCATGATTTTGAGATCAGGCCTTATGAATGTGGATCTGGCAGCATGATGCAGCATAAAACACAGATACAGGTACTATTATCCAATTGATTGTTAATTTTCTTTTTCATATTGTCTTTGAATTATAACTTATTCTAAGTTTATTTTATCGTGCGTGATAATTGTATGCAGCATTTTGATCTGATTTGAATTTTGTGTTGCAGATGCTCCTGAGAAAGCTGATCAGTGATGTGGAGGAGGATAACAGTCGACTAGCCAACGTTAAACTCAGTCTGGAGGAGTCTTGTGAACAGGTAGCTGTATTTGTGTCCAGAAATGTTGCAACAGCTACATCTCAGTCTGATAGTACAGTGGTATGTATACTAAACGTGTTTATTTGTTTGTGTGTTGTAGTTGAATTCTAACATCTTAGACAAGACCAATGATCTGAAGCTGCTGAGAGAGCAGATTCGTAAGCTGGATGAACGGTTGGACTCTGACATGCAGGTATATTTGATTATGTTCTTCATGTAAACCTGCAAATAATCAGAATAATGATTAAGTAGAATTAATGATTAATTTTCACTCTTTTTTTCAGTCCTCGAGTGTGGAGAAAACATAACAAAAGGAAATATTAGTGAGGACAGAGTTAATTAATGTTAGAGCTTGTTTAGCCCAGCAGAATGTCCATTGATTTGGTTTGATAGTTAACTACTGCACGTCCTCTGTGTCTTTTACTTTTTTGAAGTAGTTTTATTGTTCCACTGAGTAAAATTGAAAGCTGAATACTTTTTTAAATTAACAAATTACCTCACCAGACTGAATGATGTGTTTGGATTTGGGAAGTTAATTATAAACTTCATTTTGATTAAGAAAACCACTACAAATTTCTTCCCTATTTGTGTGTTTGTGTCTGTGTAGGAGTTGGCCCGAGAGGAACAGGAATGGGCGGCAGAGATCGAGTCAATGGAAAACCATCGTAAACTTCTGGAGAAGAAGGTTAATTATGGTTACGATGACGCTGTGCAACAACTGAAGGCAGCACAACAACAGTAAGTGACTACCAGCGCAATATAATTACAGTAACATTTATGACATAAGGATTTATCTTTTTTATTCAGTGTATTCACACTTTTTATTTCCACAATTGTTCCTTAAGGTTCCCATATCTGTCAACCTACGTTTTTTGTTTTAGAAGAAAAGATTTGTGGTTCCCTTTTCTCCAGGTACCATCTGGTGCTGCAGGAGACCAACGAGGAGAGGAGAACAGTAGCCAACAACCTGGCATCTGTATTTACCACAGCTGCTAATCACTTGTCGATTACAGAGGTAATTTTCTCAACAGCTACACTGTCTGTGTGTAGGACTGCATGTGTGTCAGTATCTCAGGCAGTGTATGTAAATTTACAGGATGTATACAATTGCAGCTTTATCTAAACACAAAATATAAATTTGTGCATTTCTGCTTTATTAAATTCAGTGGATATTTGTTTTTCTCGGCACAATCAGTACAAGTATATGACTTTGATAATAAGACATTTACTTTTTTTGTGATTGTAGCCACCACTGACTAAATATCCTAAAGCTTTTTACCTGAATGTGATTGTTTGAAATTCACCAAGACATTAAGGAAAATGATGCAGTTGATAAGAGCAAGCATCAGTTTTCAAAATCCAAAAGCAGGATAACTTTTCTGTTTATTTATATTATGTGTAATATAAATGTGTTGGTTTTTGCACTACAGAAATGCCTGGAAGATCTGCACAGCAGGGTGCAGCGTGTTTGCTCTAAGGCTGTTGAAGAGGATGCAGCTGCTATACAGAAGATGCGGGAAACTTTGAAGAGCTTTAAGTCCAAGGCAAACGGTTTCTAAAGAGACAGCAGGACGAAGGTCTAGGTCAGCAGGTGGAGAATTTCAGGAACTGTGGAAGTGTGGAAGACTTGTGCTTTGTGCTTTTAGTTTGTTTTCATCTTGGAAAGGAAAAAAAAAGTTGAATACCATCAATTTAAGTTTTGGAAATATATAGTTTTGCTGTCACAAACACAGTGTAACTATAAATTAGTTACATTAAGATGATAGTTAAGTCTTAATAAACGTTTTAGTTATTTGCTCTTAAAAGACTCCAGATTGTCATGTGTATCTGTATGTGTTTTGTGTATCTGTATGCTACGTGTCACTGTGTCACCACTTTTCTGTGTTTTTATTCGTAAACATCCATATACAAAATAAATATCTTAGGAAGCACTCCCGTTTCCTTACTTGTGTTTGGCTACACACAAGACTGAGGGGCAGATAAGTAATAAATTAATGCTTAATAAAATGCATCACCAGTCCTTTGCTGGTTAAATTATATCTCAGCATAGTTGTTTGAGGCCACTAGAAGGCAGCACACACCACTGGCTGGTAATAAAACCTACTCAGGTTGTTTCTGGGCTGATGATGGAAAAAAATTAAATAAGTCTCCTATCATATTTTATGTTTATTTTGGTTCCTTATTCAGATGAAGCTGTGTCATTGCTTGTGTTTGTTCAGGACTGACAGAATAACAGCTTTAACAACCTCACTTTTCTTGACAGCTTTTGAAAACATCTGACCAGAGCTGCTTTAATTCATGTATCACTTTCCACCCATTCTCCTCTGGGAGTTCTGTTCAAAATGTCTGGTTAATGTTGCAAAATCAGCCCCTTCATTGGTCCAACCCAGCAGCTATTCAGACATTTAAAAAATGTAGTTCAGCAACTAGTAGGATTTTAGTTTAACAGTTTGTTTGCCAGTCTAAATATCAATAGTGCTGACTTTTGTTTGTTTTATTGTTATTGTAGCACTGCAGGCATAGTTTTCATTTAAAAAAATCTTAGTTGTCATTTTTATTGAGCATGTTAGAGAGGTTCCACATGTCGACTAAAACCTATAAAATAGAAAGCCCCATTAGTAATTGTTGCGTTTATTTTAGGAGTTAATGTTTTCTGCGCTTCTGGCAGGAGTATTTATTGCAAATAATTTGGCCAAGTCAAAGCTGGCAGTGAGGACACAAACAAGAATTTATTTCTCTATTTATTGTCAACATTGCTCCTTGTACCTGTTTCCAATGAACTCTGTACGTGTGGCCCTCAAGATTAGCATGTATATCAAATCCAAAGATTCCATCCAGAGATCCTGCAGCAAAAACTAGCTAGAACCTTTAAATGTTTATATATCCATAATATCACACGTGATCCAATGTTTGTAAAATGTCTTATGAAACTTCAGAGTTTAGGGACATGCATGTTTTCTTATTAGTCCGCTCTTGTTGCTGATCAGGTTTCACAAATGTGCATCATTTTACAGTGCTCTCTTGTAATTTTACATCAATGAGAGAATCCACTTAAACTAACACAGTTTACTGTTTTACTATAGTAACTTTTAACAATGTATGTATCTATCTGGGCTCTTTTCATTCTTTCATTTTGGGTTTTTACTTTGAGAAATAATTATTTGTCACAAATACAAATTTGTCATTTTTAAGCAGAACTGCAAAACATTTTTCAGTTGTTGCCTCTCAAATGGCAAGAAAAGATTTAGTTTTTCACTTTTATGGTATAGCATTATAAACTGAATATCTTGGACTTTGGACTATTTTCCCCAGAAAAACAAGATATTTTAAGATGTCGGAGAAGACATTTTGTTGACCAAATAATTAAATTATTTAATTTAAAATTATTTAATTATTTAAAAAATTAAATAATTATATTATGTAATTATAATATATATATTATAATATATCTATATATATATATATATATATTTACAAAGTAAGCTTGAAGTGTCTGTCTGAGATTTGGGGCAATAAATATCCCTAAAAACAAAGTGTACAAAGTTTCTACAGTGGGAACATGCGAAACCACCAGTGCTACAAGTGTGAGAGAAATGTTTTGGCAGATGTGATGAGGAGATATGAGATGATCGTGAGGGGCTCTGTGGAGAGACGGAATGAAAAATGTGATGGATAATTTCCACCACTAGCAGAGGCAACCCAGGACTGTGTGTGTGTGTGTGTGTATTGGGTGGGGTTGTGAAGAAGAGAGGAGGGGGTGAGCAGGAAGTGAAAGGAGAGGAGAAAGGCCAGTGCCATGTGTTAACAGCAACAAAGACTTAATTCAACTAAACAAGAGAGACCTTGGTGTGTTTATCAGAGTCCATATGGACAGGTGGCATCTATAAAAGCCATTTTACAGGACTCAGGACTGTGTGTATGTGTCTTTGCATGTGTAAGACAATGAATGTCATGATTTGTGTATCTTTGTATCCCCAGAGGCATGTACATGGTGGCCTAAATGTGTATATGTGTGAGTGCAGGAATTGCGTGCTTATTTCTGCATAGACTTTTGTATTTGTTTTTCTGTTTCCATGCTTCTTTACATGTCATGTGGTTATTTCTTCAGTGTGTATGTGTGTGTGTGTGTGTTCTCTTGTGTTGCCTGTGGCACTTGGCCTGGGCGGACCTATTTTCTCATGGATCATTGCATTCAAAGACATGCACCATGAATTCTTAATACACTGTATGTTCCTGCTCTCTCACAGGGGAAGTCAGTATGACCTGAACATTGGGAAAAAGCTGAACTCTTCCAGGGATTGTGTGTGTGTGTGTGTGTGTGTGTGTGTAACTCTCACAGGACATCTAATAGAAAGGAGATGTAAGGAGGAGGGTATGTGATGGTGTGGATGTGTAGTGTGCACATGAAGGAGAGAGACACGGGTGCCAAGAAAAAAAAAAAGATGTTAAGACAAAGCTGAACTTCAGAGGTAGTCCTCTTCCCTGCTGCGTGACCTGGAAAAGGTATGAGTTGTTGCTTTGTCATGTATCATGAGGCTTTCAGCAGATAATCCATCATATGAGAGACAGATAGACACAATAGAGAAATAAGGTGTTAATGTGGAGTCTTATTAGGGGTTAATCTCACCCATCCACCACTAGAATAATGTGTTCTACAGATGTGGGAAATGGGAGCAGAGAGAAGAGGAAGATGAAAAGAGAAAGCAAGCTATGTCTTACAATTCCGCATTTTCTCCTATTTTCTTTCTCCCACCTCCCTGTCAAAACATTATTGTGTGGCTGAAATCTGTCTTCCTTAAACCTACATTATGACTAGCTCTGGCATTTTGATTCCTGTTCCAGCAGCTAATTGTCTCCAGATTTAGAAGACAAATCAACTTCTGCTATAGCTGTGTGGCAAACACGCACAGAAATGACGCAACTGTTGTAATGTGATTCAGATTTGAAAAACTTTGCTGTCTGTCTTGCACAGGACAATAGACATGTCCGCCACATCACAGTCATTAACAACAATAACACAATTACAGATATAACAATACATCATTTTGTGACTGATTAGTGTGTCACATAAATGGTTTACTACGTGAAATATTTGCTCTTAGCAAAGTGGGTGTATGAGCTGATCTTAAACATGGTTTGTGCAGGATTTTTATTAAGGTCTGTTTATTCTGTGTATGGTAGGGAATAGGACAGATTTGTCTATAAACAGCCAGATATGTAAAAACATAATGCAAGATACACTATATATTAGTGTGTTGAGTAAAAGGTCTAGACATGGTTTGAATAGTTAGCTCACTCTTTTGACCTTGACTGGACATGTAGGGTGGAACCCAAATGATGAAATGAGTTTTTCCCATTCTCACTACCTAGCTGTTTAACATGATCACACTCGTTGAGCTACTTGTAAAAGTAGTTGGCCTCAGTGTACCCACAACCCCTTGCAACTGGTTTCTGGAGTTTTTCACCAACAGATCACAAGTAGTGATACAACAAAGTTTCTGTGGAGCTGTCAACACAGTTCAGATCCCTGTTCTCCCAACACTGAGTAATTTCAGTTTATTTCAATTCAGTTCCCATTAAGGGGTCACTTTGCGGATTTTACACGTGATGATCTGTTAAATCACTCTGGGAATTGTTACTCAGTTTTTCAAAACAGTCGTATTGGCGTCCTGTGCATGGAGCTAGATGAGGGCCAGAAGTTTTGTCAGTTTCAAACTAAATTGTAAACGGAAACCAAAACTTGATAATAACAAAACCAAACTATAAATAATTCTATGAAAGTTCTTTTAATAAACACTTTATAAAAATGTTTCCAATTTGCAGTTAAAGACCATTATCAGACAGAAAGGGTCTAGTTAAAAGATCAATCTAAACGTTAAGACGTCTCACTCCCTGTTCCATTCATTTTAATCATCACTGTCTCTACTTTATAGAAGTACACTGTAGAATGAGTCCACATTTGCTGTACAATTATAAAACACCATACAATATCTGCAACTGCAGGAGAATGACACTGACAGTGCTTTGACACACAAAAAAATCAGAGCAGACTAAAATAGAATAAAGTCTCTACTCCTGTCATCAAAAATGTGTGTGAAACAGCTTTCTCCTCAGGCTCATATTGCTGCTCCTGATGCATGCCTGAGGCCAGTGCCTCCGTCTTGTTATGGTTCCTTTGATGGCTGTATGCTGTGTTGACATTATGGCAGCTTCCTGGGTGACTTTACTGCATGTTGACAGTTTCCTGTGTGTTCAGCCTCTGTGTGAAGTGCTGTAATTAGGGTCTATCTTTTGTTGAATAATAGATTCAATGAGTGACCGGTTTATACACAGCAGGTTTTTCCATTTCAGCTCACTCATTATTTAGCTAAACATAACAGTTTGTAAAATGTTCTTTCTTTGTGCCAGGGTCATTTATCCGCAGAATCCACCACAAAAAAAGCATGACAAAAAGCGTGTCGCACTGTGATGCCACAGTCACACAGCTTCAGAAAATATAAAGTTAAAAAAGCTGAAAACCTACTTTGAATGTATTACCTGCGTTTGAATTATGGTATACTTTGTGGTTTACTCTCATTTAGCTGATTACTGTTTTACTTTTTTCAACTTCAATTTTAAAGTTTGGGTTGCAGCCAGGTGAAGCCTTACATGATACTATAGGGAGAAAACTACACATAAGTAACAGCAAAAGTAACATTTGGTTAAATATCTCTTCTCAGGTTTAATGTTTTGCAGACACTTTTTGTAGCCATCAACAACCTCCTGGCAGAACCCTTGTCATGGTCACACCTGGTCTTCCTGTTTTGCCTTGAAATCCCTGGTCACTTCCTGTCTGGTCTTGCCCTCATTCCTGTTCTCTTCACTCACCATAATCAAGCTGATTGGTTTCACCTAGCAGCTTGCCACACATTTACTCTTTGCCAGATTGTCTGCTTGGCTCACCTCCAATTGCAACTTGCCCTGTTGACCTGTTTCCGCATCAAATTGTGTCCAAGTTTCATAACAGGGCGAAACAGTGGGTACACTGTTCTTGGGGTTGAACATCTTACCTTTACTTCTCCAAACATATGTCTGGTCACTGTGGCCAAATAATTGAGTCTTTGTCTAGACAGCAGGGGCTTCTTTCTTGGGTGGCTTGGACAGCCTTTCAGTATAATGCAATGTGACTGTGGACAAGGAGACTGGCAGACCTGTGCTGTGATGCTTCTTGGTTTGTTTCTGACCATCTGAACTAATGTCTTCTCATCTGAGTAAGACAGTGTGGCTCTTCTTCCAGACCTTGGTAAGTGGCTACACCTACCAATATTTTATATTCATGTACAAGTGATTTAAATTAATAATGCTAGAATCCTGCTTGGACTTTCCTGGCTGTAGCATCATAGTTATCATACAGAATTTAAAGTTGTATTAATCTTCTCATTAAACTATTAAGAAAGTAAATTAGTGCATTACCCGGTCAAAGGTCAAACTCTGGCTATAAAATGTATTCAAACGTTGCTGATCTGGTTTCCACTTATTTACAGTACTTTATCTGCTGTTTTGCACACCTTTATAATTGCTATTATGTTAAATGCCTCGTGGAAAATGCAGGAAAATTGGAAGAAAAAGCACGTTAAGAATTAAAGTTATTATCTTTATATTTGGCCGGTAGAGATTTAGTTTTTCAGTGGAGAGGAGTTTTTTTTTTGTTTTGTTTTTTTTAGACTGAGGGTTAAAGCATGGCAGAAACATTACAGAGGTCAGTGTTTTATTTCCTGTGCTGCTAATCTCTGTTAAAATGTGTCCTCTTCCCAGTGGTGTAGAGCACTTTTCACCATATGGCATAACTTAAATGAATCAAAGGTCGAATTAACATGCCTTGTTATTGTCCACCTTCTTCACGCTTCTTGTTGGATCAAGTAGCCTTCAAATGTCCAATAGTTAGACATCATTGGTTGTCTGTGTGTTCATATGTACATGATATGTCTGTTAAGCATCTGCAGGTCATACTTGCATGTGGAGATTTGTCAAAGCTGTATGATGTGTGTGAGTGAGGTACAGGGTAACTGAGCATGAGATATCAAATTTCTATCACTTCTGTCTCTGCTCACTCATGTCTGGATGGGGGTTATTAAGGCACTCGGAGGGGTCATAAAAAGGTCATTTCAAACTATGAAAGGTTATAGAGGGGTTATGAAGGAGCTGTGAGTCAGAGGTTTACTATGTTTGCTACTTGCCTGGGCTCTGTGAGTCATTTTCTGGTTTATTAGGATCCATTTCAGGGTCCATTCACCTCAGGGGGGAACAGATGTCTGTTAGGGGATTCTAAATACACTTGTGTAGGTATTTCTGAAATCTTGCGCATTAATGTTTGGATTTGATCAAGGCGCAATATTTTGATAATGCACTTTCAAGATTTCAGTGTAATTACACTTTTCAGTTTCTTGGACCCATCTGGACATAAGTCAGATCTGGATGTGTACTTACAAAGTTTGGAGTCTGGATAGGGCTCAGGCTTATTATACACAGGTTATTTTATATTTTTCATACTTGCTTCTTTCCTTTATATGCTATCTAGTATTAGCTGTGACCCCGATGTGAAATACTTAAATCTTACTACTGTTATTCAGCTAACGTGTAAATACAGCTACATTGAGACTGAGTGTTCATTCTTGACCTTGGAAACAACAGTTGACAAAAATGCTTAAAACAATCCATATCTTTTTTTCTAAAACAACACTGGAGCAGTACTGCGGCTATCACAGAGGAATGCTTGCTTACATGGTCGAGAAGCCCATATTGTTTTAGCATACTGTCGAGAGGGTACATTTATTTACACACATGGTTCAGT
Organism: Ctenopoma multispine; assembly: GCA_034779795.1. Classification (NCBI taxonomy): domain Eukaryota; kingdom Metazoa; phylum Chordata; class Actinopteri; order Anabantiformes; family Anabantidae; genus Ctenopoma; species Ctenopoma multispine. The sequence continues at coordinate 13,382,307 of JAUYWH010000027.1, read as the reverse complement.
GGTATGTTAATTATTGGCACAGTGCAGAGTCCTTTCGATTTTGGATTACATTTAAAGCATGGATTATGTTAAATGATAAGAATACAGCAGGCATACTCATGTGTCTCTTTGTGTGTGTCCCATCTGATTTGTTAGATACTAAATTCAACCTGTGTAATATGGAAGACTTCTTCAGCCCTAATATTAAGTTATGTTATACAAATTTATGATTTGTTGTGTATATACTTACAGACGCCTGAATATCCTTTCAAACTAAAGATCAGAAACACATGTTTTGAAGGAAGTTCATGAATCTAATGGAGGTGCGGTGGACCTAACCAATTACAGTTTTGTGAAAACAAAAATGATGTACATGTAAATATCACCTAAAAACACATGAAGCAAAATGTGTATTTTAAATAAATTCTCTTCATGAATGGATAACAGAAATTACAGATAAACACTACAACAATGCATGTTTTTATATTTGACTTTTTTTAGGTTCTAAATCTTGGTACATTACATGCTACTAATACATATTTCAACTACACAACAGTTATAATTTTTATTTATTTTTAGCATTAGCCATCTAATTTTAACAATCACTGACTATTTGGTATGGCTAATGTCAGCATTCATGTTAAATAAAATGAATGTACATGTAGTGGCATGTTAGAACATCCTAAATGTCAGAATGTAAAAAAATTTAAAATTGTTTTTCTAAAAAAAATGGTTATTGGAAAAAGTGAAACGTATATCTCAGACTCTGAAATTTAAACAGACTTTATTGATCCTGTGTTTTTCTTTTTTTCACTTTTTCTTTCTTGTTTTGTTTTCTTGGCTTGTTTCCTTATGTCCCCATTAAAGAAATTTAAATAACTTTTAATGTGCCTTATTTACAAACCATAGCTGCAGTTAGTGTCTCGCTACAGATACTTTCCATACCACTGAGATGTTTATGGCAGAAGTTAGAGATTCCTCTCTTCAACACCAGCGACAGACACACGCATACATGTGGATATGGACGCACAAACACAGGAGGATGCAGATGCCAAGCCAAGTCTTGTGTTTATTTAAAGGAGGTAAAGGAGAACAGAAACACCGAAGGGTTGGGGGGGTATGTAGAGATGAGGGACGTGGTGAAAGATACAAGAGAAAGGGATAAAAGGAGCTCTGCTGTTTCCTCATGAGGGGAGGATGAATGGGGAGTTGGGGTCTGGTTTGCCTCCTGGGGTTGTAGAAACACACACACACACCACTGCTGTGTATACAGAGGATATTTGAACAGTTTCTCTGTACCTCAGTGTAGCAGAGGAACCTCAGAGCCATGTGTAAACGATGAGAAATTTACACTGATGTACTGACAATATGCTGTATGCAATCTACACTACATTTATAACCTTTATAACAGCTGCAGCATGTTGACTTGTAAACCCCGCATACATGTTTATTATGTTAAGTGACACAGATCCCCTTTAGATGGAGCCAATAACATGATTAAAGGCCTGATATTTTAATTATTTTACTATTAATGGCTGCTACAGATGCTTAAAGTTTGTGTTTCATGTAGTGTATCGTAATTACCATCTTGAAGGATTTAACCGATTTTGACCCAGCTGCGGCAGGACATATACAATACAAATTAACTCGGCCTGAGAGCAGTGTTGATTTGTGTATGCAATATTTGTCTGTCTGCTCCCAAGTTCATACTTAACCATGGAAACAGCAGTTGAAAAAATTCTATCACATAATTTATATATGCTAAAAATGTTTAGTTAGTTAGTTAGACAACAGTTTATTTCATAGTTTGGTTCAGGTTACCTGATGGTTTAGTTCAGCAGCTCTGGTAGTTTGCTTTAGTTAGCTATAGTGTTTAATGTAAAACAGTTGGGTTTGAGTCAGCTGCTCTATTTTAGACTATGTAGACTCAACATTAAACCAGCTCTAATTTATGGTTTTAGTGTAACAAAGATCAAACAACAATGACAACGTTAAAGGAATAGCATACAAGGGTGAACCAGAATCTACAGCTTCTTTCAGCTTTACAGGGATTTGCAGGTGTGCTTGAAAGTTCATGAACCCTTTAATTTGTTGAATTAGGTTGTTACATTTCAGGTGATCATGCAGAAAGAGGAAGAATTCTAGACACTTTTACACTTTTTACATTTTTTTTCTTTTCTTTGGGGACTAAAAATATTTATACATTTTTTAAAATCTTATTTGTTTGACAAATAGTGCGTATCCCAAATAGTGGGTATCCCAATGACAGTTGGGATACGCACCCTTAAGAGGATAAGCGGTGAATGTTAATGTTAGTGCAATTACCTAATGGGTTATGTTGTTTTATACATCTTTTAAATATGATGTTTGTATGAATACACATATACTATGATGTACCACAGGTGTGAGGCATAACATTGTAACGGACGTTCTCAGGTTTCAGCTGAATATTTAACCATCTGAGCCAACACCTCTCGCACCAACACATAGTTGATAGTGTTACACTTGCCACTTCCTCCCACATCACGAAAAGTCATGTTAAAATACTGAGTAAGCCATATCCAAGTTAACGGAAGATGAAACAGTTTTACATATCGAGTATATAAAAATAAGAAGTTATTGTAACATGCTGATGTATTTTTTTTAATCAGTCCCATTTTTTTTTTTGCCGTTATCAGTGTTAAAAGTTGAAAACCCTGCAAAATGTATTTGTTTACACATTGCACTACTGATACTGATGTTGCCGACTGTCCAACTAACTTGAATTGGTGTAAAACTTTCATCTAAAGTTCACTGCAGTGATGACTGATAACGCTTGTGTGTGTGTGTGTGGTAATGGTGATGAGTAGGGAGTCTGCGGCTGGTTTGGAAATAGGCCAGTTGATGATGATCAGTGCAGTGTGGTTACAGCTCCATGTTAATCCCCCCTGCCTCTGCTTTGTGTTGTAGCCAATCTGATGACAGCACAGCAGTGTTTCTTAAACTACAGCACTGAGTACTGGTCAAGGGGCCTGTTTCATGTTTGAATCAGAAAAATACTAGTGTTTTCTTTAGACTTTTTCTGTCTAGCAGGTTTTTGGCAGCAGGACCTCGGATATCTCCTGTGCTTCCCTATTTTCATTTATGACCTTCAGGCTTTGAAGTGTTTTGAGAATGTCTCATTAAAAGTACTTTTATCAATTGTGAATATATGAAGATAGCAGATCTTGCAGCTTCTTTTGATCTTATAATGTGAGTGAGACACGATCCGTGTTGTGGTCGCTGTGTGGTTTTCATCTGTGATGCCTCTCCTTCTGTGGTCGTCTTTAATTGATTCATCATATAGCCTGAGTCAGACTGACAGATTCCAGAGCAGTGATACAAAGAGCCTCTTGTGGTTTGACAAATCTTTCACAAAAGCCCATGTTCGATATGACCATGATTACATTTGGTTTATCATTTGTATCTTTTCTCATGTGCTTTGGCACAATAGTGGTAGACGAGGCTTAATCCACAATTTCTTCTGCTGGTAAACAGGCTGGTCAGTAATTTTAACTCAATGAGCGACCACTTTGTTGTAATGTAAATCTTGAAACCATCATGAACAAAGACAAAGAAAGCCCAAACTACTTTTTTAATTCGCTTTTTTAAACAAAGGAATTAGTCTGAATAAAGCCTCACATTGAAATGTGGATTTCCCAGAGCTTCTGGGAACAGGTTTCACTGTTGTGTTGTAATTTTTCAAGGCAGTGTTCACCACAAGCAAAATAGTTTTCTCTTCTGCTGCATTGAGATAGACTGTATCTGAAAATGTCAGATGGTAAATATAAATGAATCTGCATGGCTAAACACAAACGCAGGTAAGAAAATAACTTATTTTGTAACTTAGGCAAACTAACCCTCTAGTTCTTGTTGTATGGTAACATGGTATGGAAGTGTCAATACTTCCAGTATTTAGCACCTGTTTTGAAAACCGCAAACACTTGTGTTGTGTTACACTCCTGTGGAACATTATCCCTCATTACTACCTCCTTTAACACATGAACAAAAGAGGAGAAGAATGATCCGACTAATGACACTATCCTACGTCAGTTAGTGCTAATGAGTTCTTCTGTTGTCCGCACATAAAGCACACATTTTTGTTTAAATAGCTTGTCGTTAAGATATTTCAGTAGCCATACGAGCAGTTGTTTAGCGTTTGGCCAAGCCACACTGTTTTAAAATGTATATAAATCCAAATATTTATGCGTTAGTCAAAGGACAAATTTTCATTGGAACCACTTTTACTGGTGGCCTAGAAACTTAAATAATGAATTGAAGATGTAGTAGTAATGGCTGTGGAAAATTTTATTTATTGTAGTGCAGAGGACCAAAATTAAAAGAAACCCTAAGTAAAATTCAATTTGCTGTTTTTTTTAATTGTAATTATGCTTTTTGGTTTCTGAAAATATTGATGTTGTGAATAACCATTTTTTAAAATTAAAATGTTTGTCATATTACCACCATGGCGAGTAAAGCACTGAAACATTGACGTCGTCACAACCTCAAATTTCTTGACAACTGGAAATTTCTCCAACCTGAAACCTTCAGTCTGATGCTGTAGGTTTCAAGTCAAAATTTAATAATCACCAGCTTAAAGCATGACCGATGCGTGATCTCTCTTTGTAAAATGACACAGTGATAATGGAAAAGACGTGTGAGAAAAGGACGTCTGCTTTTACCCTCTGACTGTTGAATCCGTCTGTACTGACTCACAGATCAGGAGACATGGCTCTGAAATGTGAGAGAACAGGAGAAGGATCAGATATCCACCACACATTAAACAACACACGTCTTCTGTTCTCATTCATTGTCTTCTCTGGATATTTGCCGCTGTTTAATCTTTCTACTGTCCTCCTTCCCTCTTACAACATTTTTTTTCCCTTTTAACTTCATTCCTCTTTTCTTTATGTTGTAAGATCTATTTTTCACCCTCTCTGCCTGTCTCACCTTCCTTTTATTCTTCTACTGTAGTTACTGTACTCTGTACCATACTCTATTCTCTCCTGTGTTTAATGCATGTTCCTGTCATTTGATAACATTATATTCTATTTGTCCTTTGATATGTTCTCTCATTTCTTAAATGACTCAATAGACCTCTGATGCTCTGTTGCTCAATTGTTGATTAGTTTCTTCTACCATCCAGTCTCAGGGCTTAGTCCTACCCCAAGTCATGGTAGATAGATGTCAAGACTTTTTTTCTGAGCATAGGATAAGAGTTACATGGTAGACAGATTCAGAGAAGCATGGCATATTATCTTCCAAACTCATTTTGATTCCTGTGTGCACATTACAGAATACACTGTGCAAATTGTTACTGAGGAAACTGTACAAAAACAAAAGTTGTGTCCAAGATGGCCGACTTCAAAATGGCCGCCATGGTCACCACCCATCTTGAGGAGTTTGCCCCCTCACATATACTAATATGTGCCACAAACAGGACTTAAATATCATCAACCATTGCCATTTTATTAAGGTGTATCCATATAAATGGCCCACCCTGTAGTTTCCGACTGTAGCTAAAGAACTATGAGTGACTTCCTGTTTTGTTTGTATCACATGTGCACAGGCACACAGGTGTTTGTTTACAAGGTAACTCCACAAAGCATCTTTACCATAAGATATGTACAAAAAATAATAATTGTGCAGTGTAAACTACCTAGTCTTTTACTACTATTATATACAAGTAAACCAGTTGCCTGCTAGAGTTAAACCTTTGACACACATAAAGATATTATAGTAATAAATAACATTTATTCATGTTAGAAAAACAAAATAAATATCAATAAGTTAATACATTCAAGATTTTATAAATACATTTCCCGTGTATACCTTTTCCCATGTGCTATATGTGCTATACGCTAGACAGATTCTGATTGATATCAGTACTTCAGATTGACTAACCAAAAAAACATTTCAAACCACACTAACACATTTGTAAGGCGTAAACTAAGGGACACCTCGGATACTGGATGGAGCAGAGAAGACGTGGATCGTTGGGAGTCATTACTTTGGGGCATAAGTCAAGTGATGCCATCTACTTTCCTCATTTGATCACACATCATTCCTGAACGTCTCTTCACAATGTGAAAAAAATTTTTTGAAGAAAAAAAAAAACAAAAAAACACTCAACATCATACTTCAAGAATTACACAAAGCTTGACACCAGCTCACTCTCTCTACACACAACCACATTTCCTGGCAGAGTGCTTCCTCACGGTGTGGTAAACGAGACTGTCATCCAGAAATGAGAGATCATCGTCAAACGCTACTGGCCGACAGCAGGCCAGCTGGGGTGTGTCTTTGGGAGGAAGCCTCCGGTTGTGAGAGAGGTTGTAAAGGATTTTGTCATAGTTGGTCTCAGACTTCCTGCAGGGTCCCGAACAGTACCTGAATATCATTTCCTCACTGGAGCGGTAGCCCAGACCGAGGTCGGACACGTTGAGGTGGATTTGTTTGAGCATGCAGCCCTGTCCTCGTTCTTTGTTTCTAGACATCATGCCTGTCTCCCCACCTCTAGCTCCTGCTCTACCTCCTTTACCGCGCTGCTGGTTCCCTCCCTTCTTCCTCTCTCTTCTGTGTCGGGTCTGGCTGCTCAAGTTCTCTTTGGAGGAGGAGGAAGTGGTGGAGGAAGAGGTAGATGAGCGGCGTATTCTGCTGATGGTCACTTTTATGAAGTCCAACACATCTTCAAACTCATCCGGGAGTGGCTCCTCCATGATGTCTGAAACACATTAAGAGAAATTGCATTCAAGGACATCTCATATTGGACAACACATATTATTTCAGTTTATCGCATCACACTGGCTATTGAAGAGTTATGGTGCTGTGTCAAAGTACACATGCAAATGCACAAAGGGAACATGATTTATATCTGCAGACGAATTCGATTTGAACTGATTCCTCCAAGTTACAGATGAATCCTGTTCTTATTTGTGCAGCAGACAGTTGTGTGTTTTGAGTGGACTACATAAAAGATACAGCAGTCAGTATTATACCATGGTGGCACATAGCCTACTACTAAGGCAACGAATGGATTGACAGATAATCAACTACATTACCTTCTTAACTGATAAGTGAGTTTTTCTAGCAGGAATTGCATATTTTCTAAATATTCATTGGTTTAGTTATGAGTCACTTTTAAATCTAAATAGTCAATCTACATCATTTAAGTCTGTCAGAAATAAATAAATAAGCATGCATTTTGTGGGTGTTTTAAACTTGAAAATGTCAAAAGAAAGCAATAGCATCAAAAAATATGCTATCTCTGTATACTAGAATGAGACAATACTGCAAATGCTTCAGTAAGTGGTTCAGGCACTCTAAAACATGTCACTTTAAATAAGCTGGATCTATATACAGTAAGCTGTATCAATCTAATTGTTGTTTTCTGAACTGAAAATATGAGAGAAGTGTCAGAAAATATTATGGTCAGTTACATATTTGTCCAGTTCGCTGAAGAAATAAAAACAATTCAGACATGACGAGTGAAAATTACGTTTAAGGGTGTTTTTGGAACTTTTGAAACACGGCACCGGCTCTTACATGTTTCTCCTCCAGCCAGCGTCTCTTCCCAGTCCGCTGTATCCGCCGTGGCGCGGCTGATGCCCTGGGAAGAGACAGAGAGGCGGATCTGAACCGGCGGGAGCTCCAGGGGACTCTCTGCTGCGCGCACTCCTCTCTTGGTGGAGGTTCTTTGCTGACGGCTTCGGAGCAGCGGGCTGGCGTACACGGCGCTCAGCAGTATCAAACAAGTGGTCACGCTATCCCATAACTTCATTGTCCACATCAGTCGGACAGAAGGACATGGCGCGATGCAAAATCAACTGGTATCATCTGACAAGCGCAATATGGAGCATATTAAAGGTGTTTATAGTTGAAGTGGAAAATGTGAAGCGCTCGGGTTCTTGCAACTGAAATGGTGAAGATCAATGTATTACTGTGTGCTCAAAGTAAACTGAACGCTACGATTCTCATGCCAGCTGGCAAACGCTATGCAGCTTAGCGCAAAACCCAAGACGCACGAAACCAACATACAGAAGCGCCAATTGCAAAACTAAGACTTCCCTCCGAACTTGTCCGCGGGCAGACTGAACCGACGACGTTTGGAAGGCACAAAATGAAGTCCAGTATACAGTCCTTCACTCGGGTTATCACTGAGTGCGCACGGACCACAACGCGCTGACGCTGACTCCTGCTCATCCTCACTTCACATCAATCTGCGAAGAGAGAAGCGAGAGGTGTAACAGGAGAGACGGGGAGTGGTGGTGACGTGCGGCGGTCCGTCCTTCAGCTTCTTCCAGTCCCCACCCCATGCAGACTACACGGAGGGACCGAGTCCACATTCATGACTGAATCTGAGGTCCAGAGTTTGTGAGAGCAGAGGAGTTCTGTTATGAAAGAGGCTCAGTCTGTGTACTCAGATGGCTGAGAGGGGGAGAGAAATTTCACACTTTCCACTAGCGACACACCACATTCCCCGTCCTGTTTTTTTTTTTTTTTTTTTAAGTTTGGTTGATACTGGAAGGGAAATGTGTTTCTAATCAGACAGTAAAAACAGACTCAAAAGATTGTGTTGCTACTTATAACCACAGTGTGCTTGAAATAACACTGATTTACAGTTGATGAGCAGACGACGTTTAACATCAAGAGCTTTGATCTGATATCCATTACAGTTTAAGTTGTAACTTCTACCAGTCATTTATTATGAAGAACTTCCACCGGCTAACGATGGATACATGTGAAAATAACTTGTTCCTGAGACACACAACAGTATATGGATCAGTTTAATGTGTTGAGATTTTGAGTAAGTTAAACAATTGCAAACTGTATTTGGAAGCTGTAACCCATCAGCTGCAGATTAAATCCTTCTTTTGTGTTGCTGAGGCCTCACCTCAATATCTGTCCTCAGTGAAATAATATGAATAGATTAAATCCATCTCCATATATGTCAAATAATATAATTTTCTTATAGTTTTTATTAGTGAACATAACAAGGCAGCGACGTGCGATGAAAACTATGAAACTATGCTCAGTGTTTGAAACCGGAGTGAAGAAGAGTGAAATTGATTTGAGGATGTTTTGTGCCTGTGTGTCAAGTGCTCTCCTTTCAGCAAGAATTAAAAGTTGTTTATTTCCCTTCAGTCTGCATCACTGTAAAACTAACCGCGTGCGCACACACAGCTGCAACGTCTTAAAGCTTTTTCAGGGCAAGTCGAACCAATGGTATATCTATGATAATGTCTACCACATGACCTTATTTGATTTATTAGTCCAGATGGAGGATGAAGCTTTAGTTGCATGGCGATGTCCAGAGCAAATACTATTCTAATAGGAATAGTAGGACATGTTGTAAACCGTTGACTTTATTGTGGATAAACTGTACAACTCTAGTGCACAAACATTTTTCCCCAGCAAACTTTCCATGTTCTACAGTCCATTGTAAGGTAAAGTAGTTTATGAACTGTGAAGGGAATACTGTACACCCATAGGCATTTGAACAGTAAATGTGAATGTGTAACATGCACATCACCTTGAGGTATAGTTTGTCATAATGAATCATATTTGTCTTAGCACAGGCACACGTATTGTAATCACTTTACTACGCTGAACAAGCAAAGGTCATATGTACATCATGCCATACATAAGTCATGTAGCAGTTGTCTTCCATTGACATTGTGTTTTTAGAAGTTATTCTATAACTCAGAAGAGGCTTCCCTTTCCACTGAGTCGCTCACTTAACTTCATGGAAATACCTCATCCTCATGATATTACACCATTGCCAAGAAACCAATATACCAAACAGATGTCCATTTTTCTTCTTGCGAAGCGTGACTGCTAATCAGGGCCTGATCTGCCATTTCTGGGGCTCAGTTTGACTCAGTAACGGGCTAATTGCTTGGGTCAATTCACTTGACATTAACAGCAACATCAATGGTCCCAGAATGGCCTGCGGGAGGGAGGAGATGACAGCTAGAGTGGATGTCTAATTTGGGACATGACTGCCACTGTAGCCACTCTACCGAACCACAGGTAGAGTGGAAACATCATTGATAAAGTTGTCATATTTTCAAGTGACTTGATTTCATATGCAAAGAACTGTTATTGCCAGAGGCACATGGTTTGACTAACAGCAGTATCAGTCACTCATTTAATCAACACTGAAATAGCTTAAGACTTTGATGGATAGACATGAAATGTGATGCACATATCCTCTGTGCCCAGGAGAATCACTTCAGCTTCAGGCCTCAGTTTGTTGTGCTTCATGCCACTCAGCAAACGTTAGCATGCTAAAACAAGATAGTGAACATGTGAAACATTATGCCTCCTAAACATCAGCACATTGGCGATGTCATAGAAAGACTGTTGTCACGGTCACTGCAGAGTTTAGCTCAAAGCACTTTGTTCAAACTCAGAGTTAACTTAGCTGTACACTCTTGTTTTATTCTATTTATTTTGGAGGTGGCATGACAGCTTGGTGGGTAGAGCAGTCGTCTTCAAACCAAAGGGTGAGTTGTTCGATTCCCAATCCTGGCAGGCTACATGTTGAGGTATCCTAGGAAAAGACACAGAAACCCTATACTATCACTGACATGTCTAGTTGCCCGGCAAGAATTTCCCCAAGGGGATTAATAAAGTTTCAAATACTATTGTTAATATTGTATATGATAAAAATCACCTTCTGTGCAAGCTGTAGTGGTGCTTAGAAAGTAATACACATCACATGTACACTAGAGCTGCTGGTGCCTCAGGGTGGAAGTTTGATGCCATCTGCTGAGCTGATTATGATCAATATGAGATGTTAAAACAGATAGACCATCACAGGTGCATGTGTAAAGCCCAAATGTTTGTTCTTTTGAAGAAACAAAGGAGAGGAACATTTAGTCGTGTCTATGCAGATTGGAAACTGCACTGGAGACATTTACTGTAACCCAGATGTGCTCATTCCTCACACGCGTGCATGTAGGTCTTATGTGCTGCCACCAGTGGACACTGTTCATCGATGGTATTGTCAATGTGTTAGTTTTTCAGTGCATCAGTAACATTCACACCTGAGAGTATTAATCTTAGCATTTTTACTTTTTCTTTAATTCATGTTTAACTACAATGATCTACAAACGTATCAGTTATCTTTTCTGCCCAACAAGTGTCTCTACCATTTTTTAAGATACAATGATGCACGTAATACACTGGGGAAAAAAAGAGATGTGGAGATCATATATGCAAATAAAGACTAATATCCAATCTGCCCTTTATCTCTAAAATCCTTGAAAAGGTAGTTTCAAAGCAGCTCTGTGACCACCTGCGCATGA
>JAUYWH010000027.1:13358365-13369773 GCA_034779795.1 Ctenopoma multispine | reverse complement strand
AAGTGCCCTGAGATGACCTGTGTTGTGAATTGGCGCTATATAAATAAAGTTGAATTGAATTGAATTGAATTGAATATCAATTCATCTTGATATTTTGGTGATCTTCATGGCGTGGTGAGAAGGAACAAATTAGTTCCCCTAACATCTAATAAAACATGTCACACCCCTCTGACTACAGACTACTCTTCTACTCATTAAGTTAAATAATTTTCTAAACCACTAGTCTGGTTTATTTGCTTGTCTTAGACCAAAATAAAAAAAAAAATCAATTTATTTACTTGCACAATAAACTTGGTTCCTGTAAGGGTAATCAAATTAGGTGGTTTTAAAAAGTAGAAATAGATGAACTGGTTGTTTATGACAATATCAGGTGCAATAAAAATGCCTTTGTTTTGTCAGTGACTTAATCTCACAGCGTGTCTGCTGTTGGTTTCTATTATTCTTTCTCTGTCTCTTCCTCTTCTCCTGTGTGTTTGTATTTGTCCAGAAGATGGAACTAGTGAGTTCCTCATATGCAATTCTGTGTACTCAAATTTGTCCTCAGCTGCTGCACATCATCTTACTATTCTTGTCAAGTTTCCCTAAAAACTTTTTCTGTTTTGAAAATTTAGTTCCACTCTATTTAATCTATTTAAGGTTTTGCCAGTTGCCAACCCCATGGCTGTGAAATGTAAAATAAGCTAGTCACAATGATAAAATATACTTTTGAGTAAAGATGATATTTTATGTTTTATATCAAGGCGCAAAGGTCTGGTCAAGGCAAGAAAATGGTGAGAATATGAGTTACAGAAAACCTTAAATATTGTCTTTTCCAAAGTAAGTGTGAACTGGAAATATTTCATTATCAAAGCATGTGAATAAATCATCATTTCACATCATTATAGAAGGTCAATTAACTGGAATAACTCTCTAGAGACTGTATAATTAATGTAACAAAGATGCAAGTAGAACACAATTAACACTTATTGTATTTATTCTGAGGGAATGGCGACTTTTCTCTTGGTGGCCTTTGATAAACTGAAAAGATGACAAGATTCATAATGACCTGTAATACACAAGTGTTGGTGCTTTTGATTTGAAAATACACACAATTATTTGTGTGTGATTTGGTATGTGATAGGTTTAAATACAGTTATTTGATGTTACAGCTGTTGATGTAATGGCTTTTTGGCTGCAAAGAAGAATGTCATTACTGAAAAGAAACGCTTAAGTCAAATGCATCCCTCCAGAGAAATGTCACTAAGATGGAGAGCACCTGTAAGAACCAACATGTTTATGTCTAATAGAACATGACATGAGTTTAATAGCATCATTCTACTTTTACAATACATGCTGTCAGAAGGGTTGTGGTGAATGGCTGCTAATGTACAATACATTACAATATAAAATACAATAGGAGTCAGTATGAAATTGACTGCAGTGAACACGTAGAGCTATTTTTTAGAAGTCTTTGCAGTAGCTATTATTTTTTGCATAATACTTTCTGCAGTTGAAGCAGCAGGAGAAACAAGCTGGATCTGAGTTAGATTTTCAAATTCACTACAAATTATATTAATCTTTTTAAATATTTTGTGGAGAGACTGCCCCTTTGAGGCAACAAGGGTTCAGTGTCTTGTCCAGGGACCCATGTTGCCAGAAATTAGGAGGGAACCGGGAATTGAACCGAATATGTCACAATATCCACAAAGGTTAACACATCAGTCTGGTTCCTGGTCTCTGATCAAAGTTTACTAGCATAGTAATTATGTTGGCCCTGTAACTCAAGAAAGTCTGCAAAGACAAAACACAAGCAAAAAACCAAACAAAAAAAAACAATCTGGCAACATGTGCACAGCATTAAAATAATGCTGCGAATACACAAAACACAGCCAAATGCTGATTGACTGATTAGCTGAATCTATGCTCATAGTGTGCGTGTCACCTGCTGTTTGGGTCAACATTAATTAATGTAATGATTATTTTGCCCATTCTACACACACAAACAATCATACACACACGGTACGAATACGTGTCTGTTGCTTGAGCAGCTCCCCTGCTCCTGCGTCAAGACGTGCTCTCCATCTGTGTCCAGTGTGCGGATTAGACGCTTATTATCCTCTTAGCTCTAAATGGCCCCACCTACTCGAACTTCGCTGTCTACCTATGTCGAAGATGCAGATCGGAGTGGGACAGGAAAAAAGGATCCATGCGTAAAGTCCAGCATTCCAGTATTCCAGCATTCGGTTGTGTTAGTCGTTACGCATTACGCGCGAATTGTCGGGACAGCCCTCTCCGTCGTGTGTCAGCGCGCCTTTCGGGTCACAGTGGCAGTCTGTCCGTCCAGTAATGTGTCCAACCCACTGATCTTTTGCAGACTGTAATCTTATCAGTGTCAAACCGTAGCTGCCCTTTTATCTCGGGCACATCCTGCCTGTCTTTGGATGGCGTTTGCGCCAAAATTTGGATGAAAAACGATTTTTATCAGATAGACATTTATTAGCAAAGGCATCAGTCACATGTGTACTTGACGCGGATTTTAAGGTGTATTACAATGAACATCTGACCGACTGAACTGTTCGAGAAGAAATCATGGAACCTACATGTAAAGAAAGGAGCCTTTTATACTTACTTCTCTTTGCAATATGCACGATCAGCGTTTGCTTTAGTGCAAGAAGATCAAGTGTTCGGAGATCTGGTAAGTTCGACTTAAAACTTAAAATCTGATTTCACAATGTGTAGTAATAATAATAATAATTGTGTGTGTGTGTGTTTTAATTTTTTTAAATTACAATATCAACAACCTCTCTTAAAAACTTAGTCACAACACATTAGAGTTTTAAAGCCCATACGTAATATTTCAGTAATAACTCAAATGAAAAAATCAGATTATAATCAACCTAAGTGACACTTTTCAATTTGTAAAACATGTAAGCACTATTCTATGGCGATGAAGTCTATAAAACGTAAACTTTGCTGAGTGCATCATTGTCACCACCTTCATGTAATCTTTATGTATATTCGTGTTCATAGTGTATAAAACCGATTATTCTGTAGCAAAGCCCTGTGTGCAACATGTTACTTAGACCATTAAAAAATGCCTCCTCTTTAATGAGCAGCGTGATTCCTATGCCTTTTACCAAGAATTGTAATTCAAACACAAGCCTGGTAGATGTCATCTGGTCATCTCCACCAGGAAAAGGACACAATAATGACCTGGTTTAAACGTTGTTGTTGTTTTCTTAAAACATAGTGAGTATTGATTAATAAAAATTTAATATATATTGTTCTGTACATATTTGTCTTATTTTTTTTACTTTTCAAGGAGATAGAAGTAAATATTAAGAATTAGAACCATCATCAAACTCGAAATTGTGCTACTTTGGGCAAAAAAACCCTGGATGTCAGTTTTGTCAGCTGAAGTCTCTACTGTCACCCTTCTCTATCTTGTTTGGTTATCCTGTCACCCTGAACACTTCTTTCCACTTCATTTTCTTTCCTTTCCTCCTTTTTCTCTTTTTCCATCACTTCCTTTTTCTCTCACTGTCACTCTTCCTGACTGTCTTGTTGGATTTCTCCCTTCCTGACTGTTTTGGCCCCACTGGCCATAGCAGACCGACTATTACATCTGTCTGTCATCACAGAAAACTCACCACAGTTGAGACTGCCATGCAGAGGATGCTGGTATTTCTGTTTTCATGACTGCCAGTGACATTTGTACTTGTTTTTTGTTTCGAGGTCTTTTGGGTCTGATTCTGAGTGAGGGAGAATGTCAACAAGGCTTGATGTCCACATGAATCACATCAGTCCTTAAAGCTGATGGTATTAGGAAAGGGTTCAAATTAAATGATGTCTCCCCTCAAGGTGGTTTCACTCTTCCAGGATTTTGACACTTTTATGCCTGTTTAGAGTAAGATGTTTAGGTATTTAAAGGATAATTCACTAGCTTGCTAGGCTTTAATAATTGTATAATATGTTTGAAACTGACAAAGATCGTAAATTGTTTAAGGTGCTGTACGGGTGGGACCGTTTGGACTAAATATTACAGCCCAAAAATATTGTTATTTCTCTGCAGCAGAAACATAATTATCTGTGTTATCTGGGAAATACGTAATGCAGAGAAGTCGGTCAGTCACATTAGGTCTGGCAGCCTGATCTTGGTTGCAGTTCTTTGAAAATAAATTAAATTAATTACTGTTAATATTTTTTTTTCAGGATTTCACATATTCAAATATTGATAGTTGGCTGAATATTACTTCAAGATTTAGAGATTAATTAATAATTTAAGCCGTAACATCATATACCTGGATTTTTGCCATTCTGCAAAGAGGTGGGTGAGTGTGGTTAATCTGTATTGTTGTTCACAGCTTTTTGAAAAGGCCTGTGTGGGAGGTGTACTGTATGAGATGCAGCAGCTGCTGGTTTATGTTTTTACATGTAACCATGAGAGTATACCATTTGGTGAAGTTGTGAACACTGATCTCTAGAGTACATTAAAGCAAGCTTCACAACATCTCTCAGTAGTAGCTGAACGTATATTGTGAAGCTGTTGATTTATCAATAAGTTTTTGTTGGTTCAGTTACTAATATTTGGCTACAAGCCTGGGCTGGTGAGTGTAGATTTACTCTCAAGGTCTACGTGTACTTAAATAGAGACACCACTCCCCTGCATTAAACAGGGCATTGTTATAGATGCACCCAGATAACATAAACTTTTATACTATGTCCTGTTATTGTTGTTCCAAAAAGGGTCCAGCTTCTGTCTAGTGTTGCTCAGACAATGTGGTGACAGTGCATCAGTTGGTAGATCAGTCATCTATGAACCCCAGGCTTAATAGTTTGACTTTCAGTTCCCCCTGGTTCCTGGCAACATGTAGAGGTGTCCCTGGAGAAAACTCTGAGTTAAGCAGGCAGCCTGTCCTCAAGAACTCCCTTAAGTAAAAGTAATAAAGTATCAGTTATCAACAACAAGCTAAAAATAATCTACAATTTTTATTGATTAGATAAGAGTTTCAAATTAGAGATTGGCCATACCAACCACATAAAGCACCACGACATCGAAAGGTTTGTCTCTTTATGCTGGGAGACATAAAGATGATGACTGAAGAAGGACCCTCTCTATCTGGTAATATTTTCTGAGTTCTGTTCACCAGTACGTTTGCTGGGCCACATCCCTGGGGAGATATGGATGATCAGGGAATTCAGCTGACATATTGGATTAACCGCTTGCATGGAAGAGCAGGGAGAAGGGCACGAGAAAGGAGGGGTGATGCCAACAAGAGAAGAGTCAGGAGGACAGGACAGGAGTGAGGTTGGCATAAGAATTAGAGAAGAAGAATTAAAAGAAAAGAAGGATAGACGGAAACTCTGAGCTCTGCTTTACTATATTTAGTTTTGTTTCATCTTTCTTTTCTGAAGTTTGTCTGTTTATACCAGCACAGTCTCTTCTAACATCACTTACAAATGACAAGTCAGTTAGCTCATATGTCGCTTTTCAACTTAATCCCATCTTAGAACAATATTAACTTTAACCTGCACTGTAGAAACATTAGGAAATGCAACATTTATTTTTTTGAGGTCATTTCAGAATCTACTCTCAAAACACGGATAGTTAAATTCATAAATAAATTGAATTTACATAATGCTCAGTGAATGTGCATTGTTATCAAGCATTTCAAGGAGCTTTTTGATAGCCTGAATGTAGCAATCAGCCACTCTATGTAAATAATATGACAAAGTGTATGACTATGAATCTCTAAGGGCCCTTGTCTGCTCATGTTTATCCATTAAAGCCTGGTAATGTATATATACTCGGTCACAGGAGCATTGATTATCTACACCTATCTCTCTTTCTTGTTGCATAAGAGTGTCCTGAAGTATTTTCAGGCCATGGTTGAAAAGTGAAAGTGAAATGACAATCTCTTGAAGTGGCTCAGAAGCACCCAGGATTTAATATTTCAGACTATGATAATAATGACATCTGAAGAGCCAGCTGATACCATGAGCCAACACACCAATCTAAAGGTTATGTCATCCCTTCTTGTGGACTCAGGTGAAAGGCAGCATAGGTTCCTTTTAGACTCCCGTTGGCTGTTTGGAAAGATATTACAACAGACTTATTTTTGTACAAAACATATGCAACTATTGACAAAGCATTTATGTGCAATATGTTTTTTTGAACTTCTTTTCTTCGCTTTTTCTAAAAGTTTTGTTTTATACTGTTAAGCATTTATTCCTGAAGCAAAACAAAACAAAAAAGTTTGGATGAAGCAGGGTAAATGTGTGCTCAGAGATTATTATTGCTGAAAATAATCTATCCTAAGCCTTTCCACATTACCAGACCAGAGGCAATGGGGGAAAAAAAGGCTTTAAGCACAACATTGTCTTATTAGCAATGGTGAGCAATGATGAGATGAAGAGACTAAAAACAATATTCACTCTCATTTTATTTTAGTTTTACTTACTGCCAACTCCTGAGATAAATATCTTGTAAACTATAGCTACAGTCTTGCAGCTAGGACCTGCTAAATGCTGTGAGAGTGACCTGAAACAGTCAATCTTTCTGGCCATAAAACTAACAATGAGCTCAAAGATGCTACAAAACATCTGGAAAAGGAATAGCATTGTTGGTACTTCCTTTTCCCAATACGTCACTACTACTAGAACTAGAAGTAAGCAACATGTTTAAGACAAATAGTCATTTGATCCATTGTTAATAGAAACTTTTTGATTAGAACAGCTTTAAAATTGTGTTCTGTTAAGTTTAATTTGGCCTGCTGACGATTGTAAAACTGACTGATTTCAACGGATTTCTCTGAACAAGACACTAAAGCCCAAACCACTGGTGGTTCTATATTATCTATATTAATAAAGCATCTATAATTATCATTACTATTAAAGCTAATAAATCAAATCACCAGTTTTTAGTAACTGCCTAATCACATTTGCACTTTTCCCTTTGTACACGCTCTGTTTCTCTCACTGTTTATGTCTTTCTGTGTGTTTGTTTAAACCAGATCGTCTGAGTCCTCCATTAGACATCCAGCTGGAGACAATCAACTGCACCGCTTTCAGTGTACGATGGAAGATGCCCCGACGACATGTTAGCACCATCACTGGATACAAGGTAGTCTGTCTGCATCACAAATGTGCAGTTATGGTTTATTAACATTTTAATGGTGACAATTTAAAGCTATAAACCTGAACAAAGAACTGCTGGGGCAGATGATTTCAGTGATATCACACCTTATTCCAACTTTATTTTTATTGATAGTTTTCAGCATAACATATGTGATCAGTTCCATTAAGCCCTTTAAATCAGATGGGCCAGGATTGAGTTAGCAAAAAAAAGCAACAATACTAGTTGTGGAACAAAGTTTTATGGACTCAAGAAATGAAAATCTGCCTCTGTCAAAATGATGGAAAGCGATGGGGGAAAAAAAAGGAATAGACCACGACCTAGAGGTAATAGTGGTAGTTCTGTTATGGCTTGGACACGTATGGCTGCCGGCAGAACTGGTACATCCCTACCACACTATTTTTCAAAATGCACTGAAAGGCTTTTAACCTTGAACACATAAAAAAACAACTTCTCAAATATGTCACAAATCAAATTTCTTTTTTCTTTCTAAACAGATGTCCATTTCTCTCTGCAAGCCTGTAATATGTTTGGCCCCCACAGTTTGTTTCTGCTTTTAAAAGTGTCTGTCAAACTCACGGTCCAGTAAGAAGGCCTTGAGGGCTAGATTGATATTTAGAATTTCCTGGTGTTTTGATGGAACCCCTCCACTGCCAAACCTATGCATTTTCAGAAGCAATACAGAAGCGCTTTGAAAGATGTGGTCACAAATCTTTATTTAGTGTCTTGTTAGTTGATTTTTGCGCCTCCCTTGGCAGGCTGTCCTTCAAATACCACATTTATTAGTTTTTTTTTGGTAGAGGCATATTGACAAAAAACTGGTGGTACACAACAGTAAGTTTGTACTGTGTATTGAGTACTGTTATGGTACACAGTGGATTGAATGCTGAAATAAACTTTTTTTCCCTTAATTGTCTTTTTCAGATTAAACTCTGAAGCATGTATATGTTGTTCTCTCTTGTATTTACCTTTTTTGAAAATATTTTTTGAAATTATACTTTACCAGAACCCAGTTTATTTTCTTTTTTCCTAATTTTTCATGAGTTTGTTTTGAGTCAACCGTTAGCAGTTATTAAGTGAAGATCAGTATGACTCTGAATCTCTTCTTTTGACCATATGTCTGCACTAAGAGGATTATTCACCTACCTAGCTTCTTCACAATTGACAGATAAACGTGTTTATTTGGTTTACGTCTTTGTAAGTTCGTAAATAATGCTTTTTCCTTCTAGTATTTATTCTGTATGACAAAAACGAGAAGAGTAAGATTCTAATCTAATGTTGTTTTCTTTTCAGGTCTTCTATACAGAGATGAGGAATGGTCGTCCACTAGGTACAGCGTCTTTAATGGAGGTGCCTCTCAGCTTGGACATGCTGACCACTGTGAGTATACAGAGAGTTTTAATCATTCTTCTGTATGGAAACTTTAAGAATGGACAACCTGTTTACAATTTAAAGTACATCTTGTCTGATCAGAAGTGGACAGCCAAGACACACTGCTCTTCACACCTACGTACATGCATCTCAGAGGTGTCTAGCAGACCACTTCTATTCAGATTTTGTTACCGCTGCGTGACTTCCACTAACATACAACATACAGATTGTCAGTGTACCTGCCAGCGTCACATTCATCACACACAGAAACAACTATTTTCCTGTAACGCCCTTGTTGGGGATGCATTAAGATACATTTAAATTTACACTTTTTATTTATTTAAACGATATGTGGCCAAATGCATCCCAGATCACCTTGTGAAGTGGTTTGAGTGGTGGTCATTTACATATTGTATTTAGTGCTTTCCATTCTGATCTGATTGTCTAATACACATCTTAAAACCAAGTGTAAACAGGGTCTCAGAAGCTTGGGACAACTTTGCTCTGCTTTTAACTTTCAATTTTCACAATAATTTCGACAATGTAGGAAATTGGCAACAATATCTTTTATCACTGCACAGTAAAGGAAGAATCGTTGCAAAAAGGATTAAAATGGATGAGACTGACCGTCTTAAAAATTTACTGCATAAAACTACATGACATACAAAGTATGTTGAATGAAGAGTGTGTTTTTATCTACAGATTTAGTTATGACAGTGTCCACCCTATGATACATTCAAACATTTAAGAATACTTTCCTTCTTATTCTCTCAAAGGGACAATTTGATGGACAAGCAAACTTTGTAAGTATTGTTTAGTCTTGTTAACCAATTAGACCCTGCTTTCTTAACACATGTGACATCTACAGCATAACTGGATTTGACACTTTGCAATCATTCCAAAATAATCTTGAATAAGTAATTGAACATTTTTCCTCTCTTCTTCCACAGTCTTTTCTTCTGTTTCTTACTGTCATTTATTTCTTAATCTCCTTCTCTCCCTCTGACCATACTTTCTGATGTGCTTTTGCTTATTTCTCCATGTCTACTGTATCTCCACTTCTGCCTTTACCCTCTGTTATATGTTATCTTCTAGGATGTGGACATTGGTAACCTAAAGGTGAACACTAAGTACAGAGTCAGTGTTGGAGCATATGGCTGGGCAGGGGAAGGTAGACCCAGCATGCCCAGAGACATCAACACTGCTGCACAGGGTGGGTGTAAAATTGTATGTGAGTGGTAGGAATCCCTTTTACATCTGATGCTATTATTTATACAGTAGTTAATTGTTAATATCTTTCACTGAATTCAATTTCTTTTTCTGCCATTAGAGATGTGCATGCCCCCGCCGCCCCCCACTCAGCCTGTTGTCATGGCTGTATCTGACACGGAGCTGGCGTTGTCATGGCAGCAAGGAGAGAGTGAGGGAAGCGCACCTGTTCTTCACTTCCTGGTAGCTTACATCAGGTTTGTCATTTCACAAAAAAACAATTAATGGAGATTTCTGTTTATAAAACCCACATCGTAAAACTTCCCCAGCACATTGCTGCTGAAAGTATCAACACTGTCACACCAAAGGCGGTGAAGGTCTGCAGAGGCCACGTCATGAAGGAAAAGACCTGGGGCAAGTTTCACAAAGATTAGACTAGACTGTATATACTTTATATAGATATGTACATGTATGTGTGGCATAAACCTTTTTTAGGTTTTGACAATTTAATTAGGGCTAAAAGGATTAATTTACAACAACTGGGTAAACTAACATTTTTTTCTGAAATACTGAAAAACACGTCTGACTGAACAAGCACACAAAACTGCTCATTTTCCTTCACTCCAGCAAAAGTCAAAAAACCCTCTAAAAGCCCTTTACCTACTCATTGCCAGCTCCACAGTATTATCAGCCAACCACAAATTATGAGCCATGTTTTCCCCCTTTTGTCTGTAGGCTTCACTGGCTGTTACCATGGAAACACAGGTCTTAGTTATAAGTTACCTCAGGTGTAGGGTGGCTAACTTTTTAAGCTTAAAATAATTCAGTTTTTATATTTGTGAAAATGTCTGTTTATACTATTCTAAGAGCAAAATTTAGACAGTCTAAGACTTGGCCCCAGGTCTGAGTGCACAGCCTTGTTCCATCGATGACTGTGTGAGAAGTGTGTTAATTCTTTCAACTGGTAAGTGGTCCGTCATTGGAGAAAAATGGGTCAAAAGGACAACTGGCAGTGCTTTTTTTCCCTGAATACCACTCTGTTGTATCTGCTAAAACCACACAGACATAGTTTAATAGATTATTAAAAATGTGGTTATGAAGCCCAAATCTATTCGGGATTTCTAGGTTTCTAAAAATACCAATGTGAAGAATTTACATCAAAATTTAGAAAAAAAGTATAAAGTCTGGTAGCACTTTAAATTTAATTATGTTACCATTGTGTATGTATGTTTGTATGTAGCTGTAGCCTGAAACTTGATAGCTTAGCCTAGCTTAAAGACTGGAATCAGGGAGAACCAGAACTGTGTCTGAAGGTTCAAAACTCATACTGGCACCCTTAAAGCTGATTAATTACGTCTGTGAATATTTTTATGTGATAGAATTACTGTGCATGTTGACTGGGTGGAGTGAACCAGCAGAGGCCTCCCATAAAAACAAAACCTCTGCTTATATATTGGTTGGAGTACAAAAGGGGCATGTTAATTCCAGGAGCTTGAAGTGCTAGTAGGCTTGTTTTGGGACTTTTGGACTCGGCTAAGCTACGCCTTTCCGTGTAATATACAGTATGAGAGTGGTATTTATATTTTTAATAGTGGTGGGCATAGATAAATTTTTTTAATCTAGATTAATCTCACTGCAATCTTGGAATTAATCTAGATTAATCTAGATTAAAATGGCTCATTTGAATTCTGCCGAAGGCATTCAGAATATGTGT
>JAUYWH010000027.1:13343134-13358265 GCA_034779795.1 Ctenopoma multispine | reverse complement strand
GATATTTTTTTTATCGCCCGATAAGAGTCTCACGTTAACGCAGCACGTTAACGCCAATAACGGCCCACCACTAATTTTTAACCAACTCAATTGTATTTTCCAAATTACCCAAAATAGGCTTGTAACCATTATACCCATAAAGTTAAGGAATTTGACAGGAGAAGCAAGCATTAATGGATGAAGATAATATTAACGCATATTTAGCCGCCTTAATTAATCTCCACATCCACTCATCTTCACCGTACTATATTACAGCATATGCACCTCTGTTTTACAGAATTTCACCAGGCCTCTGCTGATCTGTTCAGTGTAACCATTTTTTTTGACATGAGTGCGATTGAGACATGAGAAAGAATGAATTGCATTCTCTGTCTAGTAGTGTCCAATCTCACACACACGTCAACAATAAACGCACACACACACACACACACACACACACACACACACACACACACACACACACACACACACACACACACAAACAAGTATAAAGAACCTCTCATGTCTAGAGTCCTCTGAAATAATTAAGTTGTCTGATGATTTGCCAGGCACAAATAAAAAGACAGATAGAGCATTAAAACACACACAAGTAATACAAAGTATTACTTTAGTAAGTAATACTTTACTACTACAACAAGAAAAGACTTAATATATAAAAGCAAATGAGCTTAATAAACAAACAGGAGCATTGTCCTCCGTGGGGAAGAGTTAACACCCTGCAACTGAACAAGGAGAGACAGTGGCAGAGAAACTGTCACTGTGAGAGAGGAGACATGAATCAGTGTCTGTAATTCAGACATGCAATGGCATTTTCCACACAAAAGAGCTCAGAGACTAATCTTTCTCCTCTTGGATCAAGAGAGGTCTTGCTGAAGAGAGACTTTGAGCAGTGGTGAAGATGACTCTATTCAACAGTTAGTTGTAGCTCCAGGCTGCAAGAATCATCACAAAAAATGTCGAGATATTAGCAGAATATAAAGTTTAGAAGTTCATCTTTTTTTTTTTCGCTTTACTTTTTTCAGAACCACACATTAAACCAGACTACAGCTTTTAGACCTAAAGGGCAGAAATAGTAACGATCAATTTTTGTTTTGTTTGAAAAGCTGTTCAATAGTTTTGTGTCATTGAATTATTCAGAGGTACAATTTCTTGTAATTGTTCTCTTTGCAGTCATTTGTAGAAACGTACAACAGCAGGAGGAACACAATCAAGTGAGATCACAATTGTGTGTGTTTTTTTTTTTGTGATGATTTGTCAAAAAAATCTTAAAACTACTATGAATACTTTGAAAAATGTCAAATTCAGTTGTTGACATATCAGGCAAGCATAACTTTCTACTAGGTAAAAGGCGTCTTCAGTTTATGTTGATGTGTCTTTATGCATGTCCTTTGTTTCAGGCCAGAAATGGACACAGAGTGGACATATATTCGTGAGCCCATTGAGACTAACTCCATGGTTTTGAAGGGGTTAATACCGGAAACGGAGTACCAGTTTGTTGTCAGGGCGGTCAATGTGCACGGAGTAAGCCCACCCAGCCACATCAACAACCCTGTGCGCACTCTTGGTAAGGCCAAATGTTGCTGTGATGTGCCATGAAAGCTTAGTCCCAGCTCCCTCGTTAGTCCGGTTTCAACCACAAAATCAGCCTCAGTTTAGTTTCAACAATACCTCCAGACAGAACTAAACAGATTCTGCTTATTTTTTGCATCACCAAAGTTATCCTCACATTAAACATTTACGTGTTCAACCGCACTGTATAAACCCCCATCGTTACTGTGGAGACAGCCACGTTTTTCCTTCCACCAGTGTGACGCAATAATTAGTTGTTTACAAAATTTCAAAGCTTCTTTCAAATTCTTTTTGTTAGGGGCATCTTTTATAATTTATAAAGAACACAAACACGAGTGCCATTCTTTATTGCATAATGTGTTTAACTTTATTCTATCAGCATATTCATATCTTTCCCACCTTTCAGCTCATAGTCTATGAGTCTAAATGAAAACATTAAGCTTATTAACTTAAGAGATCAAGCATATTTTTTTCTCTTTAAGGTGAGGTAAGGTCGACAACTTAATATTCAGAAAAGTAGCCATTTTTCACTATTGTTTTTTTGGAGAGGCTTGCAAAGCTCAGATTATTATATGAAGATCATGATAGATTAATGTCTATAGAGTTTGTCAAAACCAATTAAAAAACAGGAAACTACACTGATTGTACTGTATGGCAGTTTGCCTCTTTCAGCATTTAGCTGAATGTAGAGCAGCAGCAGGGTATCGGCTGTTTATTCTGACTGAAGGATTGGATGACAGGGTCATTTACTTTATTATTTTTGATGTAGCCTGCTGCTGATGTTACATGGGGGATGGGAGACAGACAGTCAGTGATTGATATTAAAACACACAAACACACGTTCTCTCAGGTGTGTGCCAGACATACACAGATACACAGAAATACAGTAATAGCAATTTAATCTATGGAGCAGAAAAATTTATTAAGGAAATGACATTCAGGTAGTTTACCTACAGATTTGGGAACATAATGTTATAGGTGTGTGTGTGTGTGTGTGACTGTGTGACTGTGTGAGTGGATGCTTGTACACAGACTGTAAGAGTATGACTATATGAGTATTAAAATTAGACAGCCGTGTAGACGCAATCACATTATTCAGACTTGTTTTTCTGTGACCTACAGGCTACAGTGCTGTGTTAGCAGGCTGTTGTAAACTGTTGTAAAGTGCTATAAGCCTTGATAGGCTGCTCAGAGACACAGACCTAGAAAGACATACAGATATAAATATAGTATTAGAAATAAGTGACAAATAATGTCAATGAAAGTTACATGAAACAAGGTGAAATGAGCCAATTAGAGAGGCACAGAAAGACAAACAGACAGAAACTAAGAGAATTGAGAAGCGTGGTTTCACAGCAGGGGATAAAAGCGGGTTATGTCCGAGTCTCATCAGACAGGATTAAGGACGGGATGCCAGACCCCCTTCTCTGCCCATCCACACCACTGATGAATGCACACACACAAGCACACAAGGCACCACTGCTTGAGTGAACAGCGGGGGTGGGCTTGACTGACTGACATACTTTTCTTGTAGCTCTCTGTGATACTTGTTGTGTGTGTGTATGTTTATACTGGTTAGAAACAGGGTGGTATGGATTGAGGGGGATTGTTACACAACAGCAGATTAGTTTGCTGAGGGCTTCATTGGGCATGCCTCCTCGCTCTATGCAAGCAATCAGTGTTTAGGATTTAATGTTATTAAGCTGTGCTAATTATCACTTTAAATCTCACATCCATTCAGCTTTAAATGTTAAGTGTTCACAAAATATTTAATGAGATATTGTTGTATTCACTGCCTGGCTTTGTCTTTGTGCATTATGAGCTCCCTATGGCACTATTCTGTATCGGGAAGACACCTTTCAATATGTGGTGCAGCAGCCCTGGTACAGGCTAAAAGGTAGACCCCACCTGTCCATCAGCAGCTGTCAATCTATCTTCATCATTATATAAAATATTCACCACCACCATCAGCACCACCTTGTTTAGTTCACTGTCATCATTACCAATACTTTGTTGTGAATTAAATATCATTGTCTTACACTATATGATGGTGTAATATGGAGGATTTGTGGATTACTGGTGGTCCTATATGCATGTGAAATCTTTAATGGGTGTTAACATTGAGGAGCAGTTGATTTGTATTTGGTCATTCGACCAATCGTCAACCTGTGTTTCTCCCTTGAGTCATATGATTGTAAACATCATAAACTTTCATCAATGAACAAAACCTTTGGTAGAATTTATAATGTTTTTATGTAACATTTAAATTTTGTAGAATTTAATGTTAAGTTACATTTAATAATTATAACTTTCATTCTTAGGTGCATCAGATGTTGGCAGTGGCGATAATGGGCGATACAGCACTGGTTCCAACATCAAAGATGATGATGGCTTTGATATTGATGACTCTGATTATGATATCTTTATTGAAGAGGTGGGTTTTTCATGATTTGGATATTGATAATTTTAGACTGAATGTGACATTAACTACATTAACATAAATAATATTTCTCTATTCATCCTTTTTCTTCTCCTCTACTTTTCAGTTAAAGCCATTCCCAGCTATCAGTCAGGACAACGGGAAATCCCAGCTCCGTTCCCGCTCTGGCCCGCCATCTAGTCAGAATGTTGTTTATCGTATGAACACCATTGCTCCTCCCAACATTACAGTCCCACCAGTTTCCACCACCACCTCATCAATCTTCCCAGACTTCACAGATGTGGTCTTCACAACCACTTCAGAGGCCAGTACCACCCTTGACACCACAGCTCCTGCCCCACTTACCACTACCAGGTAAAATGTATCTTAAAAACATTCATTTAATCTGTCTTGATAAGATGTAAGTGGTGTTTATCACCACCGGGGGAGGTAATGGCATCTCTTTTAAAGGCAAAGTTGAACATTAACAGGTGTTTTCCTGTGGTGAAGGGAAAAAGGGAATCAAGAAGGGTTTTTTTCATCTGAGAAAATCATGATTCTTATTGCTGCTCCTGTGTGTCCTTTGATTGCTAGATTGCTGTCTCTTTTAGTGTTTGCTTTCTCCTAAAACCCACCTACAATTTGCTTTTCTCATCTTCTTCCACTTGACTAGAGTAGTGAACTATTACATCACTTTAAACTGTTAGTCTCTTTGTGATCTCCAGCTTGTATTTAGGCGAACGTTTTGCTTTTTGCCGTTTTGTTCCCTAATGCACAGAGGAAGGAAGTCTAAGGAAAGGGGGCAATAAAAAAAAAATCAAATGTCACCTTAATGAAGGCAAAACTGACTGATACATTAGCACTTGAATTTGAAACGTAGTTATTAGTGAACTCCTACTACAGTATGCCCTGAAAAAAACAAGATTGAACACCAAACTTGTCTTTCCTTCTCTTTGGATCCACCTTAGCATCCCTTTGCCCACCACCACTACCACTCCAACTGTGTCCCCCTGGAAAGGTGAAGTACCTCGTGTGTATGACCTGACCTGCGACGACACTGTGTGTCCACCCGACAGCTTCTGTCTTAGTGACTATGACAGCGGAGGTTCACGCTGTCACTGTAACCTGGGACGAGCAGGGGAAACTTGTTCTGAAGGTGAGAGTATCGTAGCTCTGCAGAAACAAAACAAGCAAAAAAGCTCACGTCAAACTGTTTAGTGTCAACAGCCAGCGGTGCTGTGATAGAGAATCAGTTGTTGAGGATGCAGGTATGTGGCACTTACAACTTTTGCTGTTATTCTCATCAGCATTGTTGCCGTTATTCTTCTTCTTCAGTGGTGTCAGTAAACTTTCCCAGGTTCTTTGGCTTCTCTCACATGACCTTTGAACCCTTGAAAAACTCTTACCAGACCTTTCAGATCACTTTGGAGTTTAAGGTAAGGGCATTTTGCTGTTTTGCTTTACCTTTGCTTTTTTTTTGATCTGACAATGATGAAAACCATTTGCAAAAAAAACATTCTCTGGTGCAGGCAGACTCTGAGGACGGCTTGTTACTGTACTGTGGAGAGAACGAACACGGCCGTGGAGATTTTACCTCTTTGGCTCTGGTGCGAGGCAAGCTGCACTACAGGTGACAAAGCCACTAACTTACACTTTGTCCAGTGTACATAACTTATAACCAAAGCTTTGGCTGAGGAATAAAAATCAACTATCCATTAATAACCACATAATTTCTTTCTTTCTCTTCCGGCTTATCCTGTTGTGGGTTGACAGATTCACATATTGATTCTGCACAGGTTTTTAAAGCTGGATGCCTTCCTGATGAACCCCTGCTGGCAAGCGGTGACTTGTGCAACCTCAGTATCTGGGGTTTATTTTAGACAGCTTGGGGGCTCAGTGTCTTGTTCACTGCAGCATATGACTGCAGCATATGACCAGTAGAATAGGGCCCCAAACACGGTTTTATGTTAGCTATTACGTACGTACATGTCATTTAATGACACTGTCATAAAACCTTGCTTTAAATACAGTGCATATAGAGTATTCCAGGTGTTCCAGTAAGGAGATACAGAATCTACATATTATATGGTGTGAAAAAATAGAGTTCAGAGTCTTTAAATATTGAATTCTATCCATCAAATATGAAGCTATAGCCAGGTGAGGGTCACCTTAGTGCTTGTTTTCCAACCAATTCTGCACTTACAGGTT
This sequence comes from Ctenopoma multispine, assembly GCA_034779795.1. NCBI lineage: Eukaryota > Metazoa > Chordata > Actinopteri > Anabantiformes > Anabantidae > Ctenopoma > Ctenopoma multispine. Next base: position 13,352,069 of record JAUYWH010000027.1, on the reverse strand, counting down.
CTGATTGCAACCCTGGTCCTTGTGAGTGCAGCTCTCTAGGACCAGTGTTGCCTACGCCTGCCAGAACAGAGTAAAAATAAGTAGTCTGGTTCTGTTAAAATGTTCAGTGTACAAAAACTGAAATGTTTTACAGAGAAATAAACAAATGGGGGGGCTAAGAGTCAAAGGTTGCAAATGTATATATGTAACTTAAGCTTTTTTACAGCACAGATTTCATGTCTGACAATTCCCTGTTTTTTATTTGGGACTCTACAGATTTAATTGTGGTACAGGAGCAGCTCAGATCATCAGTGAGAGTCCTATTGTTCTTGGTCAGTGGCATACAGTAACTGTCTTCAGAGACGGCATGAGTGGATGGCTCCGTTTGGACAATGACACGCCTGTATCTGGTCGCTCACAGGTAACAATAACACACACTGTACGGAAAAATGGAATAAAGGATTTCATGTAGATATTGCCTTTACTTTTCAATTGGTTACCATTAGAATATGCAGGAAACATATTTTGTGGAAACAATTAATCCCATGAAGAACACTGCATACATCATGAATTGGAAGTTCTGCAAAATAATACTGGGGTTTCTAAAAGCACTGTGGATGTTTCAACTGTAATATTGATTTAGAGATTCTTATTAGAGATAATAATTAGAGATTTTACTATGATAACTAACAGCTCATTGTTGGTCTTTCAGGGCCAGTACACTAAGATCACTTTCCGTTCTCCGCTTTATATTGGTGGATCCCCAAGCGCTTATTGGCTGGTCAGGGTGACAGGGGCAAATCGTGGCTTTGTTGGTTGCATTCAGAGTCTGACTATCAACAACAAGGCCACAGACATCAGACCCTGGCCTCTGGGCAGAGCTCTGAGTGGAGCAGATATAGGTAAGTAAGCATACAGTATGTGTTTGAGTTTGTGTTATTTTTCTTTGGCTGCTATAAGTCCTGTAAAATCCTTATGCATGTTAACCATAATACACTGGGTTTTAGAGCGTAGACTAGTTTAGGAGCAGCAGTAGAGTTATGTCTCTGTGGGAGGAATTTACTTACTGTCATCTTCATACAGACACATCTGAAATTAAGTGTTTCATTTGAGGTTAAATTAATTTACCAAATCCATTAAAGCTGATTTTTTTTTTTATTCATTTGAACTTTTTTTCTGATAAAATTACCAAGAAAGGATTTTTTTGTGTGTTTTCACAGACCAACATAATTGTATTTTTTTAACCTTAGCAGTTTTAAAGTGTGCTGCAGGACATAAAAAAAAAGATTACCACTGTGTTACATTACTTAATTTACATTATTTAATTGTTTGAGAACTGAGGACAATAATTGTTGCAGTATTGCAAATGACATATTTTCTCATCCTTACTGGATACAAGACGTCAGCTGCTCAACATTCTGTTGACATTCTGTGGTCATTATTGCCCCAAGAATTGGCGTACTCATTTTACTTCAGTCCCACCAATTTTTGGGGTAGGTTGCTGGTATCAAACTAAATGTGCTTATATTTGCAAAATACAATTAAGTTGGCAGTCTGTCTTCTTTACTTTGGTTAGATGAATAAAGATTCAAGCAAACTTTAGTTGGAATTGCATTTTTAAAAAGTGCCTTTTTTTGGAAGTGGGGGTTGTATGCCCGTAATATAAACCTGACTGGGCTCCAAAATCATGTAATTTTTATAAAAAAATTTTATTTCAGTGTATAAAATTCCTTGTCTTACATTGTCTGGAATTTTCATTTTACCTGGTATGTAGAATAACATCACATACGGAGTTTCTGCTGAGTTCATGTTCAAAAACTATATGGACTAAGAATGTTCATTGAAACAATACAAATACCTGTAGCTATACTTATTTCTCAGGTGTATGCCTGTTTTTCCAGTTAGTTAATTCCCATAAAGATACATATGTTTAGTCTGTCCTAATCGTCTCATATCTCTTGCCATTATGCATAAGGTGAGTGCAGTGACAGCGTGTGTGACCTGGTCAGCTGTGCTAATGGCGGTGTCTGCTTTGCAAATCGTGCTGACGGCTACATCTGCCTGTGCCCTCTTGGCTTCAGGGGATCGCTTTGTGAAGATAGTGAGTCAACTCTACTCTCCCCTTTCTCACTCACCTACACATAGAACCTGTCTTGTTTACAAGAGGAGTTTCATAGCTCCATGAAAGTAGAAAGTAGAAAATCTCTTAGTGGTTTATTCATACTTAGTGGCTTTTATAGATTGTCACACAGGCCTTTTAAGGTAATTACTGAACAGTTGAGGGAAATGGGAAGAAAATTGGTTGGAATTAGGATTATTATTTCTTATGGCAAAGGGATTGATTATATGTGAAAGTAGCTCTCACATAATATAACCTTCCACTTTTTTCCTTCTCCCCATGTCCTTTCGCTCCATTTTCTTCTGTTCTCATCAACTTCTTCGCTCTTAATCATCTTAATGCTTATGCCTCCTTCTCCCTCTTGGCCCAAATCCTTCTGCTTTTACCCTGCCTGTTGTTTTCTCATGTCCTCTCTCCCACTCCTTAGGTTTCTCACTGTCGTCACCATTCTTCAATGAGACAGTGTTTTCGTATGCTGTCATCCCTTGGCCTCAGTCCTCTCAGAGTTATCTGTCCTTCATGGAGTTCGAGCTGACGTTTCGCCCATCGATGCCCGATGGGACACTGCTATACAGTGATGATGCAGGCAGTGGAGACTTCCTGGCTATAAATCTGGTGGACAGATATGTAGAATTCAGATTTGACTGCGGCTCTGGGGGAGCCATCATAAGGTACTAGAAGGACTTAAATTTATTCTATTTCTGTCCCTATAATTTCTCTAACTACATACAAATGTTATAATCTTTGCTACAGAAATGAAGAGCAGATTAGTCTGGACACATGGCATGAGCTGAGGGTGTCTCGCACCGCAAAGAGTGGAATCCTACAAGTGGACAGCCAGAGGCCGATGGAAGGAATTGCTGAGGTGTCTTAATTTTGTACATGTTAATGTTGCCTAAATCTGTAAAATTTATTTCTGACCACAAGAGGGCAACACCTTGACAACAATCTGGGCAACAGAGCCTTTGCTCACATATAATTTAAGCTCTGTATGTTAACACTTTCAGCAAAAGCAGAGCAACATGGATGTTGTAAATGTCCACACTTACTTGTCTTTTAGAGTTGGTTTGATATTTTACCTTCTGAAACAAACAGCTGACTCAGGAGAGAAGTAGATTTTTATTTTTGTGTCAGTGGAATGTGCATTAGGAGTCAAACGCCCCTCTTCAGACATGTGCTTTCTTAAGCAAAATGTATATTATAAGCCAACCATAGCTTGAATGACAATAATCTTTATTAACATATTTATTTACATGAATTATTTTTGAATGCCTGACATAAAGATCTATATCTTCAGGGTGCTTTCACTCAGATCAACTGCAGTTCACCTCTCTATATTGGTGGAGTACCAGAGTATGATAAAACCAAGAGGACAGCAGGAGTAGTAAAGCCTTTCACTGGTGTTATTCAGAAGGTATGGATATTTTTCTACACAGCAGCCAACAAGGTGTAAATAACTCTGTATTTTACATAAATCTTAAGATTTGCCGAAACAGTTATTTTGACTTTATATTATATAAAATACTTTTAAATAATTCACAATGACAATTAAATGGCAAACAAATCCCAATCTTATAATCTTTTACAATCCACACTCCTGAAATTGAGTACAGATGGGATTTTCCATACGTCCTAGTCTTTCTCCTCCTCCTTCTCTGTCTGCCTAGCTGATTCTCAATGACCGCACAATCCCGATAACAACTGGCTCTGCTGGTGGAGTTAACATAGCAAATTCAGCACACCCATGTGTGGAAAGCCCTTGTGCCAATGGAGGGACATGTCGACCAAAGTGGGATGGATATGAGTGTGACTGCCCTCTAGGGTATGATGGCAGGCACTGCCAGAAAGGTCAGTTGTTCTATGCAATACTTAATTTTTTTGGCAATTTTGCAATGTTATTTTGTCGTTAAACATAGTAATAGAAGTTTTAAAATAAGAGAAAATGGTTTGTTTAATGGTAGAATTCAAGCAATTACTAGTACATCTCAAAGGCTGATGGAACTATGTGATACTTTTGTACCACAAAGTAAGAACAGAACGTACAACATAGAAGAAGATCAACAACATAAACTAGATAATCAGACATAAGACTATGCATAAATATATCAGTGTTTGGCATGTATGTTAGAAGTTGCAGTTTTAGTTTGTGTATAATATAGAGCTTTAATCATGTGGTACAATGATGTGGTACAATCATGTGGTCTGTTATCATGTAATGTCATATAGACCCTAATGCACATCCTAATCCCTTAAGCTTATCTGCTTTCTCTGTTTTTTAATGCTTTCACTGAGCAGAGTGTGGAAATTACTGTTTGAACAGTAAGTTTTATTGTATTAATTCAAAAAGGATATATTACAGACCTGCACAACATCCTTGAACATCAACGTACTGTACAAACAACAAGCATACATGTATTCTCAAAATGTCAGTTTACATCTTGTTTCACTTAAGTCGGTAAATACATGATGATGCTGCCACCTTGTGATTATATGAAGTAAATGCATGGTTTCTTCACCTAGGTGTGACTGAGGCCATTGAGATCCCACAGTTCATTGGTCGAAGTTACCTAACATATGATAACAGAGATATCCTTAAAAGGTTGGTAGTGAAATTGATTTTTACAAAATTTACACTTGATATATTAAATTATGCTTAACCATCAAACCCCAATATATCTGTCATAGTTACTGAAATAATTTAATAGCATTAATATATGATGTAAATAATAATAGTATTAAGTATTACTGTAACAAAAGGAAGTATATTTTGCATAAATTTGTAAACACTTTTCAGGGTTTCTGGCTCCAGAACCAACCTTTTTATGCGTTTTAAGAGCACAGCCAAGGACGGCTTATTGCTGTGGAGAGGAGACAGTCCAATGAGACCCAACAGTGACTTCCTGTCTATGGGGCTTCAAGATAGTGCACTCATTTTCAGGTATTTGTTGGCATGTAATAATAATAGCTTATTAAAGGAACATAGGTCATGAAATAAACACAAATAATAACAATACATAAGTTCAGACAAGAGGAAATAAATTATATGCAAACTAAGGTAGTGGGTCCAGTAAGGGCTGAATGTAGCTGCTTCCAAATGGGCGTACATCAAGCTCAAGTGGTCTTGGGGTTTTTTTATTCAACTGGTCTGGCAGTAATCAGGCCTAGGTGTGGCAGGTGAAATTGAACTCAGCCTTTCAAAAAATGTATTTAATCACAGTTTATTGATGATTTAGCAAACAGTGGGGCAAAATATTTTTCACATAGTGTCAGGCAGGTCTGGACAGCTTTTTTTCCCCTTAATAAATGAAATCATAATTTGATAACTACATTTAGTTTTTACTTGTGTTGTCTTTGTGTAATATTAAAATGTGTTTAATGATCTGAATCATTTAAGTGTGACAAATATGTGTGGGCCTTGGCCTTTGACTTTGTTTATCTGGACAGTAACATACAAATGTAAACCCACTGCACACTTTGTAAACAGTTAACCCCTTGTATGTGTTTGTATGTGTTCAAGTTATAACCTGGGCAGTGGTGCTGTCAACATTGTTGTCAATGGGACCTTTAGCGATGGAAAGTGGCATAGAGTCAAAGCTGTAAGGTAAGATATAAAAATGATCCTTTAAATAAATCCTGTCAAATGGATAAAGAGATCACAACAGACATGGTGCCCATGTTTTGCTTTTACCTCATATATTTGGCCTCATCCAGTTCATATGGTGAAACAGTTGCCTATTTACATCCAGCAGACATGGAGTAACCTAAGACTGTGAAACTGTAGAGTTGCAAACCATAAAACCCAAACACTGGCTAAAATGTGGACTTAGAATTTTGTAATCAAAACAAAAGGAAATGTGCTATTGTAAGAAGTGTGTTACAGACTTGTTGTGCTGTTTCTCAGGGTTATATATTTACCTCTACAGGGATGGTCAGTCAGGTAAGCTGACAGTTGATGACTATGGAGCAAAGACAGGCAGGTCACCTGGCAAGATGAGACAACTCAATATCAATGGACCCTTATATGTTGGTATGTGGAGCTCATAAAACAGAATCTTGATTTCTCTATTGTCTTCCTGTAATGTGTTCTTTCTCTATGTTCTCCCCTCTAAAGGTGGTATGAAAGAGATAGCTCTTCACACAAACAGACAGTACATTGGAGGCTTGGTGGGCTGTGTGTCCCACTTCACTCTCTCTACTGATTATCACTTGGCGCTGGTGGAGGACGCTGCTGACGGCAAAAACATCAACACCTGTTCTAACTAGAAAGGTCCATTTTCTGCATTTTAAACTGGACCGAACCCCTTCGACCAGCTGATTTGTCTTCTTGGAACTGACTTGCCAGCTCCAAAATTAGTGAAAACTTAAACAATATAATATTGGTCTACCAAATCAGGGCTGACATTGTATAAACTGGAAAAAAGACTCACAACCGCGAAGTTGTGAGGTTTATCTTGACATTAACAGATCGACACATGGCAACTGCCAAAATGGCCAGAGGATATGACAAAGCACAAGTATTCTGTGAAAGTAAGTGTATGAGTAATGACAGTCTTTGAAAAAACATCTGAAGGACGTTTTTTCCATGGGGTGATTCCAATCTTATCTTGATTCTTTTTCTACTGAAAATCCTTATTTGATTGCTGGAAGAACCAAGTGATCCAAGGGATCAAGTCATCTCAAGATTTTCTTGAACCTGACCTAGAGCAGCTAGCAGAGATAAACATCTTTGTAGAGGATTTTGGTTTTGATCATAGAGGATTTCTATTGTTTTTGTTGTGATATTTGTATTCTTGTTTGTGATGTCTTTTCAGTCTGTAGATTACATTTTCTAAAGTCTGATTGATGTCAGTTTTTTAAGGTTTACTAGTTTTGAATGAAGATTTCAGCTACATAAACTATTTCTTTCCTTTTAACTTCTTTTAGTTTACATTTCTTTTTTTTTTGGTACTCTCAGATGCTAGTCACATGAAAGTCTGAGAAGCTGTGAAGCAGCCAAAATCCTGTGACAGTATGTTAAGGTGATTTGACACAGTTGTGTAGACACTGGCCTTTAAGTTAAGTTGATTTGTATTTCACACCAGAGAAAGTAGATATCTCATTTGTGGAGTTGCATGTGCCACAATTAAAAAGTCAATTAACTGCTTTCCCACGCCTAAGCTTTACCCTTTAAAAGGGTCTCTCTGTGAATGTTCCATCTACTGTGTACTTTTTGAATAACTCATGGGTTTGTTATTGCCGCTCAAAAAGTGAAAATACAGAAAGTTGGCCCATGCCCAAGTTGAATTCATATTTAATCCAATGAATCTTCAGTTATATTACTTTACAACTCAAATTTACTTAATGCAAATGAAATAAAAACAGTCAAAAAAAGTACGTAAATCATTGCAAATGAACTGCACCCAATAAAATACACCATGTGACTGTGGAATGTGAATGAACAGTGTATTGACTCAGTGATCCACCAAAGAGTGATTAAATCTTTTGACTATCCACTGTACAACATTTAGCACATACTATATTGTTAGTATCTAGCCGGTAGGAAAATGTTGATGTAGCATTTGTGTCTGAAGATCCATTTAGAGCTTTAAGTTTAAATATATACTTGCTGCCAGCTTTTTCATTTAATGAAGCCAGATAATCCAGATTTCTGCAATTGTGCAATTTGACCCTGGCTTTGTGTGCACAAATAAAAAAAACACATTACTACTCAAGCCTTAATATGCCCCTAAATAATCCCCTGAAAATAAAATGAGCTATTTATTATATTAAATAAGTGTCCACGTGCCACTATTTGTTAACTGAAGAAAGACTGAATGTAGGCAAGTTTCGCAATGTACTTGTCAATGCTTACAGTCACTTCCCACTGCAAGACGATGAAATACATGAGTTAAATAATCATAAACTTGTTTTGCGAAACTCAAAGCAAGAAATGTTCACTGTATTTGTAATTGGTACACTATGAGAGCTGACTATCAACAACTAGACCCTGCAAATAAATGCTAACCAAAACGCCTGCCAATTAAATGATTTGATAATGAAATCGTCATTGTCTTGCTTTGTAATGAAAGGTAGTGCTCTTGACATTTAAATTTTTTGGCTCAGTTCAAAAACCCAGATATCAGTTTATAAACCACTGTTTTTTTTGCAGGAAACGTGCTTATGTGTTATTTGACACATATGAGTTGCACTACATGTATAAGGTGAAGTCACATGTCTACCAATAAATAAAATGAAATGTGGATAAAATGTGTATCCATTTATTAATTATAATAAATATAATTAAAATAAGCAAACTTCATTGAAACCAGAATCTCTTACAGGACAGACAGCATGCTCTCTCATTTGCTGTGCAAAGTGAATGTTATTTTATACCCAAAGATGGACTTTGAGATTACAAAATGCTCATATGGTATTTTAAACAGCTGTTCTAACACTAGCATTCTTCATAAGAAAAATAAAAGAAGACAAACTAACAAAATTAGGGTATATGTCACTAACACTCTAACAACATGGGAGAGAATGATTCAGCTGTACTTGAACAATAATTATGTAAAAAAAAAAAGCAAATGAATTAAAATCCCTGCAGATATAAGTATACAGATAATGGAAAGTTATTTGTTGCACAGCTGACAAACTCTACGTAGCAACAGCAAAGAACAAATGAATCTGGGAAATAAAAGGTATTGGCACTGTCACCAGGTACGTGAATCACAAGCAAGGCTAGATTTGACATTACTTTGTAGTAGTTTTTTTTTTTGTTATTTCAATTCAATTCAACTTTATTTATATAGCGCCAATTCACAACAGAAGTCATCTCAAGGCACTTTACAGTGTAAG
>JAUYWH010000027.1:13294561-13343034 GCA_034779795.1 Ctenopoma multispine | reverse complement strand
TCAAAAGTTATTAAGAAATGGTCAGACAATAGAGGGTTTTGGGAAGACACTATTAAATTATCAATTTCTACTCCATAGGTCAGAACAAGATCGAGGGTGTGATTTTTTGTGACATCCATGTCACTGTGACATTTTTCTACTAGAATAAGACGGGTTCATCCATCGTTGTGAGCTGCAGAACAATCATCATACACAATCAGCCATGAGGAACTCAACCGCAACAACAGATTGTAAAGACAGTATTTATAGTATTTAATCTGTATTAATTCTTTAATCTGTTTTGGTTTGCTTGACTTATTTTATGACTTATTTTGTTATTTTGTTTTAGATTAAATCTAAATATTAACACACTACATATATTATTTACAGTTTAAAAATTTTACTTTTAAATCCAGATTTTTATAAAACTCTGTCTTCTGGTAACTGATCAGTTAATTCACATCTATCCATTTTCGTAACCACTTGTCCTTATAAGTCGCCAGTCTATCGCAGGGCCGACATATACAGACTAACAACCACGCATGTTCACATTCACACCTACAGACAATTCTGAGTCACAAATTAACCTGACATGCATGTCTTAGGATGGTGGGAGGGAGCTGGAGTACCCAGAGAGAACCCACGCAGACACAGGGAGAACATGCGAACTCCACACAGAAAGGCACCCAGCCGACCCCAGGGTTCGAACCCGCTGTGAGGCGACAGTGCTAACCACTACACCACTGTGCCGCCCTTATCATTTGACATGGAAAAGAAAATTGTTCTGCTTAGATTCAGCACACAGCTCTACTATACTAATATAGCAATTTTTTTTAAAATTTTTGTATACATTCTACATAGAACCCTTTTGTAGGATCCTAGGTTGCTAATCACGCAGCTTAATCAACATGACCATTTCTTAGCATTTGACATTGCTGGAGATTCAGAGACACATACAACCGATGAGGCTCAGTGGAAGTTTTTATTGAGTTGTTTTTTTCGATCGTTCTGCTGCTGTTGTTCTGTCCGTGCCAGGACACATGCTTAGGTAATGTGTGCCAACATTACCTAAGCACACGCAAGAACATGTGTATGCATTCACACAAACACTTACACAACTTATTTCTCTGCCTCTGTGAGATCAGTATTAGCAGTGTTGCACTCAAGGGCAATATTTTGTGTTGCCTGCTTGTAGAGTTAAATCAAACTCCAGAGTGCTGACAGCTGATAAACTAGAGAGTCGGGCTGTTTCATTTAGATGAAACCATTTAGTCATATTGAGGTCATCTACATCTTATCACAGTTTAAGGTTAAAGGTAAGCTCTAAAAGAGTTCCTCTAAACCAGACATATTCAATTTCTTTGTGATAACAATCTAGTGTGACAATTAATAGGTCATAAGTTGGGAGACCTACTCTAACCCACATCCTGCTCTGGTCACAAGCGTTGCTGTACCCACACTAAAACATTTTTCACTTCCTCAGGTCTGTCTAATCATACAGATAGTTCTACCTCTCAGACTTTTAATCCTTTAAAATAAATACATCACATCATCATGTTGTTTTGTTATTCTGCAAATTTTGTCTTTAGAAACAAAAGATTTAAGGACACACAAAGACATAATCAACTCTTGTTATGGACCAATCAGAAACGCTCACAACAAATGAGACACTAGTTCTTTAAGCACAAAGATTAAATGTTATAAAGGTTAAAGAAAGGGATTATTTCTCTCTCCTCCTCTCTGATAAGCACAAAATCAGAGACTTAGATGTTTAAGACATGTTGAAATTAGATTTTGGGTGACATTCATGCTTAAACATGAACAAACGAGTCTTTGCAGGGGACAGTGTTTCTCAGTAATGGCAGGAACAGTGGCTTTTTCTCATAAAGCAAAGCAACCTCTGCTGTTTGTTGCTATTGTTGGCACTAACACAGACTCAAAGTAAACACATTATTTTGCATACTGCATACTTTTGTAATACTGCCTAATGACCCAGGAGTATAATGTGTACTAGATATTTGTAATGAATCAACAACAACAGAAGAAGTGTAATTCCGCTTTGGCTCTACTGATAATGCTCACATTCACCGCGTTGTGCTGCCTTTTGTACTTGTAACATGACGCTGCTGCCTCTTCTTTGTCTTTAATATGGTCACAGATCTATAGAACCTGCCAGAACCATTACAGCAAGTATTCTTTAACATTAATATTAACCTTTAGTTAGGCAAGAAATCACAAATTATTTGTTGCGTGACACAAATACAAATTGAGCAAATTGCAGACCTGAAAGTGGTTTTATCAAATGATTTTGCCTGTTATGTTCTACTCTTTCTTTCCTGATAGTTTTTTTCCCTGTTAGCCACTGAATTTCATGGCTTTTATGCATCCCTTTTCATATAACAAGCACTCTGTGAGGCTTCAAAGAAACTGGAGACAGCAGACTGTACAGTAGTGTTTAACAAATGCTCTCTTTATCTCTGTTGGTTACTTGGAATCACTTATCCCTACAACATGCTTACAAATATATGTAAATGGTCAGCTATGCATTTATGTATGTATTTAAGATGTATTTAAGAGGTAATGCTATTTGGCAAATGAAGCTTTTAGTGCTTTTAGTGACTTTAGGGGTCACAAAAGCAGGTTTATCAGTCCTCAAGTCCTCGTTTCCTGCTGTCATTGCAGTCTATGCTACATCACAGCTTCACACCTCCATTAAGGCTCGGAGAGACCTCGGACCTACTCCACTCCTTAAGCCCGCAGTGGACTCTACTTACTAAAATGTCTGCATTACTTTTAGTTTGTATCTTGCCTGATTTAACTCGATGGTGTGCTGAAAGCTGATGAATAAACTCAGCAATTAAACTCATGATGAAGAAAGATTTTTGATTCTTTATGGAGCACAGAAGGATGGGCGTTGTAGATACCATTTTGTCATATCACAGTATTTGCATGGTTTTATGTGCCTGTTCAGTAGAGGTAACCCAACTCCTGTCTCATTTTAATAGAGATGAGACATACGTAAGTTGATTGACAGATTTACCACCATGCAGTGGTTCTGGAGGACTTGCATTTTATTTAATAGACTTAAATGTGGATTTCTGAATAATGCCTAAATAATTCACAATAAAATATGCAATAGTAATTTCTTTCTTTTTTAATTATGCTTTAATGGCATACATAGATCTTGGAATCTAAAAGCATAAGCAAACACTTAGTACTATAGTTTTGTATAATGGCATGTCAGACAATGTATTATTTTTTTCTTAAGTAGTGATCATGTGAAAGACTTCCACTGACCATGGTACATTTTGAGCTTGACAAATATTTATTTTCCCTGCAGGAAAATTTAGTCATGAGAGCATTCCTGTGAAAATCACATCTCATGGTTAGAGAAGTCATAAGTAGAGGACATTTTCTGGTTGTGTGACTCAGCAACAGTTCATCACTTGGCTCAGTTCTGTTTGCCGTCATATACACAGAACTTTTCCTATTTTAGTTTGCAGTGTGATAGTTTCTTTGTTCAGTGCGATGAAGCTGTTGTTATCTGGTTTCATTATGCTTCAGATGCTCGGTTTTGTTAGTGGCTACCCGACTGGTGCTCCTACTGGTGCCTGTGAGGATATGTTGCCTCGTCACTCTGGGGTGCAGGCTCAGACTTCACCACCACCCTACACTCTTCTCACCAACAGCAAAACGTTTGAGCCAGGCAAGCCCATTACAGGTATGTCCCTGCTTACTGCTGCTACTACAGTATTATTATTATTATTATTATTAGAGATGATGCAAATGTGTTACATACAAAATATTGAACATTATATGTTTTTATTTGACCAGTATAAAGCTAATTTATAATAGATAGATTATTATTTACTGTACACTTGTGTTATCAACATAAAATCTGTGTAGTAATGTAGTTAAAGGCCATATTTTTTTATAAACCAAGTGAAAAAACTGCTTTCTGCTATGAACAAACGGTAGTCTACACTGGTACTTTACTTTGCTTGGCAGACGCTTTTATCCAAAGCGACTTACAGGGAGCTAGTGCTGAGTGTCTGGCTCAGGGACACACCTGGTGGGGGATGGGCTAGGAGTCAGGCTGGGACTTGAACCTGCAACCTTCCGCATCCCAGTCTGATGCTTAACCCATTGAGCTACCAGGCCACTGGTAGTCCTTTACTATATACTAACACTATAAAGACTATACTAACTGTTGTCTTCATAGTGTGTGCCAAATGAGATCACAATAACCAGTATGTTGTTATTTTTTTTCCTGCAGTGACTATCACTGGACCAGAGTACAGGGGTGTACTCCTTGAAGCTCGAAAAGCCAGCAGCACTAATGCTTTGGGGAGCTGGCACCTCCCTCCTCCAGACACAAAATTTCTTGAGGTGACTCTTAAGCATTTTCCAGTTGAGCCACTAACAAGTCATAAAGATCTAGGAAAGGATGTAATGTGCATGTCGAGAACATAGACAGCTCCACACTGCAAAACTACTACAACTACAAAATCTAACATTATTATGGAGTTGTAGTTGTTAGTTGCTGCAACTAAGATTACAAAAATGTTTTTTCATGCTCGTCTCAGATAATTGCAAGAAAGAAGATTACAAGTGAATTTAACTACGGTGTAAATGTTTTATGTTCATAGTGCACAGGCAATCCACAAGGCGCTGTTACTCATTCCAACACCAACCTGAAGGGCAACACCACAGTGTACAGCTGGATACCGCCTGATTCTTCAAGTCCTGTTTACTTCATGTAAAACATGTTTTCTTCTACTTTATCCAAAGCTTTTTCAGTAGAGGGTAATACCTTGTAGAAAGCTATTTTGTAATTACTTTGTAATTTCTTACATGACATTACCTATGTGGATAAAGCACAGGTATCTAGACATGATGCATCTTTGTAGTGTAACTTGTTTGTTCTCGTGTTTTTTCAGGGCCACGGTAGCTCAGCAACGCACAATCTTCTGGGTCAATGTAAAGTCCATCACTCTGACCAGAGGTGGGTACAGCATTATGATAAATCAAAAACATATTGAGAGAGAAATATTTGTGATCATTTATCACTGTTTTCTAACTCTTAGGGAAACCAGAAGGCCTCAGCTTCGCTTCAAGTGCAGAGAGGGCTGAAGAAAAACCTCTGATTCTCTTCCTACTATGTTTTCTGATGTTACAGGTGCTGGGGTGAACGCTATATGAACAGAAGCTATTCTGTACTGTTGTCGTTTGGCACTGACTGTTTCGGTATATTACAAAGCAAAGAAATATTTTTGACTCCATGTTTTGAAATTATATTTTTTGTGTCCCTTAGTCACACAATATAGCCATATATTATAAATGCATCTTTTGGTTGTGAGTCCCTCCTACTTCAATGTACTTGCTTATTATTTTCTTTGCATTTAGTTAATGAATCGTTATTATGCTTGTTCTGTCAGTGACCCTTTACCCCCAGACCTCAATCTATTTTATATGTATCAAGTTAATACATGATTCATGATAAAAAAACAAACACACCAAATTTATTGTACTCTTTTAATTTCAGGGTGTCTTTCCCTAAAGTAGAGATACGGTGTAAATAGATATTACAAAGCAAAAAGAGGAAGAGATGGAGATATATCAGGGAGATAGACTCTGGTCAGTTTTTATTGACTGGAACTCATTCCACTTACTGAAGAGCAGGTTATGACCTACTTTATCCATTTATTTGATCTATATCCTAGATTCCCAGTATGGTGGTTAACGAAAAACCAGGCAGATACTAGAAGCTTAAAACATTCATTAGATGTGTATCATATCCATCTTTACCTGATCGGCTGTTAATTTCTGCCTTACATGCTGCTGCACCTTTTAACACCTGCACCTAAAACCAGTGGGATTTACTATGTTTTATTTATAACCATTGTTGGATACCAAACTGCATATTGTAAAAATATACTCACTATTCATATACAGCATTTGCAGAACAGCATGTTTTTATGAAAGTAGAGGACATTTCAAGTTAATATCAGGTATCTGGGATCAGTTTAAATGCTGAATGCAGAAAAGTTAAATTATTTCTTCTACTCTGCCGGAGGTAAAATTACCATGATATACAAGTTATAGTGTTCATAATAAAGTCTCACTCGTACTCACTCGTATTACATGTATAATGTGTAAATACAGCTCCACAGCATTCTGTGATCTGCTAACTCTCCCAAATTTGTTTGTTTGTCTGTTCGGATGCACTCCATCTGTCAATCCTGTTAAACTATACATTTTTAGAATTGATGAAAATTTTTAAAATCTCAGATGACTAAGTAAGCAGAATGAAAAAAGTAAGTCATCCTTTTCAAAGAAGCAACTTCAGGCCAACAGCCAGTATTTTGTGAGGCTGATGGTGCTCTGTACTGTATCCCTACATAGTGATGTATTGATTTTCAACTGACTCATGTTTCTGTGGATACAGCCTGGTCACAGGGCCAGCAGCAGCACTCAATAATAATTAGTGTCTTTCCACTATGGGCTCTGGTTATATATTTAAAAAGGGGATTCAAACCAGGGACTTAAGCACCAGTGCAACCAGCTGGCTCAATAGTAATTGACTCACTGACATGTGAAATTCTGACCCCTGTTGTTGAAGGTCTGTGATTTCCACATCACTGATGTGTTTTCCATCAACACATCATTCATACTGATGGTGTGGAGTGAAACAAATGGGACATTGCAGAATTTTGAATTGAAAATTTTATTTAGATTTAATTTAATTGTTTACACTATTTTGAATTTAAAACACTTTTTAGTTCCTGTTTGCATATGAAAGATGAGTTGGATGAGGAAGATTTGTTTTTCGTCTTCCTCTTATTCCTTTCTTAGTCAAGCTTGTTGCACATACTGTATTAACATGAGAAGTGTTTTTTTAGTCGTAGTCAGTGCAAAACAAATCAACATCAAATCTGACATATATTAAAAAGCTACTTTCCCCATACAAATATACACCATTTTTGTACTATGTAGCATTTTAAGTGTTTAAGTGAAAATATTTCAGTAGTTACTTCCCCGATATGTTGACATGTACACGTAAACAGTACAACTATAATTAGGGTGTCAAGGCCAACAGAACCCTACAATTTGTGTGTGTCTCCATGTGTGCTCTGTGATACAGCACATAAATACATAACTATCACATGCATGCATACATAGACAGACATGCATGTATGCATCTGCATACACACATGCTGTATAATGAATACATGTAGATACATACATGTAGATCAAACTTCTGATTTCAATGAGATTGAACATGAACATGAAAACATGAATGCACTGTGTGGAGATTAGGTCTATCCCTTGCTTTAGGGGCTTAGTGGACATCTCTGTCATCACTTTCCTCTGTTCCCTTCATCTCCTTTTACCATGTCCAGCATCATAAAAAGCAATGATGTGACATGTATCCGACCTATGTCTTGCAGGCACTCATGAGAATATTATTCAAAACTGGGCTTTATATTTTCCCCATTTTCTCTCTGAAACTGACTTTGGTTAAATTAACACAACAATAAATAATTCATTAATAATGATAAAATTTTATTTATACAGCCCAGGATCACAAATTTGCCTCATAGGGCTTAACATTCTGTACAGCAAATGATACTGTCTGTCTTAGATTCTTGAATCAGATAAAGAAAACTCCCCAGTACAACCTTTAATGGGGGAAAAAAAGAGAAGCAACAAATGAGGATGTCTAATCCAGGACACATAAACAAGTCATAGATGATCTCTGCACAGAATATCAGGGTGACAACTTTACAGACTCTCCTCTCCATCATGAAAAAACCCCTTGTTGTAGATATTAGCTACCATATTTCTGATTATCTTGATATGTTTCAGAAATGCCATTGATATATTTCTATAAAGGTTTTGAATGTATTGAGTACTCATTTTTATAATGATATAATTTCATTACAATGTTTTTGCTTTAGTGTTACTTATGTGCTTTTTATGGAGGGAATAAATACTTTGTTGTGTAGTGCCAGTGAGCAACATGCCTGTTATGTAAGAATCTGGTGGTTAAAGGGTTAGAGCTCAGGGCTGGGCCATATTACATGAAGGGTGGGTAGGGGGTGGGTGAGAGAGAGGGGGCGGGGTAGGTACTGTGTTGGAGGACAGTAAGAGAGAGTGCAGACAAATGAGAGTGAGACAAGGGGGCAGGTTTGAAAGAGCAACACAGAGCGGCATGGGATGGTTTAGAGGTTAGGAGTTGCTAGTTGGCAAGATAATCAGAGACAGGCCACTGACTCAGAGTCTGGCGCACAGCTGGTGTGACGGGTGAAGAGGCTGCAGGCTAACAGTGACAATGCGCAGTGATCTGGGATTTAATATGCTGGAGAATGTTATCAAGTCTACCAAAGCATCAGCCAGAAAACATTTGGACACTACAGGTGGAAGACACATTTTTCCAACAGGAGAGCAGATGGGAACAACACAGTGGATGTTGAAACTGCATTTGGAGATATTTTGTGAACTGCTATGGAAGTAATCTAGCAACTAACACAACCGGACAAAGACGTTTAACTGTTATTGTTTCATATTCTACTTTTTATTGGATCGCGTTTTATTCTTCTCACTTTTTCATTTTTTAAATGTTACATCTTCGAAGAAGAGATCACCTCGTTCTTTGTATTTAGTACATAGTACATGATGGATGGTTTATGAAGCAGAAGGAAATGAAATCTTAATGTAGCTGCATTTGAAGAAGATACTGTACATCTGTTTTCTCTCCATCTCTTTCTTTTTGCTTTGTACTTTTGTATTGCATATCAGCAAATTATACAATGGAAGTCCAGCACAAGCCAATTGAAGTGGATTACAAACTGCTACACCTATTGCATTCTGTCAGGTTGGCAATCCTGGAGTGTTTGAACCATGTTGTCCACTGAGAGCATGGAGCCAGAGAAAGCACACACCCAGAGCAACTTTTTCAGCAAGGTGAATGTGCCTGATCATGCTCACTACATTGTTGCTTTGTTTGTCTTTGTCATCGGAATACTTGGCATCACTGGCAACGCCCTGGTTATGTTCTCCTTCTACAGGTGGGTCAGTGTGAGTGATTAGTTTGTTTGCTTTTTCTGATTACATTTTTTTTACTTATGTTATGTGTCTACTCACTTTAGTGTTTTTTTCTGAGCGTTCAAGATTCATCCAACCATATTAATCCTTTATGTTGGGCCTCCCTTCACATCCGATCCCTAAGGAGATGTTATAACCACTTATGAGATATGATCTAACACACAGCTAGAGTGATGAGGCACAGGCAGAAAGACTGAGTCGTGTGAATGTGGAGGGACATGACTCCAAAATCTTTTCTTATATTTGCGATTTAGGAGATAAGAAACAATTAAAGTTGCCTGTTGTCTTTAATTTACTTAGTTAATTTGCATGTCTTTTTTTCTCTTTTGCACGAAAGAGACTTCCACAAAATAATCCTTTCATACTGGTGTCTAGCCCTGTCACAATATTTATGTCATATTAAGCCATTTGTATCAAATTACAAGATACGTGTTTCTGAGTCATCAAGTCATCATGATTAATACATTTCCTAAAAACTCATCTCCACATATCTGTCTTGATTATTAAATTTAATTAATTTAACTTATATGTCTTATTAAGGTATATTTACAGTGTAAATTTAGTCATTATAGGGACCAGAACCATTTTTGTCAACACAGCATGACCTAATTAGTTCATGTTAATGAAGAACATTTGTTTTGTATGGCTCAAAAAAAACAAAAACAAAAGACATTTGCCCTAAAAGCCTGATGTATCACTATAATACAAAAAACTAAAATCTCATGTGTGTAAAATATATCAAAAAATGTATTTTGTCAAAAGGCTAGATTGGTCGAGATAATTTTAGTTGCATGGCACCAAAGTGATAGAAGTGTGGTGGGAACAAATCCGTTCTGTACTCTTGGAAATTTGTATGGAACTACAGTATAAAATAAATCTATTTTAAATAATAGTGCTTTCCATTTACAAAATATGTTTCTGCATAGTGAGTTCAGTGCCATGACTGACTTAGGGCTTAGAATTAGAGCTGTAGCCCTAATATCTATTTGCATGTTCACCATTTTAATAAAGACAGCAAATACTATGGCAAATTTTGGATAAGCCTCTTATTTTTAAAGACTTATTTTTTATGGTGTAAGCATAAACAGCTGAAACAGTTGTGACATTGTGCATTTTCACGATGACATGCTGTGTGTACCGTGCAGTTGACTGCAACAGGTGACGGTTTAAAATAATCATTTTAATATCAACTGACATTTTAACATGAATTTTAAACTTTCTTTGATAAGTCAAAGAGGCAGTGTCCATTTTATGGATATTTTTTCCTCTTACTTTGCTACCTATGTTACATTTAAAGTAATTAGGTCAGAGCGAGAATGTGTGTGTGTGTGTGTGTGTGCGGGTGTGTTCTGGGGGATTGTCAGGACCTTTTACACTCCATCTGTTGCTGAGTCCTCTATTGTGTTGTGCTGACAATTTCTATTTACTGAATCAGAAATGCATATGATGTTATTGGTTTTAAGAAAATCCATTCGTACACAAACACACACAGAGTGCGAGGAAGGTACTGTAATTGTCTATCAAGTGAACTGTCACCCAATACGATGAGTTTCCAGGAATCATCATATAAGGAATGCTCTAGTAATATGCACACACATGCACTGACACTTAGTCCATCAAACACCTCGATACACCAGCTGTGACATAACAACAGCACAATGCATGCACACATATAGTACAAGTGTTTAAAAGGAGACACACACATATTGATTAGCATAAGAAATCAGATTATCTGGTGTTAAATCAGGTTTGGGGAGCAGTCACTTTTAATTCATGAAACACAAAAACAAAGTTGAATGGATAAAGAGCTGTGGAGGCAGACAGCAGGTCAATACGCTGCTTAATCAAGCTCCTATGAATGCAGGTTCACACAGAGTTGGATGGTTCAACAAAGAGCTTGTATCTGATTACTGGTGACAATGAAACAGTATGGTGCATACTGAGTTATGACTTCAGAAAAAACACAATTCACTGGAAATTTAATTGAACATAGATATTTTTTCAATTGAAAATCAGATGTTAAAGCACATTCTATTATGTTGAACATCAGAATAGACTGCATGTGTAATGTGCAGTTGCAGATCTGTCTGAAACCTTACTCTTGTACAGTTATAGAAATGGATTTCTACAAGAAGAAGAAGACAGAACTTAATCATTCAGCTTTTTAAATATAAAAATACAATGGTTGCATTTTTTTGGAGTAAACTAAAATCAGGTTCTGGTCTCTGGGAAATTGTTGTTGGGCAGCTGCCAGACAGTGCATTTAAGTTTCTTGTCCAAGGACACCTCGGGATGTAATCAAGAGAAAGCAGGAACTGAACCACTGACCCTGCAGTTTGTACTGCTCTACCAACGGAGTTACTGCTGCAGCAAGAATATTATTAGTAAAAATACAAACCAACCAACCAGATTTAATCAAACTAAGCGTTTGTATACATATAGTTCGCATAATGTATCTAAGTGTAGTATATGGTTCATGCTAACCATCAGACCACCCTTCTCTTCTGTGTATGTGTGTAGTAACAAGAAGCTTCGAAACCTGCCTAACTACTTCATAATGAACTTGGCAGTGAGTGACTTCCTCATGGCCTTCACACAGTCCCCTATCTTTTTCATCAACTGTCTCTACAAGGAATGGGTCTTTGGAGAGATTGGTAATTCTCCTCTTTGTCTAAATGTTTCTTTCAATTCAGTTCTGTTAGCTTTTCACCTTTTCAAGTATCTCAGAGACAGAACCTATATAACCTATTGTTATTGTATCAAAAAGACATTACATGCAATGTATAAAGTATACGTTTGTATGTGTTCCTTTCCTGTAGGTTGCAAGATGTATGCATTCTGTGGGGCCTTATTTGGCATTGCCTCCATGATAAACCTACTGGCCATCTCTATTGACCGCTACCTGGTAATCACAAAGCCCCTGCAGTCCATACACGGGAGCTCCAAACGAAGAACCACTCTGGCCATCATTATGGTCTGGCTCTACTCTTTGGCTTGGAGTCTAGCTCCTCTAGTTGGCTGGAGTGAGTTTCCTTAACTTGGGTGTCTTGTCTTGTAGCGTTTGACTGAGGGTTTGACAAAATAGACACGTGTCCTGCTCTCCTCTTCTGCTGGTTCCCTACTGTAGAAAAAATGATGTAGGGGTGAATTAAACTAATCTTCGTCAATCCACCTGAAGTAATACGACTGACTGACTCAGTCTACTGTGGCTTAGACATTACTTTAAATCAAAACAGTCTTGTGTTTTATGTCAAACAACGTTTAGAACAATTGATGTTTAACCTGATCTTACTTCCTGTCATTAGAAAATTATATATGATTTCTCACTCCTAGGCTCTTACATTCCCGAGGGCTTGATGACATCTTGTACGTGGGATTATATCACATACACATTGGCCAACAGGAGCTACACAATGATGCTATGCTGTTTTGTTTTCTTCATTCCACTGGGAGTCATCTTTTACTGTTATCTCTTTATGTTTCTGGCTATACGGAAGACTAGCAGGTAGTGTAACTCTTATCAGAGAGCAAGCACCGTTTATGTGATATATCTTGCCATCATTGAGGTGGACAAATATGACATATCTATCAATTTATGAATCTAATAAGTCCAGTCTATTTTTCTTAACACTGACTTACTTTTACATTGAATTAGTTAATATTAAGGGTTATTTAATGTTAAGGGGTTTTTAAAACATTTTCTCATTTAATGATAAGTTTAATAAAAAAAAAAAACAGCTAAACTTGAATAAGTAGAAATTTGTTTTGGAGTCTAACTGTCCTTTTAATTGCAACCTCTCTCTTGCTCCAGGGAAGTTGAACGTTTGGGGACTCAGGTGAGAAAATCCACTTTGATTCAGCAGAAGTCCATTAGGAGTGAGTGGAAGATGGCAAAGATTGCTTTTGTTGTCATTGTGGTTTATGTCCTCTCCTGGTCACCATACGCCTGTGTCACAATGATTTCCTGGTCAGGGTAAGATTTATTATATAAATGATGCATTCATGCTGCAATGGTTTCAGTACTAGCACAGTACATTTAAGACTATAGCTTTTATTTTATGCACGTTCTATCTTTAATAGCATCCTTGTTGTGGTACAATTAGTGTTATTGTTGGAGTAATGATATGACAGAGATAACCAACGAGTGTTCGCTATACAGCATGTACTGTAAAAACTGGAGTTAATCACAATGAGAAAATCAGCTACTTATGAGTCTGGCAAAAAGCTTTTCGTTTACTCAAATTAGACACACAACACATAAACAATTGTCCTGTTTCTATATCGCAT
The DNA here is from genome assembly GCA_034779795.1 of Ctenopoma multispine. NCBI lineage: Eukaryota > Metazoa > Chordata > Actinopteri > Anabantiformes > Anabantidae > Ctenopoma > Ctenopoma multispine. The sequence goes on along the minus strand of JAUYWH010000027.1, from coordinate 13,329,660 downwards.
ATCACCACTTGAATAATTGAGGAATCCAACATTTAACAGATATGCAGCAGCACATAAGTCATGCTAAACTTCTTGTTTCTATTGTTACATTGTGACTCAAGTAAGTAGGGATTGTGTGCTGGCAGATTACATAAAAATCTCCCCAAATGGTGTTCAAATGTCATTAAATTATATATTATATTAAAGGCCAGGTACCTTTGGATGAATGAAATACAACAGGTGGTGTAGTGGCTCATATGTCCCCTGTTTATTCAAAGTACTGCCAAATTCACTAAACCACATGTCTCTCCTGGGACATACTGTAGGATGGGATGTAGTTATGTAACTCTGAAATCGCATCTTTTCCCTGCTCATTCACAGGGGAAAAGCAGTCTAATACACACAAGTACACACAAGCACACTCGATCTGATAGACTTAACCAATCCTCTGTGGCAGCTGGCATATTTTAGCTAATCCCTGACCCAATATGCCCCTTCATTATGTTACAAAAATAAAGAGATAAAGGGAACTTTGGGTTGTGGTGGGCATGTTGTGTTGTCTTCTACAGACAAACAATTATAGACTAAAAACTGAACAAGATTGTTTCAAAATACAGTGAATGAAAGTTTTTATTCAGTTTTTCTGTGTCATCCAGGCATGCCAACATCTTGTCGCCATACTCCAAAGCTGTACCGGCAATCATAGCGAAAGCATCTACGATCTACAATCCTTTCATCTATGCTATCATTCACAAAAAATACAGGTGACAGATGAGTCAGAGTAATTGTATTTTATTTTATCTTCACTTTCTATCGTCTAAATTACAAAGTTGTAGTTTATTATATCCAACGTTTTTATTTAGAATAAATCTGTTAGAAATTGTTAAAAACTTTCACAATTTTGTAGATGAAATAACTCAAAACTAAATACAGCATTTCCATGTTTTCTATCTTCTGTACCCATTAGGATGACTCTGGCAGATAGGTTTCCCTGCCTGTCATTTCTGTCTCCCACTCCTCAAAAGGAATGTATCTCATCCTCCCTCAGCAACTCCTCTTTCAGGGACTCTGTCATTAGCAGACAGTCCACAGCATCAAGGACTCACTTTATTACAGCTTCATCCTACTCCACTGACATGGTAATTGTACTGTATATAATAATTTTCTACCTGAATTTTATCATTCTGTGAGATGTCCGACCTAAAATAATTAAGATAATTTTCTGCTTGTATAAACAATAATAAATGAATTAATTATAAACTACTTTGCTTAAGAGAAAGTGAAGACACATGCTAGATACAAAACATCCATCGACTAAGTGCAAAGGTCAACATTGTGGTGCTTATTCTGTGCTAGTAGGGCTTTATTTAAGTCAGATATCAGAAAATGATGACCTCAGGTAGGTTAATCCTAAATTATTTGAACTGTACGTAAATGAGTTCATTTACATTTGTCCTCTTGCAGGTTTTGAGAGATGTGGAATTGGAGTCTTTGGGAAGGAAAACAGATGGTTCCTTCAGAAGCATGTCATCATACACTCAGTCTTGCCGAGGGAGGACCTATAAGAAACAGCTAGAGAGGAAGACCACTAAGAACCATGCAACAGAGAAGGTTAGAAAACACTGCGTGTGAAATAAGCTCCACTTGGGTTTTGGGTTATTGAGGAAACTGATTTCTTTTCCCATGCATGCTTGAAACTGTTTGGATCATAATAATTTTGTTTGCCTGCATGTGTTATACATTCATGTTTTCTAGATGATAGTGTTGTGCATATACTGTATATATTTTTTTGCATTGCCAGCATCCATCTGCCATGATTGAATCATCAAGCACCTGTGAGGATGAACTGATTTCCAGATCTCTGACCATCGCTACCGTCCCTCTAATAGCTATTACCAGGAGACGCAGCCAGAGTCTGACTGATAAGGCTTCAGATGTGAGGGGAAAGAAAGACAACATAAGTCACAAAAGTGAATCTTTTGATTTTCGGAGGTTTGGAAAAATTCCTTCTACTGCTCCGAGTTCACCTCAGGATGTTCCACGCATAATTGTCATCAGTCCGACTTCTGAGAGCAGCCTCATCAAGCGTAACAGTGACTGCTTGGAGGAGAGTATTGAGGCCATGGAGAACAATGTTTTTGTCAGCCTAAACTTCTCATCAGAAGTCTTTGAAGCAGTGGAGCTACTCTCTTGAGCAGCTGAACAATAATTATCCTTTTATTTATTCTAATTTTGGACTACAGGCCACATCGTACACTTCTCTACAGGCCCAGACTTGTGCAGATTATAGACAAGTATGATATTAATTATTTGCCATGTTTCTGAGCATGTTGGCTCACCCTGTAAATTAGAGGTATGCTCCTCCTCCTTAGACTGGAGTAAGGAAAGAAATTTTCTACTTTATTTACATCATGAACTACTACTGAATACTTTGGAGTGAACATTCGCATCTGAAATCAGCACTGTTAATATGTAATAGGTAATTTATACACTGTGGTGACCTTTTATCACAAAATTATAAAACAACCCAGCATAAGGAAAGTAAACCTTATGGTATATACTTGTGGTATAGTCTATATATATTCACTACTTGTCTTGTGGCACTAGGTCCTTTAGTCAGTGTCCAGCTTTTCACTGGCAGTGAGACAGGAGTGTAATGAAAAGTGAAGCTGTTGATAAGTAAATAAAAAATATTACCTTTGTGGTGACTTGTAATATATCTTGCTCATTATGTTTGTAACAAATGTTTCACTGTTTCCTTAAACGATTCCTGTCAAACATTTTTTAAATTATACTATTTTTGTCGCCTGTGAAAGTAACTATGTTGATACAACTGTGTACAATTAGGAAAGAGGCACCAGTAAAGTAAATGTATATACACATATAACCAACAATGTTCACTTTGTTTCTTGACTTGGTCTGTTTTTTTCTGTTAAGATAGTTTGAATTGTTGCACTGGTAAAATTTTAATTACTTAGAAAAGTTAATAGAATCACTCTAGTCAGTGAATGAGAGCTTTTGCTGGTCCTATTTCTAATTATTTCAGTCAATTCAATGAGGGCAATTTACAGCATAGTGTGGCAATTACTGCAAACATGTGTTTGATTTTAACTTGACTGCCAAAGCAAGTCAGTGAGTGATAGTAAGATGTTTAAATTATCTGCATTTTAACATTTGGTACTTGTATGTATGTGTTTGTTTCATAACCTTAAACAAGATGTGACCAGCCTATATTAAATAACGAGAATATTTTATAGTGATCACATTTTATGTTAAAAGATAACCCTGTAGCCCATGCATTGACAACATTTATTAAATTCCTCTACATGCTTGGCAAATAAAGTACAGAAAAATACTTATTTAAACTTCTTTAGCACTTTTCTCTTTAATTAATTAATGACATGAAGCAATATGGTTTGCGTCTCTTTTCAGTATGTCCACTTTATAGCTTCATTTTGCTGCTGAGCACAATGAAATATTTCAGTGTCGGAGGATCTAAAGAAGAGTGTGAGGGTAGGAAAGCATAACTCAAACATCTGATGTGCGATGTACAGTGAACTGCTAATAGTAAAGTACAGCTGGTGCAGCTAATTTGAGGCTGTAATTGCCATATGGACAAGCAGGGATGAGCAAAAGCCTCCTCACATGGCTATGTGAAGGTCACTTGAATAATTATTTCTATATTATACAATATTAGCTTATGTATATTAAATTTGTTTATACTTATACCCATTAGTATAAAATCAATAACTTTTAAATGATGGTAAAAGATAAGAGTGACAGGCAGGCAGTGACGGTAGCTACGGGTTATGAGGATCTCTGTCATATTTAATCACTTCTCTTTCCTCTCACTTCTCAACAACAGACTAAGGCTGACCTTACTCAACATTTGTGACTTACCAGAGATTTTCTTCAGTACTTACAAAAAACTTTCTTTTGCATTAGCTTGACACCAGAGGGACCACTTTTCAGCACTTACTATGTAAAAATACACTGTTGAGAAGAGAGTTGCATCCTCAGAGGAAAACCTCTGCTACAGGTCTAGTTTGAAGAAAAAGGTTCTCATATGTAAATAGACAAGAACAGCTGTGGTAAAAGCTGAGATACTGAAGTCTGTTTTTTGTTCACTTCACAATAACTTTTCTTTAATGTCATGTGTTCATGCCACACTACAGGTTGTACAATAGTCTTCATGTTTCGCATTCTGCTGTATTTCTAATTTGCTATTGTGTGGTTGTCTAACACATCATACCTGAAGGTACAATAAAGTTTATGAATTTACTTGAAGATAAAACCCCCACCCCCAAATTTTCAATAGTTGTTTTTTGTAAGAAAGTGATATAAGGTTTTACTATTGTCATTTTTGTTAATTAAGCATTTAGTTGAAAGACATGTCTTCATGCAGCTACACTGACATTATGCTGGTCATCTGAATCAGCTTTTATGCAATGTTTTTTTTAAAAACCTGTCATTAAAAATCCTCTTGTTACTGGGGTGAAAACATAGTTTCAAAACTGAAATTAAGATGCTTTGTAGTAAAACATGCCTTAACATACCATATTTACAATGATTTTTAATATTAATATTAATAGGTTATTTAATATGTAATGACTGTAGAAGGCCACTAGATGGATGTAGGGAATTGTATTTAGGTTACTGCAGATTCTATACCTCAGTAACTTTCACTAATAGTCATTTTTAGAAAGAAGAGTAAAAAAGAGCAGAAGATCACATTAAACCCCACATGTTCCCCACCTGTCAACACAAACATGCAGACAACTAAATGTAACATAGAGGTTTGAAGAGGTATCTTCAATATCCTTATACTAGTTTAGAGCTTAAACTGAAGGGGAAAATGCCATTTCTCATCCAAATCAGACTTTTTAACAATAGTGCTTTTCTGTGTGTGTGTGTATGTGTGTGTGTGTGTATGTGTGTGTCTATGAGAGACAGTTTACATCACGAACGTGTGCAGTGAAACCAAGGCTGCTCCCATCTGAAACTGGAAATGCGCAATGATGTGTTAACAAGCATAGCTGACCTCTGATGTAAGTCATACCTGGCATAAGACTTCACCTGCTTTTGAGGGAATGCATGGATTTTTTAAATGCACATGTACATGCACGCAAGCAAACAAACAAGCACGCATTCCTGTTTTTATAAGTTTGTAAGTGGTCGCTTTATATATTACTAAGTATATTTGTTAATATAAGGAGGTTCCCCATGATATCCACAGTCGCTCTATTTAGCAAGTCCACTGAAAACAGCATTTTTCAATAGTTAAGCGTATTCTCTCCGTGGTCGTGCCTGAATAATGAGTGCGTTTGCATAACAAAAGTCATCTGCAATAAGGAGAAATTAACTTCACGCTGGCGAACCCACTTTCCGGCTGAGTGCGTGATGACGTTGCTCCCGCACTGAACGACCTGTCCCATAAAGAGCTCAGTGAGCGGCGGTGGATGTCAAAGAAACGCAAATTTATCCCCCGACCCCGAAGAGGACACAGAGCAGAAGCTATACGGTGAGTTGTCTGTTTGAACCACGGACTGGACTCACACTTTAGTTTTAGTTGCTCACTTTGGTTATAAATTGTCTTTTCTCTGTGATTGTGTAATTATGTTAAGCTATATCCAGAAACGTGCAATTAAAGTATTAACAGAAAATTACTAAATGCAAAAGTAATAGTATACAACCAACTACATTTATAATAATGTTGGATTAATATTGCTTTATTATTTTAATGTAGTTGCAGTATATTATTTTTATTTATGTAGGGGTGTATGAAAATGCCTTGTATTAATGATTACGGTTGTCAGATAATAGCAGTAACAGAGACATTACATTTTTTATGAAACATAGTCAAGAAGTATTAAAAAGGTAGCTTTAAAATTGAAATACTAATATAAATACAAGCCCTCCTGTAAATGAAGAAGTTTAGGAGCATGGACTTCAACACTCCCCCTGAAAAATAAATAACATTAGGACAGAAGGTATAAGAGAAAGGATAAAAAATAAATAGTGCTTACATATACCCACATATGAAAGTGGGAGGGGTAGAGTGGGGTAGTATTGATGTTTGGTCATGCATTAGTCCTTGCTGAGTGGAGCAGATGAGGATGCTTTGAACTCCCCCTGAGACCCTGCTGATACTAAAGCTTTGCCTCTGGTCACCAGTATTTGGGCTGGGATGGCAGGTGGACTTACACACACACACACACACACACACACACACACACACACACACAACACATGGATGCATGCACGCACACTCAACTAATGCATATTTAATTATCCACCAAAGCCTGTGTCATGACACTGGGGCTTATATTATGAGTGCAGCCTTAATGAGGCATAGCTATCATGTAAAGTTATGTCAAATCACAAGAGTCTCTTGTGAGAAGGCAATAGCACAAACAGTTCATTTATCTGTTATGCAATCAGGACATGTTAGGGATCATATTATAGTTCATTATCAGCTATATGATAATGAACTATAATATTTATTTAAACTCCAAACATAACTTAAACTTTATAGTATACTACACTAAAGCTAATAAATATGTTCTAAACATTATGTAGTTTTGGCAGCATATAAAAAATGATTTTAGTTTGTATGCTAATAAACATGCACCAATAGACGTCAGTCATACCACAACTTAGGTACTGCTTGTTTGACTAATCTTTGTTTTTTTAAGATGTACCTGGAGCTGTCTTAGCACTTCCTGCAATTAGTATTCATTTCTTACAGCTGAGAGTGACAGCCCCATTACTTTATTACAGTGCATTGTGGGAAAATGTGCATGTTACATTTTACACACTACAAGCTCAAGTACAGGTTGTCATAGTGTACTGCAGGTGTTTATGTAGAATTCCATAGATGTCAAAAGAATTTGAGTGAAAACATACTGGTCAATTTACTCATCTAATATACATACCAGCTGTGGGGCTTCTAGTGTAACGTTTGCTGACAGTCAGGTCCTGAAGCAAAAGCTCATGATTCTTTCTCTGGTGAGCAATAATATATCCATTAAAGTTCAAATAATCAGGTCACTTTATTTTAACTTATTCCATAAAAAAAGGTATTTATGCATGAGGGTGGTGCTACAATAAAAGAAAGTTCACCGATAAGTTTATCACTCTGCTTCCAAATAGGAGATGGAAGGAATGAATAAAGGCAAAAAAGTCTTAAGGGTTGGATGGTCTCAGTTTGTCCCTGAGGCAACACTACACTTGGCTTTTAAATGTCTCTCTTTGATTGACCCGAACTTGACCGAAGCATTAAGCAAATGTGCGGTCTGAGAGAGACTGTTTGTGTGTGTGTGTCCACCTGTGTGGTCTTTATGCAGCTAAATCCAAATATTTTACAGTTTATCTTTCTTTGGATGCACTATTGTTTGGGATGAGCTATCTGTCTCCCATTGTGTTTGTCTGTCTCCATCTGTCTGGTTGGCTGGTTAGCAAGGAGGAATATTTTCCACTGTGAAAGTGAGCAGTTATAAACAGTGACTGAACTCAGACAGGAGATAATACGCTCTTCACTGTATTCCAATCAAGCTTTCAGTATTTCTGTAATTTGAGGCAAAATGTGATTTTTACCATGTCTTGCAACTTTATAGGACATATGCTGCACATTTTCTCCAGAGATGATCGTTGTTAAATTTAGACATTTACAGATGAGTGGGTTGAATTGTGTGGTGCATCAAATTAAAGCTAAATTATGTTCATACTGTACGTACTTAATTGCACGTGTTCCCATAGAGAACTGCAGTGGAAAAGTAATAATAGTAAAAATACCTATATTTAAGGCTTTAGACTGCCTGCTACTTGACTTGGCAGTCTGCTCTGTTTGTCTGCTTCTGATTAGTATGCATTGGACTGCTAACTGTTAAGCATTAATTTCACTTTATCTGGATAAAATACCAGGTTTTCCAAGCCACATTTCATCCCATAAGCACACACGGTACTAGCAGAAATCTTAGGAAAGAAACGTCTGCATAACCCTAGTACAGTATTTACAGGGATACAGTATGTTGGGGGATTAGTTGGGCTTATATCAGTCTGGAGGGGTCAGACTGATTACACGGCTGTCAGACAAATATTCTCCCCACCATAAACAACTTGCTTGTCTCTCTACCTGTAGATACACCTGTGAGTCAGCTGATGTTTGTATATGTAAAGATCTGTGTCTTTATATAGGTCTGTTACTGTGATTTGTGTGTGTCCTTCCTGTCTACCTATTTACAGTAGGTTGGCAAACTGCCCACATTCATCAGACTAACTGAAGGAGACATGGAAATACCAACAATTTCCAATATTCTATTTTACAAAGCCAAAGTGCTTTGCAAAAGTCTTTTGGAATCAGATAGTGTAGTTAGTTCATTTTATTAGTATTCAGCATACTGTACCGTACGTACACTGGAACATTATGATCTTGGGGATAGAAGCTTCTTCTACTATTGACATAGAACAACCTTTTAAACTTTTTACGTCTTTTGACATTTTAAATTTGAAACCAGAGAATACAAGAAATTGTAAATAATAACTAATCTGTTTTTCAACATTAGACACATTCACAACTTCATTTTTCTGATTCACATATTATATTTAATAAGTATATTTATATTTTGAATATTATTAATTTGACACAGCAAATTAAACACATTTTGAATTAATGCTATTCAGACCACAGCTGCTGTCTTCAGTCTTGACCTGATACACATAATATATACACAAGAGAGATAATTCTGTACGTATGTAGTATCCCTGCAAGTTGTAAATGTGTGTGTCTGTGTGGGCAGCTGGCAGAATAGGGGGTGCGTGTCCTCGTTTTATTCACGTGGATGATGCATTAAATGTCTTTTAGAGGGTCAGATTATCATACCATTAAGAGGTGGAGCTTGTCTCAGTGTGTGCACATGTGTGTGTGTGTGTTTGGGAACATTTGTGTTAGGCTGGGGGCTACTAAGCTGTGATCATTAAGCATGTGGAGAGGTGAACATATGGGGACTGAAATAGACCATTTGACAGAACAAAGGACTGGCAGGGTGTCGGAGGTTTTGTGTTACAGCACTCTCTCTATTGTTAGTGTTTGATATCATTATCCTGTGGCCCACAAATCTCTTCTGTTCACTTTGCTAGAGTTTTTGGCCACTGCCCGTTTTTGGCAAAAAATGCAATTGATTAAACCAGTGAAATAGACAGTTTGGTACAGTTTATTAATACATTTATCCATCCATTACTCTGCTATACTCTTGTGTCTGTTTTGTTAGTCACCTATAGGTTGTTTTGTTTCTGTCTATATTGCACATTTAGCTTATTCAAACTTAAAAGAAAAGAAAAGCAGAAATGGCTTGTGTATAAAGCTCTCTCAGGAGCACAAAATCCTCCTCATTTCTAATGGAAAAGACATATACCGTGAACTGCTGCAGATACAAGATAATAAAATATTTAAAATAATAGAAAAATAATATAATTTACAGTGAACACTTTATGTAGAAAAACATATTCCATCCACTTTAAAATTAAATGTTGAAGATCAAACTGGTTATTCTTAAGCATTAAACATTTTGTTTAAGGTACAGAAAGTAGGAAGTAGTAAAAGTCTTACAGGAGGATATGGAGCTTAGAACGGTGGATGAGTTTTGAAAGATCACAATCACAATCAAGACTGATCCAAACAGTGTCCCAGTGTTTTTAACCAACTTCACTATGATCCAAACCACATTAGTGGTTTAATAATCATATGGTTAGGTAAAAAAGTTTGTAGCATTGATCCAGTCTTGTCATTGAGGAGTCCAGTGAATATAATTAATTACACTGTACAGTCCTCTCACACAGTACAGAAATAATAGTTAGTGCAGTCTACTTCCTACATGACCGAGGTTTATATTATCATCAAACTCTTCTCTCTTGCTCTCTCTCTCTCTGTCTCCGTCTGTTTGTTTTTTTTCTCACTGGCTATTTCCTTCCACACCTGACTTCCTGTTTTTATCTGTTTACCTTGGATACCTTGATTGTTATTTAGGAAGGAAAGAAAAGGTTATGACAACTAATGTTGTGGCCGACTTTTGCAGGGTTGTATAGTAACAGTGATTAAAGGCTTACCACTGATCTGTGCAGTGGTTTAATTAATTAAACCATCTGGTGAAAAATGTTCATGTAGACGAGTGGCCTTATCCTGGTTTGTACAGAGACAGCAAGTCTGAGAAAGGTTAAGTCCCGTGGTGTTCACCATACGATCACACAAGGCTAAAAAAGGTTTTACTCATTATCTATGTAAACTGTCCAATAAATATGCACTTACTTATTTTTACAACATGATAAACCATCTGTGCTATAGTGTGCTTTGAATAAAAGCTGTGTCTTTTTGTTTATTACATTTGCCTAACCCATCAGGACCCCTTCAGCTCAACAGTGGAAACAAGACTAATGACTCCCCCGTCTCTACTCCTCCCAGGATGTGCTCTGCTATTGTTAAACTGCTGTGCTGTACTTGCAGTCTGTGGTAGAAACAGTGTGGGAATGTTCATTAGCAGGCAAATGAAGAGCATCCTGTGTTTACATGTGTCTGTTTGTGGGTATTTAAGCTTCTTATAAAATGTATCCATTATCTTAGTAAAATGTGTTAAGGCAGTTTAATGCCATTTTCAGCTTTGTCAAATTTTTTAATTTACTCCCACATTTTGTTCATACATCGTTAGTTGTATTTTTAATGTGACCTCACCGGGCTGCTGCAGCTAGCCCTGGAGTGAACATGGCACAGTGCTACTTTGTGTGTGTGTACGGCTTTATTTGGTTGTGTTGACAAGTTTTGTTTAAATACCTTTCTCGTGAGGACATTTTAGCCAGTCCTCACAAGTTCAAAGAGCATTTTCAGGGTGAAGACGAGGTTTTAGGGCTAGGTTTACAGTTAGGTTTTGGTTAGGGTTAGAGGCTAGAGAATGCAATATGTCATGTATTAATGTCCTTACAAATGTAGTGAGACATGATTAGGTGTATGTGTGTGTGGTCAGTATCAAGAAAGGAATGCGATGAGTGTTTAATTGAGCCAGTGCTATATCAGTCTAAATACAAAGTCACTATTGAACTGTCTGTGCTAGAAAAGAAGAGTGAACAAGAGCCAGCACAGAAGTGCAGAGCGAGTAGAACTGCCAGCTGTCTGGATATAAATTATGAAGAAATTTATAAATAAACTAGGTGGAAATAATGGTGCTGCACTTGGGAACTAGTTTCCTTATGAAAACCAGAGTGACTGTTGGACAGATAAGTTGGAAATTAGATTGGTTAAGCTTGTTATGTATTGCATGTATCCAGGCAATTAGGTCAAGACCTGGGAACAATAAAACAGAGAGCAGCATTTAAAAGTAAGTAAAAATTAATAATTTACTGATTGTCGTAGTGATTTAAAGATGTTTAAAATATCAGTGTGGCATCAACTAAAAAGCAATCTCATCAATTTTCTATGGACCTGGTGTCATTTTTGTATAGAGACATTTTATAGGATTTAGACACAGATATGTTGTGACGTTTCCGTCAAAGAACTTTTAAGAGATCTTTTGAGTCAAGCCTTTGGGATGTGTGCTTGTGTCAGGATCCGGTCATGGCTGGTTCCACCTTAAATGAAGCAGCATGCAGCACTGAGTACATGTTCCCAAAATATCTGGATGAAAGATAAACTGTCCCCTCTCCTTTGCCCCTCACTCCCTCTCCCATGACACCCCCCCCTTGTCATTTTCTCTGTGTAGAGTGCTCCTACACTCTTTTCCTCAATCCCCCCTTCAACCCTCTTTTCTTCTCCCCCTCTTATTTTTTTCTGAGCGCTGTCTCCTCCCATCCCCTAATCTCTCTCTTCATATCATCTCCTTCATATCTCCCCCTCCTCTGTGTTCCACTCAGTCCACCCAGGGTTGACTCCCCTCCTCTGTCTCCTCCCACTCTCCTCCCACTCTAACCTCTACCGTTCTTCCTCTGGCCTCCCCCTTCTTCTCTCCCCTCCTCCACCTTTCCCTTTCCTTCTGTCATTGGTTAGTATATAAGAGCATTGCATCCCTCTTTACCTCTCTCACACACATACGGTGTGCTTGCTGGGAAGGGGACAGACCAGGGGACAGACCCAGGGAAACTAGGGATTAAATTTTCTACCTGCCTATAAAGGAGTATTTTCCTCTCTGGAATTTTCATTAAAGAGGTACAGCCTTTCCATTCACAAAATAATAGCACTTAATAGTAGGAAATATGCTGCAATTATGTTAATACTAGCTGTGTAAATGTCCTCTGGTGAGGGTTTCTTGGGGGTAAGTCTTTTATGCTGCTGAAGTACTGCAGCATAGTCTAGTATAATGAGATAAAAATAATATTTTACTTTGCACTCATATGGGTTTTTGCTTTTTTCCACCTTAAGTGTGAATCCGGCAGCATAATGAATAGGAATACTTTGTCAGTCATGAAAATGTATGTTGATTATCTGTATTGGTTGTTTATGAAGTGTAAAAAAATGTGTATTTTTTTATTTCACTTACGCTTTACATGTTCTACTTTGTTATTATTCTACTGATTCTCCTTTGAGGATAAAATGTTGAGCACAACATTTTATTTTTCTCACTTTCTTTGTCATAACTATATTGTACTATAAAATATTTATTGTATGCTTGTTTTTCATCTCTTCCCACAGATCTGAGAACAACATCATAAAAGGAGCCATCTGCTCAAATTTGTACCTGTCAGCAAAGCTTTGTTATCTTTATTATCACCTATCTACAGTGCGTTTTCCTGCTGTCAGAATCCTCACTTGCCAGCAACATCAGCAGTGAACATATATAACATCCATCAAGGAGACAATGAGCAGCAACTACAGCGTCACTCTTGTTGGCCCTGCTCCCTGGGGCTTCAGGCTGCAGGGAGGAAAGGACTTCAACATGCCCCTCACCATTTCCAGGGTAAGACTTAAAACACATGCACGAATGTGGACACACTCTGACCAGCATTAAAATGCAATATAAGGATATATTTTATTTCCACACATAAAGTCATTCATCACATGGCAGCTGCAGAATGTAATCCCAGAAATGCCACATGGCTGATAAGTAAAAAGATGAAAACTGATTTCCATGCTTCCTTCCTTCTCTTCTTTCTCTCACCTCCTCAACATCTTCCACCACCTCCTCACTGTACTCCTGCTCTCCCTTTGACTCTCTCGCCACCACACTTCTGATAGCTCCACTGAATCACATGCCATCTGTCATGTATTGACCACACAGGAAACCTTTTCTCTCGTTCTTTGAATTCCACTTCACTTCAAGTGTCTGTAGCAAAAGTGCAGCAATCACATTTCTGGCCAACAACTCCTGGCTTCAGTCTCTCGGCTTCAACAAGTAACTTGATGGTCCCTTGGTTTCTGTGCCTTTTAGTGTCTACTCCTAACGTTACCTCTTCTTGCCCTCTGAGTCCGCTGTTCATTCACACATAGAAGATCACTCAACTACAGTATGTTTCTCTCATCACTTTAACTGTAGTGTGAGCCTGATATATGATATTCCTGTTCTAATATTGTTCAAGCTTCTGTTCCATTTTGATTTCCACACACACACACACACACACACACACACACACACACACACACACACACACACACACACACACACACACACACACACAAATCACTAAAACTGGCAGTGTGCAGACTTATGGCAACATGAGACTGATGATGAATGGCTTGCCATAGCCTGTGCCAATCCCCCTTGGGGCCCCTTTGGGTTGCCATGTTTGTGTTATTACTTTGGATGTGATACTTTTCCCACTAACTGAAGCCATGTGAATTCTTACCACAGTTGTGTGTTTGTGTGTCTGTTTGTGTCAGGGAGTGTGTGCATGGACGCAAAATTATGGAAGAAGCTATCTGAGAAACTGAGTGAAGAAATGACAGAGAGAAGACAGAGATATTAAAATGAAAGACGTGAGCTAAAATTATACAAAGATAACATGTTTTCCTAGAGATGCAGGCAATAAGTAAATCATAATTGTCTCAGCTGCCCACTCTGACTTTTACTATAGTATCACAATGACAGTTATATGGTTTGAGGTCTTAAGACACTGGCAGGAGTGTGAGTCGAGGACTGATGCAGTTTTGGTTGCTGACATAGTAAATGGTTATTAGGTCTGCTAAAGTGCACAGTGAGTACTTACTTGGCATGCTTTTATGTTAATGGATAATTAGAAATTAGGGTTAGCTCAGGTCTAGAAGTCTCAATAACTCAAAGTGAAAGTTTATTTAGTGGCTGTAACAAAAAAAAGAAGTAACATGTTTTCCCAGAGAAGTAGGCAATAAGTAAACCATAATTGTCTCAGCTGCCCACTTTGAAGGGGTGCCTGATTTAAGAGAAGAAATGTTGCTTAGCAGAGGCGAGGGACAGCATGTGACTGAATGTAAGATAATATTAATATGCACTAAATAGAAATTAATTTACACACTGTAAGTGTGACTTGAATACTGATGAGAACTAGTATATAGGAAACAAAAATGTTATGTCACCAAGCAGATCACCTGTCTAGAGTTGAGTGTCTGCCAAGCCCCCACCCCATTCATATCATAGTTTCACCTCGTCATACGTTCTGATTTGTTCTCTCTCTTTCTTTCTCTATCGTCGGACTGTTAAATGTTTGGTAATCCATGACTCACTCTTCACCAACAATATAGTTTTTAGTCTACGTACAAGAATCAAACCAAACCTTAATCTTATCCGACCCATTAAATCCTGGTTTATGGTGACGATGAGCAGTGCTTTTCAACACAGATCACAGACACATACAGATATACTGGCACACACAACAAAACCACACACACACACAGATTGCTCTCTGCCAGTCTAACCATAGGGTTGGTTCTAAGAAGAGACCACAGAGTATGGGTTATTAGAGAACACAGCTCTACTGCCAAACCACACTTACCCTAACAGCTGCTGTTGCTAAAGCCTATATGTATGTGACTACATTGTGTGTTTCATTTATGGCACTAGATGTACCCACAGTATTATCACATTGTACCAGTATTGCATCATTACCTCTTGAGCTATCTACCCAGTAACTGATGTTTATGCAAATTCGTATTCTTTTTTTTTTTTTTTAAGGTGTAGAAAAACATTTCTTTTTTAAGAGGCTCAGATGGAAGGTGCTGTTTCTCAAAGTGCCAATGAAATGTTTTACCACGGCATCCCAGTTTGACATAGCCCATAAAAGGAGACGTTTGGAGAACAAAGGAGATTTTAGCAGAGTAAGCAGTGTAAAAGAGAGTGTTGCTATGTTGTGCTCAAATATATGTATTAATAGTCTGGAGTATACCTTGAACCCCATTGTGCTTGAGCAGGCTTTTTGAAATACTTCTATACACAGTTAAACAGAGATATGTACAATAAGCAGGACAACAGCTGGACAGTTTTACAGTTCAGTTTACTGGTACCTACAGTACACACTAACATAAGGAGAACACAGGTTTGCGTCTTCCTCATGGCAACTGGTTGTTTCTTTTTAAAGTCCATTTATTTATTTTACTTATCAAAATGTTTTCAAGAACAGGATTTCTCTTGTCTGCAGGCAGGAAAGACCTGCCTACTATTCCCAGCTACATTTACAACACAGTAAATCAATATTTAAACAGCCCATTTACAGGATCCACTGTTAAAATAATTCAAGGGAAGGTGGCTCAGAGGAGTAGATGCATTAAGCTTCTAACAATAGATGCATCATTTCACAGGTCAGCTCCCATGATCTGCACCCCTTATTTTAAAAGCTTCTATAAAAGCATCTAGAATAGAAGTGTAGAAAAAAATAAACTGTATAGAAAAAACTAAGTAAAAACTGGTTTTGAAGACTTGGTAATCACAAAGTGAGTAAGTTAGCCATCTGGCTACAGCAAAACTGAGTCGACAGCTAATCTATATTAAACCCCTTTTATGGAACAATGCAGTTCCTGGAAGTGTATCAGTGATGGCTGCCTTCTGCTTCCCCAGAGATGCTTTTCAGCAAGTGATGATAACAACTGACCACAGTGATGGGTCTATTTCTAACACTGTTTAGTTCTATACATAGTCTTTGTCTGTCTCGCTCCCTCTGCCTGCTTTTATTTCTTTTTCTTACACTGGATCTTACACTAATGTTGTATCACTTGAATGTGATGCAAACTTCATGCTTTAACCTTTCATACCAGGCTATCAGAGCCAGTTCACAGCTCCTCCATGTGACTTAGTAATACTAATCTATCTTAATCAAACAAATCCCATGCTTCCCTCTGAGTATCTAGCTATCTTAATGAAATACTCCCAGAGCTAGAATCTACAGCTTATCATTTCCTCTCCCACAACTCAATCTGTCAGTTCCTTATGTGTGTGCTTGTCGGAGCAGACTTGTTGTATTTGGATACTGTAACAGACTAGATTTTTCTACAGCAGTGCAACATTCATCATACACTTCAAACTGTAAGATTTGATGTATTTTAGGATTTGCTATTCAGTTGTTGTGGCTTTTTGTGATGTCCCTGTAATTTTGTCTTTTTTTAAACACCTTTTTTTGGTGCTATGCAACATTACACAAGTGATAAATGGAGAGAAAAGAGGGGGATTACTTTTCGGAAATCCCTTCATATTGCACTTTGACAGTTATCTGGTCCTACTGGTGACCTCACCGAAACATTTCTGTCTTCACCGGTAATGGACTGACTAATCCATTGTAAAAGCCCTGTCAGCATCACACATGCCAATACAAGAAAAGAAAATTAAAATCACGCCATAAATGCTTCCAGCAGTCAAAAGTCTTTACCGTTCCTCAGACAGGATCACATTTGTTACAGTAGTGTTGGTTGACAATTTGCTTTATCACATCTTGAAACAGGGTACTATATGGTGGGCACAATAAAATATATTAGAACCTGCAAGACTAATCCTTGAAAAATGTGACACAACACACCTGGACAATTTAGCACCTTCTTCATTAGAAGGGTGGTATTTTAGTTTAGCTGGAATTAACTGAATTATTTGTCTCCAGAAAAGTTTTATAACCCTGGATGAACAGTACAGCCAGGTCATAAAACGTACTGCAGCACATTCACAATAAGGAGACTTGAATACTCTATTGTTTAATGCAGCTGTAATGTATTTTCCACAGCAGCTGCTAATCCTGCCTTGTTTCCTCTGTCTTCCTCTGAGGATACTAGTCTCACGGTTGGTACTTTGTTTATTTGTATTACTATTATACAAAGAGTGATAGAAAATAAAGAAACAAAGACAGAAGATGGATTATAGTGATGGCAATATTTAATACATTCCAACAATTTCACCTAACATTTCTGAAAGTTTGATGGTAGTGTGGGGCTGAGAATTTCAGTTTACTGGTGTTGCTAGAAATTCAATATCTTCAGTATCTTTGTACCTCTTGTACTATCTGCAGTAACACAAGACAAATTGAGAACCTACTTGCAGACAGTTCAGTATATTAAATGAAAAAATACTAGCAAGCTGTATAGTAAATTTATTAGATATATTCTATGTCAGAATAAACATGTGACCACCACTTTGGATTATTTACACCCTGTATGTTACTGATGACGTGTAAGTAACGTACTGTGCTTTCACATGGAATAAGAACAATCCAGTCTTGTGTTCTTATGGCTGTGCTCATGAGTGTGTGTTCACCAGGCCTGCCAATGTTAAGTCCCCCAGCACCATGACAATCACATCTTTGAGTCTGGTTTTGAATGCTGGCTTGTTCACTGCTAGTTTAGCAAAATGTAATTAGCTTTTACAGCACAAAATAATGACATGTTGATTTGTTGAGGCTTGAGCTCAACCCTCACTTCATATATATGTAAATGCCCATCTAAAGGAAAAAAATGTAATCAGCTGAGTATTGTGAAACTTATAAATATGGCGTGTGATATGTTTAATTCTTGAGTGTTAGAGTTTATTTTGTTGGTACTTAGTTCTCCTTGACTGACTTGGCCAGTACTAGGCATACTTGAACAGTTAGTAATATCTTGCTTTTTCTAAAATTACCCTGTACCCTGCTACCCTGAAAAGTTTTTGATACTTACTAGTTCTATGGAGCTATTTTGTTGTGTTTGTGCATTTTCATTGTAGACTATGTGGCCAAAGATGTGGGTGTCACATGATTTTACTGATCCACTGGTGGCAGTACAGCACCAAAAACAATCACTTGGTCAGTTATTTTGACACTTTTGGTTAGGCACTATCTTTACCATGTTAAGTGAAACAATAACTTCAATCAATATAAGAGGAATCATTTGTTTTCTACTTTTTAGTGGATGTGATAATATCAGGAGAAAGCAGCTAAATCTTAATAATATCTATTTGCTTGTATTGGAGACTTATGCGTGGATGGAGGGGGGGGGGGGTCTTCTTATAACCAGATTCTCAATCTCATGTGCAAAGTGTTATGTGTAATCTGTACAATATGTTTTTGTGAGTTTGGCAGCTGTAGTTGCACTGAGCTACAATATATGTGGGAACTCAATCTGATGTAGCCTTTTTATTATTATCTCTAGCATTAAGATACAAGTCAGGCAACAGTTATTAGACACAGGTGTGTACAGCTTTAGGGAAAGAAGCAGTTATTTTCAGATGCTTTCGTTCATGGACGAAATTTAGATTTCAGAGGTGGGGGGGACACAAGTGACTTGAGTATGGTGGGGGGCTTGAACTGCTTGAAAAGTGCCATGATATCTACCCTACACCTAAAAACAATACACGTTAGCAAGAAATGGCAGAGCCAGTCTATGAGCTTGTGGGCAGTCTAAAGGGAAACGGGCTTCAGCTTGAGCGGCCGTTTTCCGCTGAGTAAGGAGGACTAAATATGCCTATTGAAAAGTGTGTGTGGGGGGGCATTTGTTGGAAAATTGCTTTAATTCAGTCACATTGGAGGGTTTCCAAGCATGAACCGCCTTTTTAAGGTAAGCCACAGCATTTCAATTTGATTCAAGTTCGTACTTTGACTATGCCACTTTTGACTGTGTTTGAATGTTTTTCATTACATTGATAGAACATTATTACACAAGGCTCTTGTCTTGTCTTACTGGTTCTGAGGCAGCAATGTTGAGGTGAAATACATATATACAAATATACAAATATATCCATACATTCATCATCCTAACTGCTTTCCCTGTTAGGGGTTGTGGAAGTGCTGGAGTCTACTGGCTACCATTGGGCAGGAGGTGGGGTACACCCTGGATATCTATCACCGGACTGACAAAGAGACAGACAACCATTCACATTCACATCTATGGGCAATTTAGAGTCACCAGTTAACCTTGAGATAAATATATACAAGCAAAATAAAGGATTGTAGGAATGGTAAATGGAGGCAGCGCTTGTGGTTGTTTTCGTCACTACACAATGTAGCTATTCGTGTCTCCAGTGTGATGTCAGTGATTCAAACATAATGTGATGTGAACCAAATCCCTGTCATCTCTGTCTTTTCCTGTGGTGAAAGCAGGCTTTGTTTAAAGCACTCAAAGTGGTCAGTGTTTGTTCAGACCAGACAATATTGCAGCATTCCAGCAAAGCCTTGTTACTATTTGTTGAAACCGGATTTCTTTTATTTTTCAAATCACCATAATCAGCCAATGAAAACTGATATTGCTGGAAACATAATAGCAAGGTAATTTGTGAAGGCTTCAACACATTATATGTGTTTATCTTCATTCTTTCGACAATCTTTTGAAAGGGAACTCTACAAAGAGGTGCTGCATTTTGGTATTATAGAATATATCGAGGATTTGGACATGGTAAGCCAGGTAAGTAAAAGGTTTAATTGTGACATGCCAAAGAAGGCTACAGGTGGTGAAAAAGGTGTGTAGGTTTCATATAGTCTTCAGACTGGTGGATTGACAGTTGTCAGTTGACAGGTTTGAGGTTGGGTACATTGAAAGTATGTCATGATCCGGTTCTTGACTTTCTGCTCAGAGACTTTCAGTTTGGAAATCCTAGCACCACTTCCTGCCCGTGAGCTCTCCACTCCTGCTCAACTTACCCTCTCCTTTCTAGAAAGTTCTGGTCTTTCTTTTTGCCCACTCCCTGATCAATAAGTTCATTACTGCCACCTGTGTATAAATAACCATGACCTGTATGACTGAGAATCTTCACAGACATTGTCACCTATGCTTTCCCTATTTAAGCCACCTGTTTTACACACTTCCCTTACCAGATTGTCTTATGTAATTTTGTATCTACGTGTAAGGGCTCATGAAAACAAGGCCTTAAATCTCAGTGTAATGGCATTTGTGTATGTCTATACATTTTCTGACAAAGATTTCAGTTCATGTTTTCTGTAGTAGCCTTAGCCACTGTTCTTATTGGTGTAAATTGTAAAAAAAAAAAGATTGTGAGATCAGCAAGTGCCAATATGTCAGAAGTAAAGCAAAGGAAAGTATCACCCAAAATGCTAATTTAATCTAATCTGTTGTAGGTTTCCCACCAGTACTATGTGTTAGCTGGCACATTTGTAGCTGAGCTCAGCTTCTGCCAGTGTTGAGTGCTTATGAAACAGCTTGAACATAGTTAATGTGCATGTACTGCATGTGTGTATCTTCTGTGTGTTACAATCTCCAGAGTATATGTACATATTGTTATAGCTGCTGTTTTATTGCCATAGGAAAAACAACAGAGACATAAATCTGCATGGCATTTTGCATAGACAGATTTTCTGAATATCTGTTTCTGTTTTTGTTGTACTCTTTTTGAGGTTTGAGATTGGAAATAAATACTTTGGTCTTTGGAATTTTTTTATAGCAATACAAAACAAATAGTATCCCAGTACAAAAGGTACATTTAGACTTAAACTATGAGCTATGAGCTAACTGATGAGCTATAGAGCTATAGAGATTACATACACGAATTACATTTTTTTATTAAGTTTTCTTTAAAATCAGTTAAAGTTTTATATGCAGGTTGCTTTGATGCAGAAGCAAACAGCAGTGTTTTGTGAGTTAAAGTCAGTGTTTTTGTATGTATACGGGAAGAGGAATAGCATTTGTATGGGTAAGATGCAGGAACAGAGCACTAATTGGGGAAAACATATAACTGAACATTTTGTGGTGAGAGCCTGGGCAATAACAGTGCCAGAGTGGTTAGCTGAAACACACCCCTGGAAATGGGTCAAAATGTGCTGAATAAAGAGCCCACAGATTCAAAGACCCCAGTTGGAGTTTTTTTTTTATTTCTCTCTTTTTTCTTCCTGTCCAAACAAATTTAATCAATGTCGAGTCTATACCTCGTTACTCTCTTCTTCCTACCCTCTGTGGTTGTGAGTGATGTTGCGTGTGTTGGGCTAATATGACTATAAAAGGTTGGGGCCACAGAGCCTTAAGACTAATCCGGGTGCAGAGCCTCTTTTATTAGCCGGGCCTGTGTCTGTCTATCTTTGTGAGTGTGTGAGAGACAGTAAGAGACAAAGATAGATGCAAAGGAAACAGGCAGAGAAGACGATATAACACTCCAAAGATGTCTCTGGATTTAAACTGTTACCATTTACATGTAGAACCACCAAATAGCTAACTTGAAGTGACATATTGTAAGAGCCACTTGATAGCAAGAACTAACAGAAAGTGATGAGCATGTGCATGTGTGAGTTCGGTGAAGTGGGCTGTGTAGTCCCTTTTCCTGGTGTCAAAACAAATGACCTCACTCCACTTTGGACACGGAGCTTGTGTGACCAAGAATGGTGAGAACTACAGCTGCAAGGCACTTTTGTTCCTAAAGCAAAACCTAGATGCCGTGTTAATTACAATATAACAAACACACCAACCGAATAATTTTTTGTTGCTTACACTTTAAATGACATGATATTAATAATTGTTACTTTTATGTTGCTCCCAGAGACAGTGCTTTGGTGTAATGGGAAAAAGTGATAAGAGTTTGTAACATCCTACACACATTTCCAAATTAGAGAGATCACAGATCTCTGTCAGCCTACCTATAGGAGGCTTATTTGACACATGCTAACATAATTTGATTTAATACATCTCCCATTAGCTGCTGATATCTGATAAGCTTGTATTATGAACAAAAATACACCTTATATAATATTTACAAAGGAATACAACAGAAATGAATTGCTTCTTGCTTCTCTTTTCCATTTATGCCATACATACATACAAATATTGTCTCACAGTATAGATCAGCAGTACTTAAATTACCTTTACCAAGAAGGAGACAGGGCTGGTTTCACAGTGCACAAGTGAATACAGATGTAATCTAATTTTATTTTATTTTAGTGTGGAGTCAGGCTCATTTTCATACCTATTAAATGCTCAGTTGCCTCGCAACTGTTCTGCAACAGTTGTTCACAGAATATGTTCAGTGTTGCTCTCACAAATAAATTGACAACAGTTCCACTGTAAATTAAGCAAATGTTACAGCTTTTCCACTGAACAATTATTATATTAGTCATTACTGAACAGAAATGATACTGTAGGAGCATTGGTGCATGTTGAAACCATGTTGAAGAGCAGGGTTGGTAGTCTTCTGTTGAGATTTTTTGTGTGGCTTGAATCTGTTTCAAATTAACCAGTTTCCTTCAGTGTGGAAGTGCAACAATTAAGTTATGTTTAGATGTCGATATTTAAAACATACCTCAAATCTTGTGCAAGACTTTCAAAAATAGAGACATGAGAAATGGAGCATTTTTATGATGAATGCAAATTTAAAGATTACTGGCTTATGTGCTTCTTTCAAGCTTATAATACTGCTGTGTGTTCACACTATGCAGTGTCCCAATGGCTATTTGTCACCTTTTTAACAGCATTTTGTACAGCTGATAATGGCGTAATTACCACGACTATAGATTCCCTTTACTTGATTTTTGTTGTAACTGAAGTATGTGTCAAGATAAATTTCCTTATTTAGCTTACAGAAGCCACCACTTTAGCCTTTCCTTTCTATATATAAACTATTTGGTATATGCCAACGTCCATATGCTATGTTCATGAAATCCAAAAGGCAAAATTTTTCATTACAAGCTCAGCTTTCAGTACATTATTGCTGCTTTTATTTTGAACTAATTTAATATTAATTTTACTTAACCAAAGCTGATTATCATCTTTGTAAAAGATCTTCGAAAATTTGCATTAGTATTTTAATCTCCATTTCTCATTCAGTGAACATGAAGGTGTAGCTATATTGTAGTTTTAGCAGAAACACAATGTGGGAAAAATGTGAAATTTTTATTTTGTCATAAATTTCTGAAAAAGGGGAAACGAAAGAAAAGGAAAAGAATTGTTTTCTTCTTCTTAATTTTCATTAACTACACAAGAGCCTTTTTGAACTTTTCTCTAATAAGCTTTAAGCCTAGTATGACAACAGGTCATAAAGAAGAAACAAATGTAAATCAAAGATGAAGGATCCTGCTATTAAACACACATCAGATGTATATACAGTAGACGTTCTGCTTTGTGGTCAAGAACCAGGTCTTTCATTAGCTTTGCAAAAATACTTTTGTAAATGAATGGATCCGCAAATCCTGTAATAAATACAGAGTGAATGTACACTTCCCGCATTACCTTGACCCACCCTTCTGCTTAGTACCCCTGACTGTGTTGTTGCTGCTGTAGATAATTTAAGATTTTTTTTGTTTCTGCAG
Organism: Ctenopoma multispine; assembly: GCA_034779795.1. Taxonomy (NCBI): domain Eukaryota; kingdom Metazoa; phylum Chordata; class Actinopteri; order Anabantiformes; family Anabantidae; genus Ctenopoma; species Ctenopoma multispine. Next base: position 13,306,044 of record JAUYWH010000027.1, on the reverse strand, counting down.
CTGACAGATGGTGGGAAGGCAACTAAAAGTGGTATTACTGTTGGAGACACGGTTCTGTCCATTGATGGCATTTCCACTGATGGCATGAACCACCTGGAGGCCCAGAACAAGATCAAGAGCTGCACTGGCAACCTCAGCCTCACCCTGCAGAAGTAAGCCTCAATCACACACTCTGTTTATTGTGTGTGTGTGTGTGTGTGTGTGTGTGTGTGTGTGTGTGTGTGTGTGTGTGTGTGTGTATTTAGTTCAAAAACCAAAACCAAGCCACATCACTTTGCTGTAATTTAACGTGTGAACATAAGCTGGTAGCTATTTATTTCCATGGCAACACAGGATCCATACACTTTCAAACTTTTCAACCGCCGACATCCCGCATCCAGGCAGATGTTAACTGTTGTTGTAGGAGTTAATCTTAGCTATAATACACAGCAACACTATTAGTTCTGCCTGATGTCCCATTCCCTAAAGAAAAGAGGAATCACTGAAATCACAGCGAGCGCATCCCACATGTGGACCACCCCCTCTTCCCCAAGGCCTACTCCTCACTGTCCTGTTGTATGGTGGAGCTGATTTATCACAAGCAGCAACTGTGTGTGTTTGTGTGTGTGTGTGTACTGTATGTGTCTGGCTTCATATTGGTTCTCATGTGGTTTGAATTGCTAAGTTATTTGGCAGCACTTGTAGGCATGTGTGTTTTTATTTAAACACTGTGAGACATTTAGGGCTCCTGCACTTGTCCTTTTGGTTTGAAGATCATGAAAGAAAGAGCTAATTTATAGCATACAGTACATGCAGAGGTAAAGTTTAATACGTTGATTTTGTTATATATTAAATCAGAATAGCGTGAAGTAAAAACATGCTCAGTTTGTTTTTCTCTCTGTTTGCTGTGTCTCTTCATTTCTGCCTGTCTCTGTGTCTGGATTTTACATTCTGTTCTCCCTTGATGACTTCTCATCTTTCTTCCACCCTTACCCTCATTTGAGGCTAACTGAGCATGTCCTTTAATTTGTGTCCAAATGATGACAGACCCAAGATGTTTGCTTGTGGTTAAGTGGCAGAAGAAACCTACTGTAAAATGTGTGTTACTGTGGAAGAGGGGAGAATAGGTTTTAGAATACTACTTAGATAAAGGCCATTGATTGAGTGGTTTACTTATTAGAGTAAGGGTTTATCGTACAGTGGATGGATAAGCCTTTTATATTAGGTAAGATCACCAACTTTTGCTGAACATGATGGGGAAGCTAAATTGAAATTGCTTTAACAGTAAATGTCATTTAATTCATACATTAATTAATGTATTTTAAATGTCAGCAAGTTAATAAAACATCACAAAACATTTTTAGTGCTTGATTTTCACAATGATTTTCTCAATGATTTATAACACTGTGCATATGCTTGTATAGTTCGTCGGCCTAAAGCTGCATTTAAACGTGTGGTTAAGATAGTTAATAGCTTTTTATGTGCTTAATAAGATTTGCCATACCAGGTTGGTATGAGTGTGGCTTTAAGAGAGCCTCTTCAAGGCCAGTATATGGTTAGCTCAGCTTAGCACAAAGACTTGCAGCAGAGGAAACAGTTGCCATTTGTCAAAAGGTTAAATAAATAGAAATAAAATAAAGTTTCATTGTGGCCGGTTAGCTCAGTTGGTTAGCACATGGTTCTAATGCCATTGGGATTCGATCAATGTTATTATTAATATCCTTGTAAAACCACAATTTATAATTTTTACACTTTTTACACTTCACACATTTTTGTATGGAAGGAAATGAGTTATAACTTGTTAATTTGTGACCTTTAGAGATGCCAATAGACTTTTTAAAATTGTGGCGGCATTGTCATTTAATCCTTCGTTCCTCCGTGCATTAGTTTGCAATACGTCCAATATGGCTCCAAAATAGCTGCCAAGTACTGGTGTAATCAACCAAATCAAATGGGTGTGCTTGTCTGCGGGACCAGTTATAGGCTTATCTGTTCTGCATCGCTCTGTGTTTGTGACAGGCATTAGGCCTGAAAGGGTTGATTCATGCCCTATTGGAAACACATGGAGTGGTTTGTTTCATTAAGTGGCAGTATTATAATATTAAGTCTGTGTGACCAGGCAGCCACTATGAAGACAGCTGGCTCCAGCTTTTGCTTTACTAGAGTATTTTAGGGTCCAAATGAGTGACAGTAATCCCTGCGCTTTCTCCAGATCTCTTTAAGAAAGTTTCTTTCTGTTTGTTACTTGGCATTCATTGGCACTGCAAGTAGACTATATAATCGGAGAGGGTCGTGCTTAGGTCAACATCTGGACTTTAATGGGTTTACATGCGTAATGGAAAGAACCAATATCCTTTGTTTCTATTAGTTTTTCATCTTCAGGCATAACTTGCTTCACTTTTAATTTTTTCTTTCTGTCTGTACATTTTGATTGGGTTTGTTACTGGGTCAGATTGCAAAAGGAATGATAATAGTCAAAAGATACAGGCAAATGTTAGCAATGCATGTGGTGCCTTTATGTGTGTATTTCAAAAGACACAGGCTGTAATTCCTTTTCTAAATAAATGGATGGTAAGGAGAAGACACGTACAGCACATGGGCTTGTAGAGACAAGAACAATATACATACAGCTCAAATTTTCTTTCCTATAGCTATTTTAAAAACGTCAATTTATTCTGGTACTAACTCATCTCTCCAACAAGTAAAAAGCTGAAACAGAAGTGGGGTTTATTAACTGTAAAGTAAAGTCAAATGTCATAGCATAAGCGCAGTCATTTACCTGTCTGTGAGAATTTCTTTTTTCTTGCAGTGGAAAATATTTTACAGTAAGTGAATAAGTGAGTAATTTAAGATGGCAGGTGCCAAAGCAGTGCCAGTGTGAGTTTGCGGTTCTTTTCATCCCAGCTTAGATCAACCACTTTTTACTGATCTGTACACACTGAAGTTATGTTTAAAAGTTCATATGAACAACAAATCTGTTTAATGTAAAATGCTGAATAGTGGCAATTGCCCAGCCGTTAACAGGGCAGCTGGTGCCTATGTTAACAAGCATTTTTCATAACAAAAACCATATTGTACACATTGTCCGATTTTCTAATTTTCACCAGAGCTGAAATACAAAATGTTTTACTGGTAGTAGTAGACCATAGTCTTTATTGAATTTATACTTTTAATGTTAAAGATTAGACAAATAATTCAGAGTTCTGTTGTATCTTCTTTATAATTGTTATAACTGTTTAATAAAAAGTACTTTTAGCAGCATTTGTGTGAGTTTACTTCCTGCACTTAGACTGTACTGCGTCCAAGCATATGGGGCAGAATTATATTTGGCTACAGCAGCAAATGTCTGGCAATGTGGTGTGTAAATTGAATTACATGGCTGTAAGTCTGTCACTTTATCGCAGTATGACCAAGAGAGTGGGAGATTTTCTATGCTTTCAAATTGTCATCTGCATAGCATACGGTTATTCAGTTAAAGGTTTGATACTAGTGCCTGTTCGTATTTATTTAATTTATTTGTAAATCCTCTTATTGTAAATTCTCACATATAGTGAAACAAATTCCTCAAAAAACTGACTCAGGAATAAGAAAAATAAGTTAGTAATGGTAACAGGTTACTGACCTGAAATGTTTGTTTGTTTTTTATCAGCCTGGGTTTTTCTTCTGTCTAGGAATGCACTTTCTTTTGTTATGTTAATAGTTATCATAACTCTCAAAACACAAAGTCAGTGTGTGTCCAGCTTTCCTGCTAAAAAGTAAAGTAGCAACAGCTACTGGAATGGAAGGATAAGGAAGAAAGAGAAAAGCTAAAATAAGTCAGTGTAGGAAAAGCAAAGCAAGAACAGACCAAAGACATGAAGGAAACACACAGTGATGGATTGTCCAAGGCCTACAGGTTTTGATCAACTTGGTTGGCTCAAGTTGCTTGATGGCACCATGTTAAAACATCAATGCTCCATGTTTCAATTCACCGATATTCATAAAGTTGTGCTGCAATTACTTACACACAGCTGTGGAAAAGATGCAACCCAGTTTCAGGGAATTTCTTTTTTCAATGAATGTTTTTCCCATTCTTATCTTCAGTGCCCAACTGAATTCCATTTGATTAAAATAATAAAATCAACCAAAATCCTGTTAGATAGACAGACTTTTTTACTGTGAGGGAGATGTCAGACACATGTTGAGCACATGTGTTCACAGTGTTCACAAACACACTCTCATAGCTTAAATGTCAAAAAGCTGGTTGCTTAGGTTTTGGTAGATTCTACTGAATATCAATTAAATCTTAATAGCACTCCAGCTAAAAAAATTTAATGGATCTTTTATGTCTCAATATCGCACTTATCTCAATCATTCTTTTACTAAAAAATGTAAAAGAAACATAGTGAAAAAGATATTTTACCAACAGTCCAAAACCAAAGCTTATTTCATTTTCTATCATAAAAGACTAAGAGGAGCAGCCAATACTTTAAATGAGAAGCTGGAATCAGCTTCACTATGCAATATTTTGCATAAATAACTCTGATATTTAAATATTTTTTTCAGTTAACAATTATTGCACCTTCAACACAGCAAGTTAAACAGAAGCTGTTGGAGGAAATTAACGGATAGAAAACTGATAAGGTAGATATAGGTAGGTATACGTTTTTTGTGTAGAGAAAGACATTCAGTCAGAACACAAATACAACCTGTATTAAAATGTGTTCCTTTCAGTTTCATCATATACAAACGTCATTTTTAGGAGACAAGGTTTAAATGGACATAGTTGATAAACTGGAACATTAGAAATATGACATAAGTTTGAAAGCAGTGTGCAACGTTCCTCCTCCTTGCTGATGACTTTTTTCTGAAGCAGTCCCACTGGTATATTACAATCACAAACATTCAGTACTTAAATTAGGCTATTTTAATCCCCATAGTAAAGCCTACAATTTTGACGACGTTTAATTGACATGTATGCATATGGGTGTTTGTGTATTTTTTACTAGTAATAGCACAGTGTTGAGCCCTTTTAAATGGTACAAACTGAGACACAGTTGACCTGTTGTGTTTTCAGTCAGATCGACATAGGCACATCACAGCACACAGCAAAGGAATGCAAAGTTAAAGTAAACAGGCTATCAAACAAAGAAGAAAGGTTTTGAAGCAGCTTTTGTGTTGTGCTGAGTTATAAGGTCCCACTTCTTTCTTGCAGTGTGGAGATCTCACTCCGTTGAAAGGATCTCAGACAGAGTAATTACAGTGTTTGACAAGTCTTTTCTACATGACTGAGTGTCTCAGTGGTGGTGTTGTCACATACATTTTCTAATATAATTCATATAGAAAGCCACAAAGACAGACCATAATAAGTCATGGATAAACAAAGACCGTGGATCTCTTCTGCATGTGCGTAAACACTGGATTACAGAGTGGTGTTGTTTTACTGTGGTGGCATTGATTTACACACTCCCCTCCACATCAGATGCACATTTCAGTCAGAAAGCAAGTTGTGCTTACCTCAGTACCTTTGTGTCTTGTTCCCACATAAATTCACATTCACATGTTCTATGCATGCAAAGAGTGAAGGGACTAAATGTTTTTGCAGAAGTTATATCAATGTACATATTAATATATAACTGTAGCAAGTGTTCACTCAAACCTACATACACACAAAGATCTCACACTTGAGCAGGTACAGCTGCTTGAGTTATTTTGAGTCTGGAAGTTGGCTCTTGCTAAGGGGTGAGGGATCTTTGTGAAAGGTGCTTTCATATTGTTTACATTGCATTCTCTGAATGCAGGCAGAATTCAGATTCAGATCATCAAACTAGTTTTAATATTTTGCAAAGATAACCAAAGTAAATACAAATGCATTCTTCAAATGATGATTTAATTTATTAAGGGAAAAAAAATCTGTTCAAAAAAGTAATTGTCCCCTGCTAAATCATCATTTCTGAATCATTTCGGAAAGTTGAGTTCAGTTTCACTTGCCACATCCATTTATTCATTTAATGATTACTGCCAATCAAGAAATTACTTAGAAGTTTTCTGACAAAGTGAAGCACGCTAGAAGATCTCAAAAAACAACACATCATGCTGCAATTTATAAATTAAATTAAATTAATTAAATTCAAGAACAGATGAGAAATAGAGTAGTTGACATGTATCAGTCTTTGGCTTTGAAAAGCAAACGATGGTGAGGTTCATTATCCAAAAATGGAGAAAATTTAGAACAGTGGTGAACCTCCAGGAGTGGCTTGCCTACCAAAATTACTTTAAGAGCACAACAGTTATTCCCAAAGGAGGTCATAAAAGAACCCACAACAACATCTAAACAACTGAAATCAAAACCAAATAAAAAAAACTCTGCAAAGAACACTGGGCCAAAATTTCTCCACAGTGACATGAAAGATTCATTACTAGACACCAAGGGCGGCACAACCAGTTATTATTTTTAGGGGGCAATTACTTTTTCATATAAGGCCAGGCAGGTTTGGACAGCTTTTTAACCTTAATAAATGAGATTATAATTTAAAAATTGCATTTTGCAATGAAGAATAACAGATATGCAAAAATACTTTTTCATAGCACTGTAACTGGCTAATGGCCTCTCTCATATTAGTAAAATAAAAAGTGCATCAGATAACTATTTGTAAGACACACTGATACTTTAATCAAATGATCTATTGCCTGTTTTTAGCTTACACTTTGAAATGAAACCCACTGAGGATGGCATGCTTACTCGGAGCTGAGCTTGTGTGTAACAAGAACAGCATGTTTGAACGAGCCAGGCTTTGAAGGAGAGAGATAATTGGACTCCCTATTTACAAAGAAAAAAAACTTGAGATGCGTTTACACAAGTACATAAATTATTATATCCTGCAAACATCAGAAGTGTGTCACAGTGCGAACGGGCTCACAGGACTGTGGGTAGAAAAAAAACTTGAGTCCAGAAACAAGACAAAACAAGTACTATATTTTAATTTATGTTGAAATATATTGTCAGTTAGATTTAACTCTACTACATCTAAACATCTTGCACGTGTTACAAGTCACACAATGGACCCATAATATATTGAAAGAGGTCATAATTCACCTCCTTTTTCTTATTGTTTAGCATTTAATTTTAATTTTAATGAAGTGTAATTTCACCAGATGCCTTTTATACAATCCTACTTCAGTGTCAGTCAGTGTTTAGAGACACAGGTCCACGCTCCGTGTGATGTGATGTCCAATAATGCCCACTGACATTGACGTTAGAGTTCATAAACACTACACTCAAAGCAATATTAAACACCAAAAAGCAGGAAGATGGAGGCAAATTACGACCTTTTCGACTTTCAATAACGATAAGGTGTGTTAGAAAAGAACAAAACAAAAGTGCCAAAGCAGCTGGTGTGACTGCAGCTGCTGGAGGGCTGAAAGCTACGTGTCCACTATGAGGTCACAATCTAAATGCATGTTAGATAAATGTTAACATTGACCGACCGAGGACTGGGGCTGGTAATTTAATGCACCTGGCTGGCACTCTATGTGACCTAAATCAAACACACCTGTGATTTTGCAAGACAAATAAGCGGATGTGGCATCAGGCTACTTTCTAAATGCTGCAGTGCTCATGGTGGGACCTCCGGCTGTCAATTCCATGTTCACCCAGGAAGTACTGACTTCAGTGTAATGTGCAGACCTTTCTGCTGTTTCTGGTAATCCTTGCTGTGGCTGCAGTTTGCTATTTGACATATTTAGCTAAGTACTGATGCACAGTCTATGAAAACATGCAGTGGTATCTATATCGGTCATTTTTATCTAGTTGAGACTGATGGATGTCAGTGACAATAGTAGCTTAAATGGCAGGTTCATACAATCCCACCTTTATACTGTATCTTGCGACTTTGTTTGCACCAGCTTTACCAGTATTGTTGTGCACTGTACAATGCAGATAACTTCTTAAATCATTGTCAAACTAGAGAACAAGAAGAACTGTGCAGTTTTCATACAAATGTGCATGTTAAAAAGTAAACATAGAGCTATAATATTAATGGTTTTAGAAGTTGTAGTACTTGTACTGCAGCTGAAGAAACTTATAGCTCTGTGCAGATTCTCTCTACTGATAGACACTTTCTGCTCAGCTGCTATTGTCACTTATCCAGCTCTGATATTTGCCAAAGATACTCCAAAGCCAAGGGTGTTAAACTAGGCTCACCTGTCTTTGTCTTTCACTAGTCTGTAGTATTTGCCAAAGATCATCTAGAAACTCATGGCTGTCATCTCTGGCTGGCTTGTAGTATTTGCCACACATATCCTAATACTGATAGAAAACTTCTACAGCTTGATACACCTGTCTCTGCCAATTCTTTGCTAGTCTGTTGTTTTCGCCAAAGAAAATACAAACCCTAAGAACATGAGGGGTCTGTAAGAGTAGCCTGCAGATAGTCTAAGGCCAGGAACAATGAGTTAAGATCATCTGTCTATGCTTTTTAAATTCTCAGCTATTTGCCAAATATACTGTATCTTACAGTTAGCCAAGAGCTCTCATCTTTATTCCAGCCGGTGTTGTTGAATGATACCCAAAATGGGCAGCTGGAACAGTGTGAAGAATCATCTGGACTGACTAGAAAAGAAAAATGAGAAGCTGCATTTTTGAAGTGCTGAGTAATTACTATAAGTAAGTTCCAGGATGTAAGATGTAGTCAAACCTGTACAGTCAGCGTTTTGTTTAAAATAAAATAAACTTCAAATAATAGCTACAAATGATTATATAACAAATTATGATCAGCATGTTTCTCACATTAGGTCTAATGTGTCGTAAGTATGTTTGAAGTCAGCCAAATGAGATGCATACTGCACTGCAAAAACATAATACGTATAAATATGTAAGATGCAGATGTGTATACATGTTAGTATGCATTCCTCTCAAACCGTTTTCAACCCTTCTTCTTCTTCTTTCTCTAAGATTTTCAAATGGAAAATCACTGAATTAATTCCATAACTTAAGGTATTTGTTCAGTGTCAGAGCCAAGATAATTTTACAATCACTGTCCTATCACTGTTGCATAGTCTTTAAGGGGGGTGGGGGGTGGGGGTAGTGAAAAATAGCCAGAGAGAGAAAAGAAATGGACTAGTCAAACAGAAACAGTTAGAGAAAAAGATTTTAAAAATTAAGGAAAATAAATGTAGGCCAGTAAATCTTACTTCCCTATGAGTGAATATCTCTGAATGATACTGACGCACAATGAGATCCATAACCCTCTCAACAGACCTAAGGCCAGATGTTGAATATGGAAAACACGTCCGTGTCCAAGTGTGGATCATTTTGATGGGCAGGCTGTCTCAATGATGAGTGCTGGACCCAGCTGGAGTCTTGCGTCTTTAGTCTGTCTTCTTTTTGATGTACTATATTGTTTCTGTTTCGGCTGCCTTAATTGTGTGAGCTGCCAAACAAAAAAAAATCCTGTAGAAAGCACAAAAATACATGTTTTTCTTAGCTTTGTGCCCTTGAATATTCCACTGTTTATTTTTCTGCTGAATATACACGGTTTATGTAATTACATAATTTGAGACCATGGTTCAGTGCTGGATATATCTGACAAAACTGCAACATTAAAAGCCTTGTAATCCTGTATCTTTGCTTTCATTTTTTTTATTTATGGCCCCTGACAATCAGTCCAGGCTTGCACGTACCATTGCTTTCCCTGCATGAGCTGAGTTTGCCTTCAAGGCAGAGATTCCAGAACTTCTTCTATCCAGGACCCAAAATGCACTCTTCATCTGAGTTTGATGAAATCTCACCAGGGCTTTGACTGGGTTGGGTTTAACCTGTGTTGTGTATTTTCAGAAACACTCTTTAGGATGTACTTTAAGTAAGTTTGACAGCAATGACATGACTTTGATAAACCAAGACTTGCTCTGGAGATCAGTCTGGTGTTTTTTCTGCTCCTTTGGCTGCATGGTTCTAGTCAAGATTGTCATCATGTGTTTGTCAATCAGCTGCAGTTTCAGTTTTGTGATTTCTATCACAGTATCCGTGTGGTTGCAGTGTGCAAATGCAGTGTAGTCTACTATGTATTTCATAAAAATACTGTTTATACTGTAGTTACAGTGCATAGAATCATTAGTTTATTCAGTTTCACTTTAAATCTTTTTAGTGATAATGTTTAGTCCTAGAGTCGCCATGAAGTGAGCAAAGATTTTATTATTATTTGTTATATTATGATTATATAACAAATTATGATCAACATGTTTCTCACAGAGGTATGACGGGTCATTATGAGGCCAAGAGTCATTAACAGTGAGAAAAAGAGCTTTAATGACAGCTTGCTGGGCCAAGTATTTAGAAAAATATTGTGGAATTGTACTTGTATTTGTGCTTTGCTATTCGAATCTAGGCGTGTTTGTTTGCCCATGTGTCTGTGTGTCTTTCTTAATGCCTCCATGGGAGCTCCTCTGTTTATATGCACATTTTAAACTTATTGGTCTGTGTGCTGTAAAACAAAGCTGTAAATGTTTAAAATAGATTTCAAAAGACAACACAGGAATCCAATCCTCCCATCTAGTTTTTTACTGCTGTGTGACTCCAGAGACAGTGCAGGCAGTCAAACCTATTCTTTTAGACACTGCCATTAAACAAGTAAAAAGAAAACATCTATATATATATATACAACATATTTGCATGAATGTACAGTAATGCTACATTAAGTTACTTTTATGATCTTTGGACAACATGTAAGATATACATGCTGGGCAAGTACCTAGTGTTCATCTGCTTTATTAGCCTAAATTGTTATTTATATTGTTAAATGATATATACTGTATGTTACAGCAGTAGGTTTTCTTTTTATTTATACACTTTTTTTTTACCTCTTGTATTTACTGTTTAACGAACTTCATATCCTCCATTGTCTAACATAATATTACTTATACAGACACTGGCAGGCCAACCTGCATGTTGTTGGGGTTTGTTTTAATGTGTCTGTTCTTTATCATGCTCTGTTTTTAAGATCCCTAATGGTACCGGTTTTGATTTCATGTTACTAATAATATGGTAACATGAAATCAACAGGATTCTCAATTTAAAAATGTTAAAATTTACCATCCTGTTAGTGATTTTAATGTGAGTGTAATGGGTTTTAGGTCAGGGCAGGTGTGTTTTGTTTTCTATCTGAGACAACAAGACAGCAAGTAGCAGTAGAAACCCTCTTTTAGGAAAACCACAGTGGATTCATACCCTCAGGGTTTTTGTCTAGCCATATTGATGTGTGACACAGGCTAAAAAGACTAAACCCTACAGCGAATGAACACCTCATTTCTAACATGTGTTACATGACGTGCAGCTTTGAATGAAATAAACACATTTGTGAACTGACATATAAAAATGGAAATTCATTTAAATATTTCTGTCTGATTGTTCACTCGTAATTTAAATGTTTATTTAACCCTCAGGCGTCACTACAAATGGACAAATTTTTGCTCTTCATCTGGCTGTCATTTTGTCTGTGTTAATGCATATGTCACAGTTTCTTGTAACA
>JAUYWH010000027.1:13242414-13294461 GCA_034779795.1 Ctenopoma multispine | reverse complement strand
TAAAGGGTTAAAATTCTGAAAATTATTGAATGTTTGGTAGTTTTGAGCAGGGCTGAAGTAGTTTAAGTGATTCATGCTAAAAAAAGAATTTTTTTTAAATATTAATCTTTCTTATTTTTATAGCAGTTTTTAGGAGGAGGACATTTTTGTCCCTAATGATATAAGAGGGTAGTAAATTAAGCTGACGCCTGAGGGTTAATTGAGTAACGTTTTTGTAGGGCAGCTTGGTGGGTCACTGGTTTGAATCCAGGCCAGTCAGCAGCGGCTTTTATGTATGGAGTTTGAATGTACTCTATGTGCTTGAATGAATCCAAAGACATGCCAGTAGATGAACTGGTGACTCTAGATTCCCTGCACATGTGCATGTGAATGGGCGTCTACTCTATATGTCATCCCTGAGACTGACACCCTGATCAGGGTGTATCTTGCTTTTGGCAGCTAAGATTGACTTGAGCCTCCCACAATCTGTAAAGGATAATTTAGATAACAAATTAATGTTTTTGTAGTGAAACTGCAGAGGCTTTAATCTATGTTGGTCCTTTGCTCTGGACAGTGTCAAGACATCTTTTAGAATCTTCTCTTAGGCTGACATCACATGATGTCATAAGACAGCTGAAAGGCCTGTCAAGGCCTCTCTGGAGATTTGGTGGGAGGTAGTGGATAAGGAAAAAAGAGAGTCACTCTCTCTCTCTCTCTCTCTTACACACACAGAGAGAATAGAAGAGCGTATAAACATTCAACAAACACAGATCTTCAGTACTTCTTGCAATCTGCGTGTGACCTCTTGTCTTCTTTCGTCTTTCCTAATGTGAGGGCTGATAAAGCCAGGCAGACAGCTTCCAGATCTATCTGAAGGGCATTTCTAGATAAGGTTTCACACATTGGTCTTGAAATAGCAAATGAATAACAGTTGCGGTTGGATTTAATCACTTCAGCAAGAAGAAAACGTTACATCAACTGGTGAAATCAGGGGTCTCTTTTTAAGTATGTAGCCATAACTACATCATACCTATTCTGACTACCTCAGTCTTAAACAAACACACACACAGCCTCACTTATTAAACACTAAGATACTGAACAACACGTGGCAATAATTCTGCCAGTCACTCTGCTCTCAGTGGTGGCCTGGCATTTTCTCCTGGTCACGCTCGTCTGTCTGCTTTAGTTTAAGGTAAAACTGAAAAAGCCTGAAACTGAACCATAACACGTTTTCCCTTTTTTCCTAATAAATACAGAAGTGCTCAAAGTGTGTGTCTGCCCTCCAGGAATGACGAGGACTTTGTTTTAACAGTCATTATCACTTTTGTTTTAAAAAGGTGACCTCATTCCAGGAAGAGGAAAAGGGGCAAACTGCATGAAAGGCAGGAAGAAGAGTAGGAGAGTGAGATAATTAAAGCAGACTGAGAAGAATGTATGAAGTTTAATGATGAAATAAGAGAAGGAAGGGTTAAGTGAGAAAAAGTAAACTGAAGCAACTGTAAAGGGTGACAAGACTTTTTGGTTAAAACTGAGATAATAAAGTTAGAGCTAGAGAGAGCTTTAAGTTAACGTCCCTGGAGTCCAGTTGTGCCTTTACATAAATTACTAAACTGCTACAGGGTAAATAAGGTATGTCTCTCTCTCTCTCCCTCTGAGTCATGTGTTTCATACTCAGATCTGTCCTGTGAGTCCTGTGGGAAAGACCAGTTTGATCACAGACATACAAGTCACAGTATCATTCTGTCTTTTCTGCACCATATTTTAATTGCTCTGCTATTTTGTGATACTTACTTAAAAGTGAAGACAAGGGTGAAAAAAGGGCAAGGAAGAAGAATGGGGAAGGTTAATCTATTTATTTTTTTAAATTACAAGAACACTGAACTGATTTCTTCAGTGTTGGCTTCAGTTGGATCATTCACCTCTGTTTTTGGTAGTAATACAATAATTAGCACAAAAAACATGCAAGCTTCCAAAAAATGCTTTACCACAAATAGTGCAAATCTAGGATAAGATCATTGCTGTTTAAAATAAGCAGATGAACAGGACGATAGCGCAGCTTTGGTAAAGAAAACTGAGCCATAGTAACTGGGCCAATACATGTCCACACATTTCCCCATTTGGAAATGTGTGTGTGTAGTCATTTATAGCTTATTTGCAGGTGCTGTGTATCAGAGCTGTGACTTAAGTCGCCTTTAGTGTATGAACTGGTCCTTGTAGACTGTGTTATTGTGCTACCCTAAACATTTCATTCATTATCCAGACATGCCTAAAACCTCCTACACTACACATTACACAGTACATCAGCCTGTGTATGTATATATATTTGTCTGCATGTACATAAACTGGCCTTTCTCTGCTCACTACCTTTAACAATGCTGTCATTTAAATGGCAGCACACTTCATTAAATACCTGATTTATGCTAAAACACCAGATGTGTGCAGCAGTTTACCACACAGAAATACTTATGCAAGGAGTTATTGATGTGCATGGACCTAGTAAATGTGCATGTGTGTACACCCATGTGAATAGTTTTTTTATGTTTAAATAAACACAAACTGGTGGAAAATAAAAAACACTCACTTTAAGAGAGGTCACACATGTGAAAGCATCATGTAACAGAATTCCTTCAGATAAACAGATTGGATGTGTTTAGACATTTGAGCACAATATTTATTTTTGTGTAGTGTATAGTGTGGCTTCTCTAGGAACTAAGACTTAGTCTTAGTCCTTCTGACCACCCTTTTTGGAAACACAGTAAAACCCACATGCACAGGCAATGACCTCTTACTGATTTCAGTATGCCTGGTCACTTGCACAGAACACATAACATACACAATAGCACAGGTGATTTGAAAAGAATTAAAGAGATGGCTTACTACTCTTTATAACAGATCAATTTTACGCATAAATCAAAGGAAAAGATACAGAAAAAAAATGATAAGAATGTCATACATTTTAGAAGAGTTTAAATGTTTGATTTCATCACAGTCCAGAGTATTCTGATTACCACAGAGACCACTGTTGTCTTCACCTTCCACATCTTTTCTAGCTCCTCTCTCAGCCCTCAGCATTTCTCAAGCTTCTCGTGTTCCTTCTTCCTCATGTTGCTACATCTATCACTACATCCTTGTCCCTCTGTTTATCCACCACTATTAAGTCAGGTTGGTTAGCCATTACTGGTTTTTCAGTCTGTTTCTGACTGACCCACATGATCTTGATCATTCTCAACCACCTTTGGAGCTGAATGCCATTTTGACCTTGAGACTTCCAGCCAATACTCAGTTCTGAAGTTGCTGTACACTATGCTGTACATTATGGCGTTCCATGTACTCGCTGTCTGCTAGCATCTTGCTGTGCAGGTATGTGCTGGATTTTCTCAGGGCACTCATTAGTCCTCGGCCTCCTTCTTACCGCTTAGTTTGTCTCAGGGTTCTGGATTTGGGGTGAAATTGGATTAGATTTCATTGTGCTCTTGGAGTAATATTGGTAGGCCAGCAACTCCTGGGATGGTTCACCACCAGGTTTTCTCTATTTGTGGTAATGACTCTCACCGTGGTTTGCTCCAGTCATTGCAAAACTGCATTTTGTATTACACGGGTTAGGGGGGGGGAATAAAGGGGGAAAATAGTTTTTCACAGCAATGTAATATAAAACTTCATGAACATAAAACAGAGAAAAGGGATACAGACACATAGCCTGTGTCTGCCAGACAGTTAACATGGAACATGCAGAGTTATGCATACATAAAGAACAGCAGCAACTTTTAAACTATAAAATCAACCAGCTGCTGGGTTTTCAATTTTAAAATGTATGGCCCAGTGACGAGTTAGTGGAGTGGAGTTTGAAATGCAATGCTGTGTTTGTAACTGTCAGTGTCTTCATTGCATCCACTTACTCTCTGACCCTCACACATTTGAGTTATGAAGAAGCATTCCTGTGGTAAAGTGACTGATATGGTTTGTGGTCTTGGTACACAGAGAAAAGTGTCTGAGAGAAGTCTAGTTTTAATTCAATGTGCAGCAGGCATGTTTTTTTCTTCCTCTTTTACACTATGAGCCCAGCACATTTCCATGTTAGTGCTCCCAGTTATAGCTGCAGTGTAATGCAGGCTGCTGCACAGAGGGATGTCAGTGACGTATTTGAAATACGTACTCGATATCCCAGTGTTCTCCTTACTAATCTAACTGCCTCACATTTCCATGCCATTGGTTGAACAAGTGAGCTCATTGCTGCTCTCGGAACAGCTTTGATGTCCATGAACACATTGGTGTTGGTGCTGATTGGATAGTTATCCACTAGATATTTACAGTGGTGTGTCCATGGAAACCTAATTTCATTGCATTGTTTCTTTCAGTCTTACATGTTTGGCATCACACGTGTTTACTAGGAAAGCCTAACCATAACCACAATAAGATTTTTAGGATTCTTTAACCAATGAATTGCTTTATTTTGTAGAAATTGTTGTGGACAGCATGCATCCTCTCATGTAATCCTTTTTTAATTGGTGTTTAACCATTGCCTGCTCTTGGTTTGGGATGTGGAAAGTACACCAAGCACCTTCACTCAGAGAAATATATCTATATAACTACATGTGGTTGTGTGACTGCCCAAAATAGTAATTGGTATAGACTGTTTCTCTGAACAGTTTCTGTGGCAGATCGATGGCTTCGTTGCGCACAATGTCAGTTTTGGTTTGGGTGGTAATATAAATTAAGGTTATCACGTTGAAGGAACAAAATGGCAGATTCAGAACACAGTTGGTAAACAAAGAGTAGTGATGAAACAAGAGGCAGAGAGGAGAAGGACAAATGCACAAGTAGCTGTAGCTGCTGCAGACTGACGTGTTTCTAGCTACTACAAGGCTGTTGGTTCAAATTCACAGAGATGAAGGACATGAACCTCCCTGAGGAAGTTTCTAGAAGGGCTGCTCTGAAAGGAATGCAGGCCTGACATTTACACGTCTTCAGTTACTGCACAGTTTACTTAACCTTTAATTTAAGTTACCAATGTTTTTTTTCCCTTTATATCATGCTCAGTGAAGCTGTGATGAACTAAACGACCATTTGAGTTACATTCATTTGTTACATGTGTATAACTGTTTGAAGTTGTTATTGATGAAGTGTGGATAGTTACAGGCTTATTCCTCACATGACCTTTTGGGGAGCTCATGACTCAAAGTGGCATCAAGAGCATCAAACACCAAGAGTATCACATTGACGCAGGTCTTTACAGACTAAAAACAGCTGCCTTCAGAAGTATGCTTACACTGACAGAGAACACAGTTTTCAGCTCCAGCAACTTAGTTTGATCAAGTTTCATAGTTTGACACAGACATGGGTGATACTGTTTTGGATTTTGTGTTAGCTGACTGACTATAAATCTTTCCATATTGATAATTCTGCCTAGAGCTCAGATTTAGTGGTCAACATCATAACAATAATTACTGCCAGTAAGATCTGAATTCCTTGCATATTTGTATTAAATTTTGAATGGCTCTGTAAATATTAACAAACATGTGAAGACCTTGTGTAACATCATCTGCACAGTGTGGTGGTAGCAATATTTATTCATCTATCAAAACCATACATGTGTGGAGTTTGCATGTTCTCTCCAGCTTCCTCCCACCATCCAAAGACAGTGTGCATGGTTGTGTGTCTCTATGATTGTCAGTCCTGTGATATAGTGGCTACCTATCCAGTGTATACTCCACCTTTTGGGGTTGATTGATCAATCATCATTTATATATTTTCTCTTCTTCCCTCTTCCCAGGACACCCAGTGTTCCCAAACCACCTCCTGTGGCACAAAAGGTACTGTAAGACAGTAGCAGTGGAAAAAAAGACAATTTGGTGCACAGCATGTCCTTTTGTACACAGAAAAAAAAACATCATTAGTGTTTAATAAAGGCGCACCAGGTGAAAATGTATTGTAGCGAAATGGATATCATTTAAAAAAATGTTTGAATCTATACTTTACATAGTTTTATAAAGTTGTGTGACGAATTGTCAAAACTATTTTAGACCAAAAAACTTAAATAACAGAAATAACAGAAAAAAGTAGTTCACCTGGGGTTCCATATTCTAAGTGCTGTAAATACTTCAATATGTAAACATTTAGTTATTACACCCTCTGAAACGATGCTATTAACAGTCTGTATTGCATGAAAACCATTTGTCTTGATTTATTTATTTTTTTGTTTTGCTAAATTAATGCTTTGTTGTAAATGGCCGACATACTGATGTTTCCCTGTTCAAAGAAAATTAAATACAATTCTAATCATGTATTTAGATCCTAAAGCTATTTTTAAATCATCAAACATTAATATTTGGCCACATCCATGAATCATAACCTGGGCGGCATCAGTTTAGCGTGCGCTGTGATGTGTTTCATTTTTGCGTGTATGTGCATGCTTTTCTCTCATTTCAATAGGACGACAGATCTGGCATCATAAAACCAGTGGCCCTCACCCATCCTCCTCCACCATCCCATTCCCTCTCCCTCTCCAGCTCCTCTGCTGTTCCCTACTATAAAGCCCCCAGACCTAATGGGAGCTGTGGGTCAGACAGCGAATACCCTTCTTCACAGTCACCGTTTGCTGCCTTTATCCCATCCCCATCTTCTGCCTTCACCCCAGCCTCCTCCTACTCCAGTCCTTCACCTCCACCTTCTGTCTCTTACCCTTCCTCTTCCTCCTCCTCGCCACCCGTCCTCGTTCCGCCTCAGCCTTCAGTGTATAACACGCCAATCAACCTCTACTCCAATGAGAACGCTTGTGAGGTGGCCATGGGGCAGAGGCGTGGCCTGTTGGAGAGTCAGGGTGGAGCCTTGCCACTACAGTTTAATGGGTGAGTGGCAGTGACTCCAGCCAGTCAAATTATAGTCTGTCCTCCACTTTCTCCGTCTCATTTCTGTCCAAGCTGTCAAATAGGAGATAAGCTCAGTGACATGTCAAACATCCACCTTTTTACACAGTTATACTCTCATGCAGTTTCAGAAAATAAAAAAAGAAAGTCTCCTCAACATTTGTTTGTAAGAAACAGGAAATGAATCTTTATGACAATGATGTTCATTGTTGAAGTCTGTGCTTAATTTCTGTTTAAATTATACGAATTAATGATTACAGAAATACACTTATGTTTATGTTCCAGGTCGTTTGTTTATTCCATGCACCTCTTGATCGGGTTCGCTAGACTGAACGTAATGAAGTCGAGCTTAAAATCTTGGCAGTTTTTCTGAAAGTTCTTCCACATCATTTGTCTGTTGGTGTGTTGCTAAAAAATAATTAAAACTTAAGCAGTTCTATTCAGACTGTATTACAATTCACGAGTTACAAGGTCAGACCGTTTACGAGGTCTGTCTTTGTGTTAAGTATTTACAGTATATGTAAGTGATAAAATCTTACACTTTAGGGAACTAAAATTTCATTAACTATTGCTGTGTGGTTCTTCAAAGCCTTTTTCCTTAAAATCTACTGAAATGCAGTCACATTCATTCTGCCATTTACTTTCTTGAAGCTGTTAGAAAGTGTGAAGATTCTCAGCTGTAACCATGTCAGGTCATACAAGTCAAATGGTGACTTTGTACAAGTAGAGTTCATGGCAGAGTTGCTGTATTGGATTGGATTCGATTGTACAGGTGTACCCAATAAAGTGGCCAGTGAGTGTATTTTTGCTTCTTTAAGAGATAAATAAATATTTCTGCTGTTTTATTTTGTACGTAGGTTGGGTGTCTGATGACAGCACCACATTATATCTATATGTATTAATGGCCAGTAGCATTGGAAGAAAGCTCTTATTGAGTCCAAGCCTGGCTCTGTCGCTGCCTATGTTTTTCCTCATTTTTTTTCCATATGTGTTAATTTGTTTTGGGTAATTTCTCATCCTTCATGCCCAAGTTGCTTATTCCTGTCATACTTACATACATAATTCCTAACATCATCTTATCTGCCCATCTGTTTCTATCTCAACCCTAACCCTTCTCTCTCCAGAGACATAGTGAGTATAACTATGCCATGATGCTATGACTAAGCTGTGTATATATAGCCTGTGTTGGTAACTCAAGCTGTGTGCCTTTCTCTTTGCTCTTCTCGCAAATCACTCAGTCAGTCGAGATTCCAGCCCTGAATCCATGTAGATTTACACAGACACTGCCTATCCTCACAGACTAACACCCCCTCATCAGTCAATTTTTTTTTTTGTTTGATTGTTCTTTTAGCGTTTCTTCTTAAAATGTATACATAGATGTTTCTCATTTTATTTAACTCAACATAGCTAAATATTCTTCTTTTCTGACTCAAAATGCTAGTGTTCATTTTATGTTTGTGCTGTGCTTTTTTCTCTGAAAACACACTGATAAAAACATTGTTATAGATTGTTTTTTCTTTCTGTGAGGCTCAGCAGACACCACTGATCTGCACAATATAATCTTACACCATGCAGTCGTGCTCATGTATTTTAGCTGGGTACATAGCCTTCTCCAAGTATCACAGATGACATTTAACACATTTAATAACACACACTACTTTATTAGAGCCTAACTTTCTGTAATACGTTTTTTGTTTTTTACCTGCTCTTTTCACATACTGTTTATTTCTATCTGATTGACCTTCCTATTTTTTTTGTCCACTTTGCTCACATTTCTGGTGACAGACAGTTCAACTGTCACAGTAATTATTTTGGTCTTCCACTTGATCTCAGTGATAATCTGTATAGTACCAAGTTACATTTTGCAACATCAACATCTCCACTTATGGTTTTATGCCTCATGTTTTTTTGTTGTTTTTTTGTTTTTCTGTAGAAAGCACATTATTGAATCAATTTATTTTACTTTGTTGCTGAGATGCTTACATCTTTGAGACGTGTCGTCTGTCTTGTGTCTAGTTTACGTGTTTGCATGCTGAAAAAGAGCTGTGTGCTTCGTTTCAGAGGGGACTTGGCAGCTTTCAGTGTTTTACTGTGAAATGTCAAAATTGAAGACGTACTCAGTGTGTCAGCATTCTCTATCTTTCTCTCTTCCTTTCAATCCTTGTTTTTTCTGCTTTTCAGACTGCAGCACCTCCTCCAGTCATAAAGTTAGTGTCTGAAGCATGTTGAGCGTTTGATGTGTGCCTAATGCATGATGAGATCTTCATACATGTGTTTACTGCAGAAACAGCTTTTGTGTAATAAATGTTTTGGCACATTATATAAGATTTCCTACTTAAATGTTAAAGTCATCTGTGGTAATACCTTATTATAATTTAACACAGTTACTAATAACAATGACTCAATGTTCAGTTAGCTTCCATGTTTATGTTGCATGCATTTGTCTAAGTGAAAAATTAATCTAATCCCATTTATTTGATAGAATGCGCTGAAGCTTCAACCAATAATATTTATATTGATAGAGTGGTACACACACAACATACTAACAAACACACTCACGCACATTGATTACATTGTGAGACACATATAGTGTAACTAAGTGTAAGTGTGTGACTAGGCTCACAGAGAGCTGTCAGCACTCCCACATAGCTGCTGCTATGACAAGAATGTGTTGAAGGATTCTCATAAATCAATTGCTAGGTGAGTGCGTTGATGGATGGATGTATTTATAGCTGATTTATTGACAGCAGCGCCTGAAATGTCTTCAAGGCTTCTGCGTGCACATGTGTGTGTATTTGTCCTAAGAGCTGATGTATTGACAGCCAATTAGCAACATGTCTGTCAGCACCCTGTTGCCAAGGAAGACTGCAGATATATTTCACTCAGTCACACAAACCACACATGTCGAATCATAATTGTGCTGTACACGCATCAAACCAAAAGTGTTTGTCTTTCAGTGATATTCTGATAAAAACAAAACGTACATCCAAATCTGTCCAAATGATGAATGGCTTTATGGTTACAGAAATCCAAACAATACAACAGCACCACAGTGTGGTGGAAAATTTTACTGGCTTATTCAGATTATTGACACTGTGCATTCTTTGGCTTTATGTTGTGCATTCAGGGTAGTTGTGGTCTATGACTTCTTAACATCTTTTCTACTTTCCTCCATCTGTTTTCTACCTACTGTACTTTTAGTTAATTCTTTACACACTAAACAGTTCTTCTCATCTCTCTGTCTTCCTTCTGTACCCTCCATTTAGTGGACCTCAAAGTATTTTGAAGTAAGTATTTTCGAAAAATTTTTGCCTTCTTGTCGTGAATATTACTGTTTTATTTTCCTGTACCTTTATTTTGTTTGTGTTTTGTTCTCTTCTTCTCTGTTTTTCACTGTGATTGGTTTTCAAGAAAACCTCAGCCACCAAGGTATCAGAGTGGTTAATCTAGACACTAAATACATTTTAAAAAGAGTGGTGTGATTTTTCCTCCCTTGTTTTACTCAACGAAGCATTGATTGTTGATTTTTACAGTTATTCACCTTTTTTCATGTAACCTGTAACCATCTAACAGTCCCATCCAAATGTTTTGACTTTTAAATAATAATGCCAGTATAGTATATGTACTGCATATTAATGTTAAATCCTTAACTGATAGTAACCTCCTAAAATACTTAACATGACTTTGCCTCACACAATTTTCTCAAAGTTCCTGTAGAATTAAAATTTCATCATTTCAGCTTATATTAGCTCAAAGAAAATACAGTCCCCATCTTTGATACATTGATTGAATATGTTATAATTGCTAATGTTATCCATCCTCTTCTACCCTGTCCATTCAGAGTTCCCAGAAAACACGTTGTGGACACTGACATCCATTTTTACCATGTGCCCACTCATGCTGATGCCAGCAGGAAGCGCATTATGGAGGACACAGAGGACTGGCGCCCACGCACCGGCACTACTCAGTCCAGATCTTTCAAGATTCTGGCTCAGATCACTGGAACTGAGCATGGTACATTACACAGACAGTTGTTAATGCACCTAAACTAATGAACACAAATACCTGAGTACAGGTGATTCTTCATACGTAGGTCATACAAACGTATACTGAAGTAGCTAAATCAAGATGCTTTACTTATTTCTAAATCACTTTAATTCACTTTACAAAGCATTTTACAAAAGATAAAGACTATACTTGTTTTAGAGGACAAGCTTTAATGTGTCTTTTTTTCCCTTGCAGTTGCTGAAGAGGAAGCTGACAAGTCCAAGAAGACAAAGTAAGTGCATGATCATAAAAATGCTGACATATTGAAGAATGTGGTTTTAATAACCCCAGTCTTCCTACCACTCTCTTTGTTATTGTTTGGTATTGTTTGAGTATTCGCATGGAGTTACAACACATATTCCAGAAAATCTCCTTTGAGTTGATTTTCATAATGTTCTTTTTAACTGTTCAGTCAAGGCTACTGTTGTGGAGCAACAGAAAATGTGATTAAATCTCCGTGGCACAATTCTGGCACATATATTGATGCTGTGTGGGCTCTTCCTGTCTAGACAGCAGAGCAAGGAGCGCATTTGATCCATTAAGTCAAAAGCCAGACCTCTGTGCAGCAGTATGTCAGTTCTCAAAAGCTTACAAAGCAATTTGGGTTCAAATCTCCGCTGAGATTGTCGATTTTTAAACATCATGTCAGCAGCTGTGTCTCCACCTGTGCTTACCAATCAAAGTAGCTTTATGTAAGAGGGTGTGTGCTCCTCGCTGTTGCTTGTGCATTTGGTTGTGGATGTGACAGCATTGTGTTGTTGCATGTTGTTTAATCAGTGATTGTGTTTCTGGCAATCATGGCTGGGCTGTGGTCTTGTTCCCAGTGTGATGTGATTCATCAGCTGTTCATTCCTCTTGGTGGTTTGTGATCAGTGTGTGTCTGTGATCACTCATCTCAATGCGCAATCACACTGACTGCAGTTGTTTGTGTGAGTGTGTGGTTTTAAAGTTAATTTTCAGGGCAGGCAGCACTTTGACAACATGCCCCCATAGGACACAGGAAAAGATGTGTGAAGTGTCCTCTGGTTAATCCTTACAGCTCATCTTTCTTTCTTTATATTACATACAAATGTTTCCTTTGTATCTTCAACTGTTTTTGGCAACAGCTCCTCATGTCATCATGCTTTCCCTGTAGCATGGCTTACAGTGTGTCTCATCGCAGATTGCAGTACAACATCTACTCTTCCTAAATCCTTCTTCTCTCTCTCTGGTGTGTTTTTCTCTCCTCTTACTCTCGTGTGCTGGATGGCAGAGTGAACAAGCCCACCACTCGATTGGTCATTGGTCCTAAGTACAACGAACTGAGAGACTGGCACCATGGGGTGTCTGCTCGCACCCTCAATGTTCAGTAGAGTGCGAGTGTGTATCCATGTGTGTTTATCTACCTGCTATCTGTGCACTGTATTAGATTGACTGTAGATGGTTGCTGATGAACTGGTCTGTGAACTAATGGGAATATAGAAAGTAAAGGAAAGCAGTGTGTGTGTGTGTGTGTGTGTGTGTGTGGGTGTGTGAGTGCAGCTATCCTCCAAAGTTGTGTGCCTTCACTGTGCTGGCCTCATTCAATCTTTAAGTATTGTTTATGTGTTGGGCACACTTCACAGATTCCAAAGGTATAGATGCATAAGTAAAAAGAACTTATATTTGTGTGCATTTCACATTCACTCATTCTAAACACTTTTTGAGTTTGACTAGAACACTACATTTTGACTTCACTGATAAGGTTATAATACTAATGAACACCAAACATTAATGTTGATTATTAGAGGAAAGTGGGCAATAACATCATATTTCTGTTGAATCTTTGTGAGGTTATGTGTGGCATCTCATTCAGTTTGAAACAGAATGTGAAGATAATACACAAAAGTTACAGTTTATAAATAGACAAACACTGCATCACGTACTATTAGTCCGGCTACTTCCAAATGCGCTTTATTACTACATTGTCATTTCTCCCTTATTTAATTCAGTACAGCTGTGATGTGGCAAAGACGGTTACAAAGATTATTTTATAATCACAGTTTCTTTAAATATGATGCCATCTGAAAACAAGGAAACATTTTCAACTTATCATGCATGTATGTACAGTATATATAAACCAGTGCCTTAAATGCTATGCTGCTGGAATGTAATAGTCCAGATTGATGCTTTAAGACATTTGTATGGTATAAAGTATATCAGGTATAAAGTGTAAACAGGTTGATGAGCTTGGTGTGCAAAGTGACTGTATTCTGTAAATGTTTCAATGATGTATAATGCAAAGTTATTATGAGTGAAGAGTTCCTTGCTATTTAAAATATTATTCAGTGCCTCTACATTTACTACATCCATATGTTTACTTCCTGCAGAAGATCCTAATGTTGATTAAAGTATCTTCTTGTAGATTTAAGTAGTGTTTCATTTTGAACATTGCTCGTCATTTACTGGCAGAAACTTCTCTCCCGTGTTTTTAGTTTGATAAAGTATTATTCTATATTGTAGCTAATAAAGTAATTAAGTTTTTTCTTGTTTCTGTTTCTCTTGTTTTTGGTGTCCCTTTCCTTTCTTTATTTTCCTTCTCCCTCCTTGATTCCTCCACTCTTTCTTCTTAAAGTTGTCTCACTGAATCTTCCACAAACAGTGAGGAGGTCAGGTATTAGTCTTTACCTAAGCCTATCACCTTGAATTGTCTCTTGACACTGTCACTTTTACACAACACACAAAGGAAATTACATAGAGGCCTTAAATTAAATCACAAGAATTAATTTCAGTAGTTTGTTGTTTGAAACTGGAAAAACAAATAATTTGATGTGTTAATCTTTGATGATCAAATCTCAAGACACCTTTTCTGCAACTGATCTTTTTCACATTCACTTGACTTTGCTCAAACAAACCTTAACCTTACTTTAAATTAATTCAAAACATAAAAATAACACACTTCACAGAGGTTGTTAGCCAAATACCATTATTCTCTGTTATTTACCAGTGACAGAGCTCCAGCACATCAGTCTTCTGACCAAGTAGATATTTCAATCATGACATTCAGTGGCCAACAACAACTACAGAGGATCATCAGCCAGTCAGCAGAAGGACGTTACAATCCCAAACCATGTCCTCATTTCCAGTCCTGACACCCAAACATACAAAATCAAGAGTATCCTCTGCAGCACTTCTTCATCTAGTTGCCATCCCAGATGTCTTCTGATCCTTTACCTGTCCATGCTCTTACAGCACCACAGTGTTTTCAGCTGCCCACTGCTGAAAACATCACAGTATTGCAAGAAAATACAGAGATAATCCAAAAAAAAGTGTTTCTCTTAATAATAATTTCCTTCATTTTTGCCTTCGTCAAGCATTTCACCTGTGACACCATTAGAGGGCAGCACAGACTCAGACAAGTTTGGGCCCAGTAACTGACTGCAGATGAGTCTCACTTAGGCTTTTTACCTCAATACCAAATTTATAATTCTTTATTTACATGAAGAAAACACTTTAGTGGCAGGTAATTATTAAGTTCATGTAACTGATTAAACAATTTTAACAATATGTGATGTCAGTCCAAGTCCATAATTATCTGTCATACGTTAGTCCATATTATTGTATACTCTCTACAAAAACATTTGGGTACAAGAGTATGATAAATTTAACTTTATCAATGCAGGGAACTACATTAATGGTGGTTGTCTTTTCTGCCATTGCCTTACTGTATATGGGTGTGTATGGGTATATTTGTGCAACAGGACAGACGACCTGTCTCCTATCCAGTGCCCCCAAACAGCTCACACAACACACACACACACACACACAAACACTGAGAACCGTAGTCCAGTGCAGGCAGGGTAAATTAAATATGCCAGTATGGTGTATTTTAACTTAACTCAGAAATTATTAAGTTATTATTTTTAACTTTAGTTTCCTTTGGGCTTTTCACTCACTCCTCAGATATTTTCTCTCGTTTTTTTTCTTTGAGTCATGTTGATAATGTCTCACAACTGATCTTTTGCTTCTCTACCTATTCTCTTCCTTAATGGGTCTTCACTTGGTCAGAACAAATGATCTGGGTAGTCATTGGACTTCTAAGAATTTTTAGTTATCAGTCTTTAGTGGACTCCCCGCATTACTTTAATTGCTCAAGCTACGCTGCTACGCTTGAGGAAGAAGAAAGGGTTTAAAATCACTGAATTGCACCGACCCAAGCAAAAGAGGTAAACAGACAGACATACCTGGACAAAACTCGTTTTTATTGACAGTGTTCACTTTGTTTATCAGTGGTTTGGGATGCATGCAACCTCACATTACCTGGTTGGATTGGAAAATAACATATATTTTTGGGCTCTGTGTCAGAGGTCACTTATATATTCTTATCACAAAAATGTTTTGCTAATATGACTCATTTAGAAGTATACCTGTTTTAATCCACTGTGCAAACAAGGCCTTTATGTCCACTGAACATAGCATTTATGGCAGTGGAAAAGCCATATTTGTTTGAGCCATGCCAGCACCGCCACGGTCCATATGTCTGTGCGGAGACAACATATAACAGCTATAACATTCTGTGGTCACTGTGAAACAACTTGGCAGCATCTCACAGAGATCAGTCATTGGCTAGTGGACACAACTGCGCACATTTAAACCGTGAAGTATGAAAAGTGTGTGGTGTGTGCATCTGTGTGTGTGTGAGAGAGAGAGCGAAAGACCGACAGAGTTTCACTGGGTGTCTGTGTGGATGGATGTCTGTCACTGCATGTGTGTGAATGCCCATGCATGGATGATATAGTGTGCAAGGACTAAATTTGATCTGGAGAATATTACAGTACTAAATTATAGACCATCTGTTGTGTGGTGGAGAGAGCTGCTGGACAGTTTTCAGCTATGTTAATGGACCATTTGTTCAATGTTCAGACGAAACAAACACATTTATGAGAAGTTCTCCGTTGTCATACAGGACACAAGGGGTTACTTTACATATGTAAACAGTTGGGTGTTTAAATTGCGCCCTTTTGCCCCATTATTGCTTAAAACTATCAAACAAGAAGTCTCGTTACTAAGCTGCACGCTGCTGAAAATAGACTTCTGATAAGACAGAAAGAACAATAGTGATTCAGAGCAAGGCCACTGATTGGATTATGATGCAGGAGAACTCAAGTGTGTTGTGTGTAATTCAAGGTTTGTTTTATGAAAAAAAAAAGAATACAAAGGAAGAACAAGAGAGAAAGATAAACAGAAAAATGAATGCATCCCTCTATCCCTCTTCCGTTCCTCTTTAATTATCCCTTCAGTTAACAAGGTTCATATGTAGCCCAGAACATCCAGATGGTCAGCCCTCTAACGGGTTACTATTGAATCAAAACACTGGAGCTGTCCATTAATCAACCAATCATAGTCTTGCTGAATACAATTAAGCCCCTATGTAATTGGTTCGATTGGTGCAGAATATTAACGAGCTGTGCTATAAGTGGCTCTAATGAATGAAAGACTGGGGAGCATCTTATTTCCTGCTCTATTTGTCACCTGTTGTTAGCCAGTAAACATGAATGAATGTCGCCAAGATAATGTTTGCCAAGTTAATTTGAATAGATGACCTTTAATCTCACAAAGTTTAATATCCTAATAGCGTGAGGAGGATGAGGTTTTTCCTTTTCTTTACAGTAAGTTGTCCGCTGATGCTCCTGTTTCTGTTTCCATCTGGAGTAAACAGTGAATTGAGTTTGATTCTGTAGACAAAGAGCATATATCTGCGAAATGTACCTACTTCTCTAACTTTATAGTTTCTTATAGCAATTAGAAACCTCAGGACCTCCTCAGTAGTTCTAAGATGAATGCGAGCAAGTGACAACCTGATTATACATTATTTACATGAAAGAAAAAAGTTTAGGTTACATTTGATTAAGTATTTAACTTTTCTCTGACTGTTTTGCTTTCTTCTCGTGAAAACTGGGTACCTTCTGCAGCAAATGATTAACAATGAGAATTATCATTAACCAGTGACCTACCTGTTAATTGTAAGATTAATTATAGGAATTGATTTAATCACTTACATTTACAAACCTCATTGCACCTCCACCCTGCTACAAGTTATTCAGAATTGTTTGCATTAGTAAAGATATTCCTGGCGTCCATTAAAAAAGTAATGGAATTGTGCTAGTTGTCACTGTCAGTTGGATGTCTATATTCATTCAGGTCTGTCTGTATATACGTTAGTGTGCACCATATCCCCTGTCTCCTCCTGTGAGGCACTTATTGTACAAAATGATAATGTTCTGATAATGAGAATGACGAGATGTGTTATGCAGTCTGACAGTCTCCTCCTCTACAGGGAGTATTTAGATTAGACTGCACCAGCTATAGACTCATTAGTTAGAATCCATGCTGACACTGTCCACTGGGTGCATTTAACACTGTGGCTTGTGTGTCTAGTGTTCAGCAGTGTGTTATATTAATCAGATAAAATAATTTAACCAGGTGTGAATGCTATTTTTGACTGCGATCTAACCAACAGCTTTTGTGACTGTATATCTAAGCTTTGTTCCCCAATTCTGTGATACTTTTCTTCTCTTTCTTCTGTCTGGACATCGGTTTGCCACAGAAGAAAAATAATCTTTTTTCTCCTCTCCTGTTACTGTCTGTGTCTTTATGTAAATTTGAGATATCTTCTTATTTCCTTATTTCACTCTCCTTTCCTGTACATTTTAAATCACACATTCCATAACTACTACCACAGTTTAATGGTTAACGTCATGTCACTCAAAATATTTGACTAAAGGGTATTTGAGGTAGTCCTGTGTGGTAAACAACTAATTTCCTGCTCTATAGGGACTATTTTATGTTATAGATCGCCCTTGTGTTTAAATGCAGTGTGTGTGCACTAGGAATGTCACAGCAGAGGTGGGAGGGCAGCTGAAACACAGAGAACCTACTGAAGTGAAGCCAGCACACGCACAAGTGTGACATTCTTCTTTCTCTCTGTCTCTCTCTGCCTATTTACATCTCATAGCCTCTATCACTCTCTCTCTCTTTCTCACTGTCTTTCTTTCCCACTCACACTAAACACACAGGCACAAACTTACAATGTAGCTATGACTGCAGTTGCCATAACACTTGTAACATGTGAGTCCCCTAGCAGCCAGGCACAGGGGGAAGACAGCCGTGACCTAACTGTTGGCATCGTCCATAGTATGTCTAGAAAGAGATTTTTGGCCCACCCAAGCTCCACAGCTAGTGCTGCTGGTGAACACGCACACACAAACGCACAATATGTTACTGGTAGATACTGTCCACTATTCAGTTTCCATCATTATAGAAGGCAGTGGAGGGTTTGAGTTTGTGTTCTTCCGAACAAACCTGCAAAATTCCATTAAAACAAAAAGCAAATCATGAGAATGTGTATTTTCTATTTATTTTAAATTGTATATGTATATGTGTTTAATAATACCACATAATGTGGAACAATGTTTATGAGTTTACATGTTGTAAACTTCTTTGATGGAGATGATGCAGAAAGAATCTCTTGCCCTCTCAAAATGTGTGTTAGATCTCTTTTTGCCAACTCTTGCTCAGTACTCAAAACAGTGTCATATCCATTATGTTTTTTATGGTATGTTATTATTTTTTTATTTTTTTATTATGTCTTTGGGGACAAAATGTGTCACCCTGTCCCCCAGCCACCTCTTCTGCATGGAGAGCGAAGAAACACACCTGATACAATGCAGTTATTTTCCATATTTGGTCATTTGAATCAGTGTTAGTGCACCGCTTGACGTGATCACCTCTGAATTATACTGCACAATCTCTTAAAATTACTCATCTTGACCCAAATGTGAAATTTTGTTTTATTTTCAGTATTTTGATCCATGAAAATGGTCTGCCAATACTGTCATGTGGACCTATTCACTTTGCTTCTTCGCAATCTCAAACGTCCAAACCCATATGTTGTGAATTCAGAGAGAATATTTGAAAACATAAAAGAGAGAGGAACCCATGTTACCCGCTTATAGAGTATGTGCTGTACACAAATAATACACATTCACAGGAGTTAAATGAATGTGGTCTGCACTGCACAGTAAGAACCATGGTTGCCCTCCATCACTACCAGTGGTAGTCTGGCATCTGCCTGCAGTTTATCTAGACTGGGCACCTTTTTTCATTATGCCATGCTATATTTCACTCCACTGTAGTCAATTACTCTCTACTGAGTCATTTGAGTAGATATTCTGGCATCAGGTTTGAATGGGTGTGCTGTATTTTTATTTCTATACAAACTCACTTGTCTCCTATCCATCATATGACTAGTGACCTGGACTGTGTCCTGCTGTAAATGTGGCACATAGGCAACATATTTTGTGCATACTGTAGTAGGACACAAGTAGGAAGTGCACCATGAAGTTGATTACTGTACTTCTTTGGCTTTAGCTGCATTCTGTGTTTTGGTTGGTACCATATTTTTCTCTGCTCTGTCAGCAGGTAGGTGGTCTGGAGTCTGTCAAACTGTATTTTGACAGAAACTTGAAAAATGAGACTGTGCATGTGCTTTTTTTCCTGTCCCTCTTCTTGTCTTTTTTCTCTAGTGACTATGAGTCCAGTGGACTTTTAAAGACATTTCATTGAAGTATCTTTGTAAATAAAGAATATAACACACATAGTGTATAGTAAATAAACAAATAGAATCCCACATGTTCTGCTGTTGCATGAACCATGACTATGTATGTGTTTAAACAGTGCTGACAGAATTTATTCAACGTGTATATTTGATATGCAGGGGCTGTGATTTCTTTACTATGAATTCAGTTACCATACATTAAGTCATCCACTTATCATTTGTGTTTCCGTTATGTCTGTCTCCACAGTGAGGAGAGTGAGGAAACTGAGCTTAACAGCCATGAGTCTGCAGTTGTCAAGACCATGATCAAAGGACCTGCTGCAACCCAAGGTAAACACTTTATCTGCTTGTGATAGAAGGAACCAGCAACAGTTTTTTTCTTTTTTAAAGCAGCAAATATTTAATATGAAGACTGGTTTATTGTACACACACTAAAGAATACAGTACGTAATACCTGGATTTCAGTGACTAAAATGCTGCCAAATCCAACAAAAGTAAGACTCTGAGTGAGTTGTTTGCACTGTAGACAGTTTGAGGTATTTTTTCACCTAATTAACTAGTGGAGTATAATAAGACTAAGGTGCCTAAGCTGTTTTCTTAGCGTAAATCACGGGGAATGCATACATATCCAAGATGTAGACTGACCTAAATAGAATCATGAAAATAAACTTTCGTTCAGGAATTGAGTACAATATTCTTTTAAGTGTTTTGATTGATTTGTAATTCCCCCCTACAGTTAAAAAGTGTTATTTCTTCTGACACAAAACATATTTGGGACCCAATGCTGGCATAGTGTGAAACTGATTTATTGCCGTTGGACTAAATGTTGTTGCAGCCAGTTAGCAAGAGGAAGGAGGCTTATTTTCCATGGTTGAAGCGTGACATATGTTGTGAAATAGGTCATTGCAGACTTTCTTTTACTTTTCTCCTCTTTTTACTCTGTGGAAGCCCAATAAGCAAGCTAGAACGCCCCGCTCCGCCTGTGATGCCTTTCCCAGTCACACATGCAGCAGTTTTATTCTGTCAGAAAGATAATATTGACTGAAGCGACCTGTCAGGAGTTAAGAATGATGTTTTAAAGGCAAGTTGCAGAGCTGCAGTATAATGCCTATACTCAATTCACAGAAGAGACTGAGTGTCATGTACACACTTACAATGAATATATTTTGTATATTTTTCCTTTTTAAATAGAATGTTTTTACTCCATCCAGTCTTTGAGCCCAAAATCTCTCCTCTTCTTAAATTGTCATCTACGTCTTAGAAACATATTCAGCTTCATTGACCAAATATGTTTGCACTTACAAGGAATTTGACACCAGTTTCTCCAGCCCTGAACGTACTTTCTCTTAGTGATGTAACATAAATAGTATATGTAGTCACTTTCCGAGGGACCCAGGGTCGTCAAAATATACTGCTAGCTGTATGGTGCCGAAGCAGCAGGAAACCACTCATTCTGAATTTAGAACTGCAGTTGAACAAACTACTTTTTACTACTAGTACTACTACTGACTTATTGCTAATGCCCATTCTGAAACAATATCTGCACTGTTTAAAAGACTCAGTCACCTGGACCCTTCTCCTGTCTGCTCACTCCTGCTAAAACACTGAACTATGAAAAATAGTTTGACCTAAATTATATATATCTGTCACTTCTTTCAGTTTTAAACCTTATTAAAGTGGGGAAGAATTGATACATATGTCATTTTAATGTCATTTTTTAGC
The DNA here is from genome assembly GCA_034779795.1 of Ctenopoma multispine. Taxonomy (NCBI): domain Eukaryota; kingdom Metazoa; phylum Chordata; class Actinopteri; order Anabantiformes; family Anabantidae; genus Ctenopoma; species Ctenopoma multispine. Next base: position 13,273,275 of record JAUYWH010000027.1, on the reverse strand, counting down.
ATAATTCTACGACTGTGAAACACATGTTTCAACTTAAGCCCTCTATCTTTATGAGGAGGGGTTTAATGAATACTGGCCCATTCCCAAACACACACATGACATGTAATGGTAAAGTCAAAAGTCAAACGTAGTCCTTCATTCACCTTACACAAACATACAAAAACACATCTCCATCCACTGTGAGGAGATCAAAGGCCAAGCTGTATGTTTAGTCAGGTGTCTAGGTTTTAGCTGAGGGAATGTCTCGGTGGTCTATGTGTGTGTGGTTGTGTGTGTTGGTCATGTGTATGCATGCACATACGCCATAGGAATGTGTTGGAGTGAAACATTCTGTGTGTTGCTGAAGATTGATGTGGTGAATCCATGGTTGTGACAACAGTAGTCAGCTAGCTCCATGCACCACAATAACACCCGCAGGGTATACAGACAAAAAGGGCAGAGGTCATGTCATTTACACACCTGTGTGTGTCTGTATTTGCTGCTAACTAGTACTTGTACAGAAATGTTCATTAATGTACACTAAACAAAGTATAAATAATATTTCTCTGTCTTTTACCATCTCTGTATCTCCTTTCATTGATCAGTATAATTATCTTCCATCATCCTGCAGGTCGTGGTCCACAAACTGGTTTAATCACCCCATCCTTCGGTATGAAGGGTAATGGCACTGCCAGTGTCCCCAGGGGTCCTGTGCCCGCTCGACCTGCACCTCAGCCCCACCCTAAGGATGAGGACACCCTGGTCCAGATGGCAGAGCACATCCCTGCTGGGACTCGTACGCCCATGTGTGCACACTGCAACATGGTCATTAGGTGAGTGTGAGATACTGTGCCTAGCAAGGTCTTTTATAAACTTAGGAATGTCTTGGACTGACTATATGGATTTTTTATTTTTATATTTTTTACTGAATTACTCAAATAATAGAGAATTCTGTACTGTATATTATTTCCATACCCGGATAATTCTTGGTAGCAATCAGCAATATGGAGAATTAAAGACCAATGTAACCTGGAAGGAAGCAAGTCGTCATGACCATTTATAGTTAGAACTGCCAAAGAAAACAGTGCACATGCATAATGTTGAGCTTCATCATATGATGCCTCTGATGGTTGCATAAGGATAATCAAAAAAGAGGCAGTCTCTTCAAGCTGGCTGCACAGACATCTATTTGTACTTAAGTAAATTAAGAATAGGAACGGAAAATATGTCTACCTCTTAATAATATAGTGCCCAACTTAGGCACTTAAAATAATTAGCTTGAAACCATCTTGAGTAAGTTATCTCTGCATGAAACTGTAGAACAAGATCTGACTGTAGTGACCTTAAGGGGAATTAAGTTGCACCTGCTGTAGATCATTGTAGAATGATGTTGTACTCATGTTCATCATACACACACAATTTGATATGACCGTGTGATTTTCCTGTTTTTATCTTGACACTTAATTATAATTTTTCGGTGGTCTTGACTTCAAACTGTACAAAGTCTTACATACTGTACATATACTACTGTCTGAATGTTTAGAAAACATGAGTTTGAACAAAATTAGTTTGGATTAAAAAAGACATCAAAATGAATATGAAATACAATCATTAAAAAAGTTAGAAATCATGATTTCTAATCAAAAAGCATCATAAGAGACACAGTTATTATACTGTGTCTTTCAAGCTTTGCTTTTATCAACAAATCCTCAAGCTATTTCAGCTTTGCAGTCCTTGGGCACTCAAGTGCATTTTCATTTTGTTGCAATAATCCGAACAGATTGTAATGATCAATTAGCCTTTTAAATTGTTAAAGGTGCCTTAGCAAAGACAAGTATTTGTCCCGTTGGGATTTTAAAAAAATTATGTGCATATTTGTCACACTTTTTATTCAATTACACAAACATAGAAAATCACTTTTTCACATAGGGCCAAGCAGGTCTGGATAGTTTTTTCCCTTAATACATGTAATCATTGAATAACTGTGTTTTGTATTTAACTGAGTTATCTTTGTGTAGAATTAAAATTTGTCCGATGATCTGAATCATTTACGTATGACATATACAAAAACAAAAAATCAGGTAGGGGGGAAAATACTTTTTCACAGCACTGTAATGGAACACAGGAGTAATGTTTGCTAATAAAGAGCCTGTCCAGTTTCAAGCTGTGATAGCCACACCTACACTGTATTTCTGATCAATTTGACATTATGTTAATGAACAATGGCTTTTCTTTCAAATACAAGGCTTTTCTAAGTGACTCCAAACTTCTGAGTAACACATGAATATGGCTCATTGCTCCCTCCTGTCCACGTCTCTCCTTGTCCATTAGCAAACTGCCATTTTTCCAGCATTGTCTTCCAACTTGTGTCATCGTATCATATCACTAAGGTTGGGGGATTTGGCATGTTAATGAGTGCAAAGCTTTGGCCAGATAACTATTGTGTTGAGTAAATTAGTCTCTTTAACCAATCATCAGAGTGGACAGGGCTGAGGTGCTTTTATCATGATCCAGTAGAAATGACAAGCAACAAAATGCACCCTTTCTTAGTTCAATATAATGTACTTCAGGTTTTGCTGGTACAACCTGTCTGGGTTGGTATGACAAGTAGCTTCTGGTGTTTAGGTTAGCTAATCTTACTAAAATGTAAGTCAACTGACATTACTAATTCTGTTTATCTACTGGGAGTCAACTTTTAGTCTTTTGTTACTACAGTATTAGACTGTGTTTTAGCCTTTATCATAGTCTCATAATTCTTACTTGTGGCCATAGTGGTGGCTGTTCAGCAAAAGTTATGTAGTGTTAATGGGGAGGAAGACAGAAGAAGCAGGAAAAACATTAGAAAATAATTTCTTGTTATTGTCAATAAATTCATTTATTTGTGTTTTAGTCACTCGCCCTCTTGTAGGTGTTTGTGGGCATGGCAATAAAAACTAAAGCAAGCTATTTTTCACTTATGCTGTTCCATGTCTCTGCTTATCTTTGTGTTGCCAGAGGGCCCTTTTTGGTAGCAATGGGGAAATCATGGCATAAGGAGGAGTTTAACTGTGCCCACTGCCGTACATCCCTAGCAGATATAGGCTTTGTGGAGGAACAGGGATGTGTTTACTGCGAACACTGTTATGAAGAGTTCTTTGCTCCAACATGCAGCCGCTGCCAGGCCAAGATACTGGGGGTAAGTTGGAGTATTATGGTTTGTGGTGTTACTGTGCCATTTGTTATGCTATGTGTGCAAAGGAAATGACTTGGTATCATTGCACTCATCAAGTTGTCTGTTTGCTCTTGTCTGTTTTCTGAGGGTTATTAAGTTGAATTTACAGCAATTAACAGTTAAGATTCATTACTGTAACCCATTTGGAATAATTTAACTCAATATGATTCACTCACTGTGGCTTTTCAACTCATTACCTGTTGTTTGGAAACCAAAATACAGTCACCATCTCTGACAATGAGTGAAAATCTGTCAGACATCCCAAAATCTGATGTTATGTTTTTTGTGTTTTTCCCTCTTTTTTTTAATCTCACTCACGTTTGTGTTTAGGAAAGATGTAATGTGTAATAAATAAAGAATAAATAATTCTTGACCAATTCTTCACTTCTATGCACTTTTCCACAATGGGCCCAGCTATGGTTTGAGGGGTTTGAAGAATAGATGCCAATAGTGTATGGACATGATATATGATATATATATCATATATATATATATATATATATATATATATATATATATATAGGCATATAATCATGCCTAGAAACCACAGTTATAGCATGAACACTTGTGTATCAGGAAGCTAGGATCCCTGCTCTCATAACTGCTCTGACATTCATGCTTCACATGTTCTATCCTCTTTAGCCCAATCCCTTTCAACTCTTTATTTCTCACACATCTTCAACCAGCTTATGGCTTCTTATTAACCTGTTTTCTCACCCTCTCTCAGCTAATCCTTTATTTAACTCTGGCCTACCAACTTTGCATTGATTCTGTGTCCTGTCTAGCTCTCACAGCTTAAGGCTGGGAAAGAAAGCACTAAGTCTCTTTTAAGCTGGGTCATGTGGCCCAACAAAAAAGGCCATATTTAAATGTGACATAAAAAAAGGTAATCATTCCTGACATGTTAAACAGGTGCAACCATTCAGTTTGATTTCAAATACAGATTGATAAATTAACAATAGTGTTATAAATAAGCAAGGTGCCCTAGCATTCATCCCAGAGTCACATTATTCTCTCCACATTCTGGTAAAGTGAATCTAATGTCTGAGTTACAGTGACCATCACACAGAGACCAATATGATACCTCCACATTACCAATTGTTTGAATTTTCATCTAGGAGGTGATAAATGCCCTCAAACAGACATGGCACGTCTACTGTTTTCTGTGCGCTTCTTGTCAGCAGCCAATAAGGAACAACACTTTCCACCTGGAAGATGGAGAACCATACTGTGAACAAGGTGAGTGATGATGAAAAGAATGGGGTTTCATTCATCAGTGAATAGAAAAACATAACTAGAATTCTGGTATGAATTGACATCAAGTTTTTATTTCAATCAGATACTGCCAGAACTGTGTAGAATGTCTTTTTATCCGTAAAAGTGCGATGTTGACTTACAAGCTATTTTCTCTCAGTTGCAATGTTTGTTGCACTGTCCTTCAGAAACTCAGTGTAGAATACTAAAGATTAAATGGTCTTACCATTTACTGTTAACCATTGTTGTTGTGTGCTATATATCTCTGTCTCTAAAAGACTTCTACAGTTTGTTTGGGACTGGCTGCCATGGCTGTGAGTTCCCCATTGAGGCTGGAGACAAGTTCCTGGAGGCCCTCGGTTACACCTGGCATGACACCTGCTTTGTTTGTGCTGTAAGTGAAAGTCACAGACAGATATTACAGTAAATTCAGTTAATCGCAGCATAACACATTTGCTTCTAATTCCATTTCTCCTTTTGAGCATTGAAGACTTCCATTTGCTATTTGAACAATGCATTTGAACAATGAGTAGATAAAAAATGCTGGAATAGGCAGAAACATGCACACTCCACACAAACCTATGCAAAATCAAAGTCAAGAGTAACCTTTATGCGTGTGTTTGTGTGTGTGTGTGTGTGCATGTGTGCATGCGTGCATGTATGCTTGTGTGTGTGTGCTTGTGTATCTTGTGTGTTTTTCCTCAGGTATGCTGCACCAATCTGGAAGGCCAGACCTTCTTCTCCAAGAAAGACAAACCTCTTTGCAAGAAGCATGCTCACACACTGAAGATATGAATCTTGGAATATTTTCACTGTTTTTGCCATACATACTCTTTTGCTTAGTGGGTGGGGAGGCCTCTTAGATCATGCAACAATAACACTCAAAAGACACTCATGTCAGTCTAGTGGATACTTACGTCACAATAAGGGATATGCTGTCACGTATGCAAATGTGAACTTACTCTTGTCCAGTGATTCAGACGCATTGAAAAATATAAGCTACTTTTTCTATTGTGATTCCTAATATAAGCAACAACATATATTGCATTAAAGATTACTGTTTTAAGTTTGGATTTGATTTTCATCAAAGGTGAATGGAGCAGCTGCGTTTTGCTTAATTTTCATCTAGGTTTTCTTTGCTCAGAAGTAGACAGTTTGCCAAATTGCAGTGTATGTCTACTATCACTAGGAATTAGTGAGAATTTATCCTGAGTTTCCCAGAAGCATGCTGGTCATGAGATCATTGTATTATGTGCCAACCTGTTAAATTACCATACACTATACATGCATTATATCATCTATAAATCTATGTACATACCCAAACTACTGATATGAATATGGAGAGAGAATGGTACTGGACATTCAACAGGTGTCAAATTTTTATAACCTGACCAGCAGCAAAATATATGTACATCAAAAAACATCCAAAATGTGCTTCTTTTAATTGTTTTAATGCCGGCTGGCCTAAATGTCTGAGGTGATGGTGAAACATGTTGCCTTCCATTAATTTGATCTTTTTCTCTATTATTTTAACAATTATACAGTATGTGTGTGTGTGTGTGTGTGTGTGTGTGTGTGTGTGTGTGTGTGTGTGTGTAAAGCTGCTCACAAGTGTTTTTGAGCAGTAAAGCATTTGAGAGAAATGGTCTTATGTGTTTTTATGGAGGGTGTAACTGGCCATAAATATGTATAATACAGCAATACATATAACATATAATGGATTGGCAAATATTGACGATTGCATATTGGCAGAAATGTTCTATGCTGAGTGCCATAAAATTGCATCAATCATATTCATATTTTTTATTTATTTTGCCTAATGTTATTTTATGTATCTAGTCTTAGAATTGCATTCATTTCTCGTTGATTCTCTCCTCCGTATGCCCATAAAGGTGAGCGGGCTGTATAAGATCTATCTTATATTTTTTATAGAAAGGAGAAAAGCCTTATCTGAAAATGTGTATTTAATTGTTTGGCTAATTGGGTTTTTGCTGTTGGGAATGGTTGCAGTTTAGTTTCTTCTGTGTTTTGAATATCTCACTTGACTTTCCACAAACAAAGCCATCATGTTAATTTTTTGATATTTTCTTTTCATTGTGGCTGATTAGTACATTGTCTATTTTATTTTGTTTACCTTACACCAGGAAAAATGATAGAATAACTGTTGTTATCTAACATATGCATAATTATTATGAAAGAAATCTAGATTTTTATTGTATGGGACAAAAAGGAGTGAGTACAAAGTACACTGTTAACCAAAACATGATTTAAAAGTTAATTGTCACCTACAAAACTGCAGGACAAAATTGATCTAATGAGTTTAATAAATGATGTACCTTTAAACTCCTGATATAAAGACACAGTGTTTCTTTATCGATATTTGTTTTCAATTTATTACTGTCTTCCCATACCAAAAACACCTGTACTGTACATACATAGAAGAGAGTTGAAGTAGATACTGTGAAGGCAAAGGAGAATGGTTTATATTGAGTCCAATTCAACATCTTCCACACAGTCAAAACAATGGTTCCCTCCACTAACACAATCTGTTTTTCATACATAGAACTAACAAACTAGGGTGATGTAAATATAGAATAACACGGTGCAGTAAACAAACGGGATGTGATTTTTATTCAGAAATTTCTATTGAGTTTTTAGAAGACCAATCAACACACCAAACACTCTCATGGCCACCCACCACTGCCAACATTAACCTCACCAAACCCCTGGGTGAGCGGTGGCAGGTCAGGGTGACCCTTCAGTAATTTATACCACATACTGTTTGGACAAGATGAAAGTTTACATATCATATTGTTTTTTTCATGTTGCATGTGAATGGCTCATCAAGTGGGCCTGTTGATTACAGGCATAGGGGCATGAACTCAGGGGACTCATGGGCCATTGCACCTGTATGCAGTGACTACAAATATACAAAATGATACCAAAGAGAGGAAACATTGATGGAGATGCAGCAACCGCAAATAAGATGAAGAACATAAATATCACTAAACCACCAAAACAAACAAAAAAACAAAATTACCTGACACAGCACACTAAAAAAAGATCGAAAAGAAAGTCTGGAGGTCCAGCATGTGGGGGCTAGTGTCAATTTTGAATGGAATATATACAGCTTATTAGTATGTGAAACAAACGTTACATCTGAGGAGACATTTCAATCAGTATCCTAATGTTTTCAAAACAACTTTTCTTGGTATTAACTCACTTTTCTTCTGTTATAGCTTGTGTTTTATCGTTGACTTGCAGGATACCAGTGGATTTATTATGATTTTTTTCTAAGTAGACTGCGGAGTTTATAATCATTTGGTTGTGTAACATTTGTCAAGCACCAAGTGAAAGAATGTCATGCGGAATCCAGTCAGAGGCAGAAGGAGGCACTTAATCTGCGCTGCTCTGTGGCACTAATCACCTCTCATACAGCCGAGTGCATTTTCGAGGAGCAGCGAGGTTTCGTGTGGGAGATTTGCGACCCTGTGAGTTTGTGTATGAGTAGAGAGACAGAGAGAGAGAGAAAGAGAAAGAGAGGGAGGAAAATACTTCTACTCAGGCGTGGAAACGGACTGCTTCGCATCTGTGCCAGGAGAACCGACTCCTAAAACTTGTCGTCTCCAGAAAACTCCACCGTTTCCTGAGGCGAGTCAACATAAGGGAAGGTGGGTGACACTAAAACACCGTTTTTTGCGTGTTGTGTTTCTAGCTATGCCTTGTGTTGTTATTTTTTTAGTCGTGACTGGTTAGTATCAGCCTGGAAAGTTTGACAGGCGTCTTTCTTATTGTTTGTTGGGTGTTGACAGTCTGCTGCACGTGTGGTTTGAGCTGCATCTGTTAAATCCGACAACTAATCTACAGTATGTTGATAAGAGTTTCACCGACGAGCCCATAGCTTTATATCAACGATGTTTAGTCTACGTGAGTCACTGTGCAGCAGTATTTGCCTATAGGTGGTTTACCTGGATTGTTTGTCCAAAAAGTACATGTAGGCCTGTCTCAAACAGCAGAAGACCTACTGCACCATCTCTCCATCCTAACAATCATTGAAGTAGTGTGAGAGAGATCCTGCATAGGCTATGATCAGTGATTCACCATGACCAGTGCTGTGTAAAAAATGCATAGAGATTTAAAGACTGATTTTTAAAGCTGATGGAAATGCAAGTGAGATACTGAGATAAGTAAATACTATATATGCTGAAAATCTTTATAGCAGAGATTCAGTCATTCAGACCAGTGATATGATATATGCAGATATGATTGTTCCATTTGCAGGAAACCTTAACTGATCCTGATGAAGCCTGTATGTCTTTTTTTTAAATTAAATTTTTATTTAATTTTTTTTTAAGTAAAAATATAGACTGCATCCTCCTATTATCCTATAGTCATAGTAGCTACAATCCCCATACTCAGACTTTAAATCATAAGAAGTTGAAATCCCTCTCTGTCTGGATTCTTTTATTAGGCAGAATATGTCTGCATATTGTAGTAGCAATCATCCCCCCCCCCCCCTTTAATTTTTGAGACTTGGTGAAGTGAGCCCCTTCTTCAAGGGCTCAGAAACAGGAAAAAAAAGAAAGAAAATATAAAATGAACCTCAACACAGCCTCCAGCACTGAATAAGCTACAGCCCCGTATTCCCCATACACCCCACTTATACACACAGGCATGCACACAGTATTCAGCTCTACTTCTGGCTCCAATAACCATGTCCAGGTGTTTGTCAGTGTAGGTTATGACAAAAGTATATCTGTATGTGTGCGCACGAACAAGCACGTCTGAATGTATATCCAGATGGCACAATACCGTGGCTCCAAATCTTACCTCACCTCATCTGAGGGGTCTAAGGGCAGCAACACCAGGGGACCGTGCAGGAAAATACTCAGCAAATATGAATGAGAGGAGCAGAGGTTCACATGTGTGTGTGTTTTCCTTGTCTGTCAATCTGTGTATGCAGTTGTTGAGTCTTCACTGGGAACAGCAGTCTTATTTAGGTCAGTAACACATCATACTAATCTGAGAAACAACCACATTTTCAATTGGCTGTGTAATTGAGTTTCACATAGCAGCTGTAAACAGAGCATTTCTTTCATTTTCTTTGCTTGCATGTGTAGATCCTAGTGTGTGTGTGTGTGGTTGTGTGAGAGAGATACTTAGGAGTTTTAGACATCTCATGATGCAAGGCGAGGTGTCTGAAACATAGTGCTGGAAATTCAGATCACATTGCTGGAGTTTATTCTACGTGCCAAGAATAGCAACTTTGCCAAGAATAAACTCACTGTCTATGTATCTGGAGAAACGATGAGTGGAACATGAAGAGGAAAAGGCTGACAGAGAATATACTCAGTTGATACATTTTCATGTTCACCCATTAGAACAATATTCAGTCTCTATTGGATGCCCTATAACATTTAATTGATCTAAGTTCAAGGCCAAAAATAGTGGTACACCTGAAAAACTCTGGACATGTAATTCCCAATATGAATGCCTTATTTAATGTAGTTAAAAAAAATTGTAGCAATCATAAAGTTAAAAGAAGAGGCTAAAGTGGATGTGACAACAGGATCTGATAAAACGATGATCAGTGATTGCAGATAAAGGATACTTGAAATGTTCAGCAAAAACAAAGATCAAGAAGGAAAAAGCATTTAAGAAGAATAGTTTCAGTATGTTACGTTCTTAACCATTTTCATCTGATATAATGATGGCCGCATGCCAGTTCCCTCTGCCTGTCACGCTTCTCCACTTTCTTAGAAAAATGTAAATGCCTTAAGCGCTTGAAACATATCAAGTCACTGCGTTATTTCTGTACAGGTAAACACATCTATAGAAATGTATTTAATAATGGTAAAGAAAACAAATGTGAACCTGAGGATAGTTTTCTTCTCTAATGTCCAATTTCCTCAACTTACAGATCAAGGTGATAACAATCAGAAAGAGATAAGAGCCTTCACCTTGAGGCTTTTTTCTCAAAGATAACTCTTTTTTTTATTATAACGTCAATGTGGTGATTTATACAAGTTTTACAGGATTTATCTTGAGTTCTGAAACAGATATTCTGATGCTTCTAGCAGAGTTTCCCCAGGCATTGAAATTAGAGCTGAGATAATAAACAACCTTAAAGAGCTTTCAAATAACACCTGAATGTAGGCTGTATGAAATAAAGCAAGCTGCCAAGTTTATCAGCGTGCCTCAAATCTCTGACTGTGTCCTTTTAAAGAGATGGAACAGCACGTACAGAGAAAGGCATTTCCTACTTTTAGGTTTAGGTTCACACAGAACACTATAATCTCCAGCAGCTCTTCACCCACTATTCCTCTGTGAGAATTATACATTTACAAAAAAAAGGGGGCATGTTAGCTTAGTTAGACCACTCCACAGCTTTTCAATTAAAACCTTACAAAGCTATAGTCAATTACTTTCCCTTAAGACATCCTGCTGCTACTTCACAATAAAACTTTAATTTGCTGGAAGACATTTTCTCTGAACTTCTGTTAGCAGCATGTTCTCTCTTGTTTTCTTCTCTGCAGTGAGTTCATTCAGTGTTGGTAGCCAGGTATCTTGCTTAATTGCTGCTGCTTCAGGTTTAGCTATGGCCTTTGGGACACTTTTCCTTCATTTGGAACCCCTAGAAATTGAGAAGATGAGGATACTGTAAAGCCCAGATTGGAAACAATCTTTTAAAGCAGCACATGAGGTCATCATCAGTATGTTGAGTTCTCTCTGTCTAACAGAGCAGCTCCGTGGCTTTCACATGTCTAACAGCAGACGTCATGTTGGATGTGGTGACATTAATTAAGGGTGGATTTGAAGAGATGAATTATTATTTTCTTCACTCACATTTTCCCTTAAGTGATATTCTTCTTATTAATCTCTCAGTGCTGTGAGGTGCTTTTGTATATATTATCTTGAGGAAAAAGCCCATTTAGCATGTACATGTATTCTTGCATTACATGGACATCCTCATTGGCTATGAAATTATGTTCTATTCTTCTCTAAAACCTGGTGTTTAGCAAGCAAGATCCCAAATATGTATGTATGTGTGATCTTTGTCTTCACACACACATGGGTCCCATCAGGTTTCTCGCACTCTGAAGCTGGGATGAGTTAAATATTTGACACTCGACGTTTAAATGGAAGTTTTGATCTATTGCCTGTGCTGCTTTGATATGTTCAAGTGAGTATGTGCTGACACATGCAAGCGCACAAGGCTCAGACACACTTTTTCCACTGAACCTCACTCACACTGTATGTCAGTACATCAAGTTATTTTTAGTAAAAAGAAAATGCATACTCTTCCTGCAAAAGCATATGATGGGTATTTTGAAGGTTTATAAATTATTGAATTGTTTGAAGTTTGGAATATTCCAGTATCACAAAATGCTAAAAACTGGTGTGTACTTTTTAGTGATCAACCAAAAAAGAGCTGCTGCACAATGTCAACCACTAACACCTAGTTTCTCAACATTGTAGTAATCAGGCGTTTATCATGTAAAATGCAGACATTTTATTTGAAATAATAGATTTTTGATCATTTAAGATGATTTTTGTACAGTTCTAATAGTCTAGTCGTTAACCACTTATACATTTACCTTTAGGTATTTTGCAGATGCTTTTATCCAAAGTGACATAAAAGTGAGGTGCAAAATTAAAGATGTACAATTTACTGTTTATTTGTGCCATTATTGTTAGGCAGGCATTGCACTGAAGTGTCCAGTGTCATTTTAAAAAGACTATCTAGTTAAAAAGAGACTTGTTACAGTAGTTGCACAGACATGATAGGATCTGACAGGATATTTCCTTACTGGGCACCACTGTGGTACTGTAAATGAATGATTAGGAAGACACTGATAGAGGCATAGCCTGTTCACACAAGGTCTACCCGGAGGTGAGAGAGAGGGAGACAGAGAGAGATGTGGTGGTAACTTGCAGATGCATGTTTTTATTTGTATTGGACTTTAAGCTATACATTATGCGCCAGAGAAATGCGTCTGCATTTGTGTTTGCACGTATAGTGAAATTATCTGTACTGTCTGTACTTATCAGTTTAATCTTTTCAAAACCAGATCATCCAGCCACACAGTCTCATTATCATAATTTACTGCTCCATTATCTGTTATTTCCCTGCTCCCCCTCAGGGTGGACATTTAAAGCCACAGCCTCTCCTGATCTTATGATGGAGTTATTCTGTCCCTGTGCTCTATAATTCACACAGGGCACGTAGTTCAGTCACTCCTCCTCCGGTGTTCCCCCTGTTCTTTCCTTTGAGTGATGTGACAAAGAGTTGACATCACCATCTTGTAGAAACAACACTTGAAATGTCCCAGGCCTCTGTTTATGAAGACGGCTCTGGGACCTAAGGAGGGGATCATAGTAATCAGCAAATTACTGTGACGAACTTTGATACTGCACTGAGAGCAGCAGGATGATGGTAGAAAACATTTTTAAGTTCTGATTTATTAGTCTGACTAAATGCCCACGGAATCAGTTTGGGCTTGTGTCCCACTGGGCGAATGTTAAAACATACTACCAGCCAGATTCTGATCTCACGATTTGGCTATTTTTCTCTCACTGCGCTCTAATTCACACAGGTCACACAGCTCAGTCACTCCTCTTTAGTTTCTTTTCTCTTCTTTTTTTTGGCATCAGCACCTCCTTTCAGTACTAAACTTCAATATTTGCTTCTGTCATTTTCTTTTGGTTGTATTCATTTCTCTGTAACAGTGCACTTTAGAGTGACTAATAAAAACTGTGATTCTTGATAAGAACAGCTCTAATCACAAACATAAACAGGTTGAGCCCTGAGGATGCCTTTACTCGCATACTGCTTTGCTTTAAACTTTGAGGCTGTGCTTCATTTTGTAGACCGCAGCTTTGTCTTCTTGTGTTTGGTTTGGCTCATTCCTAACCAAGGTAATCACCAGGTCTGTAGTTAACTCAAAGGAAAAACAGAGAAGGAAATGATGGAGTGATGAGAGGGGGACTGAGTGGAGAAACAGGACGTATGAGGAGAGAAAGATAACCATCTGGATCCACTTTAGGACAATTTCATCCCTCCTGCCACCCAAAATCTGAGACCCTCAGTTTTCATGGTTCCTATTTTGTGGTGCCATTCCTTCACTGATGGGAGAAATATCTTTCAATGAGCAAGTGACATTGTTAAGGAAGTGTCTTCACCTCTTGATCTAGACAGGCCCTCACTGCTAAAAGCTTTCATTAGAGCTGCTGCTTTTGTATTTCCTAAATATATGGAAAAATTAGATAATTCAGACTGAGTCATGGTTGACAGGCTTCTCTTTCAAGATGTAAAGAGAGGAGGACAGAGAGAAATGACTTCAAGTTGTGGCTTTGCCAGTTCTTAAGCATGTCTGAGAGGTTGAAGGTCAGACTGAGTGATGGAAAACTCTTGACTTCCTGTTTAAAAGACAGCACATGAGCAGATCTGTGTTCTGCTGCATATTTCAGTGTCAGGAGTCACAACAAAACAGACAAAACCTGACCACCAAGTTTTTGTATTTCTGCGTCCAGTCACAATCAAACTGATAGAGGCAAATGGCCAGGGACAATGTTAAATGAAAAAAAGTATTGTAATTGTTCCATGATTTCAAGGTATCATCTGCACTCTGCACCCTGAGATATGTACGTAGTTGCTTCTTTGTCTTTTGCTCTGTTTCTTTGTCTGCCTCCCTCTCTTTTATTTAGTCTTGAATGACGTGCCCACACGCACACATTTAGGTCTGGAATGATAAATGTCTTTCTTCGATTTGTGAACTTATTATTAAACTAAGACTGTGTTGCTTCTTCTTGTCTTCTTTTTTTTCCTTCTTTGCCTGTCCTCCTCTCCCTCTCTCTCTTTTTCTCTTTCTCTTTCTAAAAGCCCTCCTCTGCCCTACACAGATAAGTAGCAAATGTGCTGCTGCAGATGCGCTGCTTTGTGTCACATCATCGAGACTCTCCTGGCTGGAATTGTGCACACATTGCCTGTGCAGACGCCACCTTTCTATGAAACAAAAATTCATGATGGCCTTGTCAATGTGTTTTCCAAAGTCATTATTCCAGAGTAATTAAATCTGATTGATGCCAAATCAAATTTTTCCCATAAGATACTGAATCTGATGCATGTGAAATCAAATCTTGAGGGGGGCCTGTTTCTTCGCTTACATATCTGGTGGATTTATACATATCCATCTCACAAGGCAATTACCATATCAAGGAGTATCAAGCAGGCCTCTGGGATTCTCTGCAAGTTGATTAATGGCATTGAATCCTTTTATTGATAGTTAGCCAGGGGGGGTATGCACTGATCACTACTGATGAGATGAAAATGAAGAGGATATTTATGATCTAGTCTGATGTATAATTTCCTTAGGGACTAAAAATGCATTTAATTGAAGACTTGTAGAAGGTATAGGGAAAAGTGAGGAGAGTAAAACTTATACATTGGAGTGTGGCAGATGCTGAAGGGGGAGGGCTGTCATTTGTAGATTTAATTAGGTGATATAAAGAAAACAGATGCCTAACACTGAATTAGCTTTGCCAGATCAGGGGGGCAGAAAGATCTAAAATGAGAGAGAAATTTAGAGTAACAGAGTCTAAGAGAGACCAGATGTCTCTAACAAGCCCCTGTAGGTTTCTATCCAAAACACTATCAAGCAAATGACTATGTATTAACTCAGCATCACATACACACACGATTTGAAAAATTACCAGACTGTGAACTCGCACAGGAAGCACTATGCGACAACCACCTACCAGCATCTTTAGGATCACATTCAAGCAGGTGTACGTGCATATACACAAACTTGCAACACATACTCACTAGATTAATATTAAGTGTAATATACTGTGAGCTGTGTTTTTACAAGCCGAAACCCTTGAACCAAGTCCGCTCAGCTTCCTGTGGGTAAAAAACAAAACAAAAAAAACAGTCACCCCAGCAAGCACCCTGCTCTCAAGCAGTGAGACGTGCAGCAGCTGATACTTGTTTTTAAAAGTTAGCTTGTGGGGTTTTCTATGTAGCATATAGTAGCAGATGACACCTGGCAGAATATAAAAAAGGGCACAAATCAGGCTTAAAACATTGTTTTATGGACGTGTCATGTTCTTCTGCCAGATGAACCACCAGGAAAACCCCTTACCTTCTCCAGGACATAAAAGTAAATGTAAAAGTAAAATGTAAAATGTAAAAGTACATGTAAGTTACATGTTTTTGTAAACAATTAAGTTAACTTTGTACTAAGCTATTTACATTATTGTGTCTCATGGTAAACGGGTGACAGAATCGTCATAGCTGCGGTGCGCATCATTGTGAGGCAGCCAGGTGGCTCAATATCAGCAGCAGTCAGAGATCAGGGGCTTTTGACAGATGTCAGCAACTTCGCTTGTTCCTTCTCTGTGTGGATTCTGTGAATCTGCCTTCTCAAATCAAAATAACAGGATTTGTCATTGTAAAACATACCACACGTTTTTTTTTTAATCCCACTAACCACCAAGTGCAAATAATTCTTCATTTGTTCTCTAAACCTTGCTCTCATAGATTTCCTGTTCCTATAGGACAGGCTGCAGCAGGCAGTTTTCGATGTGTTTTCTTTGCTGTGTATGTGTGCAAATTCTCCTAGAGCATCTGTTGCAGCTTTCAGGCACATGTTGTGGGATTAAGGAATTAGCTATAACAAATAGCTTCATGCACACACAGCCTGGCCAACATGCACCAATGTTACAACATAACACCCAGACCACTGCACGCTTCCAGTGTTTTTTCGATTCTTTATAGTGTTATCTTCAGTAATTAAAGTTGCCTTAATCTACATTATAAGGATTTATTAAAGATACGGTTAGGCGTTAGGATTATGAGCTACTGAGTAAAACTTCCCTTAAAAAGGGAACACAATAAAGATCACTGAGTTTTCCAGTGCTGCCCCTGGGTTCAGGTTCTAGCTAATCAACGGTGCACACAGCCGTGACTGTTCTGTTCCAGGGGACTGGAGATGGAGCAGGGGAGGGAAGGAGAGGCTAAACAGGATGAGGGTCCTGCATGTGAGGGGGCCATAAGGGTAGAAGGACTAAGTAACTGCATGTGGTTGCATGATCCGTGTGTGTGTGTGTGTGTGTGTGTGTGTGTGTGTGTGTGTGTGTGTGTGCCACAACAACTGTATTTTTGCCATTCAAAAATCTCCAGATATATATATGTATGTGTGTGTGTGTGTGCAATAAATGTGTAGATGAACAAATTATATCAGCGGTACCAAATCATTTAATAGTGGAGAGTTAACTGAGCTGTGTTTCTGAGGCTGTGCTATAATCACTATCAGATGTCTGGGTGGAGGAGAGGGACAGAGAAAGAGTGTGTGTGTGTGTGTGTGTGTGTGTGTGTAAAGGGGTGGACGGAAACGTGGAGAAAAAGAGACAAAGGCAGAAAATTGATATGGCTGTGATATGTGCATGACAACTAATGCTAATATGATTTCTGATTTTCAAATACTGTATGCTTATTGCCGAACAAATTCTATACACTTTAGATCTTGAAACATGGTGCACCTCTCCACTCAAATATTTGTTAGCATTTCTACTACTTCAACAAACGCCGTATTGTCATTTGGTCTGTAGCATCTTTGTCAGTGTTTTTTTATTTTTTTTTGCCCCCTGTTTTGTATCTACATTGATATGAAATTGAATGCCATTTGCATCTTTACAACTGATTGGTGTCTCTAGTCTGAATCTAGAAACTTGTGGGTGGCATGTTTAGTTTTGCTGCATATAAAGGTGTGTTGCAGCAAGTGAGTGTACAGGCTCTACTTGTATTCAGCGAGGCCGTGTCCTAATCATTGTCAGATGGTGGACAGAGTTCTTGCGTCTGGAGCCATTTACGAGGCCTGTGGCCGCCTGGGGGCGAATGGTGGTGAGGAAAAAAAAAAAATCCACGCAACGAGCCTGTCCTTTGTTGTCTGAGAACGTGTGAGATGGAAAATAGGCAGCGAATAATGGAGGATTAATGGTCAGCCAGCAGATTTTATATGACAAGCTAATGTTTTGTTGAGTAATATTAAAATGTTTGTGTTGGATTATTATTTCAGTTTGAAATGGATCATACTGGAATTCGGAAGGTGGGGGGAAAAAAACACTTGTTGCTGCATGTTCATATATTAAAGTCCTCAACAACCAGCAAATATGACTGACTATTCAGTTAGCAAAACATGTCATATTATTAATGTAGTTTTTATTTAAATCAATACTATATCAATAGTAAATAAACTTGTGTACAGAATTTAGAAAATGACTTCTGATGATCTGCTTCTTTGTGGTGAAATGGAGATTTCCTTGATTGCAAACTCAGTCATGGACTGCATACATTTTCCTTTGCTTGTGATGTTATTGTATGTATTTTTGGTGCCAAGAACTCGACTCGGTTACATGTGATGTTTGACATCTTGTCATTTCACAAAATAGCAAAAGAAAAAAGAAAAAACGGTTTAGGAATGAGGTTCACACTCATAAAATATTAAAACATTCCATTTAACTAAATTTCATATTCTGTTTTAAGATTTAATGAGCTTAGACTGGCACATATAAATGTGAGGAGCTCTGTTGGGTGAACCTCAACTCAACAGATCGGAGAAGGATGTCAAATAAAAAATAAATGGAATATTCAGTGTGCAGCTGGTAAAACAACACAGTTTAAACAATGACTGACTATAACTGCCTGTGTAAAAAAACAAAACAAAAACAACAACGTTGACAATTTTTGAAACATTTCCAGCATCTTTCTTGTATTTCCAAGAGTTACACATGCTAATGTCGGTTTCCATGTTTTACTTTTACTTGTACTGCACTGTTTATCTTCTGTTGTACTTTTCTTTTGTTCATTGAAACAGTTACACTACACTACTCAAATTTCACCTACACAGTCCATAACTTAAGGATATTTGTAAACAACTAACTTCGTCCTTATACATTGTTAAAAACACCACACTATTATTTTTCACAATGACTTGTGTTGGTCTTCCTCACATCTTGGTTGTCCTGAATGCTGAAACCATTTCATATGCCTTTGCAAAAGCATGTAATTAAGAAACAAAAACTTGTTTGCCAGGCCTTCTGCTGCAGGAAATTAAGGATAATCTGGAGGTTTGTGGACGTTCTTTGTTGCCACAAGGCATTTTCAAGGTGAAGTGACTCTCCTTCAAGATTGTTTTTCATCCTGGACGGATTAGTTTTTTTTTTATGTGTCTGCCCTTATTGTGCCCTTGAAGCTGTCCCCTATACCTGTTTTAATATAGTTTGAGCATGCCAGCCAATGGCATCATTCAATTGTCCAACCCCAGTTCATACCATGGGCAAGCTGCTTAGGCTACTGTCATGTTTGACTGTGATTTAAGCACTCAGTGGAAGAAAGTAATACTTTTTAAACCATGTAAACAAGTTAGTTGCAGTAATCTCTACTCTGATTTTTGGCCATAATTGCATTGTCATGTAGAGATCTTAGATTTTCTTCATGTCCCTCTACTTACTTCTTGGACGGCACATGTAGAGCAGGCAGTGAGAGGATCTACTGTATGGAAGTACTGTAAGCAAAAATGTGATGCTATGCACTGTATGTTTTGAAACCAAAGAAGAAATGTTTTGTTGTCCATTATAAGGTCAGTGTTGAATTAAATTTTAAGAATAAAAACACCATTGCATCTTAATAGGAAAGGTTAATGTGCACTGTGTCCTCTGACTTAAAAAATGTGTCCACATTTAGAAGGAATTTCAATTAGTTTGTGCGATTTTCATTTGGAAAACATTTTACTTTCTCATTTATTCGAAACACAAGAAGAAAATTCCCCAGATTACCTCAGGAGCAGAATATGATCTCATGGTCAATCTCCCACCCTGTGGTGTTGGGTACCTGTTTATTGTTTTTGTGTAACAAAGGTAGAAAAGAGAAGACACAAGACGAGATGTTACTTTAACTGCAGCTAATGACGGGTAGGATATTTAGTGATGTGCTTCAGGTTTCAACTGTTGTGATTTTTTTTTACAAGTAAAGGTCCAAGTGCTCATTTATCTAATGAGTGCTACTATTTTAAATCCCAAACTAGCACTTTTAGAAGAAAATATGTTTTTACTGACCCTTTATTTTATGTGTATTCATTTCTATAATGTTAAAAAGCCAATTAATTGTAAGAAACCAAACTAAATAACTACTGCTCCGTGCTGTGTCCCATTGAATCTGTTTAACAACTGAAAATTGATTTTGTACATAACACATTTAAACACAGTGTTGAGGTGAAGAAAGGTTAGAGAGTGAACAGGCGGAAGACATTTGGTAACCTGGCAGGTAAATAGATTTGTTCCTTGTTTCCAGGTGGAGAATGTACTTACTGAGGGGTCTGTGGAGCCATTAATGAGTCATATCCTTCCAACTGCTGTTCTCTATCTCAGACACCTCCTAAAATCCACATCGCACAGGCCTTCACACAGACATATGTACACAGAAAGGCAGCTCTAACCAGTTCATGACTCCATACTGTACTTCACACCTCTGGGGGGTGTTTTCTGGGGAAACACATCACGTCAGTCACACGGTTGATGTTTGTCTGGCAGGTGCAGCCAGCAGGGGTGGGCTGCAGATGATTTACCTTTGACTGGCGGGATGTGCTTCTGGTGAGTCCTTCAGTGGCCTGTCATCAGGTAGCAGAATAAATGGGGATATTTTAAGTAACAAAATCTTGTTCAGAACTTAAAGCGACATACAGACAGACATATGGCAGCTGTAGGGACTTGACCTGTGACCAAATGTAAATGAGGACATTATATGGTAAGCCAAAGTAAAAACTCAAAACATCTGCGGTGTGTGTGTGTGTCTGTGTGTGTCTGTGTGTGTCTGTGTGTGTCTGTGTGTGTCTGTGTGTGTCTGTGTCTGTCTGTGTCTGTCTGTGTCTGTCTGTGTCTGTCTGTGTCTGTCTGTCTGTGTGTGTGTCTGTGTGTCTGTGTGTGTGTGTGTACAGTGCAGTTTTAATTTGACATGCAAGTTAAATGAAATCTGTCTGTGAGCAGGATCTGTTTTCTAGCAGGAGAAAAACGTACTGTGCTCGTTACAAATGATTAAAGTATCAGTCCTGTTCTTGTGCTTCACTGCACTCCCTCTCACTCCCTACTATCTTTTCACTCTCAGGGTCTTCTTTAATACACAATTTACCAGTAACTTCATTTTTCTAATAAGTTGTTTCTTTTCTTAATCCTCTATCAATAATATATTAATATCCAGCTATGAAATTGTATTTTTCTTTAGCAGCCCAAGTTTGTGCTGCTTTTCTGGGAAGTTTCTGGCTTGTAAATGATGTAGATGGTTTTCACTTTAACTTTATGCTGCCAGGTTGCTGTAAATATAATTACAGAGCTGCTGCTGGATGCAGAGTATATCCCTCCCATGAATGTGTGTTAGAGAGAGAGGGGAAAAAAAACTAAGCAAAGGAGAAGGTAAAAGACGGACAACCTGTGCTAAAGCAACACATTTCACAGTGCTATATTGCATGCTATTACTGAAACTAGTTTTACTGAGGTGTGGATCAGTGTTGTTTTAGATTTTAAATTTAGATTTTATTTTTTTTTTACATTGAGTGTATTAGTTTCTCATTAAAAGACCTGGACACTGGGCATCAGAGACACTGCCAAGTAGACTTACAGGTTTAATATAATTGCTGGTGTGCAGTTTTTACAATGTGGGTGGGGTGCATGTGTGTGTTCCTATGTGTGTGAAACGGCTAACAGAAGTGCTTCAGAGCAGTAATGTGTGAGTGTAGGGCAAAAAACCAGGCTCACTGAGTGATTGCCACATTTGCCCATAAGTATGAATCAATCTTCTGTTCAGACATTTTGCTATTTACGGACTCGCATGAATTTGATCATGTGTTTTCTTTTAATGGTTTTCTAGGATTCTCTAAAACCTCTATGGCAGCACTGTTTTACTGGATAGCTCTGCAGATGGTGGCAAGTGGGTGGCATCTCAGCTTGTTGAATGGTCTGAGGTCAGAATAGACCTCATGACAAATTTATCATTAGACAGATATTAATATTGTAGAACAGTAATTTAGAATGAGTAGATATGAATGTGTTACTGTGAAGTCTTTTTTTTTTTCCCTGCCATTTGTAGAATTAATTTCAGTGTTGACTGATTAAACTCTCCAAAACCCCAAAATAAGTAAAGAGCCTGGATATAACTGTGGTTCAGGTGTTCATGTCCATGTAGATTAGAAAAACAGGCTGTGGATTTGTAGGTTTTACCTGTAGTCACAGAAAGACTGAGACCTAAATAGAAGAACACACAGAATGTCTTTTTTGTTTTTTAACCTGATAACATTTACATTTAGTAATTT
The DNA here is from genome assembly GCA_034779795.1 of Ctenopoma multispine. Taxonomy (NCBI): domain Eukaryota; kingdom Metazoa; phylum Chordata; class Actinopteri; order Anabantiformes; family Anabantidae; genus Ctenopoma; species Ctenopoma multispine. The sequence goes on along the minus strand of JAUYWH010000027.1, from coordinate 13,251,468 downwards.
CACACTTTTATTTGAAATGACTTGAAAGTGATGATGAGATTTATGATGTGGAAAGTGTCTGAAGTGTTTATTATATATATATATATATATGTTTCAGTTAGGTGGGGAAAATAGAAGATAAGATGAGATTGATTTCAGATTCTTTACTTCTGCTTATCGTTTAGTGCAAACTCAAACTGCTTTTGTAACTATGAACGGCTGTGTGTGAATGGGTTTATGTACTCATGCATATGATTATTTGTTTATAACTTTGTACCACGGCCAAGCACCACCTGTGCACATCTATGCAAGATCTCGAATAGATGAAATTAAGAGTGTAACACACAGAAATGACACTGCACATGAGAAAATGTGCCTGTGTCTATCTACTCATGTTTCCATTGCAGGCTGCTTATTTACTTCAGTCACTCTACCTGTCAGTTTTTTCATTGGCTATTGTGAAGCAGAAAGAGAAATGACAGTTTGTAGGAACTCACTGAAAGAAGGGATTTAGGCAGTAATCCATCTCACTGATCCTTTTTAGAAACAACCAACTGTCTGGCACGCGGCCTGGCTCTCGCCATGACACGCCAGCTTTTGATACCTGAAGGCCGCACTGTAAACTGAAACCCACAGTGGCATTTTCTGCTTCCCACATACCTCAGATGATACACGAGTTAGATTGAAGCCGTTTGCCTCAGCTGGTAAAATAGTTCTTGCCGAGCTGAGGTGTGTTCTTTAGGATTAATGTACGCTGTAACCCTCAGGTTTATAATTCTGTATGTAGCCCTGGAAATTTTGTCGCACAATACACAATTACTGGAGTTCTTGCAGCTTTGCACATGAGGTCTCTGCCTCATCAATTCCATTCAAAGTATTTATAAAATGTGCGTGCGCCTTGGCAGCAGCTCTGGTAGAGACGGGTGTGTGGGTGGGGGGGTGGGGGGGTCTTCTCTTTTTCTACGTTAGCGGTGCACAGCAACGAACTCTGGTGCTAACAAACATGAGCGACTCAACTCTGTAAAGCATTGTAGCACTTCATAAAGTTCAGTGTTCAAGTCTGGTGGAGCAAAGAAAACAACTTGTTTCAAAATCCCTGCGTCTATGCAGCGTTTTGGATAACGATCACTCTGCTTCTTTCCTTCCCTTTCGCCTTTTAGGCTTTATATATATGTATATATATAATTTCTTGTTGTTTTGAATTTCACTTTTATGTCATGTGCTAACAGCTTTTTAAAGATTTGGCGCAAGAATGTTCATACTTGATTTGTTCTGTTACATGTTTCACTGTTCAGGTCAGGTCAAGCAGAAACTGATTATTTTGTTTTGAGAACATGTAGCATAAACTTTAAACTTTCTCATCAAACTGGAGTAGGTTGTAGGTTATATCAGCCTATCTTATCCAAACATTACCCACATTTTTTATCCATCTTCACACTGAGATTCAGGTTTTGCCACGAGTTGATAATCAGTGTTAGTTCAGCCTGTTTTGAAATGATTACTCACTGTCTTTGGTGCAGAGTTGCTGCCACAAAAGACAAGTGAGTAATTAATCTTAAAATCTTAGATTCTTGTTTAAGTCAAGCCGGTGCATGGATTTATTATCTTTTTCTTAATGTATGTAACAGTGACGCTCATTCGTTATCTTATATCTTCCCTCAGCTATGCAAACAAAGCAATGTTTTATTTTTCTATCTCTCTGTGTGACATTTTAAAGACATATCTGACCATACATTTCCTTTTAATCAGGATGAAGACTCTTCCCTGTCATTATTATTATTAAAGCATGGAGAGCTTTGGGCCCCAGAGGAAAATTGTACTGGAGCTGTGTGTGAGCTAAAAGAAGTATTACCCTGGACTTTTTTGACACACTGCAATTACCAAATGTCATTTCTTTGTCAGGACTGAATGGTACCTTTTTATTTCAGTAAAAGTAGTTATAATATTAATTTCTTTTTCCACTGCTTGTGGTTTGAGAGATGTATTAAAGTTTGTAGAGCATTGATTTATGCACAATCTGGCCTTTTTAACACCTAATATGAATTGACCTCTTTGTCTAATGGTGGTACTGACTAAGGAGGATAACACATGCAGAAAAGGCCACTGAGACACACACACACACACACACACACACACACACACACACACACACACACACACACACACACACACACACACACACCCACAGACACACACACACACACATATACGTAAGGCTGGAGTGGTTTATAGGGTGGCAATAAAAAGAAATGTTGTGTGAAATGAATCCAATGTGAGTTACAGTGTTAAAGAGGCTGTGTTTTCTTAGAGATGAAGAAATGGACCCGCCCAGAGTGTCACATTTATATAAGGAATTTTTATTTGAGTTTAATTTTCCAACTCCACAGGTGGGAATCTGTTCAAGCTGATCCCCCAATCACAAGAACTGATAAAATGTGCAGTCCTTGGTCTGTGACCTGTGTCTGCATTACAGCAAACACAATGCTATAAAAGTTGTATATGTATTTATTTAACTTGATATATAAAATATAACATGAGATTGATGAAGGCAGCTCTGCATGAAGAAAAGTTAACTCTAAGTTATAGCTGAGGATTTTATAGGACTTTGAGGAAACCTGTAGCATTTGATACTCTTGGTTATAGTAGCTATTTTTTTGTAATTTAAAAATATTGCAGATATACAGAGTAATGAAAGCATGGAGACATCTGGGTACAATTTGTTTGCGTAGATACTTTTTTATCTGTGTGGGTGTATTTTACATTAACCATAATGTGAGTATCTGTTTTTTATACAGGACACTCTGTACTGTCTGACGTGTGTGTGTGTGTGTGTTTGTGTACGCAGGCATTGTGGAGCTGTGTGACCGCCCCCATCTGTGAAACTCATCTTGCATCAGCCCTCATTTACAAGTAAGACTAAAAATTAATGCACAAGGTACATACTGCAAGATCTCTTGGGAGATTGATTGTATTGTGTATGACACATAAACATTTCATAGGGGAAACATTTAATTAAATCAATGACCTAAAACTGGAGAAAAGTTGGAAAATCAGTAAAACATACTAAAGCATATGGATTATCTGGTTATTGTAAGAAAGTTTTTTGATGATCGACTATTTTAGTTCACTATGGACTAGGTCTACAAGAGCAAATTATGTTGGAACCATTTTACTACTTTCTCAGCAAAAACTTGATTTTGGAGCAAACTGCACTAACCAAAATAGCCCACATTGTGCAGCTACAGTATATCCCAGCAGGAGGAGGATGGCAGTGAAGAGAGACAATCTCACATTGCGTGTTTCTCTGAAAACCAAACTTGCCAAGAGCAACATGTAGATAGTGACACCATATCCTTCATAAATTGCTGATATTTTTGACTTTTCCTAAAATATCTATGAGCTGTAAAGGCTCCATTGTAGCCTGCACGATAATTGGTATTCTACTACTTGTTCTTTTTCCCTCAAGCACATTCTCTATGGGCAGACATACAACAAACATAAGAGATATTAAGAACATACAACCCCAGAATCATGAGCATCGCATGTTTGCAAATATAGATGTTTCCCGTAACCTTAGCCTACACTAACAAGTGATTTAGCCTCAGTTGTATTATATTAGTATTAGTATCTGGGAGAATTTTATAATGACTGCATGGTCAGCTACAACACCTTAGGAAGTCTGTGAGGTCTTAAAGCACTATGAACTGAAGCCTGTCTTTTGAGTACCTCTGTGACGCATAGTCACGCCCTTTACAAGCAACATACTGTGCTGGCTTTCCTCTTGAACCACAGACTCAAAGTACACCAATAGCTTATTATACACTGTGATAGTGTGACAAATATGCACAAGAATAAAACAAATAGAAAGGGGGCAAATCCTTTTTTTTTTACAGCACCGTACATACAACTGAATAATTTCTCATTTTCTATGTAATGCAGCACATTTTAGTTTGTATACCAAGTAGTCTTTAACAGATTGTAGAGGAAATACTGCTTTGTAATGTCTCTATTAAATATCAACCTCTTGAGTGTGAGAGCCTTGTTTTAGCAGACCCATTAATGCTGTAACATGACAGTGTTTTCACGAGCACACATCACGTAAGCCCCAGCACACTCAAGAACACACTTGTACCACACAGAGGAAAATGTACATTTGAACCCCCCATTCACACACGCAGGTGTGCTGGGAACAGCATCTTTCAACATCACTGCAGAGTGGAGAAGCAGTGCAAAGTGTGTGTGTGTGTGTGTGTGTGTGTGTGTGTGTGTGTGTGTGTGTGTGTGTGTGTGTGTCGGTTGAATTGAAGAGGGAAGTAGCTGTTGGTGAGGTCATGAACTTGTAAATGGAAAAGCTTCCTTGTTCTTTTCCATTACATCCCACTCTTCTGTTGTGCATTTGCTGTAGATACCAAGCAGATTGTCCATATATATTTCTTCAATGAATAAAGGCTCTTATTCCCATTATTCCTCTGCAGGCAGAGACAACCTAAAGTATGTGAGTTTGTGGTGTAATTTTTACAGGTTATTGACATTAGTGTAGCTGCAAATGGTGATTACATTTTTTATTAGGAAGTGTAACACTGAGATCTCAAAATGAGTAAAGATGGTTGAAAAAATGTGAGTTTAAGTAGACATGGCAGTTACTATTCATGTATGTTATTACTATTTGGATGGAATTATTTTACAGTAAACACCATGGAAAAGACTGAAACATATAAAATCAAAATTTCACATGACAATGAATGATGTTTGTCCCCAAGGGGGCACCATACTTTAGCAATCAAGAGATAATTCAGTTCAAAAGATTGTAAGACTTTTTTTCTCTCCTAAAAGTCTTTTTTACATGTCAACTAAAGGAGCTTCAGATGTTTTGGTCCTCCACACAAGTCAGTGTAAGTGAATTGTAGTCAAGCGTTTACTGACTTTTAGGCACGCAGTAAAGACATTATAAGGTTCCACTGAGTTGCTCAAGCCAAGGTTTTATCAGACAGATCTCAAGTGCTGCTCACTCGTCGCTGTGTGTGAGCTGCTGTGTGGATGTTTTTTCTGGAAGCGCAGTTGTTCTCGCTGCCACACGTTTTCTTTGTCTCTTTTTCACCTTGTCTCTCTTTTCCTTCTCTCATACACACAAACAGCTGTCCATTTGCCTCAGCAGCCCATTGGCCTTCAGCAGCAGAAAGTACTTAGTGGTCTAAAAGAGGGAGCAGTAGGCTTTGCTATAATCCTTGTTTGGGTTAGAATAGACTCCTAAATAAACTGCTGCAATGGGACACCACTGTTTACCAGCAATGAGAGGACTGTGTTCAAAGTGTAGCAGTGTTCTCTGTAGTCATTCAACTGTGATGAGCCAAAACAGAGAGAACACTGGCCTGTGTACTGCAGTGATGAAAGTGAGGAGTAAACAGTGTGTTGCTTTTCACAAAAAAAAAAAATCATGAATTAGATTTTTGTTGGTGTGTGGAACTTGCTCGTTTTAGACCATAACGCTGCTGATAACAGTTTTAGTACAACATATAGTGAGTGTCCAAAATAAGAGCTGAAAACAAACTATTTACTTCTAAACATCATTCAAATCTGAATAATTGTTTGTTCTCTTATCTACTTTATATTTTATAGCAAAGAAACAGGACAAATGTGGTTTATGTACAAATGTGTCAGATAATCTGGGACATTTGCAGATGGCTGTATGTTAAAGTTACAGTATAATTCATTTCTGTATTTAGTTTCAGTCACTTCACTTTTCTGGACTCTACTTTTTGTGTAAAGGTTTGAACGCAAGCTTGATCTCCTTGGTGCACTGCTCTTAAATTTATATAACGTTGTAATATATGTTATGTGGCATATTGGCATCCTCATTATGTACGGCGATTAAAGAAATTATCAGGTATGTCAGTGCAGACAGATTTTGACTGCTGTTTAAGCATCAGTTATGTGTCCCCTAAATCTTCTCTACAGTAAAAGGGGAAAAAAAGAAGAGCAGTGAAAATGCATAACGTACATACCAAGCCCACAGGTTTTGTGTACATGACCCCCACCTCCATCGTCTCAGTGCACATATACACTGAATATAGACTGCAACTCACACACTACTGACCTTGAGGCTGTTAGCGGTGCTGATGTTTGTTTGGACAGTACTTCAATTCCTCAGACTCCTGCGAGGACACATGGCTTGGCATCAAAGAAAATAATTTCTTCCTGGGCGACGCTGAGAGCTCCAGTGTTTATTCTAAAAGGCTGACTGTCTCACTGTTTGTGTTTCTGTCTGTCTGTGCCAGTCTTCATGCCTGTCTGTGTGATTACCTGCATTTGACTTTTTGTTTGCCTCCCAGCGCAATATCAGCACAACTCGTCGTTCTTTAGATGAGTTCATTTTATTTAGCTTTGGCAATAAAAAGAAAAGTTGTTCCATTGTAGAGAAAGAGGAACCGTGGACTTCAATGGGAAAGCATTTATTTCTTTTGGCATGTATATGATGTTGTCAGCCCACCGGTAATGTTGAGTGACTGGATTTGGCCAATTTGTCCGTGCTTTTCACTTGAAGGCCATTTAGTGAAAATTAGTGATTGCCCCATTTTCTCTCTATTTTAAACAAATTCTGTTTTGTTTAGCAGCACTTATTGAAACCACAGCCAGCTGAAATATTATAGAAACACATAGTTGGTCTTTGTGGTTTGGAATGTTTTCCACCTGTCTCTCATAACTCATTCATTGTTCATCTTCACACTGCAAGTCTGGTCAGGATGAAGGGATTTGTTCTTTGGTTCCTGGCTATGGATCAACTTGTTTAAGAAACACTCACAAGAGCAGATGAGAAGCAGAACAATAGGGCATGTGAACTGTGGTACAAGAACTGGAGTCAGTCTGTTCAGTATAGAGTTAAAACCTTTTGATGGCAACAGAGGTGCAACATGAATACTAATTAAGTTAATGTCTCTCGAAAGAAACCAACCTAAAAGTCATACTGTGGGATCTACATGTAATCGTCTGATTGTCTTGTCACAGGAAGATCACCAAGCTGTGATTCACTAGAGTGTCATTTATTTGCATGGCTAGCTGTGAGGTTTTCCCCTTGGGCATGTGTTTTTTGTTTTGATGTCCTCTACTGCAGCCTGATGAATGGCCACATGGAGAGCCAGGGGGTAGAAGGGGAGGGGGGGGGGGGGAGTTGCTTTGGACATGTTAAAAGACACCTGTGGGGCTTTGAGGGGCCTCTGCATGATGGACGGGTTCCGCTTCAGGTGGCAGTAATTTCTCTAAGTCATGGGGAGGGTCAGTGGGATCGGATTTTGTGTGTGTGGACGTATGTTTGTGGGCTGTAAGCGTATACGTGTATCGTGCTTAGTTTCCTAACTACATTGTGTCTGTTTGTGTTGGGTTTTGTTTCTTTATTGCAAATTAAAAATGAGTAAATGCGAGTTTGCATATGCATTTGTATTTGTTTGGACAACTTCCCTGTAAACACATAATGTGTGCATGTGTGCATACAGACTTATCTCTCAAACAGTAATGGCTTTTAATACCACCAGGAACACCACACAGATCGTGACAGAGTCTCACCCACAACTAATGATTATGTAAATACGATAACCATCTGAAGACATGATTGTGTGTGTGTGGGTGTCCTGTCTAATATACTTCTCTCTCTCTTATCATATGGGGATCAGCTGTTAGACAAATGTGGCATTGTTGAAGGTTGAGATAGAGCCAAATGCGTGCATGCATGTGTGTTTGGGTATGTGAAGTTGCACTTTACTAGGCCTCACCTGTTCTCTACACCTGATACTGAGCTGGACCAATGGACCTGGAGAGCCCCAGGTATCTTAGATGAGAAGACTGGAGCTTGTTATTAAATGTCATAGGCCGATCTTCTAGAATAACCAATAATGTTAAAACGACTACCTCGACCTCTACACGTGCACACACACACACACACACACACACACACACACACACACACACACACACACACACACACACACACACACACACAGACGGACTGCTGGTCTGTGCATGGAAAATAAAAGGATCCATATAGAAGGACACTTCTATATGGACACAGCAGGCAAACATTGTTTGCAAGGAACCAAGTTGACTGATCCAGAGATGTGTTCATGGTGGGAAGAACTGACTAATTGCAATCATTCACACACCAAACTCTGTCCAAAATAATGCAGATTGACACGGAATCTATTAGTGCACAGTTTCTGACAGGCTTGGAAAATCACTTTTGTGCAACAGTTATATAAAATACAGACATTCTGAGGTAGTTTAAATGCAGTTTAGATAATGTTTAGTCAGCCTTAAAATGCTGTAATTAAGTGCTAAAATGCCAACATTCCTGCAGCTGTACCTGAAGGACACAGTTTATTAGTACAAATCAGTACAGAGGTATTAATTTATGCTCAACACACACACACACACACACACACACACACACACACACACACACACACACACACGCTCAAGGGTCTTTTTGTGCTTTTCAGAGAATAATTATAAGATTGATTTGCAGTGAATGACTTGTGCTGTTGGTGATACCTTAACCAATTTAACTAAATGTTCCCTGTGCATACCCTTGTCCTTGGCTATATTGAACTGCAGTTAAAGGTGGTTTTAATGAATAAATAATAATAATTTTCGAATTTATAATAATCAAATTAAATTTTCAAATGATCTGAACGTAACTGAAAAGGAGTAGCTTACCAGTGTTTTAGTTGTTTAGTTGTGCAATAGAATATTATTATTAATTTGGAATTTAAGCAGAAAGATTGCAATCCTAACCCAAAGTAATGAATATAATTCTGAAAACTAAGGTATTTAATACATTCATCTAAATTGCAGTTTATTTGCTAAACACATTATCCATCAGAACTTTTATTACATTTGACAGTTCAGCAACGTTGGCTAACTCACATACAATTCTACCACCTACCTCTATAATTGCTGATTGCACAGTTCCTTAACAGGTCTGTAAAGAGTCTGCAGCTGCAGGGTTAGATAAAAGACATAAAGGCCTGGATGTCCTGTAATTTTCTACTCCTTAATTCAGACAAAACTGAGGTTATTATATTTGGA
>JAUYWH010000027.1:13149041-13235676 GCA_034779795.1 Ctenopoma multispine | reverse complement strand
TTAGGTGGACGGCCTTGTCTTGGTAAGTTTACAGTTGTGCCATACTTTTCTGAATTTCTCTGAATTTCTGAATGATCACTTGAACAGTGCTCCGTGGGATGTGCAAAGCTGGTTTTACAAAGTATTGACTCAGGGGGCTGAATAATTACGCACACCCCACTGTTATTTATTTGTAAAAAATATTTGGAATCATGTATGACTTTCGTTCCACTTCTCACGTGTACACCACTTTGTATTGATCTTTCACGTGGAATTCCAATAGAATTGATTCACGTTTGTGGCTGTAATGTGACAAAATGTGGAAAAGTTCAAGGGGGTCGGGTACTTTCGCAAGGCACTGTATATAAATAGTCTGGCCAAAACATTAGGAAAACCTTTTAATATAATGCACTTTGGTATGACTCCACCACCCCCTATGACCTTAATAATAATTAAAAATAATTATTATATTAGAAAGCGGGAACACTCCCAAATGACAGCTATGCAATGGGGTGATTCCATACGAAGAAGTTGTTTGACTTGACATGTTGAGGGTACCATGGTAAGGGTATAAAGAGTTAAAACTTTCATACTGCTCTGCTGACCACGTTGAGCAGAAAACATTCATACTGTATCTGGTTCACTCAAACTGTTTTTTTTTCAAAGAGTAAGCTACTCTAACTTGGTGACAAACAACAAATAAATCAATTTGTCAAAGAATAAATTATTCATTGGAGGACTGCTCATGGATAGCTGAAGTTAAAGAACAAACAGGAACACAAAGCTCTAGACATAAGTTTAGATAGAGGGTACCAGCAACAGATAGGAGACTCAGAGTCATCGCTTGGTTTTGGCCTGCCTTGCCAACAGAGAGAAACATGGCAGTGCCCGTCGCACGATTGTAGTACTTAATGGACTGGTTTGGCACAGCATGCTTAAAAGGCAAGATAAAAAACTAAACAGACTTTATTCCCCGAACCAGTACAACTGTTAAAATGTCTTAATGAGGCACTGAAATCCAGCAATCATTCAACATTGTTATTAATCGGCAAGATATTGTGCATGACGCACAGATAACGCCAACCCTCAAAGTTTCACCAAACCCTAATGAGAGCTTTGTGTGACAGATGGAGCGATAGTCAGGGGCCTGTCATTGTGACATTGTGGTGGGTGTCTGCAGATCGTGATCCTTAGTTATTTGGTAAGCTGTTGTGGATTTATGAATCAGAAAAGTAGGCAGGCAAAGATCCCACAGTGCAGGTGGGACAGCTTGCTCTCTCTTTCAGCTCCCACTCAGGAAGTGGCTGCCACACGACTCTTTTGTCTTCTGTGAACTGTTCTGTTAACTTAACAGCACATTTTGAACATTCCAACCTTTTGGTCAGTCTGTTTCCTTTTTTAACAACCAACACCACCTCATAATTTATTTAGAAAACCACAAATACTCAAATTGAGACTTTTATATCGGATGTTATTTCACCCTATTTGTACTTTTAGGGTATACCTATTAGGTATATAATAAAACAATAAAGAAATATTTATGGTATCATGATAACAGAGGTGAATATCTTAGTTCTGTTGATCCTCACCCTAACCACACCTTTCCCTGTGAATTATTTTATGGTGGTTGTAAAGTGATATAGTGACTGGTTTCACAATGACAATAACAAGCTTTAAAGCCCATTGACAGTCTATCATTAGGCCTTTATTAGGTTTAAATAGTTTGACACTTACTATGGTGTGTTTGTGTTGTGTGTACACGCTTATATACTCGTCACACATTGTATATACATTGTAAGGAACAGTTTGAGATTTAGATCACCAAAGTGAGGATATTTTGGCTGGTGTTTATTTTGTCACACCCCTTTAAAGGACATTTTGAGGGTAAAGACTTGTTTAAAGTTAAGCACTGAATTATGTTTTGTTGAATTTTAGAGATGGAGTGTGGAGATTGCTGGCTTTTAGGTGAGTCATTATAAGATCTGTAATATACATTTAAGAAAGGATCCATTTGTGAGGAAACAAGTGATAGACTTTCTTGTTGTCAATCCCAGGAATGCACAGGCTGGTCTTCCTGCTCTTGGGGAAGAAGAAGACTAATTAATTATTTTTTTATTCATTCTCCTTTGTGTGTTACATTTTGACTCCTGTCTTCACTTTTAGCTCTTCCATCCTTTGCCATGTTTGTGAGAAAGAATTTTCCAGCAGTGGTGCAAAGGGACCTTTCTCCAGAGGTGAAAGGTCAATCAAGAACAAATCAGTGTTGAGGTCAGAGGTGGACCTGACAGACTTCTTCTCCGTCAACGCTTCATCGTCATGCCTCTCCTCACGCTATGTGCTATCCCTTGTTTTTCTCATTTCTCTCATCAATCCCATGAGTTGTTGGATAGGTTGTGGTGGGTTTGCTTGTAAAAGATGTATCAGTGGACTTAGTGGTAAAAAGGTTCATATGTGCCATCCTTTACTATGACACTTTTTATTCACTTCATCCTTTACACATTCCTCTTGGACCAGTTTTTCATGCACTCCCTACTTGCATCCACCCATAAATCTACTGCTCCAAGCCCCCTACACACAGTTTTCAGTGATTTACATTGAAGTACAAAAGTGATTTTATGATCTGTTTGAAGAGAATATATTCTAGCTGTATTGGCTCATCTGTGGTTTATAACTAAACCAAAACAATACTTCCGTGCACATTACTCCACACTATACGTGCTTCCGGTAAGCAGAGAAGTTCAAATGGACAGTTAGAAGAAGAGGAGCATTCCTGTAGCCCTTGTACATCTCACACGTATCTACAACCCTACTCCCATACACATGTTCTTTCATTCTTTCTTTGTGTCTCTGCTTCTACAGACCATTCAAACAGAAAGGATTGCTATGTAAATGCACCAGTGAATAGGAGTGAATGGACAGGCTTAAAGCAGATTATGTTAAACTGCTTGTTAGTTTAAAGATACACAGTAGTGAATGAATGGGGATTAGCAGATGTGCACACTGGCACAGAGGTGTTTCCTTAAAATGGATTTAATCCCCTGTCTGTTAGTCAGTTCACACATCAAATAAAGGTATAAATGCCTCTAAAAGAGAACCAGGAAAAGATGTTTTTATAATTATTCTGCGCATAGTGGAAGTCTCGAAGCAGAGATATATTTTAACAGATAACAGATTTGTCTGGAGGTGAAGGCTCAGGTATGCAAAGTCAATTTAGTTGAGTACATGTAACTAAGGGGAGATACTTAGTGGTATCTGACTAACTTTTTTTTTTTATTTTAAGTTTGATGTCTTCAGCCCAATTTTATTTATCTTTGGTCTTTGTCCATGCTATTCCCCTCCTCTCTCTGAACTTCCTCACTTCACCCCAAAAGGTCGCCATCACCATTTTTTATACCTCAGACAATCATCAGTTTTCTCTGATCCATTTTTTTCTGTTTTCTCATCAGCAACATTTTATTTACTATTTCCTTTCTCTTTTAGTTTTACCCCTCACCCTTGGCTTTTGACAAACTCAGCCTTTTAGCATTGGCCCAGAATGAGGGTGATACTATGAAAGAATATTGTGAGCGATTGTGTGTGCGCCTGGAGCACCAACTTACAATACCTTTAAATAACTGTTTTAAAGGGTCATTCCTCAATCTGCATATGACATCCTGTCTTCCAGCAAATCACAACAGGCATTCATTATACTCTAACACACAAACTCACACTCTTGCACACACACGCACACAGCTTCACAGCTAGTGGGGATTGGGGGGCAATGCTGTCACAGCTTTTAAAAGGCTTCCCGTGGTTAGACATGCTTGAAATGACATTCTGGTTCACTGGAGGAGGGGAGTGGGAAAAGGAGTGAAAAGGAGTGGAGGAGAGAAAGACAGGAGTGGAGGGGGAGGGTGCAGTGAGCCTGAGTTAAATAAAATAAATTAAAAGAAAAACATGTGATGTGAAGGAGAAAGGTGAGCGTGACCTAAGGGGGCAGTGTAAAAAAGTCAGAAGATGAAGGAAATGAGATGATAGAAACCTCAACTCTAATTGTGACACTTTTTATCATGTTCATATAGGACTAGCACTCTTATACAGAGAATGTTTCTGTTTAGTTTGTTTTCATAAACATCAGCATTTTGACCACGTTAGGTGTTTCACATAAGGAAAGAGAGAGAGAGAAGGAACTCTGAAATCCAAGAGGTATGATTTTAAGGGATTGTGTAAAGGAAACATTTTGAAACTCCTGGATAAACTGATAATATGAGATGCATCGCCAAAATACCCAGCAAAAAGTACCATTCATGAGTCACTAATTCATTTTCATCTTGATGCAACGTTGGCATAATTCTGTGGTGCCCACTGCTCAGCTTGCTTTGAACCGATACCGTATATTAGTTCCTACTGACACAAATTTGACATGAACATCACTTACTGTATGTTGCGTTTCATGTGCAAAAGGGGCTTCAGAGGTGGAGAATATGAGGGGAGTTGACCAGGGCAGGACTGTTTATTTTTTCCTCTCATCAAGGAGCGAGGGAGCCAGGATGCCTATTGTTTGTCACTAATGAACAATGTGAACGAGTGTGAGAAAAAAAAGAGGTGCAAAGAAAAGTGGTGGCTACAAATGAGACTGATTAACGTGAAAGCAAAAAGTGTTTCCCACATTCATTTGACCTAAAAACCAGCATTTTGTGTAAGATAACATAGGTGCTTGTGTTTCAGGCCTGCAGTGCTTTTTACTAAAGGCAAAGTCTTCTCAGCATACTCAGAAGTTTGTCTACTTGGTATACAGCAATCACCTTACGGCCAAGAGGATAGCTCTAAAAGGGAAATGGTCTATTAGGGTGTCTCAACCCATTTATTTATTAGCTCCAGGCTGGGGTGATGTAATCTCTAACAGTTCCTTCGAAGTGTCTCTGCCAGCTACCTGATACGTTAATAGCACACTGCCCTGTGAAGAGGTTTTAGAAGAGTTTTTCTTTTTAACCTAGGTTATTTTTATTTTCATATCAAAAACATAATCACAAATTTTACTGGTAAAATAGTTTTGCATAGTCCTGTTCCTCTCTGTTTTTGAACTCAGGCTTAAGGTCATCACCTCAGGCTCAAAGCATCAGTCACAAAGACGTGTTATACTGAAGTTTAGCCTCTTCCCGTTTATCAAACAATTTGACATACTTGAAGTAGGACTTAGCCTCCTAATTACTGTGCCACTTGGGCTGCTGGTGACATCATGCTGTTGCTTTGGATTAGAGCTTGTGATACATTCTCTAAACTTACTGCTCACATATCCACAGTTGCAGTTTCTAATTAGGACCCAGGCAATTAAAAAATTGTCTGTACAGTATATTGTGTAGCTGTTTTCCAGTTGCTACCTAATTACCTGCAATGAATTAGTTATATACCACTTCTCAAAATGTATTAGAGCTATTTTATTCAGGAATATAATCCACTCTCACCTTGTTGACAGAATTCATGATCAAAATGAAATGAAACAGGTCTCTGTAAACCGTTAGAGCCACAGAATGCCACAGATCCTGCCACTTGTTTTCAATATCCTCCTCACCCTCCTACTTCTTTCCAAACCCCATCATGCTCCTGTCTGCTCCCTGCCCCCGTTTTCTTTCCGCTCATGTCCTCCCTCTCCGAGTATGTGAGTGGGTCAGCCCTCCCTACTAGGCAAGTGAAGTAAACTCCCCCTTTTTTCTTCTCTCTCTCTCTCTCTCTCTCTCTCTCTCAGCTGGGCTGCTACTGTCAGACTGAGTTGGAGGACAATCAACTGTGACTGCTGCTGCCGCTGCTGGTGCGTTAGTGTGGTGTGGACTTTCTCACATTGTGGTGGATACACACACACACACTCACAGATATAGAAGCTTGCATGCCCGACACTCCCCCTACCGCGCTCTCTCTCTTTGGCACATACAAACACACACTCGGAGGGAGAGGCAGTGTGCAAGTAGCGGATCCTGTGGCGTGGAGTGTACTGAAGAGAGGAGAAAAGAGCAGCAGAGCGGCAGACTCTACCATGCCAGTGCAGGGAGAAAGACTGTGCTGTCTCTCTCTCTGTCTCTGGAGCCAGAGTCCTCTACTATTGCTTGGACTGTTTTGTCTTCATGCACAAGCACACGGTAAGTTACTGTAAACTTTCTCTACTTGCTGTTACCTTCATCCTTACTTTTGCTTTTACTCAGCTATGTTAAGAACCTGTTCTGCTACAATTTATCAAATGTTTGGAAATGTTCTTTTTACACTTTGCAGATTTAGTTGCGAGGTCTGCAGTGTTGTTCTCCCTACGCTGTCTTTCAGCGTTTTGAAAACATTTATTGGTTACATGTGAATGTTACTTTTGAAAAGTTGCACCTTTAATCTGTGCTCTGGTATGCGATGTGAGACTGTGAGGAATCTGCTGCAAAATGTAGCAACTGATAGAGACACAATCCAAAGTTAAAGACATGTACTGTATGATGTTGTTCTACATCAAGAAATCATTTATGTTTAATTTTACATCTACATCACAGAAATATGTTGCATTTTATATTATGTGAAATTCAGTTACATATGTTAAAAGTGTATTTGGGGTATATTGTCATACAGTGACACCGTTACCGTTAGCTGCATCAGCCACTTTGTCTGTGACCATGTTTGGTATCTGGAGTGTGATTGGCGAGGTGTTAGAGAGAGAACATGTCAGATTTAATAGTGGTTATGTTTAGTGCCCTGATGTGTGAGTCTCTGTTTCTGCTTTGATTCTACTGAATATACATTTCACCACAGTTGTGAAGAATATCTCACAATTATTGACTCAAAAATATCAGAAGGAATTTAAATGAAAACGTGTCTATCGTTCATTATAAATACTTGTACTGTTTCTTAGTGGGTAATTCTCTTTCTTTTTATTGCTGTTCTATTTAAATTCTTTGGAGATTGTCTCAGCTGGTAGCCCTGAAGTTAAGCCAGCAAAGGCTCATAGCTCATACTCTATGTGCTGAGGTCGTTCTGCGACCTCTGGCTGCATTTCATCCTCTCTTTCTCGTCCATCTTTCCTGTCATTGTCACAGAAACACCTATCCAGTCTTTCCTCCCTTGGGGCCCATGCTAAGTTACCCCCTGCTTTTGATTTATTCATTTTGCTTTTAGATAATGTTTTACAATTTAAAACCAAGCATAGGAAGGAATATTACCTGGTTTTACTGTCATAAACATTTAAGCATTTATGCTGCACACGTAACCGCACATGGACAAATATAAAAATCTCTTGAATGATTGATTGAGATTTGTAGTAAACATGACATTGATATGATATTAATAAACACATGGTGAAATTATCACTTATATATTTTCAACCAAAACTGAAAAATTACAACTTTCAGTACTTACTGTAGAAGTAAAATTCACGGCAGAGCTGCTGTATTGGATTGCAATAGATTGTACCAGCGTACCTAATAAACAACATGAAGTTGGGCCTCTAATAAGTTTTTTTGTGTTTGTGTTGTACTCCTAGGAAGTGTTTCACTTGTCTAAATCTTTTGGTTGTCAAAGTTAAATCAGATGTGCTCAGTGCAACAGTTCCAAACTGTCGAAACTGTATTCAAATAGTATTTCGCCCGAGGCCTGTAAGCAACAGCCTGATTCATTGGTTGACACCTAGATGATAGATTGGACCAGCAACAAGCTCATTCATTGTTTGACACACAGATGATTGATTTTTCTCGCAATAGATTTAGCTGTGACTCAATGGGCAAATATTTGTTTTCTGAAAATCTCTAGGACAGAGGTGCAGTGGGTAGAGAGATTTTATTTATCGAATTACAGTATCTGTACGTGGTGTTTTCTTTCTCTGTCTGCCCTTTCCTCACTGTGTTTTCACTGTTTCTACTTTATGAAAAGCACATGGATGCTTGGTAGACTGACAGGAGGTCTAGACTTGGTCAGCTAGTGTTTCCTGGCCCTATAGCCAACAGGTGAACTGGAGTCATTACAGGTCTTAGACAGACAGTAGACAGCTACAGTGTTGTGTCTGCATGAAGGTCACAATTAGCCCTGCAGCATGTCAAGGCCATTGTTTCTGCAGCAAATGGATAAAGGACGATGTGTTCATTATTCTTCAAGGAGAAAGAGGAGCTTAGGGAATGCACACACTTTAGAAATCACACACACAAATATTCTGTGACCTTCCACCTACGCCAGGCTGCAGCTTTCAATGTGAGTTCTGGGAAGTGAGGAGTGAGTGTGATAGCTTACATTTCATTGTCCTTGGTGGAAGTAAGCACTGCTGTATCAGTTTTCACAGTCAAAGCTCTGCCAGTTGCTTTGCTTTTGTCACCAACAACTAATGAGAACGCTGTTTCACTCTGCTGAATTTTAGGTTTTGTTTTAACAGAATAAAACAGCCACCCAGTTTTAGCTCAAATAATCTCTTCACACATGTTGTTGTTTAAGTCTGTGTTTTCCAACTTCTGAAAATGTATCGTACAATTCTTCAAATAGGATTTCATAGTTATCTGTTTTTAATCTACGTAAAGTTGTTGGCAAAATCTACTTTATCCCTTTCTCTCTGTTTGTTAGTATGCATCACTGAACACCTGCTTGCTGATTTCAGGTTTCAATTAGCTGATGTTTCCTTTACTTCTTTAGTCCAAAAACGATTTCCATGGTTTAAAAGAGACCAGTTGTAGAAAAGACAAGACATACAATTATTACAAATATTGTCTAACTTTAATTTATTAATACCCAAAGCATTCAGTTAGCCTGTGGAAAAATGCCGCTTGTGTTGGTCCTCAGCTCTCAAGTAGTCATTGACAAAATTTCTGTGGAGAGCTGATTGAGACATTTCTGAGTTTTGAGAAAATAGAAACTGAAGGCGTGAGAGCTGACTCACTGTTTCAGACTGCTAGTAGCATTTTCTGTTTCTCAGTCTCAAACCTTCCTCACATGATGTGTTGAGTTCCATCACTGCAAACTGATACCATATTAGAACTACTGATGTGCGGGCTGTAGAGCTGAGGCACAGAGGTAAGATGCCGTTTGTTGAAAACTAATTGTTGGCCTCCCGAAGTGAACTCACACCTTAGGTTCAACCTAAGGGCCAGGGACAAAGCAATATATATACTTATGATTGTCTTTATGTTTGAAGGACACGGATGACAAAGTCATCATGAAATGACCTCTAAAGGGTGGTGGTGGGGGGAGGGGGTGTGAGGAGAGTTTAGAGAGTTTAGGACTGAGGGGTATTACATCCTGTAATGGATACAGATCCAGTAACTTCTATCCCAGTCAGATTACCGGTCTGGCCCTGACTTCTTAAGACACAGCTGGAGCAGGGGGAGTGTGTGTGTGTGTGTGTCAGTTTTTTTTTTCAATACATAACCATAGTCTGTCTTAGGTATAGTAAAGTTTGAATTTGTTATAGTTACATATAGTCATAGTTACGATATGCAAAAACAGATATATCATAAAATTAAATTTAAACGTTTTATTAATGTATCAGACAGCAGCCCTTCAGACCATGTTTCAGTCGTCTCCTTAATGATTAGAACAAAAATGTAGTACCTTTCAGTTCACATGTCGAAGTGTCCCTGGACAAAACACTGAACTCCAACATTATTACTCTTCACTATAATAATCCAAGACAGGTTATGTTTACTTATTCTTATACACCTATGTGCTGGAGCTGATGTTTTGGTTTGTTGCTGTAGTTTGTATAGCTTCTGTACAGTGCTTGTTGTGAAGCATGTGTCCTGATCCTCACTGTGTGACTTAAGAGCTCTCGGCACAGCAGAGTACAACACAATACAGTGATGGACGGATAACAGGTGAAGCAAGGCAGAACAGAGCAAAGCTGGCTGTCACAGCCACAGTGTGCTGGGACTATAAGGGCTTAGGGTTTTCCATGCACTTGCTCTCTCCCCAGTCATACCCACACCTCCACCCGCTCTCAGGCCCTGGAACATTTTTTTTGGGTGTTGAAGGGTGAGTAGGCAGAGGGAGAGTCATGTTGCTCATTGTTTGTGGCAAATGGCTTTGTGTTGAGAGTCACTTAATGTCAGAGATATTCAGTATAGACGAAAGAGGTGGAATTGTCAAGAAAAGGAGACATGAAATGAAGGGCAAAAAGAGAAAGGAGCTATACATAGGGATTAGGATTAGGATGACTAAAAAGTGTGATTTACAACTTTACCCAGATTTTTTATATTGCTTTATTGCCTGAAGTTTAATCTGAACTCATATTCTAGGTTCATCTTCTAGTGAGAGTTTTTCAGGTGACATTTGGTCTTACTGGCTTATTAAGTGATGCTGCAGTGGTTTGTATAAAGCAAAAATAAACCAACTCATGATTTTCGTGTTTTATTCCAAAAGTGCAGTGTATTAATTAATCATGGAGAAGGACAGAGAAAAAAAGAGTGTGAAAAAGGATGAATGAGTCTGCTACTTTAAATGTGGTAAACTGAAAAATAAAGACATTTGTAGGCTGTAATTTAAGGTCATTTGTTGATGCCATGATGCCCACTTGCCGAAATGGCTTTGCAATAGAGACAATCATCATACGCTGTAATAGGTACCTAATGGGTGTCCAGATGGGAGTGGATGTTCTGTGTGTGTGTGTGTGTGTGTGTGTGTGTGTGTGTGTGTGTGTGTGACCAAGTCTAGTTGCAGCATGTTTGTCCAGTGAGATAATACAGAGGAGGTCTGGAGCCAGTGGTGGGTGATATGTGACTTAGTTAATGGGAAGCTAATCACACAGAGGAGACAGTGGGACGCATACAACTGTAAACACACATATTCTTCCACAAACACACTTGTGCACAAAGCAGGAGCTCACTGACACTGATACATGTAGACATTTATTCTTGTCATGGACGTTACACGACTGTACAATGCATGGCACACACATCATACACTGCTAATATGCTTGCCCAGGACATACAAACACACTCACCAACACGCACACACACACACAATCATAACGTATATGCATATACACACAAAGGCCGTAAATGGCAGGAAGGTGGTGGTTTAAGCCTGTGGAGATGACTGAGACGTCACAGACCAGAACTCTGGGAAATAAACACATGGCAGCTGTAATGTTAACACCATCAACCCTCCTTCTACACAGAAACGCACACAAACTAAAAACATCCACACACACTTTCTTCACTCCCACAGACACATGGCAAGGCACTCACCTACACACAGACTTGCCTGTTCTCATTCTCAGTGACTGGTGTCTCAAATTCATATTCTGTTCATTTATCTTTCAGCCCCAGCCATCAGTGTCAGGAGCTATAAGTTCTTTATGACAATGATGGTGTGTGTAAGTCACAGAGTGAGTATTTAACTAACTGACAGTGTTTTGATCGCCCTTAGTGAGGGCTGGATGTGTCCTGAAAGAGAGACTATAGTTTCTGGTATCATATTACAAACCCCTTACAGTTGCATGTTCAGTGGAATTGGTAGCTATACCGCTGATTTATATGCATGTTGTATGTGGGAACCTGTGGAGACATACTAAATATCCATGATATTAATCCAGTCAGAATGGATTTGTGAAGGTTCAACCCGTTCGTAGTGTCAATAACACGTGACTGTAGATAGAGGGATGTAGCAAAAGGAAACATTTAATGTTCAAAGGATTCAGAGTCTAAAATACCTTCTGAGACTCAGTGGAGGTACGTAAGTATCAAGTCAAGCCTATAGTCAGGAGATGACTGCATAGAAGTATTTGCCACCACAGTTCAGGAACGAATAGGATGCAAATTGTTATGGAAAAAAGGGGCGTGGTAATATGCCTATGGAAATTCTCATCGAGAATCTCTAATCGAATATCTCAAAGGTCAAAGTCGCAGTCAAATGGACCTTTCTATATGGTCTAAGCAAATATTCTCCATTTATTAAGAGGCTTAATCACTTTTGGATCATATAAAGTGATGGTTGGTTGGTTCAGTGCATACAGAGAAACAAGATTTTTCATGTTATAACTATAATCTTAAACACCAGCTTGTGACAAGGTGGTGTATTATTTACAATTGTCGAACACATTAGCAAAAACAAAGTTCTTACACTCTCAGTATATGTTCATGTCTCAAACCAACCTGCGTGCTACCACACATCATTCCAGTAATGATCTTGAGGACTGAGCAGCATGACCTGGGTTACTGTGAACCACATAAACGACTTCCTCAAACTCTTATCTTAATCAGAACGTTCATTTTATATAAACCATTTGGGTGCATACCAGTTGAACAAAGTTAAACTTGTGGGCTGAATATTTGAATTACTATTTAATTTCAGTCAACAGTCTCCCATTACTGAAATGTTTCTTGTCCTTTATGTGATTCTGTCTGGCACAGTGTATTTAAAGTTTGCCTGTCACTTGCAGTATTTATTTAAAGAAATCATAAAGCTGATGTATTTGAAGTGAACCAATTTCTCAGCTTGCTGTGTTTGTGTTCCTGCATATGGTGTTGATCATAAGATGATATAACGTTTGTTTGAGATAACTAAGAAAGTTTGATTGCAGTAGTGTCCAGTTTAATATTAAATTATTGTATGACAGTGCAATGTTGAACATATTTATAAAATTGTAGCTCTTTGTAAGTGTGTAAGACAGACAGAAAAAGAAAAGGAGTTGAATCCACAAGGACATAAGAAAAAGGTTACTAGTGTCTCAGCTCTGCTCAGCAAGGTGTCGTTTTACTGTAAATAGTTTAACTTATCTTATTGCATCTCCCAAAAATGCAAAGTATCTCTACTATGTTATTAGTCTATTTCTCAAAACCAACACTCAACTTGTAAGAGTGTGTCTGTGTGTATTTTTAATTGCTTTTACACACAGTGTGGGTTTCTGCGGGGAATGGCAAACTTGATTTGTTATATATTCACCATGGCCAACTATCGACTTGGCAGGCGTGTGGCTATTGTTTATCACTTTATAGATGCGTTTTTTGCATACCACTATGATGGAACAATGAGTCACATGATGATATCATGGGAATAGCATATCCAATATGGAAAAAATAGCTGTGTGTGTGAATTGTAACCTGCTGCTACTTATTACTAATCATTATTCATAGTTCAAGTATGCTACATTTTGTGACAAAACAGATTTTAATGACACAGTATTTACTGTGTAATGATTTTACTTTTAGCCATTCAGATGGTAATGCAGGGTTTTTCTATTTGTTTTAGTTGGTCAATATTTAGTCTTGTTTGTGTGATTTTTAGTTTGCATTTGAAATCTGGATTATTACCACATAGGGAAAATATTCTCAAGGTATGACACACTGTAAGTGCAAAGTATAATCTCCACCAATAGAAACCTAAAACTGAAGAAGTCTGGATTTCAGCTCTGCATTACTGGATATTAGAGAATGCTGTGTTGCAATTGAATATGTATTTAAAGACTGCACTGATATATTACTGTTGTCTCAGCGTCTGTGCATGCTGCGCTTCTCTGTATGCTATTGCACATAGTGAAGCATTAATTTGTGTTGTACACATTTGACTGTTGTATTAAAAGTCTAGGTGTTTTAAGGGATCTGTTGGAGGAACTTCTGGAAGAATATTTGTCTTCGACAGCAATTATTTGAAAAGAGATGTAGAAGGACATCATCCATCTTCTTCGCACACATTCTGGAAAGCACTAACTCTGTATAGCAGTGACGTTTGAACCTTCATCCAGTGAATAAAAATCCTTCAGTGTGCTATTTTAGATTTCAGTGTTTCATGTAAGGTGGGTGACACGGCTGAAACCTTGCATGACAGCATATGTAATATCTTATATCACAATTAACTAAATGACACAGAAAACAAAATTTACGATGCAAATTTTAACAAGTGCCATCAAAAATACTTACAGTACACAGCCCACTGATCCAGCCGGATGCCCAGTGTCTGAATTGATGTGGGCTGCTTTGTGATGAGTAGGAGCCCACAGATGGCCATGAGAAGGAGCAAAGGAGTTTCTGAGATAAAGAGACCAGCTGGTTGCCTTTTCTCTCCTTTCTTTGCTTTGCTCTCTCACACCTCCTTAAAGGACCATTTCATCATGTCCTTGTATTCCAAAGGGAACGCTGAGGGCCTTCTGGAATGAACTCAGAGTTCCGGAATCCTTCTGTATCTGTCACTCATCTTCATGAAAGGGGAGACGCGTGCACACACGCGCGCACACACACACACACACACACATAAACACACATACACACCACTTGTCGCAGTATAAAGCTGGCAGATGACAGCTGTATAACCAGAGAGTGGCACTGGCTCATTACTGCATCATTCATCAGTGTGACATAATGAAGGAATATTTCAAGAGCTGTTGATGATGCTGTTATGTTAGAGGATAAAAGGGCAGAATGCACCTCCAACAGCTTCTCTTATCTCTCACAAATTTAAGAAAAACAAAGTTTTCTTTGTTTTCTAGGATGCATGCAATCACTATTTTGTATCTGCATAACTACTATATTTTGTGATTGGCTAATTCTAAATGTCAAAGTTTGCTTGGTCTATTATGTCCTTTTGTTTTGTTCAACTGCAGGAACTCAGTGTGCTCTTTAGTATGCTTGTGGAGATGCTCGATTAAGCTAGTTGTGTTGTATTTTGAAGAGATACCACCACCCCTTGCTAAATTTCCTTTGCAGATATTACAAGTTGTCATCAAACTTGACGACTTGGCAAGCGTGAAATAACATACCTTCATACAGTCTTTCGCTCTCTCCACGGCTCAAGTCTACCAGCATGCTGTACATGCTGCTAATGCTTGTCATAGCATGGGTTGCAAACATAGGTTAATATGCGAAGCCAATATGCATCAGCCCAATTAGCTTTTTAGGTCATATTGGTGCTTCCCTACTATCAATGTCTTTAGATAAGACACTGAACTCCAGGTTGCTCCTGGTGTTATGTATAACTTATGTAATGGATAAAAGTGTCTGCCAAATGACTAAATGTAAATGTAGTTTTCTGTACCTCAAAATAATGTAACGTTAGATCAAAAAAGGATGTGTAAAAGCGGGAGAGTTTTGTCACAGGAACCATGAACCAGAACATCAACATATTTGAATGTGAGTTCGAGTATAGCCAAAACAACAAGAGAGACGTTCTGAGTTTCCCAGCATCCAGCTTCAAAATGACAAAGTGGGGTTCATTAAGACATTCCTGCACATGTGGAATGGCTCGGCTCATCATAACACTGACAGGAAGGAGAACACTGAGATAAAGCCAGTCACTGAAAGTACATGGAAAATGAGAGAGAGAGAGAGGCTCAGAACTTAAGACAGGCAGAGTTGGAACAGAACAAAAAACCTTTTACCTTCTGTGTTTCTATCGCTGTATAGGCAGCACTGTCAAACACCAGGAAGATGAACTGCTACTTAGGAGGAGTGGAGGGGGGTGAGGGGGGGCAGTGTTGTCAAATGAGTGTATCTTAAGTGGAAAGGGGAGGCAGGTAGTGTTTACATCGGCTCACTGAAAGGGCTTTTCTGGTTGGACTTGTTTAACATGGCCAGGATAACTAATGAGTATGTTCTCTCTCTCTTTCTGCTTCCCTTGGTTTGTCTATCTTCGTCTAAATCTCCTCTCTTCATCTTTCTATCTCATGCAGGATATCCCTCTCCTTCACTTCTCTTCCCTTAGACTATCTAAATATCTGTCTTCTTTCTTTTGTCGTTTTGGTTTGTACAAAGCAGCATCTGTTGAAAAGATTCCTTTAGCTTTTGGGGGCCATGGCTGTTAATTGCGTGTTGACAGTGGCCCCTATATATCCTGCCATCAGGCCTGAAAAAGCCTATAGGGGAGACCTGAAAGGTCATTTTAGTGAAAGAGCTTGAAACAATTATTGTGTCAGTGAAGTGCAGAGAAATTCAGCAAGTTTCAGAGCACAAATCACTTTACATGAGCCATGTTTTGACATCAGTGGTACTTAGCAAGGTTTGGGCCCCCGTTGGTCAGTGCAGTTTTTTCTTTCATTGTTTTCCCCTATAATAGCCAGGACCTCACCACAGGAGCAATATTTTCTTATACCTTATGCTAAAATACTTTTTAAACTCTGATAATGTTGACACTAAATAAACCTTCCTGAATAAATGCTTAATGACTACATTGTAACAAAAATGATAATTAAAAAGGATTATAACCAAAATTATGGTTGAAACTCTGTTGAGCATATAATAACGAATAACTTAGACTTTTTTAATGTGCATCAAACTTTTCATAAAATGTAAATTTGTCTTTGACAGTAGCATAAAAACAACACACAACACTATGCAAAGTATGTACATATCAAGACGAGACAAAGTCAGTGGCTTATTTTCGGCAGACAGTCTTGATCACAGTCCCCATCTGAAAGTTTTCTTTTTTAACCAATCAACGGCATCTGTCAATTCGAACATGCAAATCTTTCTCATCTTTCGCACCAATTGTTTTGCAAATCCACACCCGCAAAGCTAGGTCCTGGAACTGCACGACTCTTACCCGTAGTGTATGCTAACTGCCCTGCTTGTTTTCCAACAATCCCTGCACTTACAGCTTCTGATTGGCTGAACACACCTGATTCAAGGTAATCAACAGTTCCTGTTGTTGATCAACAGCTGTAAGTGTAGGCTCGGTTGGAAAACAAGCAGGGCTGCGACTCTCTAGGACCAGGGTTGCCTACCCCTGAGTTAGACCAATCACTACTCATCCACAATATCAACACAATCTGGCAGTTATATTGTTGGGGTAGGCTGGTGTCAGTATGGGCACTCTGACAGATCTTCAGCTACACAGACTCATACACAGCAAGCTGTGATGCACTGAGTGTTATTCCGACACCTGTTAATTATGGCCATCAGTATAATTAAACCACAATATGAAACCATCAAGTGGTATTAATGTTTTGGCTAATCGCTATATCACTCGCATTAAAACTCACCCAGGCTTCAGGCTGTTTATACTATAATTAGGGCTTACTGAATGACTTATCTGTTAATACTGTACCAGTCAAACACTCACACAGTCAGCTCCAGTTGCAAAGTGACACATTGTTAACCAATTTTGCGCTAATCATCTGTCCACATATTCACTTGCTGTCAGTCAGTTGCACTTTTGATTATGGAATGATAATTAGATGTAATTATAACTGCGCTAGTTGGGGGAAAAACAGTGCTGTTATTTTTACTTCAGTTTTTATTCTCATCATCATTTCACCCACTATTACCTGCATTTACTCAACTTTTACCCATGTCATATTCAATATAAATATTAGTTTTTACCCATTACAAATGATTAAAACCTCAAAATAGTCTTCACAAAGTCCATAACAGCGTAATGAGAGATAAAATAAATGATTAAAATGTGACAAACTACAGTTTTTTGGAAATGACTGACTAAAACTAAATTGAAAATTCCTGAGAAAATTAACACTGATGTATGTGCTAGTTTACACTAAGACATTTTCATTTACTAAATTCTAAATACGGATTCTGTCTTGAAAATAAGATTTGAGGAACTTGCAGACTTTCTTAAGCAGAATATTTACCTTGGTCACGCTCCCTCCCACAGACAGATGATACAGGCTGCTGAATAAAGTGCTCACTAGAAAATTTGGCAGTCAGTGTATCTGAAGTATTGATTGTATTGTAGCCAGACATGAAAGAAGAAGAAAACAACAAAAAAGGAAGAGATAGATCATGATTACCTCTACCTCTCTAATGATTTGGTCACACGCCTGACACTACCAGTGAGATTAGAGAAGAGTGCTGCCTTCGTAACAGTTTTAGGATAATGCAATTTGAATTTGTTAAAAATATGGGTTTGAGCAGCAGGTAATAAAGATAAAATAATAAAGACTATCTGAAAACAAAGAGAACACATTTTGTGCAAGTAACATTTATGAATTAAACAATATTCTTGATTGGTTCAGGATTTTTTTTCTTTTTGCTGTTTATGTCTCTCCCGCTGTCCTTTTTTAAAACATGTACGTACAAACACACACACGCACGCATGCATGCACGCACGCACAAAGAGCACTAGCCAGGAATCCCAGGTGCAGGACGGATGTGAAAGGCTTTGTGTTTTGTCAACAGCACAGCAGCACCTCACATAACAATCCACTGGACTCATGTAGGGATGGCAGGGCAAAGAAAGTGGAAGATGAGAATAAAAAGGGTGGGGTAAGGGTGGAGAAAGATAGAGAGGTTGTGCTACAGTGAAGAGAAATAGGACAAAAAGAGAAAAAAAAAAAGTCTTTGATCAAAGACATGAGTTTGAATAGAGGGAAAAAAAAGCTATGAACTTCAGTTTAAGAGTCCATGCAGAAAAGAGGCAGAGAATGGCTTGAAAAAGAGATATCCAATGAAGAACATGGGAAACGAGAGAGAGATTGGCAATGAGTCAAAGACAAAATGAATGCGCACTAGGGCGTAGGATGGAGTAAGTGATGGGAGGGATGGGGCCAGAGTGAGAGAAAGGGTGGAAAAGGCCAGTGGCCTCTTCTCTGTCCCCTCTGTGTGCTGCTAAACTGCCCACCAGTTCCCCGCAGCTCTGTCACTTCTTGTTTGTTAATCCCCCGTTCTTCTCCCCCTCCTACTCTTCCTCGCTCCCTTTCTCTCAAATCGGTCAATTGTTAATTTGACCCCTTTAAACCCCACTGCCCCTCTCTTGCAGTATTGTCAACACATGAGTGTGTACAAGAGGGACATTTAGAAGGGGAAGTGCTAGATGATAAATGAAAATAAAGGTTTTGAATAATTTCCAGATATAATTATTTATCTACTGAAAATGAAACCCCTATGAATCAATGAGTCAATCTAAAGAGCAAATGACATTTTAAAAACACTTTAATATGCATGTACATTTTGCTTTTATGTGTGCAGTGTTGCATGTGTGTGTAATAGTGT
Organism: Ctenopoma multispine; assembly: GCA_034779795.1. NCBI lineage: Eukaryota > Metazoa > Chordata > Actinopteri > Anabantiformes > Anabantidae > Ctenopoma > Ctenopoma multispine. The sequence continues at coordinate 13,216,840 of JAUYWH010000027.1, read as the reverse complement.
GTATTAGGGAGTGTTAATCCCTGGAGGAGGTTCTTTGATGTTCTGTGGAGGATGATTGCGCTCAGATGAAAGAGAAGATACCACCCATAATCTGACATTTGATTGACAGCAATAACCGCCCTGAAAACATACAACTCATTTAAATGTTTCTATCTAATTTAATTTGTTTTTCAGAGGTGAGGGTTTATATAGATTAACTTCTTATCCAGCCCTCCAGAGCTGTGAAAAAGTATTTGCCACCTTCCGTATTTTTGGATAGCTGAGTTAAATTTCACTTGCCCCACCCAGGCCTGATTACTGCGAGACCTGTTGAATCAAGAAATCACTTAAATAGCTGTCTGGAAAAAAAATGAAGCACGCAAAAAGCAACACATCATGCCACATCTCAACACCTTGATTATCACCAGGACTTTATGGCAAATATTCTGTGGACTGATGAGACATAGTAAAACGTTTTTGGAAGGTTACATCTGCCATAAAACTAACACAGTAGTGATGTGAAAGAATCATTACCCAGTTATTTCAAACACTTCATTGCAGTTGTTCCTACCAAGGGTGGCACAACCAGGCATTGGGTTTAGGGGGCAATAACTGTTTTTGTACATAGGGACAAAAAAGTCAGCATTCTGGATTTATTTTGGTTGCCTTTGTATAACATTAAAATGAGTTTGATTGTCTGTTTAAAGCACTTCACCGCTTGTGGAAATTCAGAATTGACACTAATTTGCAGCTGAAACTGAAACTTGAGAAGTTTAAAGGATCAAGAGTTTTGTTTCAGAGTGAAACTGTTACACAACAGAGACGTATGTAGAAAATAAAGCTGTTAACTTTAAACTGCTGCTGTGATTGACTAAATCAGTTGAGAATGGGCTATACAGTGCAAAAACACAAGCAAAACTCCAGAATATTACATGATTTCAAAGTGTTCACACTTCCACACTACTGGTGGGTCACATTAATGACTAGCCTATACTTCATATACTTCATTAGGACTATCTTCTGAAAAAAGAAATCAGTTTTGTTGCCGTTTAGGACAGGTCCTCAACATGAAAATCTTAAACCCATGAGAAGATTTTTCCAGTACAGCATCAGTCACCTATTCACTTCTGTGAGTAATGCAACTTTTTTCCTTCATTTTCAAATGAAGAAAGTATGTTCTGACCTACAGTAAGTTTTATGCAGTTATAGTGTTTTAAAATTGTAAGAATGTTTTCCTGTCACTTAATGTTTTACTGTACACCACTTTTTCATTATGAGCAGAAGCGAGAAGCATTTACTTAAAAAAAAAAAAAAAAATCCCTGAAACTTGAAAACGACAATGAAAGAGGAAAAAGAAAGCAAATTTGTATCTGCTAGTAGTTTATTTCAGAGAGGAAGAGCTTGTGTTTATTTTGGACCATCTATCAGCGGCAATTTTGCAGCTGTTAAGCATCTGGTCTCAGTGCTCATGCTGGAATGAATGAAAATCTTTAAAGCCATGAAGAAAAGACACTTCCGTGATCCTTTTTTTTCCCTTCAAGTGACAAACAGGTGCCCTATTGAAACAAAATAACTAGGAAATACAACAGCTTTGTCCCAGTCTTAGAGACTGGATCAGTTGTAAGAATAAAAAAAAACATCTGCTGGGAGTGAACACATTTCAAAGTATCGGGTGTTGTTTCTTCTTTTTTCTGTATGTTGCGTGTTTTTGTCTCTCAGCTTTTCTCTTGTCAGTGTTTCACTGCAGTAAGTTAGATTATGTTTCATATCAGTCAGCCAAGCTCATGTGTAATGAATTATGATGTGAATAAGGATTATGCATGCAGTTGGTTTGCCGTCTTGGCTCTGACCTCACACTCCTGCAAACATACACCGGCACAGCAGAGTTTGCAAAGAAAAGATATTAAACCTATCCCCCTGGGCAGCTTACAGAGGAGGCTGGAGACTTGGCTTCTGAAATGCTCGGCAGAAGCAGGGGTAGAGTCACAGTAGTAAAATTGCATAAACTAAAGCATGAAAGTAAAGTATGTGCCATTAAACACAATCAATTTATACTTAAAAGCGTAAAGGAGATATGTGTTACTGCAAATAATTGTGCTTTGGATGCTTTTTTTTTTTTTAGGTTCTTTGTTTATACATTCAGTGATGCTAATAATGCAGGTCTTACTACTGTCTGTGTTGGCCCTGTGCTCATTCAACAGATATATATGTATATATATTTCAGATGTGTACTTTGAACAAGTTCTTTCAATCTCTTCCCTCTTCCCCAGCTAAATCTCTTCTGTCTTTTCTTTCTCTGTGTTTCATAGGCAACATATTGGACAGTATGCTGCTTAGAGCATCCAATAAGGAGGCAGTGGAGAGTGGGAAGGAGACTAGTGGCAGCACAGCTCCTTCATCCTCCCAAAGACTTCTGTGGTGTCACTGCTATCATTATTGCCCAGAAGATTCAACTAATAACACATGCAGGTAAGGACTGGAACAACAAAAAAGTAAGATTTATCATATAACATACTGTACCAGTCAAACGTTTGGACACGCATAGAACAAAATACTAAAATAGCTGTACAGTACATGTATCTGTGTTTATTCATTCACAAAAAGGTTTGATGTGAAGGTTTTTACAAGCTGATGTCGCTGTACTTACCGGAGCCAAACCTTGTTTTCCAGGACGGATGGCTACTGTTTTACAATGGTGGAAGAGGACGGGGGAGTACCGGTCCAGACTGCAGGGTGCCTGGGGTTGGCTGGGTCAGAGTTTCAGTGTCGGGTGTGTAGCCGACTATAACCATTTAACAACCATTTTCTTTGTATCTTATGCGCCAGATCTGTACAAAATTGTAAATTTTAACAAATTACTTGAGGTAGTAATAAAAAAGTAATGATGAAATTGATGAAGATTTTCCTTAATTAATATCTTAATAATTTCTACAAATTAATCACAAAATTTCACAAAACTATAGTTCCTCACATTTGATAAGTGGAACTTGGAATTATCAATAATCTCTTTCAATCTGCTAATCAGTTGATTCTTTTGGAAATAATGTAACCAGTCAATAACTGGCCACATTAAGTATAAAAGGATTTTTAAAAAAGACAGGAAAAAGACATGTATTTCTCTGTCTTCTAGGACACCGGAAACTCACGTCAAAGAAGGTCAATAGAGTGCTGCACAGACCAAGATTACTGCAACAAGTACCTGCATCCTACACTTCCACCGCTGAAACCGCCCCGTAAGTTTGTCTACCTGCTCTCATCCCTCTGTGAGTCACTTTTGCTCATGAAACACACAAAAAAAGATTTTAAAGAATCACTTCCAGTGGGCAGGTGACAGTGTGGTGGTGACAATGATATAGACAGGGCCAAGAACTGTGGCTGGTGGTGTTGCAGCACACAGGATTTGGATGTAGAGATACCATGACATTGTAAAAGACAGTTAAAGTGGGGGAGACAGTGGGTGTTACTGTCAAACTGTCCTGCACGGAGCTCTCCAAACCTACTGGGTGTCAAGAGAATACTGAGGTCTCCACTGTGTACAACACTATACTCTGTGTGAGTGTGAGACTCTTTTTGTGTATGTGACAGACAGTAAGCCTAGATTCCCAGGGAAATCACAAGCCCCAGCAGACACTGAGGGCAGAGTCATCAATCTGAAACCCTATCGTCAGGGATCAGGAAGATAATTCATCGACTAGGCTGATGGCTTCCTCTCACTGTTGACTGGGGCCTTTTGGGGCAAGAGAGAAAATGAAAAATTTATGAGTGAAATATGATTTGTACTTGATTTACTGTACACCAGTTCTTTCGAGTAACGTGTGTGAATGAGTGATTCTTGGTAGATGTTTCTGTCTCCTCCACAAGTTAATTTAATATTATTTTATTATGGATTTTTGAAAGGTTTTACTTTTCTGACATGTTTCTACATACTCTTCTACATACAGTCTATGTATTTTCTCCTTTCATAACCCTTTGTCACATTTTTTATCCTTCCCTCTGTAGTCTATGTAGACGGAAAGATCCACCACATGGTCTTGCTGATCTCCATTACTGTGTGCAGCATTATATCAGCTGCCATTTTTGTCTTCTGGTACTTCAGGTAAATACATATATGTTTATACTTATTATTAAACAGTCCAACATAAACCCACACTCATTTACACACTTTGTTACAGTCCCACTCTTTAGAAACTGCTGTGTGCACTTTTGTCAAAATATTATTATACTGAATAAAAATAATATTTTACAGGTATAAGCGTCAGGAGTCTCGTCCTCGGTACAGTATTGGTCTGGAGCAGGATGAGACCTACATTCCCCCTGGAGAATCTCTGAAGGACTTGATAGAGCAGTCTCAAAGCTCAGGCTCAGGCTCAGGGCTCCCTCTGTTGGTGAGATACCACCATTGCAGACAAGTGCCTGTTACTTCAAAAAGACTCTCAATGGCATCTTGATTGGAAATGAAACTATGAAAACAGTATTTTCTGATTATGTTGGGCCACTCCAATATTCATCTGGGGGTCATTTCCATTTTAAAACCTAATGCAGTAAATGCGCTGAAACATAAAACATAACAGATACTGCAGGTCAGAATGTATTGATGCCCTCATCCAATGCTAAACCTTATTGAAACATTTTCCACCTTTTGCTCTTCTTCAGGTCCAGAGAACAATTGCCAAGCAGATTCAGATGGTGAAACAGATTGGCAAGGGGAGGTATGGAGAGGTGTGGATGGGCAGATGGAGGGGAGAAAAAGTGGCTGTTAAAGTTTTCTTCACCACTGAGGAAGCCAGCTGGTTCAGAGAGACTGAAATCTACCAGACCGTCTTAATGAGACATGAGAACATACTAGGTAATACTAGTTAATCTTTGTGGTGTAAATGTTTGTCTCTGTGCATCTGTCTTTTAATCTATCCCTTTCACAGGGGTTTGATATTGATAGGTGATTAACATTAATGTTAGGTGAACTCTATATCCGAGTTTTGTTGAGAAAAGTAAAAAAACAAACAAATGCATATTAAATAAAAAGAAAAAAAAATCCATTGTTGGAGTTTGAGTATGAACAATATTCTGCACGACACTTCACTCAGCGCCATAACAGATCACTTATTGCCAAGAGACTGTACACCACAACAAATTATAAAGTAGACAGTAACAACCTGCAAACCAAAGCTTGCATAGTTTAACACCAAAAGATGCATTGTAATTAAGTAGTGGGCCAAAAAATCGCCAGTAAACTAGAAGACAGACACTGGATGCTGCCGTGCTTATTACCGCCTTCCAGAGTTGACACCACATGTTTGATTATAAATTTAGCTTTATCTGTAATAGGGTATTAATACAAACTCCATGTATCCACTAAAACGTGTTAAATAGAGTGAGGGTTAATGCTTCCTACAAAGGAAAAACTCATAAAAACTATAGTATAGTTTCTAGTGTTATTAGTAATTAAAAAATTATTATTTTGTCTCATTGACAGCTCCTCTCACATCTGTCATGTAACAACCTACATTAAAGGTACCATACAAACGATTATTTTCTAAATTTGGGATAACATTTAGAAAATCTAGTCTTGTCACTTGGTTGAGTATGAATATTGAGTATATAGTGTGTACTATGAAAAGTTTATGTAATTATTTCATATAAGTGACATTTGCTTTGTCTTATTTTCTAGCTATTCGCAGACCAGTTACGGATCCTCACTTTAAGCTTTCAAGTTTTAAAACAAAAATATTAATTATTAATGATAATTAATTCAAGTTTTAGTCGTCATCAAACTTATATAAATATATATGTATATATTTACAAAATACGATTTATTTTGATCAAAATCATTGTTTTGTATTTTTGTCAAATTAATAAAAGTTTATTTTTAATAAATTATAAAATTTTCTGGAAATTAGGTTTGTACATTTATAATAATGTACACATGGTTGAATTACTTTAAAAAGTAATTTCCACCAATAATGATGAACCACCCTAAAGACAACAGTCTGCACACCATGGATGGTCACAACATGTCCCAAAAGAAAAAAACACGGTAATTTGAAAATTAAAAGTACAGCTCTGCTTGAGTGGTTGAGTGAGCATAACTGATACATCTTCCTAATACAAATTAAAAGCACACACAGACTTAGGTATACATCATATCTGCCATAGTCACTGGAGCAAAGGCCACAGTGAAACCCCTGAGATATGTACCTACAGTTGAACAGTTGCAATATTTCATGGTCAAATTCAGCTCGTGACCTGGAGATTTGCACTGGGAAAAGCTGCTTTGTTGACTGCCTGTTGAACTTATTTCTCTCTCTTTGATCCCTCTCTCCATTTACAGGCTTCATAGCTGCAGATATTAAAGGAACTGGCTCTTGGACCCAACTCTACCTAATCACAGACTACCATGAAAACGGCTCCTTGTACGACTACCTCAAATCAACCACACTAGACAATAAGGCTATGTTACGACTGGCGTACTCCTCTGTATCAGGACTCTGTCACCTCCACACAGAGATCTTTGGCACCCAGGGCAAACCTGCCATTGCTCACAGGGATCTGAAGAGTAAGAACATATTGGTGAAAAGAAATGGGACATGCTGTATAGCTGACCTGGGACTGGCAGTGAAGTTTATCAGGTGTGTGTCACAAGTTTACTTCTCGATTTGAAACCACATTTTGCTGAATTTACACTGGCAAGAAAAAGTGCAGAAACACATACACACTTATGTATTTTTATTACGTTGAGTGATTTCATTCAATCAAATGGTTGTAAATGGATCACAAAAACAAACAATATCCAACAATGTCTTGGTGTTTCCAAACGTTTGCCAGTGTAAACTTTGATAGCAAATTGAAAATGTCCATACACCAGTTATTTTGAATTTCTATTACTTCAAAGGAGTCATAAGGTATTGCTCTTTAAAATAATTTCTTTCATCCCACTCTTCAGTGACACAAATGAGGTGGACATCCCTCCCAACACAAGAGTCGGCACAAAGCGGTACATGCCTCCAGAGGTTCTTGATGAGACTCTGAATAGAAGTCATTTTCAGTCATACATCATGGCCGACATGTACAGCTTTGGGCTCATTCTCTGGGAGATCGCTCGGCGTTGTGTCTCTGGAGGTAAATACAGTAAATAACTTTATAACTATAAATAACTCTTTTTTTTTTTTTGACACAAACAGCTTCTAAAAGGCAGACTGCCATAAAATGTAGACCTCTTTTTTCATGGCTATGTAGTATGAATTTTTAAAAATGGATCTGACAATAGTTCATTTATTGTAGGGATCCTTGAAGAGTACCAGTTGCCGTACCATGAGTTAGTTCCTACAGACCCTTCATATGAAGACATGAGAGAGGTGGTCTGCATCAAGAGACTACGACCGTCCTTTCCAAATCGATGGGCCAGTGATGAGGTAAAATAAATCAAAATATGCATGTGCACATATCAATGCAAAAACACATGCAAATTAATGCCCTTCACACCATAAATCTGTGTCTCCACAGTGTTTGAGACAGATGGGGAAACTGATGACAGAATGCTGGGCGCACAACCCAGCCTCTCGCCTCACAGCCCTACGGGTCAAAAAGACACTTGCCAAGATGTCAGAATCACAGGATATCAAGCTGTGATCGGGCACTGCCAGGTGTGTGCTGACTCACATAGTAAGGGCACTAACAATCACACTGGCTCTGGTCCAGGCTGCACAAGCCTTTTTTTCTGGGAAAAGGAGGTGGGACAGGAAACAAGAAGCTCATTTTGGAGATACCAGGATCACAAACGTTGAGTACAGATGCCAAGAACTCTGTAATCTGATTCCCCTTTTGAAGAAAAAAAAGACTACAGTGGTTTACTAAAACTTAAATTAATAAAAAAAAAACAATCAGTTCTTTTGTGGCACTGTTCTGTCAATCAGAAATTAAAAAATGCCATTTCATACTAGTGTGAGGACTGTAAAACCAGATATAAGTTCCGGTCCAATGCTGCCTTGGAGAACAATACTGACTTGGCACTGTAGCTGCAGATATATGCAAACAGGCTAGTGACCAGTGAGTGGAATATAGTACCTCTGCTTTCTGTGAAAGCTACCCTGCCTGTAGATGAAGGTCTGATTGATAGAACTGATGGGATGTGCTTAAAGGCAACTTATTGCTGCATCACATCTCCTTTCAAATACTGTCACCCCACTACTGGCTTTATATTGTAATTGGTTTAAACACATTTTTGTCCCTCTTTAACGGACTGCTTTTGGTTACCACAACTGACACTATGTGACATGAAAATGTATTTCGAGGCTTTAAAAGTTCTGTTTATGCTGGTAACATTTGTAGACACTGAAGAAAAGGTATACCTGTATTTCTGAGTTGTGATGGGCCATGAAAGCAAAAGTGTATTTTCCATGTAAAACTCGAACTTTAAAACTATATGTGAAAAATAAAGTTTATCTGTTCAAATAAATTCTGGATTGAGGCTCTAAATGCCTCCTGTGTTTCCTTCCTGTGCTGTGGAACTTGCTAATAAAACCTAAGCGAGGAGATGAGTACTTTAGTGATTGAGCAGACAATGCCATCTGTAGGTGCTCCAGTGCAAGTACAGGAACAGAAGTCTACCAATCAATCAAAGTGGAGTGTTAACTGTAGTACTTTACTTGGCAGACGCTTTTTTTCTTGCTTGCTGATGTAATATTATATTACATGTGTGGTATTGTGTTAGTATACTAAAAGTAATTTGCCATAATACGGAGTAGCTTATGATTAGGTATTTTAGGCACCAAGAAGCCTTTTCTCAAGATGTACCAAAGTATTAAATCTAAATGGTCCTAAAAAAATATCCCCAAACTATTACACCACATCAATTACCCTGTGCACATGATAAGGTCACTTTTTCCTTACCCGGCTGCCTTAAGCATGAAATTCGCATGTGAAACAGAGCCACCCTAATAAATCATATGCCACTGTAACAGTGAAATCAAACAGCACTTGAGTCATTTTAAACCTCCATCAAGTGTTGTCTATCTGGCACATTTCATAATTCAGATTCTCACATAATAGTCAACTATGGGGAAGCTTAACCAGCCCTACTACCTCAGCATGAAGTGGTTCTTCAGGTAAATCTAAACCATTTTCAGCATCATCGTTAGAAGGTTGTCTTACTGCTCTGCCATCACAACGGTGTCAAGTGAAATTTCCCCTCAAATGACACTGATTCGCTTTCAGTTTTTGTAGTCTATTTGTGAAAGATTCAATAAAATTACTTTCAGAAGTCCACGTTTTCTCTTTGGTCAAAAATACACAGTGTGACAGATTTTCTTTGTGATATAAATACCTTTTTTATTTAATGCTGTACCTACTGTAGTTGTCTGTGAGAGAAAGTAGTGCTTTTTTTTCCAGTAAAAAGGTTTAACATTCCCCCAATAATATTTCACTCATCCACATGGCTGATGCACAGTTTGTGGTGGCTCAATGAGGTGCATACTAACGAGTCACTTGGCAGTGCCTCTTACTGTTAAGACATGCTCTCCATATTTTCTTTGTTTAAAAAAAAAAAGCGGCATGCCTCATTACAACCCACCAGTGCTGCTGAGCACACAGCATGTTAAACAGTGACACCATAAGGATTTTCTGTTTCAATTTCCTCCCCTTCAGGCTACTTTATCCAACTACTCAGTGAGTCTGAAGCCTGAAAGTGTGAATTTCACAGAATAAATAGGTATAAAATTAAAGTACTGCAAAAAGCGTATATATTCGAGGTCTACAAATTGCATTTCTGACTATTCTCCCCTTATAGTACAAGTTGTGATGGTACAAAATATACATGTAAAATCCTTCTGACATCACCGTTGTTGAAATAAGCCACCAAAGGCACTACTTGTTTCCAGCATTGCTTATAAATATAATTTATTAATTGTCTTAAAAATTCTTTCTTACACTTTGTACAGAAGAGAATTAGAGGAGATAGAGGCGAGCATTGAGCAAGATTGATGAAGCGTGCCAGAATGGACTCAAATGGTAACACTACCTTGCACTAATGAAATCAAATCACTCCTCATATTAAAATAAAAATGCACTTACAAGGACAGCTCTAGTTATAGACTTCTATCATGATCACTGATGCCAAGTTTGCATAGTAGACACTGCTTTTACAAAAAAGGAAAGAAACTTAAATAAAAAAATTGAAACATACAAACTAGTATCTAACCGTACTGCTCTTTTTTTATACTCTGAAATTTGCCAAATATAGCTGACAGTACACAACTGTACACACTGTGAATAGAAAATATTTTTACATACTTTTGTTACTTTCTTCATTTTCACATCATGAAGCATCATCTTCTTCCTCATATGAAAACTTCAGTTTTCAGTCTGCCCTGCTGGTAAATTGTTAGTTTTTTTACTGTATTACTTTGAATTCTGTGTTTGACTCAATCAGAGATGTTGATGGTCACATTGTATGAAACAGACATCATGACCCTTGGGCTTATATTTTGTTCTGAAGCAAACTGAGCTGATGAGTTGATGTTTTAGACTTGTTCCCTTTGACTTCCTTAAATCTGACTTCAGCAGTTACATTTGAAAAAATACTGAACATCCACTCCAAAAACCGTTTTGTAATTTGGTTCATAAGGCTGTCTGAAATCAAAACATTTATCTACTACTGGACGTCTGGTTTTACACCGATACGACAGGTCTGATTCTCAACATGTACATTTCTCAATGACTGAACAGACAGAAATATCTGTGTAAAAAATCAATCTCTCAAGCTTTTCTCCTGTGTGGACAGGCATAAGATGAAATCTGCCATGACCAGGTAAAGATCTGACCTTTTCTACCAGTGTTAACGCAGCCTCTGTCTGCTTTGTTTTGTTTGTATCCTCTTCACTATCTTCTTTACATACCTGATGTTTAGTTTTATATGGCATATCTCCATAGTTCGGAGCAGAAATATCTTAATTCCAGTATGTGACTATTTTACATGTTTTCTTAGTACTGAATGTTCATGTTGTTCTTTACATATTGAATAGAATTTATGTCTCCAGAGGCGTCTGACAAGTAATCAAAAGCCACTAAACATGAGGCTGTTTATCTTTCTCAAAGCGTGAGTATTGACCTTATCATCAGACGCTGTTGACCTGAGTCAATGCATACATTTGAAAGCCAGCCTTGGTTCACAATGTTATTCTGTAAAACACAATATATTATTATATTACACTTCATTTTACATAGGCCCCTTCAGCTGTTATCATGATTTTTTTTTAGCTCTAAATTGCAACTTTTTCAACACACCATATACCATGAATTGGAATGTTAGTTGCCGACAGAACATTGTTTGAGAAAAAGGGAAACGTTTCGCCCCCCATACAGTCCACACCTATAAAAACATTAAAATGGAAAAATAATAATGTTAATGCATATAACATAATAATGATCACTGAACAAAAACATCATGGTAATACAAGGTCATTAGAATAATTATGATAATGTATTTACATGTTTCAGACGATCCAAAAATGTAAACGCTGTTTTTCTTCAAAGGCCACTGGATGGTGCTAGTGACCAACAAAGTCATGGTGGTGATCACAAATAATTCCACATGACCTGATACAATTAACACAACTGAAATCCTATGATGATGGGATGACAAAAATATATACGAAATATATACGCTATATATATTTTAGTAAATCAAAATAAGATAAATCACTCTATTGGGTACATTTAGCAGTAATGGATGATAACAGTTGAATTTAATTCACTATCACTTATCAATACTATGGTACTTTGTATATTACTGTATTTAAAAACACATCATCCCTTTTTGCTTTCTCTCTCTTTGCTTAGATGTTGGACCCTGTTCAGAAACAAGCCCCAACAGTCTACTAGATAGACTCCTGAACTGGAGGCTGTGGTTAACCAAATGTGGTAGCCATGGCTAGAATTCCCCACCCTGCATCACCAAACAACTCCACTCTGGAGAGGAGGAGAGCAGCAGATAGTGTATTAACACTTAAATTTGGCTTGAGATGCATTTGTAGCATTTGAAAATCATCATTTCAGTCCTTTAAAATGGCTTTTGGTGAACCTCCAGTAAGTGCAGAAACATTTTTGCTCCTTCAATTATTTTCCTCAACAAAAATATATACAGTTCTTATAGTAGTAGAGTCTGGAAGTTGAGTCGTGGCGACTGGACTTCTTTCTTGTAAGGTAGAAGGGTTTCGCTCTGCATCCACAGAACTTCGTCAGTCTGAAGGAAGTTGGTTAGTGACAAATTTATCCTCTAGGTTGGTTTCACCTCACACCTGCCTTGAATAGGCTTGTTGAGTGAAAATCCTTCTTCCCCCATTAAGCAGGTTGTTAAGTGTGGCCATCCTGGTGGGGGTGTGAACTGGGCCTTATATTCCTGGGGATGGATGATAGGGCAGCATGGTAGGTTGAAGGTTATGTCTGAGACCTCCACCTCTGTTGAGGGAGGGGTTGTTTATTTGCACATGCAAAGCTTCCCTCACCTTCTCTCAAACCACTTGTCGTCAGTATTCAGTATTTGTATATTTTGGTCCGTAAATGAGTGTCGTTTGTCAATGCATGACGTTCTGTGGATGCAGAGCGAAACGTTTCTGCCTCACAAGAAAGACGTCCAGTTGCCACGAATCAACTTCCAGACAACTTCACCTGGATGACTGAGAATCTTCACAGATATATCAGTAAAGGGATGGCTCCTTTAAAACAAATGATAGTGTATAGCATCTTTGCCTCTTTTATCTATTTATCGTAAGTGAAAAAGTAAAATAAACCTCAAAACAGACAATTTAACAGGTCTGTCACAACCACACACTGCTGAAGTTTTTACTTGCATCCGTCAGGAGTGTAATTCTCTTTGGGCTGGATTTAAAAAACAAAACAAAATTAGAGGCACAAGTTAAATGAAAGTGGATAGAAAGTGCCTTTGATTTACTACATCTAGATGGTTTAATATGTTCATGCATTTTGGACAAAAGCCACAAACTCAATACTTAATATCTAAGAAAAATTTAAACAACGTTTATGATTTATGATTAGCCAAAAAGGGAAAACCTGTTGAGTCTGGCTTGTTTCTGCTCAGGACCCTGGATTGACGGTCACTGTTTATCAAATTCCGATAGCAGGAAATGATCCACACATATGGACAGCAGAATACATAGAGCGTTCCCTAGGAAACGATATAAAGACAACAAACTGTACTGGCAAACATGTACAGCCAAGGCTCACAAGAGGAGAGTGGGATAACTTTGTCTCCCCGCTCTCATTATCTTTTTTCCATTCTGTTCTTACAGATGATCACCTGCCGCTTCTTCCATCATTTTATGTTTATATCCTCCCTCCCTTTTGTAATCAGTTTAGCTTCTCTCTCTGTTTACTGTCTTCTTGCTGAAGAGTCTCTAACTCATTCTCCCCTTTTCTTCAATCTGCCTTCTCTGACTTCTCTATAATCAGTTTAGCTCCTCTCAATTTATGATTCTGTTCCATTCCTACTGAGGTTTTCAAGGTCAGTATCTCTGCTTCTTCTTTTTTTTCTTTTCTTTGCTTGTCTTGGTTCAGTATAAAGTAACAGCAAGACAACAACAACTTGTGTCTTACTGGACAGGGTCTTTTTTTTTTTTAGGCGTGTGTATATTCTGTTTATTCCTGATAGACTCTGCTCGTGTTGTAGGTAAAGTTATCTCACCTTCCCCGTAAATACACACAAAAAGATACATATAGTTCCAGCACCAACTTGCGCACCTCCCATGCTGTCAGTCACCATACTGGCATGATTACTATGGTATTTATCCAGTGCTCAATCACCATGGCGACAACTTTACTTTTGCTCACATCTAATTGGTTCATTGCCCATGCTGCAGTATCCACCGTAGAGAATTCACATGTAATCATGTTCAGAGTTCATTGTCAAGGTAACCACATTGCTTCATCAGTGTTCTGTTGTCATGGAGGCAAGGTTACTGTCATGGCGACCCATCTCTTCCAGTACAGCAGCCAGTTCATTTAGGTCTCCCTCAGGAAAGTGCTGGGCCTCCCATAGATCCAGGATCACACCTGTTGGACTCGACTTGGTGGCAAAGTAGTTCAGGTACCTATAACAATCAAGAATATAATTAAAGATATGTTAAATATGCATCAAAATTGTGCATTCACAAAATGATTTTATACTGAAGCTATAGGCTCGAAAAACTTATTAAATAAATTACTAAATAAATAACTGGCTACAATAATTTTTATAAGGTGATGATATTGTCACCTTGAAAAAACCTTAGATAAAAACTTCAAGTCAAATTGGGAGGTAAAAAATGCTGTAAAACAGGCAAAAAAAAGATGAAAGGTGAACTATTTCTACTTTCCCCTTTAGGCAGTTCAAGTGTGTTTAATTATGAATCAATTATAAGTTAAAATGTAATCAGTCTTTACCTGCTGTAACTGCTCTCTTGACTTATAACCTGACATCTTGTGAAAATGTACTGAAAGCACCTGCTATTAGACAGTAGTAATACCACTACCTGGAAACAACATTGATTAAATAGTGATAGAGATAATATAAATGTAATAAGTGAAGGACTTAACAGCCTAAATGTAATGTGGCAGGTGAATTCAAACAACAAACATAAAATTGAAACAGTATTCACATACAAAATGTGCTAACAACTCTGCAGGGAGAACTGTTTTTATAATAATGGTAAGTACTACAGCCATCTAGAGTCAAGTACACATTGGTTGCAGAGGGGATGTCTGATGCTGAGCCATCTGTGACAACGATCTCAATGCTGCCTTAAAGTGGAAAAGCCGTCAGATTTAAGTCTTATGGGGATAAAAATAAGACTTTCTGTTCCCCTGCAAATCCTGTGATTGTTCTGTTGGCACACTGGTACTTTTTAAACAACCACAAACATGTACATCACTTGTGCTTTCTATCACTCACTCTCTTCCTCCAGAATTTTTCTTTATTTTCTCTCACTCAAATATATCTATCTGCAGTATGGGATAAGGAGAATCCTGCTGCTAAGTGAACTCTATCACTGAGATTCACCTTTTATACCTCTGTTTTTCCACCATTTCTTTCCCAGTTGACCAAAAAGCACACAACCTCCTCAATTGTGTGCTCAGGTTTTGTCATTTACATATACACCGATCAGCCACAACACAGCAAGCTGCAATGAAATGTGTGATCTGCTCACCTATCAATCATGGTAAGCATCACCTTTGCCCATGCTGACCTCTAACCATCACAACATTATAATCACCAGATGGTTTTAAAGTTATGGCTGATCAAGTGTATTGCCATCAAAGTTATGTGGGGAGAGATGAGCAAGTCAAACAGACACAATGTGGCAGTTACAAGAATGGAGATGATAAAATATGGTATTTCCTTGTTAGACTGTTTTAATGTGCACCACTAAAGAGCTGTTTTTAGCAGAAATGTGGAAGTAAACAACACTTTGGCTCTTGTCCATTTTTCTCATTCTGATTGTGAATATTTGGTGGCATATTAACAGACTGAATCATG
This sequence comes from Ctenopoma multispine, assembly GCA_034779795.1. Classification (NCBI taxonomy): domain Eukaryota; kingdom Metazoa; phylum Chordata; class Actinopteri; order Anabantiformes; family Anabantidae; genus Ctenopoma; species Ctenopoma multispine. The sequence goes on along the minus strand of JAUYWH010000027.1, from coordinate 13,201,338 downwards.
AGCTGGCTGCCTGTCGGGACAACAAGGTGCACTTGTGCCCAATTATCCTCTCAATATCTGCCTCTGCTTCGGTAGCTGCTGGTAAATGAACCTCCAGACTGAATCATCGAGACATACATCTGGGGATAGAGATAGTAAGGCTGTTACCTGTGAGTCAGATGCGAATAGAAAATCGCTGCTACAAAAATCTTTACTATTTAGGTACATGGTCCAGCAGTATTGCATTTCACTCAAACTCTACAGGGATCAAGGTTCAAAACACTGAGATGTGTTTAAGTTAAGTGAACAGATTTGTTTTTGTGAATAATGGGACTTCTTTAGATAAGATAAGAATTATTTGATTATACAGTGTTTGGATGTGCACGTCCAATTATATATTTTGGGGCCTAATCAGATAAAATAAGCAACAGAATGAGACTAATACTTAGTCTACACAGACTCGAGTCTTCGTCCACTTCGTCCACTCAGTGTGTCCTGTCAGGACACCTTGATGAGTTGCCATACTATTTTAGAAAAGTTTTTCTGCATAAATCATGCCTCAAACCAAGCAAAATGCCTAAGGCAAGAATGCAGGACATAAATTATAAAAAAAGGCCGTGTGTGTATGCGTGTGTCACCTGTCAAGGTTGAGTTTGTGGGCCAACATTCTCCAGTCATTCCCTCTGGTCTGTGGTGCATCGAGACTGCCACACAGCTTCTGTCTGATGGATAAAGGAATGCGGAAGGCATTAGGCCCCACTAAGGTGGTGATATTACTGGCAGGGTCCATCAGGGATGTGTCTATGCACTGGACCTCCTGGAAAGACAGAGAGAAACTGGTCAAATAAAAAAAAAAAATAATTCTTTTAATTTTAACGAAGTTTAATTAGTGGATACATTTGTTTTCTGCGTATTGTTGCATACTCAGAATACTACAGTATGATGTCTGTTTTGGTTGTCACTCTGATGCCAGCCTTCAGTGTGACCAATTACACAAGTCTCCTAATAAATACAAGAGTCATGAAACACAAAGATCTGCTTCCAAGCCCTCTCTCTCACTCTCCCCGCCGTCGATCTCTGTCTCCTTCTAAACCTTCATCCTGTTAATCTGCCACTCCTGGGCTGAAAGGAGGCTGCAGTCTAATGAATGTGGCTTGGCAGAGGGAAACAACAACCGCCACTGTTGATGTAAATGATTACTATCTACTGTGTCTACTTAGACCCAATTTACAACAGAATGCTCTGTGCTGCTGGAGATTAAATTATTGATGCAAAGAAACATCTCAGTTTGTCTTTCGTAATAATAAATGCTTTAAACCCTCTTTCCATACTTTCAAAACATCCCATGTAAACATAGTAAGTATTTTGTAAAACTGGATCAAACCAATATAAACTGGGCTACAAATTAATAAGGTAAAAAGGTAACACTTCATCCCACGAAAGGGAAATTCAGGTGCCACCAGCAGGAGAGTAATATTAATAATAAAAACATCAGAACAGAATAAATCTAGAGTATAGTACAAAAATACAGAATAGAGCAATATTAGCAGTAATAAAAATAAGAAATAAATAATAAAATAAATTAGGCAGGTGATATACAGTAGATAACAAACTGTGTACTCAGCAACACCAAAATGACAATTAGGAAAATCAGTCTGCAGTTATCTGAGTCACATAAGTTTGTTGGAAGTGACATAGGCCAAAGTCTCAAAGCAGGAACACAGGATCTGCTGGAACGTTCCTCTGGAATAGTAAAAATGTTTAAGCTTTTTGACTGTCAAAGCTACAAATCATGGGAATTCCTCCATCCTACTGCAAGTGTTCCACAAGTTTCAGTAAAAATATCTATCCTTGGCAGAGGGAAACAACAACTGTCACTGTGCCAACCTACCTGGTTAAACAAGGGTTTCTAAAATTCTAAAGTGCAACGCTATCCCCCATGAACACCATGGGAGAATTCAAAGCAGTGGCATTCCAAAAGAAATGTCTGACCTTCGACCAAAACCATACACACACAAACACAACGACATATACTGTACGCATACACACAAGACACACACGTTCAGTGACTTGGCGGCTATATGGGCTAGCAAAATCAAAGGCAAGTTATTCCACTCGTGTTATGTGACCTCAGTATAAATGATTGAGCAGAGTCACAGAACCACAGCAGGAACCCCGAGTGTCTGACAGACAGAGCAAAACTTTTGCAAAAGTGAGTAGAAAGATTTAGAAGGAACCCCCTTCTCTCTCTCTCTCTCTCTCTCTCTCTCTCTCTCTCTCTCTCTCTCACACACACACACACACACACACACACAGTGTGTAACTGTCTTCATTTTTTTTCAGTATATATTTTTTTATCCTGCCTTTAGCCAGTGTGAGTTAAAGCTGTCTTTTACAGTCTTTCTGTATGTACAATGCGCCTGTTTTGCTGTCTGCATGTGAAATATGTAAAATATTACAAACTCACCTCCTCCAGTGTGTTGCTGAGCTGAAAGATCTGCCCCTCTCCTTCCACCTGCCGTACACACAGTTTGCAGCTGATCTCCGTGGTGGCAGAACTCAGCCTCTCTAGGGTAAAGGTACAGTGCAGACTTCTCTGACCTCCACTCCACACCTGATAAAATGGGATCTCCTGAAAAATGCAGACATAATATGCATATTTATGCAAGGTCAGTTTTTAGACGTGTAAATCGCCGGGTCTTCCAAATTAATATATACTGTAATTCTGAAAAAAGACAATAGCTAATGTGACGCCACTCCTACTATCTGATGTTCACCTGATGTTCACCCAGGCTATGAAAGCTTGCTATCCATCTCACCTGATACTTTGCGATGAGTTTGCTCTTCCAGAGTGTGTGTGGCACATCATGGATTGACAGCCTCAGATTATGTGTGCTGTCTTTAAAGTTCAGAGTCTTTGGTTCATCCAGAAGCTTCCCTCCCATCTGGGTCTCCATCTGAAGTACCTCCTACACAACACCCCCATCCCACACACACAAAAAACAAACAAAAACAAAAAAGAACAGCTTCAGTTTTCATCTACAAGTTTGCTTCTACTTAATCTTGCTTAGTGAACCATCTCTTTTTAATGCAGCATTAGAGATGGCAGCAAGCATTTAATATATCTTGCGTAATTACTGCAGACATCACCGGGTTGAATTCTTGAAGGTTGTGTTGAGGAACACAGAAGAACGAAACACTTGAAGTACAAAAGCTTTCATCATATCAACACATTTCAGTAGCTGTGTTCCACTGATTTAAGCACAACTTCTCCCTGCAAACTGCACTGAACTGAACAGAGACATTAAGATGCTCAATTAATAATTTATCACCAGTCAAAGTACTGCTGTTGTGAAAAATTTTTTCTACATTCTTTAATGTAAAACAGTAAAATTAAATCACTTGCATTGACTTTAGAAGATTACCTCCATGCAGTATATTACTTGTGAAAAGACTATATGGAGACGTAAACTTTATTCTGATTATTTAAAATGCTGCAGCACATTTTAGTCTTGATTATCACCACTTGTTTTTCTAACATGTCAAAACAACAGTCAATTGCTTTTTCTCACTCTGTGGTTGTGGTTTTAAAAGATTGTGCAACTACCACCTCACTCAGGGCTGATTCAAAAGATGATGCACTGCACTTAACAACGGCCATTGTTTTCATTTAGTCTCTTAGATTCCAGCAAATGGAAAAAAATAAATCACTTATTGTAAATTGATACTGTTCATTTGAAGTATTTTGTCCATATTGTGAACAGAATGAAGCATTTTGCATTGCTATGCTGCAGTCGTTTCAATAATACATTACAAACACAGCCCTGGGGGAAATTGTGCTCATCCTTTTCAAAATGACTTCTGTATATCAACTAAGCTCACACCAAGAGAGTACTAAGAAAGTATCTGTACCCTATAGACGTACCAGCATGCATAATGGTAAACACACATAGTGATAACATCAACATATCTACAGGCTCTTAAACTGCATATAATTAAATGAACAAATTAACATACACACACACACATTTGATCAGTATGACTTCTGATGCCTCCTACAACCTTTTCAAAATAATCAATTCCTCCTCCCCATCATCTTCCTACACAGCTCTATTGTAGATATACTGCAGAGACTTCCCCTTTGAAACGCCAACCAATCAATTATACTACACAAAGTCTTCATCATTAAAAAGTCAACTCTGAACTTTGTTTTCAACCTACTATTGCTTGTTTGAAATGGTAAAACTGAGTGTGTGCTGGTGTTTGTCTGAGTGTGTACATGGCTGTGTGCCACACTGACACTTGACTTATCACTGCATGCATAAATTATCAATGTTAATCTCCCATATCAGATGGTCCCCCCAGTGCTTTGAATTTGTTTAAATTCTAAAGCATCACTATTCTGACATTGCTTGACCCTGTTTTGTTTACTGCTTCTCAGCTCATTTCCAAAAGACTAGAGGTGAAGAAACTTTGTTTTATAACTTTAGACAGTTACTCTGATTTAAGCTATAACATATTTTAATTCAAATGCAAATTCACAGGGAAAAGCACCGATGGTCCAAGAGAGAACAAAAGTCCACAGAGGACTAAAGAATTCAAAACACTGATTGGGTTTGAGTCATTTAGTTTCAGTACTATACCCAGTGGTGTAGTGGTGTCTTAAGAAGTGGGTATACTGTAAATTTAGCCCCCAATTCTTTTACCGGCCTACACAGTAAAAGAAAAAAAGGGCCCCATTAATAGGGACAGTCTTATATAGTTCCCACTAGAAAGGGACAGTACTATTTACATCTGCTGCCTGACTTTATTCACTAAGGACAAGGATAACTATGAGATTAACAAACTAAAGATGCAGATTTTGCAGATCTGTCTGGTTCATAGATTACAGAGTGATATGCATACATTTTCTTAGTCCATGGGGAAAGCAGATTATTTTGTAAACAGTGTCTTATAATATCTAATCTGTAACAGATAGTGAAGGTCAGAGAGTGACACATTTATAAAATTTTAATGATTTGTCAGTGGCTGTATGCAAAAAAAAAGTACTTGTGGTAAAGAGACACATTTCTTTAATAGTAGATACCTATAACATGAAGCCAACAACTTTTTAGTCAGAGATACATTTATTTTTACAAATTTAAACAGCTGATTTTCTAAATAAAATATTTGGATTTGACCATTCTGAATGTTTACTCACTAACAGAGAGCAATAACAAGTAATGTAATTTTTCATACTTTGGCAATGCATTCTTGTTCCTGTTTCACCTAGTTTCACCTTCACCAACGTTATAAACTCTCCAACACCTGTTAACCTGTTGGGCTGTGGCTGCCTGTCCGGCTGGATAGCAGCAATAATGTAGCATCACGAGGTCGTTTGTTCTGAAAGCCTATTTTTTTGTTTGTATGGTTCGCTTCATTTTAACTATTAACTTGGTTACATTAACTTTTCACGTGAGGACATATTTTGGTGTGTAACAATAGACAGAAAAGTATCCGTAAAGGATATTTTTACCGGTGTAGCAAAGTAACAGCATCTCCCGCCCTACTCTGCCTCTGATTGGCGTAATCCGTTTGTCCCAACCAATCGTTAGTGCTCACAAAGCAGACAATGGTAGAAAAAAACTGACGTGTCTGCAGCACATAAATACGTATCAGCGTGTCAGTGTGGATGTAGACTGTAACAGTATGTGGACTGAAAAGCGCCGTATAACTGCGTATACCCTGTATTACACTGCAGCGTATACCCGTAATAGGGGCATTTAGAAGTGGGTATACGATGTGACGACCTAATAAGAAGTGGGTATACGCCGTATTCCTGCGTATACCCCGGACTACACTACTGACTATACCTTCAGTGCATCCTGTGTGTCATCCAGACAATAGACCCTGATGTGATAGTCCAATGTTGTGCAGGAGATAGGTCCAAAAACAGCCAGTTTGAGCCTCTTGGCAGCTGCCTTGCCGATGGACTGGCCCACCAGGCAGTAAGTCCCCAGTGTCTCTGTTAGGATGTGACATGCCTCAGAGTCCATCTGCACATAGCAGGGGGTCGTGAAGTTTTCCTCTCCCACTACAACAACATCCTGCAGGAACCATACACACACAAAGTCAGACACACTTTAGATGTTCAGAGTGCCATGCTGGGAGTAAGATGGTTGTCTGAGCCTGAAATACTTAAAAATAGAAAACAGATCTTTATTTACACATATTAGCCACAATAATAATAACACCTGATAGTTTCAACATTGTGATGGTCCATAAATATTGTGGTGTTCACATAAGTAGTCTGTATCTACTCTGGGTTACCGCAATAATTTCCTGCTGTCACAGCAAACCGAGCTTTTCCTCTGTTTCACATTAAAACTCCTCCAGGGGCTCAGTGGTTTTCCTACTGTGAGAGTTCTTTTTGAGAAAAGGACAAACAGGAAAAACAAACTATTGTGATCAAAGTAGTGATGATGAGAATGGTATGATTGTGTTCTTGTGCTAAAATGAATAAACAGAGCCACAGTGCAAGTAATCTCGTTTCCAGATATTCGTTTAGGACCTACATTTATATGAATGCCAGCTTCGTTTGAGAATTTAACGGACATTAAGTCACATTCTGTCTGTTAAAATAACACAACTGTAACTGCTTTCTTAATCGTGTCTCCAGGATACAAACAGCTCATGAGAAAGCAAGGTTGTGGTTTACACTCGATGCATGTATGATGTGTGAAGAGCTCTACAAACTATTGTATTATTCCTAAGAAAACAAAACTGGATGCGTTAGAAGGAAATGTTAAGTAAGTGATGCTTTATTACGTTTTAAACATTTTGGCTTGTAGATCAGATTATAAATGTGTTAATGTTGAGCTACTGAAATGAAATGCATGTAAATGTATATTCGGTGGCACATATGTATTCTGAGAGTAAATCAAGGTGACCCTTGACACTTGTTCTGGGCTATGAACCCCAATCCTACTGTGATTATCTGCTGAGTGCTGTTCATATCATTCCACCAGCTTTCTGTCACAGCTTGAGTTATGGTAAATCCATATGGTCCTTTGAATTGAGAAAGGATGTAAAGGCTCATTCTGGTCTTTTATTAATATGACAATTGAATTTTAATACACATATCTGTTTTCCTGTCATTGTATGTGCATGTTAGTGGAAGCAAACACATTTTTGCGGGGACATTGTGTGTTCTACATGCAAATGTGTGATACAAATATTGAGTTTTGAATCACGGCTCATGCAGAGTTGTGTTTCTACAGATGAGCTAAATCAATATAAAGAGGTAGGAAAGCAATATGGTATGAATCTGTTATTACTGGTAATCACAACTGTGGCTGCTCTCCCCCTGATGTAAGGGGAATTCAATTACCTTCCTCCCCCTGTTTTGGGGGAAAACTTTCTGATGGGAAATGGATGTTCTACTGCAATAAGAGAAAAACAAATCGACTTCCTGATGAAATTCCACTTTTCATTTTTCTCATCTTTACCCACTCTGCACCCAACTCCTTCTGTGTAAGTCTCTCTCTCACACACGCACACAAAGACACCCAAACACGCACACACGCACAAAAATACACACAGAGAATCTTATGCATGGCTAATTGTGCAGAGACATTGTGTTGAGCTGTGATAAGCAACAGAAGACAGCATACGGATGCCTTGTAGACACAGTGATGCTGCAAGACAGCCTTATCACCCACACCCACAAGGATACTCAAATGCACACACGCATACAGGCACAAACCCGCATGGGCACGGACACACACACGCACAAAAACAGAACGCTGAGGTAGAGACTTCATGCAGAGAAACGCAGGAGGAGGGAGAAAGAGAAGGGTAGAAAAAAATGGAGGGATGGAAACATAAGAAGAAAGATGAGAGAAGAGGAATACAGCAGGAGCATAACAAATTGCTTCTGATAGGAGTCTTCAACCCCCTACTTGTCGACTAGCCTGTAGGCACTTTATGTTTACTACGTTTCCTCCACTTTTCTTTCTTTTTCCTCCGTTACTCCATGTTTGTACTTGTAATGCAGGGCATTCTTCTTGGTGAAGAGAATAATGTGTATGTATGTGTAAGATATATATATGTGTGTGTGTGTGTGTGTGTGTGTATAACAATGTGCGGCCTCATCTCTTGATTGGTCAGTGTGTCCTTAGTAGTGAGGTGATGTATTAAAAGCCATCAGGCATCAAACCATGAGGTGGCTGTGATGTAAACTGAGCAGTCCGACCTTTGAGTGATGCTAACCTGATTTGTTGTACTGTTAAAACTTGTGTGTGGTTGTCGCGTGCAAACTGTTAACTAGCGAGGTATTTGTTTGTACCTCTTGCACTGAGCAAAAGCTTTGTTTACTTTCAACTGTGTTAAGTTTGTAGAGAAGCATAGAGATTTGATTTATTTGGTTCTACTTTAAATGAGAAACCTGTTGGCATGGTTATTCACTTTCGACAGTCATCCTTCTGTTTTAGGTTAGTTCTTTTTTATTTGGCACCACTCAATGCCTCTCAAGTTGTGTTGCATCCTTATTGTGCTGACTTAAGTTCCTGGCTATCTGAACAATAAAGACTAAAAATGGCTTGATGCTGCTTCCATTATCCCTTGTATTACCCCCAGGTTGTAACACTCACTCAGAAAAACAGAACCGCAAACACAAAAGACACAGTGCTGAACACTCACCTCCCATTCTCCCATGGCCAGTTGGTTCTTCAGTTGTATGAGCCAGTCTTCCTGAGCATTGTCAGCACAGTGGTGGATGGTGAGGATCACTGGTCTGGTCAGCAGTGCTCCTGGAGGTCCACAACTGACCACTGGGCTTAACACTGTCTGGATGTCCTCTACTGGGGGTCTGGAAAAGATAGATAACACTGAGGAGAGTGATTCTTTAAAAAAGAGCAACAGGACGCTGCAGAACTGTACAAGCATCAACTGCAGAAAGCTGGATTGATTTTACTTCTTGTCTGTGTTATTTTGTCATAATGTTCATATGTGGAGAATCTCGGCCGACATCAATAAAGAGGACAGGTGCACAGTTAGACCAGAGTAGGATAGACTAGCTTAGAGTAGATGAGACAATCACAGGGCAAAACAGATGAGGGCAGAGCAGCACAAATTCAATCAGATGATTAGTGTAGTCAGCAGGGCTTCAGCTCGGCCTCTGCTGAAGTCAGTAGTTCATAGCTCATAGGCAGAAAATGACTAATGGTCACAGGCACAAGTTTTTTACAATTCATTAAAGTACTGAATTCAAATATAACACTTTCTAACTATGTATGGCACAGTACAGCAACAGATTACTCCAGGCTCTTCTATTGTGAATTAATGTGAGATTAAACATAATAAATGATAAATACTGATGGGGATTATTAGCTTACTTTAATTGGTAAATTGCCACATGAGTAAACAATACCTAAAAAGGAAAATACATATGAAAATTACTTTATTCTCCTGTGTAATCTATCATACAGTAATTTTCTTTTCTCATGTTGCTGAAGATTTATTGACTAAGGAAGAGCCCATACAGATAGAGGAGATGGATCTAAAATTTAACAGTGATTTTTTTTCAGCCTGCCTTGTGTCAGGGGGGCACTAATCCTTAGCAGTATTATTGATTTAGCTGCTGGAGCTCATTATTGACTCATGAAGGGTTCACATGGGTAGGAGAAGCTAACAGATAAAAACAGTATGACTCAAACTGTAACAGCGCTTTTTGACTTACTTAATACAGGGATCATCACTTAATGAATTACAATTTTACTGCCTGGTGATATTACATAACTAAGAAGATTGATGTTTTGAGTTTTATATGTGGTTGGTTCTTAATGAGCTTAGCCACATGATTCTGACTTGGCAAGTGTTGCTGAGGTAAGTCAATATGTGAGTTTTGCTAGCCAGCTATTGAATGAAATGAATACAGTGAACAGAAAAAGTTAGATTATTTACTGTAGTACATTGTGGGTGGTTAATCCCTCACCCCATATACAGCGAGAGTAAAAAGAACTATGTTTGTACTGCTCACAGCATTAAAACACTTATATTTAAATAATTAAAAGCCACATATGCTTCCAGGAAACAGTGCTCCTGTTTCTCTGGTTAATGTACACCTTGCTGGAAACATAATACATACAATACATGAGCATGAACATGGTGGCAAAAACCATGTGCATACATCTCAACAAAGGCTAATAAAACCAAAATTATGTGCCTGACTAAATACTACTAGAGTTAAGGATAACATTTAATGGTTACACAATAAAAGTTTCATTGACTGTAAGAAACAAGGTATAGAGCAAATCATCATTGACTAAAATCACATAGAGCATCAAACTGTCACCAAATCTACATCAGCAACATTGTGACACAACAGCTGAAATACAGAAATCTTGTTACTTGTCTCTTATGTCTCAAAGAGAGTTTTACCACACTCACACACAGTGTTGGTAAGTAAACACTGGTAAGTAAAGGATTATAGTACACACAACAGGATTTGAGTAATCCCAAACATAGCCACTAATTTGTTGGTTACTATAGAAAAAGCTATTTCTTTCCATATGATTTAAAATGGTTTTCTTTCTTTTAAATCTACAACATGGTATGAAGTGTAAAATCTTTACTTCACACGTCTTAAAATAACAAGTATTATGAGATCTGCATTTGGGTAATGCACTGAGTCCGAGTCAAATTTGGACAATACCGTATTCTTAGTGTAGAAAGTAGAGTAGAAAGTAACTGCTTCTTGGGAATTTTAATTGTAGCATTAATGTAGGAATTTTGGTGGCATTACGTGACCTCTACTGAATGAATCACCAAAAGGAGGTGTGCATGGATACATTACAAATAATAATGATTCATCCCTTCTTGTGCATCCTAAGCCCATGTCACACTGTGAAAGCCTCCCCACACAAGATAATGCCCCAGAGAAAGAGAGAGAAGCAGAGACAAAGGAAAACACCAAAACAAAGAGAGCATAGAAGGAGATGCAGAGATAAGGAGAAAATGGGGACAACAGGGAACAACACAGGAAAAAAAGTCAGAGAGAAGAAAACCAAGAGAAATAGAACTTACCTCAAGCTGTCTTTCCTGTGCACAGTCACATACATCTCATACAGCCTACCCTGAGGAACAGCACCCGCTGGAACCAACAAACTCACACCTGCAGGAGGGAGTACAGCGGAAGAAGGATGGGAGGGGGTAGAAATGATGAGTTTTTTCAAAGGATTTATTAATTTTCTCATGCACAACTGAATTATTGAATGTACAACTTATCATCACTTTATCATTATGATTAATTATTGAATCACAATTTGTAAAGGCAACTTGTGTAAAAATCTTGTTATAAAGATATCAAGTGAATTCTGCTGCAGTGTTTTATAGCTTTTAAGATTTTCTACCTATAAGAAGATTACAATATTCATTATCTTTCCTGCCCTCTGCACTTAAATCCTATCACAAGTCTAACTTGCTTTATGAAGTCAGTTTTAGTTTGTGTTCAAATCTTCAGTAATTCTTGACAGATGATTTTAATGTCATTTTGCGATTAGTAGCATTAATGTAATGTGATGTATTATTATTTGTTAACAATGGAAAACATTCTTGGATCTAAAACCCAGTAATATTGAAATTACCCTGGTCAATGCATTATCATCAAACATCCACCAGGTTTGCAGTACTGTGTGTTTAGCTGTTAAGTGTGTGCAGAATACTCAGATTACCAGAGTTGGGTACTATGAGGTGTCCTCCCTGGTTGTTGAAGGAGCCGTGAGCAGTACAGGAAGGGTCACGTGTTCGGGCTAGACTGTGGTTGCGAAAGTTCATGGTGTCGCTGTTGTCTAACAGAGACTGAGTAACCTAGTAACCAAAAGATAACAGTCAGGGATATAATTATTGAGAACAAATTACAGGGTAACATGCTGAAACAGACTGAGCTGGGCATGTGGCTGATAGGCAGAGATGGGTTAAATGAAAATCTATATAATTGTTATATAACAACAGAAATGTATTCACCTGCTCCTGTATGATTGTTATATGAAACAAAGAGTAAAATTAGTAGTAGTAGTAAAAAAGTTTTCTTTTTTGTATATTAAGCCCTGAGTTTTCTGTATGATATATCACAGGGCATGTTTACTACGGTGAACTGTACACTACATGGACAACAAGTCATCAACGTGATGTGGTCTAGAGGACACACTTCCTCTGACAGAGCTGATGCCAGCTACTGTAAAGATGAATTCTAATAAAAAAAAAAGTTCATTGTGGTCAAGTGATGTTTTACTATGGAAGGTCAATCTCTGGTTGTGTAGATCATTCTAGTTTTATTTTTGAGAGTTGGGTACAATGTGTCCTTTTTGCTCCTTTTTCCAATACAGCACTACTGTACTGCATTTATCAAGATGCTTTATTTTTTTTATATTTTTGGTAACCATTAACTAACATGTCAAAGGGAAGATCTGCATGAGGCTTGGAACGCTGCCATAGGGCTGAGTTGGGAGTCTGTGAGAAGAGAGTGGATTTACAATAGACCTATGAAACCAAATGGTAAAATTTGACCTGCTTTGCATTTTTCTGTTAAAATAAGGACTTAAAATTCTGCAGTTTACTACTGCATCACACAAAGAGAGTGCAAAGGACAGGCACCAGGCTAAAAACAAAATAAAAAAATGTCCTCAAATTAAGTCAGGAAAGGCTGGTCATTAGACACAACAGGAGCTCAGAAGGGGCACAATAAAAATATCCACAATACCAGATAAAATCATCAAACGGTGCCAATGATCCATGGAACTCAAAGGTAGTGAGTTCAGGTCTCGTACTGCCTGAGGAGAGGTGCCATGATGAAACTGAGTGTTTTCATCTGTATTTGAGATAACTGACTCTGGTATGCATGCCATGTAGTTGACAGAGCAGAGAGGGGAAACTGGGGCAGTGAGCTGCATGTATACTAATGGTGTTTGCTTTTTTATTTATCTGGCTGGGAATACATCTGCCATGTTTCAGTACTTCTCACTGTCCTCCTGCACAGTAACCTCACATTTCTGAACATTTATTTAAAAATCATACTATGTTCTAACTGAATACTTTAGAGCTGATTAATATAATACTTATAGAAATATAATAGTTAAATTACCTTAGGAGACAGTTTAGATGTAAAGTCTCCTCCGAGGTCGTCCTGTGGTGTGACCAGACCAGAAGAGTTGTAGACTTTGATCTTCAAGTTGGGAAGTGGGTCCAAGAGAGGAGAGTTGGTCATTGGGATTTTATCTGACACATCATGGAGGGCATACACTGGACCACGATACATGGCAGCTGCATTTGTCAAGTCGGGAGGAGCTGTCAGCAGATCAGCTAGAGGGGTAAAGAATAAAAGAAAAAAAAGTAAATTAAAGTAATCAAAAATAAAAGAGAGAAATTACAATTGCTCGGCTAAAAGAAAACTATTCAGCTAAAGTGCTAAATGGTGTGTAAGACAGAGAGGACAGATGAAAACTAATGCTTTATATTTTATGTCCTCAACAGTACAATGCATGGTTCCTTGGGCAGATGTGTAAAACCTATGGCAAGTTCAGTGAGCAGGAATAGGGGGAGTAAAATGAAGGCCAGCAAGGCTGCTGATAAGATGTCAGTGTCTGGTATGATACACTGCAGCACACAGGGGCATGACCTGGATCAAGAACTAGTCATGGGGCATGCACAGACAGGGAGAGAAGAGAGAATGAAGAGAGAGCAAGAAAGCCAGATGGATAGAAGGAAAGTGTGTGCAGATTTGTGAGGTGATGCTTAGATGTAAACCCAGACGTTTAACAGTTAATATTGACAACTGTGAATTATCAAAAGAAATTACATAGATTTGTGATTTAATCTCAGTTTTGTTCTAATATACAGTAAAACCTGCTCGACTCCATGTCATACTGTCAGCTCTTCAAAACGTTGTCACCAGCTCTCACTTTGCCTGCACAGTCAGAGGTTGTCACACTTTGATCACATCGCTGTCTATTTTAAAAACATTCACTATGTCACAATTCGAAGCTGACAAAACCTGCTGTGCACATTTACCACAAAATATGGCGTTAACTGATGATAAGAATTAAGACTGATTCTGTTGATTGGAAATTATCTTGTTGTGATTTGTTCTAAAAGTGGCCTTTTAACTGTGATTATATTATTATCATAACAATAAACAGGAAAAGGGATTTACTTTACCAGAGTGAATCAAGTGAAAATTAACCTCATGAGAGCCATCTTCAGTTTAATGAATGTACCTTTAAGACTTCTACACAAACAACTCTCTGCCATCAGAAAATCTAACAAATGTTGAAGATTTAATTGGGATTGGGATCAGAAGAAGGCAAATTACCTACTGAGAACTATTCCAGATTTGCTCGCACCAGACTCTATTTTTTTGGGCACAGAGCCTGAAATCCTGCTGTTCCCTCCAAGAGCCCATCAATTCTAATTTTAAAATCCCTCATTATCACCCCCCACCACTACCAACACACTCACTCACACCAACACACACACACACACACACACACATCTGTCACCTATCACCCTCTTCCTCTCTATAACCAGGCTGTTTACCCTTAAAGCCAGTGGGTATTCCTGCCAAATCATCCCTGCTGAAATTTAATTAACAACTAACAGAAAGCTACAGACAGAGAGACAGAAAGAGAGAGAGAGAGAGAGAGAGATTGCGAGGACATAATTCTTCATTAATAGTAATAGGAGATGGTCTCTCAAGACAGAGTGACAAGCATCCTAATGCTTTAATGATACAATGTCACCCAATCTCCATGCATGCAAAGACGTTCACCCTTGTACAGACACACGGACACATTCATGCATGCATACATACAATTACTTTAGCTTGCCGTAGACCAATTTGCGTTGTATCCTCTCTTGCCTTACCTTCCTTGTTTTTACTGTATGACATGATTTGAATATTAATCGTCAAGTCACGGCAGACCACATAAACTTACCCCCTGAATTATTTACGAATCCTGTTAAAGGTGTTTCAGGTGCACAAAGTTGAAGTCTGTAGGTCCCTCTCAACTAGATTAACACAGAATCTATGCTGTAGATAGATAACCTTTTTCTAAAATGCCATTTCTAGTTGAATATTGTGACTATCAAGTACCATTAAGTATCGTAAATACCAGCATGGTCATTCAGTCTGCTTTAAGCTATCTAATTTACAGTATTTAATTCAAGTTTGCTTAGAGTGTTTGAGTGCATCTCTGTTTGCAAATGTGCCTACTGCGTACGCTGTAAGATTCTTACAGGAAACTTTACAAGTTCATTAGATCTGTGGACTGATTCACACACATTCTCTGTACATTACTGTGATTTCCAGTAAGCTCTCAACTGCAGTGTGTGATTCTTGTTGTGTTAGCCATTCTCCAAGACAGAGAGGAAGAGATGACAACACAGACAGCAGAGAGTGAAACATGGCTCCACTTAAACAGCGGCATAAACAGGGAGGGAGTGTCCGAAGTGGTAGGAGTCACTGTGACGAGTGAGATGGAGACACAACTAGGGGAAGAGAGACACCGAGACGGAGATGAAAAGAGGAAGATGCTGATAAACAGGAAATGTGATTGACCTGAATGTGCAGATGGAAAGGGAGAGAAAGAAAAAGTGAGAAAGAGAAGAGTGACAGAGAGAGAGAGACTCCTTCCTGGATTAAAGTAGTGTCTGGTTGAGACTGAGATTAATCCAAACCAGCAAAGACTGACAGCTTGAGGCAGAGGAAATAAACAAAATGATACTAGCATCAAAGCCAGAGCAGGTACAGTTATTTCCATTCTGTATCCGCCTGTCGTTCTGTGTGCGCGTCCATCTATTTAGCCACCCACACATTTGTATCTATTTATTGCTCTCTATGCACATCATGCGATATCAAAATGTTGGCACTGCAATTTTGGCTTGTTCCACACTGAAAAGTGTAGTGTTTTACTGCAGGCTGTGCTCTGATGTAGGTGGCTATTCGTGCTGAAACATACGAACTCCTGAATTAATAGTTTGAAACTTTTGTTTCAATTTTATATTTCCAACAAATCAGCAGTGCTAGTAGGATAATCTAGTATTTTTCTAGTAAAAGTATTATTTCCCTATTAAATGTCCTTTTTTGTAACATTCATTACCTGATCTGGCTGTTTTGATATTAACAGACTGGAAGCCTCCATTAAGTGCTGAGCTGTCGATGATGTCTGAATCAAAGTCTCGGTGAGTCTTGCGGTAAACAAAGAGCGCTACGATGACAGAGATGACCAGGCACATAATCACTGCGATGACAATGCCCACGTACAGTGCCACATCATCTGTGCTTGGAGCAGCTAGAGAGGACACAAAAAAAAACGGAGACACAATGTTAGACAGAAAATGTTAAACATGGAACAAAGATCTCTTTACATAGAAAAGTATATAAAAAAAGGCATACAGTAAGCAATACATTTGTATGTACAAGAGACAAGATCAATGGCTTTATAGCTTTCAAATTAATCTGATATGGCTTCCTGTCGTTCTTAATTTGTGTTGGACAATTTCACTTTTACCTGGGACCACCTGTCATCCTCAAAGGACAATCTCTGTAGGTTCCATTTCAAAGGAAAAATTTAAAAAGCTCTCCAGCCTGTGTAATATGATAATTTGTCTAGACAAGAGCAGAGTGGCAGAGACACCTTTCATGAGGGGAAAACAAAAAAAACAAAAAAAACCCAGAATGGTACTAATTCTAAAAATCTAATAAGGTTGTTAATTATTTTACAAGGGTTCTAAAATTAATTTCCAATATGGCTGAAACTTTAATGGTGTTAGAGTGAGTGAGGATTTTTTGAGGTATGTACTAAGAAAACTTTTATTATCCGGCGATGGGTGGTGCAGATGCCACGATTACAATATAAGGCAGAGAAGAAGTGAGGAAAGGATGGACAGCAAACAATTTGGATAAGGAGAGAATGGGGAAAGCCAATATCTTGAACACAGAATTGAAAAAGGACACCCAAGCAGGTGAGGAGTAAAAAGAAAAAAATGGAGCAGAAATTAGGGAATAGGTTGGCCAATAAGAAGGAAAGGGAGTGTAAGGAAAAGAAATGTGAACTAAAGAGAATAAAGGAAGCATAAAAAAGGAGAATAAGGAAGATGAGAGGAAACAAGTCGGACAAAAAAAATCAGGAGAGGAAAAGAGAGGAGAAAGGTGATAACATCAAGGAAGAGAAATGGAGAAAAAGAAATAAATATGGACTTAAACTTCAAAGCAGCAAAACAAACAAGCCTACATATTTAACATGAAAGCAGCAATGCAACTTTTTGAGTAGACTCTCACTTAAAGCACTCGTCGTATAATCATGTCTTCTGTAGCCAGTAGGAGGGGATTTGTCTGCAGCTATTAAGAAGAAGACAGAAAAGTGTAGGAATGCTCCTTTTAATCCGCCCTTAAAGTTGAGAGGCAGATAACAGGCTTTTAGCTACAAACAGCCTGAGTCATTTGCTCAAGGATTTGCTGTTGTCGCATCAGAACAAGTTCAGAAAGCATGAACTTGATTATGCACGAGAGAATCCTTTGATGAGGCGCACAAACATTCATGCTCACACATGCCTGTGCATGATACACACAATCACAGCAGAGAGGTCATTAACAATGGTGTTATTTACTCATTTACCACTGGAGGGAGCTATGAACCACTTCTAGTGCCTCTAGGGAGCTGCGCATGTGAAGGCAAAGTGTTGACTGACGAACCAAATGTCTCTGGACACCAACGAACAGATGATTGATGATGAATGAATGATGTTTTGAAATAGCACAGTGTTATCTAGCTGACTAGACATAATATTTTGTAAAATAAATACTATCTTAACCAGTGTTGTAAAATGCAGATACATGCACAATCAATGACAAAACAAACACAAAAAGATGAAATTGCATTTCACAGTTTCTACTTGAAAATGTTTTTCGAAGTAATGTTCATGTTATTTTTGACTAAAGTATGGGTGAATGAACTAGGTGATAACCTTTTAGTCAATCAGGAAATTTAAAGCTATGTATTTTCACTATTGACAATAATTTAAGCCAAAATCTCATATATTCTCTGTTTCCAGATTCTCGTGTGAGAATGTTCTATGTCTTATATGAGTGAATTGGTACTGTAGGTGCTGTGACAACAAATAAGATATTACAGGGATTTTTGTAAAACTGTTATTTCCTAGACAAAATAATGCTAAAATATCAGACAGATGAATCACTAATGAAAACATTAATTGGTTCCAGTTCTAGAGCAAACTTGTAATGTATTGAACTCTACCAGAGTTGCCCTATCTGTCTTAAGTTGTTCTCTAATGTAGTTTGACTTTCAGTGTGTGAAAATTACTTGCCAGCTGTGTCACATAAACCATACCGTGGCAGAAGAAATTAAACATTCATATAATTTATGTTTAAAATTGCCTGATATGCATTTCAGAGTTTATGCTTTTTCACAATGATTTATGGCACCGTGGAGTATTGTTATAGCAGCTCAGGCTGCTGAGAAATATCTGTTCATCACATTTAACACAAACTTAACATAAGTTCACCACCTTTATGTATGCACACTTTTTAACTCCTACTGGTTTTATCAGCTGCAGTTATAGATTTCATTTTGACGTTCTTAAAAAGATTGCTGTAAATTCCGTAACGCCCTATTACTGCACAAAGTTGCCTGTTATCAAGGTCCTTGCACTTGCCAAGGGGGAATAGAATTGGATAATCCTCTTAAGTACCAACTCCCTGATCTTAATTATGATTATCATCATCCTATCTATTTGGGGAATCTTGTTTCTACTTTAACTTGAAGGTCTAAAACTTTAAGAACTTCAGAACTCGTTGAATGTGCATCAGCTTTAAAAAAAATTACTAAGGCCCACTGTGTTGGCTGTCTGTCCTAAATTTCCAGTCCCCTATAAACCTAATATAAACATTGCAATCTTTATGACAATCATTGGTGTCCATTACTGAAATCCTACTGTAAATTTAAAGTACTGCAATGTGTCAAGAGCAAGCACAATGTTGTATGCATTACTGAACAAATTATGTTTGGTAAAAAACTAAATAAAACAACAGGAAATGGAAGAAAGAAGTTATGTAAAACTCAATGCATTTATTATTACTTTTTTTAAATAGACCATAATATTTTAAGAGCACAATTTACTTGATGGAGTGATTTCTCAATTGAGCTCAAATTTAAAATGCTCTCCAAATGTTTCTCTACAACTCAGTGACAGGCTTTTTAGACCTGACAAAAAAATGCACTTATGTACTGCAGCTCTTCTTGAGAACTCAAGTCCATTCAGTGCTCTGAATGTGTATGTGTCAACTTCTTTTGTCTTTCATTTGATTGTTCTTTTGCATTAAAAAAACATGCCGTTGTGGTTGAAAACTTCCTGTTCTTTAATTCTGATTTATTTTACTGGCAGACAGCCCTGCATAATAGGATGTCTTTTTGTGACAAGATGGAGACTGAAAAAGAGATTGAACGTGGGTGTGCACTTTTGACCATAACCAGATGAATTAATAATGTGTTTGGACCTCTGTGTATCTAAGTGTGGCCCGAGGCTGTGCTCTGTGAAGCCAGAATGACAAAATTGCCAAAGATAAAATGAGGAAGGCGCATAGTCTGACTAAGTACTGATAGGTGTACACTTAAAGTATATTCATTTTTATGAGCACTCATGCAGGCAGTGCACTCACAATGAATGCAGGGACAGACAAGCTTCATGTCCGAAGCACTCACCCACAAGACCGACTAAACTTGAGGGTGTGATAAATCACCTGCTAAAAGAGACAGATTCAAACTTTCTGTCTGTAATGTTAAGTCAAGTACAGTCTGACATTTCTCTATAGGAGGGAGAATGTTCTATGCACGTGCACACACACACACACACACACACACACCGAAAGCACCCTAATTTGCTGTCTCAGAATAAGATTTTGATCAGAAAATAACATTACAAGTGTAGTCTGATGTTAAATGTTAAGCGAAGAAGGACGTTAACATGTGGGATGGTACAGGTGAAGTAACAGGTCCGTCAGACTGCTGCAACTTGTAGGAAAAAACACTTAAAGGAGATATTTTGCATTTCAGTAGGATAATCAGGCACAAGATGTGAATTTCTGGTATCGTGTAACTGTAACATATACTGAATTTCTGATACACTCTTGGTATTAATCTGAGAGCCCAGTGAAATAAAAACTAAATTGTGGAGTCCAGAAAAAAAATGGTTATACAGAAACGTTCTCCCTCATGCACAGTTGATTACACATATGGGGTAGAAAAGCAGTAGCACCAACTAACCCTCAGTCAGTATGGATTGCTGTCTATCGATTGGCCAAGCTTTTTGTCATTCTCAGATTCTGTCCAATCTGCCATGGAGAGGATTTAAAGAAGGAGGAAACAGGAATAACTCAGCTTAGCTTGTCTCTATCTTCTCTGTGATCTGCATCCAAAGCCGAGCTGTGGACAATCACTACTTGAAACTCATTCAACTGCCTTTTTGATCTTGCTTGGCACAAACATGTAAACGCCACCCTTGCTGCCCTCCTGGCAGACACATCTGCTCTAAGTAACTGGCAGGGATGAATGGAAGAACGAGAGTAAGCGAGGGAAAGTGAGCAGTCTTTTCTAAATGTGTCTATGTGCATCTTCTATGAGGAACGGGAAAAAATGGTTGTTGGTGGTGTTAAATAAAATATGACTTGTTTGATTCACTATAGCCCAAAGGTATATTTATATTACTACAAACAACTCTTTATATGAAGTCTTTAGATCTCATGGATTGTGTAACAACAGTGCTGTAGCAATTGAATGAATGGACTGAAGACAAGCTTTTCAGTGCATCTTGTTTTATGCAACTGACCTCTTTCAGTATCTGCTGGCTACAAATATGAATAACAAAAAACAGACTCCACACAAATCTATGGTTCATTCGACATCCTCCCACCCTTCTCATCCCCTCAAGCTAAGCTGGTCTATAACCGACACAAACAACTATGTCAAATTCTCAAACAGGAGACACACAAGTGAACAAAGCAACAAAAATAAAGCAGTGATAATTATAATGCTGTTTTCTTGTTTTTCTGTTAGCATGCATGTAGTTTGAACCTTCATACACAAGACACCCTGTGACAGCAGTCGCTCAGACATCCTCACTTTTAAAAAGAGACCACAGTGACAACTAGGGGTGTAACAACTCTCTAAATCCACAGTTTGGTTCAGACCTTCGTTTTTTTAGCCAAATTTTGTTTCATATCTCCGTTTTTGTTTTGTTTTTGGGAGGCTGGGGAAAACACAGATGACTCTGTGTCGTACCTAACTACAGTGCATCAGACATGCAACAAAGTCAAGTGTTAGGGTCACTTTATTCAAACAGACAATATGGGATAGAAACTATGTTTTTCTGTCTGTTACCACTGAACAACTTGTATTGACCAAAAAATGTAATGGACCAGCTTTGGAAGCAGAATAATGCCAACATAGCTACTGGATGTCGATATAGGTACGTAGGTCGTCACTATTGCTTTTATAAAGTGACCTAACATATTTCAATCCAGACAAGCACATGGACAGCAGACATGCTGTGGTTATGGGTGAACCTGTCCACAAATGTACTGTATAGTTTGATCTGTATGTTGACAGTCCCCCTCAGACATGCACAGATCATGAAATTTAAGTCACACAGATACAACTTTACAGATGTGAAAAATACAAATTAACTTGAAGCCTACATGTAATTCAGACAGAACATGCATAGAGCCAATGTAGGAGGACAGCCCAGGAACAGTGTCAGCATGAAGACACATATGTCCTCAGAAATTACAACTAAAACAAAAACAAAAAATGCTTTAATAAATGTTATTTATACTTAAAACGGGACCAGCTTGGTGCCACTCATTCAATGTCCCAGCGTTTATGTTACTGACTGTACATTTGAAAATTAAAACCATAGTGACAATCTGTTAAATGGCCTATGACTACTTCTATCTCCTCTCCAGCTCTCTCTGTATCCGTTTCTGTCTGGAACTAGTCATCTTGCAAAACACACAGAGATGATGAAACTGCTTCAGCAGACCCTAAATGAGAGTCATTAGAACACATCACAGCGTTCAAGGATTGCTTTGAAGATAAAATGAGAGGGAGAACTAAAAAACATAGTAATAATAAATAGCAGAGGTCTTTTCCCTCTTGCACCTCTCAATTTCCGTCTTCCTCACAGTTTGTAGCAAATCTCTCTCATTATATCACTTTGAGGACACCAACAGTAATGGTGAGACATGAGGGGGGAAAAGGAAGGCGTATATGTGTGTGTGTGGGGGGCAGCTGTACAGGAACAAAGGAGAATAGTAAGGAGAATGTTTTTGCACCCTATTATCATTTCTTTGTCCTTTTTTTCTTCATCTTTACATAGAGGAGGTCAGGTATCCCTGTGCTTTTGTGTAAATTATTTTGCACTTCCACAACTGAGGCATTAACGATCGGCCAGTTTAACAAATCAATCATTCCCTTAAAGGATACTTAAAAGAGAACGGCTCAAATCAGGAGAACCATTTCAACATTTCAGGTTAATGTCTGTAATTGGATCACCTCCATTGAGATACACATGAGACAATATGCTTGTAAACACAAAGTAAGTGTTCAAAACTAAGGCAAATTGCCAATTTCAGCAGTGATTTAAAGCTGTCTGGCCGTTTTCCAAAATGACCACAGCTGCAACAAACTGTGAATCAAGTGAACCGGCGCTGAATCGATTCGCTGCTATCAGACAGGTAGAAAAAAAAGAATCAAGTTAATTAGAGGAATCTGTCCCCTCTATAGTACATTCAAGACAAAACTAATGGAGCTGGCACTACCTTTTAAATGAATGGAAGACTGATTGTGTTTTATTAGACCTAACTAGACCGACAAGTATAAAATAAAGATGCACACAAAAAAACACAAAACAGAGCCTTCTGTATATCAGAAAGTTAATTCTGCTTCTATACAGATCCTGTAAAGTTAAGTTTTTTTATTTCTGTATTATGCGATGTTGTTCTTTCTACAGTTTAAGTAAAAATACATTTTAGTAAAATGTCATGACAAGTCAACTATACATAACATAATTAGAGTTCAGGAAAAATCCAAAACCTGTGGTTTCTTCAATTATTACCCAACGAATGATAAAGGAATTATTCAAATACAATTACATATAGTATATAGCTATTTGCTTTAAATACTTTAAAGTGAATATATGAGCATTCTAGTTTCAATCATAAAATTAAAGATTGTGGATTAAAAGATTCATTTATTACTTCTTCCTGAAAACGAGAGAAGCTAATGTTTGAAGATAGTTGTTTGATCAGTACAACAATAACAGTGCACATTACAAGACAAGTGCTAAACTTTCATTTTCTAACTCAAAATGACATGTAATGTTAAAACACAAAGCCTGCGACAAAGGTTGATGCTCAATCAAATATTAAAGAAACACGAGTGTGAGGAAGACAAAAGGAAAAGGGATAATGATAGAACATAAAACATCAACTTACATGGGATTCCCAAATCACTCTTTTCTTTGGGCTCAGTGGACTTCTGAAACAATGAACCTTTGGACAGGAAAAGAAAGGGGTGGTGGAATGAATCAAGGGAGAAGAATGAAAAAAAAAAATCAAATGAACAAGTCAAATAAAATGGCACAAGTATAACATGACACAAAAATGCCCTTAACATGCTCAAGTCTTGTTTCTTCCTTTTTGTGTTTCCTGCTGTGCTGCTATACATTAAATATAGCCATCTTAAAAAATAAATCAAAGTCAAATGAGTATTGAAAAACGCAAAAAAAAGCTTATTACCATCTAAAAACGGAATAAAATAAATTAAAATTAAAAACAATAATGTAAATAGAGAAACCCAGATGTGTGCAGTGGAATTACTGCTGCGTCATGTTGTATGGTCCACTTAGTCGAGGTAGACAGAAGGTCTATGACAGATAAACTGCTGATGTACTCATATATAATTGAAGTACTGGTGTATAATTGATAAAGGCAACACAGCAACATGGCGCGCTTAAAAGCATCTTGCTAGACCAGCTGACTGTCGAAGACACACTGATTTGGCAACATAGGGCAAGAAACACAGACAAGGTTAAGTGGGGCGATGAGCACATCAAACATACAGTGCACGCAGGTGTTTCAGGTAAGCTTGGATACAATGCTCACATTCATTTTAATTTTAAAGATGATGAATTTGCATGTTTCCTTGCTGTTTTATCAGACTTCCTATTCTTGTATAAATGACTCAACAAATGACTGCAGTTATATTACTGCATCTAAAAAATGTGGTGCTGATTAATGTCTGAATCAGTGATGATAGTAGAAGCAGCATGCCATGAGAAACAGTTATGATGTTTTAATTGTCAACACAATTGTTCAAACAAATATGACAACGTGATGGCAGGATAAATGAAGCATACATGACTTAGTAAGAGCCAACATAAGCATTAGAGAAAAGAATAGATGAGGACAAAACATACAAGAAAAAGGAGAAGAAGAGGTATAACACAGTGCAGGAAACAACGTGGCAGAGAGAAGCATGAGAGTCCACAGTGAGAATAATCAAAAAGGGGTCTAAAGTCTAGTGCTTTCGATGTGGAGATACCTGCTGATACTACTGATCAGTTTGTATAACACAACAAACCCAAAAGTTACATAATAGCTAGTATCTCTAGTGATTACTGTGGTTTTAGGGAACACACAGCATATTTTATTTGCTCAGGAGGTACAGTTATGCAGTACACCCATTCACGCATACAAACAGCAGGCAGAGCGTGAAATGTCATGCTCTCAACGATGACACAGCGGAGCTCTGAGTGAATCTGTTCCAAGAATCCAGATCGATGTGTCAGAAAAATGTCAACAGGCCAAAAGATATACACAAACACAAACAACTCTAAAATAAAAGAAAACCTCGAAGACCTATAACTTTAACAGACAGACAAGTACAAACACACATATTCAGCCTCACACTGATGTAACTCTCAGATAAACACATGAACACAAAAAGACAGGAGGCACTCCATGCAGGGCAGAAGTGAGGCTGAATATCTACCACTCAGGAGAGAGAGGGGAGGTGTTGGTGTAGAGAAAAAAAAGAGTAGAGTAAAGTGCTTTTTGAGCACAAAGTCAATTACAGAGCACAATCTAAAACATTAACTACCTCTCTACATTTACAGTGTGCTATCAGTTCATTCACAACCCTGAAACCCTAAAAGTTAGCTCTTTTAAAACCAGTAAATAGCCTTTGCTGTGTTCAGAATGAGAAAGAACAATGTAAACAACACAGAACTCACTAAGCCAAAGTGGGAATATTCTTATTTTTTAAAAAGAGCCATCATTCATAAACCAAGAAGAAACGACAAGGAGTCTCTTCAAGCCTTTCAAAGATACCCTGCCTAGAACATCATGTGCAAGCTGAAACCTCCTCTAACAAACACACACAGCAATAGACACACACACACACACACACACACACACACACACACACACACACACACACAGTTCATGGATTCCTGTTAACGCTACAGGAAACAGTTGAAACATTAGTGCTGACATAAAACCACGTTGTGGAGTCATTTTAGAGACACAAAATCAATCAGGGGAAATGAGCCTGAATCTATACCTCTCTAGGTTTTATCCCAGATTCTGTGGCCATACTTCACAGACCTCTGGGAATCTTTCTGATGGATCGGAGACACAGTATATACAGTAATACAATGTTTTAGGAGGGGGCAGGGCTCTGCATGTGCAGTAAGTTCTGTCAATAATGTGCCTACGGGCAAAGCTGAAGGATTATATAATATTACTCTATTGCTCATAACAAAGACCATCTATGAAAGTCTAACCACAATCCACTCCCCTCTGTCTGCAGAAAGACCCTCACTAACAGAACACCTCACTCAACTTTAAACTTTGTGCTCACTGATGTTCTCACTTTGTTCTCCTGAACACATGGACAGAACACATATCTTTATGACTGTGACTATTTCATTTAAACTTTATTTGAGGGTTTGACCATTGGTGCTATGTTGTCTTGCTGGCTACTGTCGCTTGGACACTTACAATTAGATTTTGTCAATGAGGCAATCAAAATCTTATGCCAGCAAGAAAATACAGCACCAACAAACAGCCTACAATCTAAAAAAACAACAACTAACAACTAAAAACTTACATCACAGGACAAGAAAATGAATATGATGAATAAGAGTGAAAATTGGATTTACATAAATAAGGTGGTAGCAACATGAGAGAGTATGGGAACTGGTAGTTAGAGACAACCATGCTTAAGAAAAATAAACTTACTGCTGCCTAAAGTGCTTAATAATGGTGGCAAGAGGCACTCGTTTTCAAGAATGTATCCTCACTGTATCTGTTACTATTTACAGTATTTGTGTTATAATTTTAGGTCAGATCAATTTTGACCTCAACTGTGAAAAATAGACCTTTCAGTAATCTTTTATGGCATCATGGTGTATTGTACTGTACTGCATTATCTTCACTCTCTCACATGGCATATACAGTGTTTGTGTGTCAATTAATAACAGCATCACTCTGAAGTCAACAAATCAACCTGCTATATCTCTGCCTTTATGATTCACATTTTCCGTAAATACTTGAAATGTTTTTCAAACGTTTTTTGCTGGTGTCAGAAATTACTAAATTGTGAGGGGATTTCAGATGTTTCACGACATTATTTGCCATTACTGGAGTTGGTGACTCAAGTAATGAGCAAGGATCTAGAAAACGTAGAGTTAATGATGTTTTGGCCTTCAGATATTGTCCCTTCACCAACATTGTGAACGGAAGAATAAAGTGCATGTGTGAGGCAAATCCCCAGGAACAAGGAAAAAGAGGAGCAGTAGGTTGCTAGAGAAAGACATAAAACCAGGGGGACTGAGAGGAAGAGTCAAGAAAAAAAGATGGCAATGAGGATAGGAGACGAAATGCAAAGAGCAAGAGGAGAGAAGAGTGAGATGGGGGAGGGAAAGTGATGAAGGGGATGAGCAGGGGGAGAAAAGGCAAGAAAGGAGGACAAGAACAAGCAAGAGGAAAACTGGCTAACTTTGCTGCAACACCAGAGAGTGAATATATAGACATGTTAGACTAAAGATGAAAAAAGTAGACAAAGTAATAAAGTCTTCTACTCTTTTTTATCATTCTGATATTTTAGCATCTTCAGAAATTAAATGTTTGAGGGAATTAGTTAGTAGTTGTGTTCATAAATCTGACCATGTGACACCTCCCCAGTGGTCTTCCTGATCTGGGGTCAAATAACATTCAAGCTTCATCTGATGCAGACAACGCATGGCATTCGTCTGAATGTGCATAATTAGCATATAAATTTTTCATGGGTGTTATCTATGTGATATGTTACATGACACTTTCAATACAGCTAGAAGAAAACTGTCATCACTCACTTTGCATACAGAGTCCATCTGTACAGTTTTGTGACTGGAGTACGAGTCCCTCACAGTCCTTTCCTCCATTTTTAGGAGCAGGGTTGTTGCACTCCCTCCTCCTCCACTGGGTACACTCTGTCCCACAGGCTGACCACTTGCTCCACTCTGTCCAAACACCGTCCACTAAAGAGAGAGGGTGAGAAAAGGAGCAGATGGAATGAGAAACACAAGAACAGACGTGAAAGGAAAGAGATCAGGCGGAGGATAACACCTTGAATTATGCCTAAAACCTTCTTAGGTGCAGAATATATAGAGTGGAAAAGTACAAAAAAGACAAGAAACAGAGTAAACAGGACAAATGTGATGTTGATACAGTACAGTTTACTCTAGTATGGAAAATGAAAGAAAACTGCATAAGCTAAACACTTGTAGATTAAGTAAAATATGACTAGAATATAATAAAATTACCAGTGCACAGTGTGGTACAGGGTAGTTTTTGGATAGCCTGTCCATCACAGGGTAGTCCTCCATTGAGAGGGGCAGGATTAGTACAGCTCCTGGTTCGTTTCTGGAAGCCTCGTCCACAACGACTGTTACACACTGACCACTCTGTCCATGTTGACCACCCACCATTCACTGTCACAACAAAGACCGTCATTATTATCAATATGATGATCCAGCTATGTATTAACACCCACCATCTTGTCTTGTCTTATTTTTCATTGTGATGTTTTATCTCCCTCTCTGGTTCACTTTGGAAGAATCCATTCTGGGCCAGTTTTATTTGCTGCCTGTGAGCCACATCATGTGCAGATATGGCATTCTGTTCCCACTTTATGCTGTTGATACTACATGCACCAATAAAACCTGACTGGGTATCCAGAAATCATCAATGCAATTGATAGAAAACCTAAATTTTTAGATGAGGAGCTCAGTATGTACGTATGTACAAAAATAGTCCTTTATTATTTTGCACACCTAAACCAGACATGGACACACAGTGCAACCTTTTTGATTACCCTTCATACATTTGTTGTACTCTGTGTTCACACTCACTAATGCACAGACACTGTACACAGACAGACGGACAAGAAAGTCATGGTAAAACTGCCATGTTGCTTGTAGATTTCTTAACCCTGATCATCTGGTGGATATAGCAGGAAAAAAATATGAAATATGAATAAATCTTTTTTTTTTTACTTTCTGAACCCTCGCTAGTCAAAACAGTCACATCTGCACAAATCATTTTGACTTGACTGTTACTTCATTATTTTGTGTTATTGTTATATAGTGGACAGAAATAGAAAAATCAGGTATAAAGTTAGAATGAGTCACATAGACACCTAGAGAGAGAGAGAGAGAGAGAGAGAGAGTCGACATCCGGAGAGGTGTAGTGGGTTGAAATTCCCCTGCTGCATCTCGACAGTTATGTCTCAGCCCAGTGGACAGTGCCCACTCTCCTTTCACAACGCCCAATTAGAAATGAGTCATCGGAAAGAAAGTACCGGTAAAATCAGCTGCAGTCACTTTTGTCGTGTACTTTCTGATGCTTTTCAACTCGTTTTTTCTTCTTTACTCACCTGCTTTCTCCCACTCTCTTCTACTCTGCTTCTCCTTTCCCCTCACCTGTCTCACCTCCATCTATAGCTGCAACATTTTTCCCTTATGTTCCTTGGTTTTTTCCACTACTATTTCACCTTGTCAACAGTGTCAGCTGGGCCCTTGTGGAGCTCAGAAAATTGAACCACAGATTGAACAATCTATTTCTGTAAGGATACATCAGTGTCAAACCACTCCATCTCTCGTTGTCTGTATCGAACACACGCACATGCACAGTTATTTTTGATTGAAACACTCCTCCTAGTGAATAGAGTCAGTGTTGCATTTGAGAAAAACACTGAGTTTGTGGTATATGTGCATTTTCCTATACATTGTTTCACCTAAAACATTTTTTCTATCCACTCATGCCAGGCTGACATTTGGTAAAATGAAAAAAGAAAAACACAGAGAAAGTGAGGCATGTGAGACATTTTCCTCCTCTAAACATGCCTTTTCTTTCCAGGTTTTAGTAAAAACAGCACAAGAAGAGCTTTGCCTGAAAAACAAACTAACACTATTCAGAGCTGAGCTATTCAAAGTTATTTTTTGTTGTTGTTTTTCACAGCTGTTATCATGCCATATGCTGCGCCATTCATTTAGTGGCAGGACTCTTGGCTGAAAATGCAGACATTTGGAAAGCCTGAGTGTTCTAATTTAAAACTGAAGGCGTGATTGGTGGATTTTAATTGGGTGAGGTCAAGGGTGATGTGGGAATATCAGGCCAATCACAAAGAGAGTGTGTTGGCATGGCACTAGAGCTAATTTCTTGTGGCAGATGGGGGCTGACTTCCACGATCAGAGACATTATTGGGTAGCTACAGCTACCTTGTAAAAAGCTGTCATATCCTAAATATTAGAAACAAAAAATGTCACACATGCTTAACATATAAAACAGATTACCCAGTTTAGGATAATTTAATCTTAAACAATCAGCGAAAGGTTTTAGTGACATGCAATAATGTTCACACAGAGAACCTTACAGACACAATCACACAATCTTACCATAAACGATAACAGTCGCTGTTGTGCTTCGTCTTTTGGCCACTATATTCTTCGCCACACACGTGTAGTTGGCTGTGTCAGACAGACGTGCCTGCTTGATGATCAGATTGTGGTCGATAGTGATGTAGAAGTTTCTGTCCTCTGCTGGGTCGATTACCTCTTCATTCTTCAACCACTCCACCTAGAAGATGAAGAGGGACAGGAGAAAAATAGGTCATCATTGGGGTTTATCTACCAAAGAGATAAGAGCAGAAATATGTTGCTAACAAAAGATAATAGTATAAATTGTGTCATTGTGTAATGACACAATGGAGCTACGGTACTCTTATACTTGAGATGTAAATTCAAAAACAACTGAAGGATAAGAGGCCATATGTATGTGTGTGTATATATATGTATATGTATATATATCTATATATGTATATGTATATATATATATACATATATATATACATATATATGCAATTATAACTAAGTTATAACTTCACAAGCAAACAATTGTACTTTGTAAGGTCGGATGTAATATAATAATATTAATAGTAATAATGAAGGACGAAACTACAGAAAGACGCATTAAGCTGTAGAAATCATAATCTTAAAGATCCTCATCTGCAGTGGATCCTTAACAATAGAACCCCCGGGTGGCAGACAAAAAAGAAAAATGTCTCGACCATATGCTTTTGCAAGTTTGTTGGGCAAAGGGTAGGACAGAGGGAAACTACCCTGTTTATGAGCCTAATCACATTTCCTGAGTGCTGTATTTACTGGTCCAAATCCTCATAAATTCCGACTATCCAAGCTTTGTGGCAGACACATAAATGTCTGATCTGTGTTGTTTAATTTCCTCCTCCTTTTGCATTAGGAAATGGAAATCTCAGATGCAGAAAAGAGAAAATTCTGTGTTATTCTTTAGATTACTGCCTGCTGAAGCTCAGCTATCATTCTTTCTCACTTATTCTACCTGCTTTTCACTCTGATCTTTAGAGATTCTGCAGTGCGCTTTCACCATGGGGCTCACTGTAGCTCTGAATTCTCAATCTAAAGTGATATGCTGTGTGACCTTTCAGTTTCTATTACAAAGTAAAGGTTATACTGCAGGAAAAAGCAAAGACAAACAAACAAAACCACACACACACACACACACACACACACACACACACACACACACAGCACAAATCAGGCAAGGAGTATATCTTATAGCGTAGAAGTACAAAACAATGTTTGTACTCTTTCACAAACCAAAGCAAATGCAATGCATGTTATGTTGTGAACAGGAGCAACACACATCTCTACTTATTCATATCCCAGCTTGTTAAATAGGTTGTGCTGAGACCCCAGAGAACAATCAAAAAGGTTGGTACTAAAACACTGCTTGCGTCCAAACCTTAAATAGAATAGCATATGTTTGTTTCACCTTAAAGAAACTACATAAACTTACAAACATAAAAAGGTGAGGTGAAGATGAATGACGTTTATCATTACTACTTAAATACACTCTCTAAATAGGAAAACATTTTTTGTCAACTGATGCCATCACAGTTTGCAAAAATGGATAATAAATGATTAAATTATTATTAAAATCACACTTTAAAAACAGTTATTATTGCAGTTAAGCATTCTCAACATTAGTAACCAAAAGAAAATTCATATTGTTTGATAATAAATGAATTGATGTCTGTATGTAACTTTTTAACTGTAGTCTACAAATATACTTCACATGGTATTTTTCTGTGATACATGACTTTTTATTAAATATACTCAGATATTTAACATCTGAAAAGATTTAAAGCAATGGTTTGTGGTACTATTTTCTACAGTGTAAATGATCAAGTTGACTTCAAACTCTTCACATCAAAAATAGAATATCTTCATGTAGTTACAGTAAGATTGGCAGATAAAGTTTTCCTATTTACTCAATTAAAGTGTCAAACTATATAGTCATTGAGAAGTGTTTCACCCTTGACCTGAATTTGCCTCTTGATGATCAAAGCAGCATGATAAAATATCTGGTTGCTGGCAGTGAACCAACAACCCAAGGGACATGGAATATTAGAGGGTGAAAGATAAAACAAGTTAAAGTGAACTGTAAATGTGAAGCTCTAATGAGTGCATTTAAGAATCGATGTGTATGTAGACGTTTGCAAGTTAGAAAAATTAGAAGAAGTAGCATGTTTGAAGATAAGAGCTATAAAGCACAAGAACAGAGGTATAAAAAAAAACATGATCAAATTATTTTCATGCTGTTTCATCTGATGGTTGTTCACTTGTTCTAATGCTTTGAACATCAGACACTGTACTGTAAAAAACACGTGCAGATTTTCTCTGAACCATGGTTAACAAATATTATACCATAATCATATTAATGCATAAAATCAGAAATGTTACTATTCAAATTATGTAGCACACATATTCTGCACAGATGTAAGTGTGGTCACAATATTCTAAGGTAGTTGCATCTCTCTACATTAGCATAATGACCATCCATCAAGGGCTACTGAGGATTTCAGTAATACAAGTGGATAACTGTGCTGAAATGAAAACAGCATGTATAACAAATATTTAACAAACTAAAATATGACCAAGAAATAATAATAAACATGTTGCTCTAATTGTTCATGCATGTCATCAGTTATCTTCTTCTCTTCAATCTGTATAGTATCCTAATCCTTTCCTTTTTATTTTCTTCCATTCACTAAACAGTATTTACTGACTGTCAGACAACAAAAACAATGTGGACAAACGTCTCTGCTGTCTATCAAAAGGTAATTTGAAGTCCACTTCCAATTAACCTGGAGTACCCTCTGCTTAAGAACCTGCTTACTCTGGCAGTTTCTACTGCTGTGGCAAAACAGGCAACTTATAGCCAGTTGTGTGTGCCACACACACTTTAGACACACACTGTAATGACACTTTATTGTATCAGTGACATTACAAATAACTGCTATGTTATTAAAATAATAAATAATAAGTACAAACACTTAGATGAACACATGCAACTAACAACACATAACAGCAACACACTTACATTTTAGGGATAATGTTTTATGTAAAGAAGTTTTCAAGAATCAGTTTGGCCTGTATGACAGTTGCATAAAACAGAGAAAAAAAATCTGACCAGATCCTTTCCCAGCAAACTATAGTAATACTAATAGTATCAGGGGGCTTTACAAGTAACTAATTATTATTAGTTCTGAGCTGTTGCGTGATAATGCACTGAAAATAGCTGTTGTCTTTAATGGTGCCTGAAGGTTGAAACATGTCCTGTAAGACTGATGTGCGCGCTGCTGGGCTCAGACAAAGAGACCACATGTGGTGGCTATACAACCACTGCCACTGCACCATTAGCCACAGCTGGTGTAACTGTGTGCGTGCGTGTGTGTGCGTGCCAGTGTGTGTGTGTGTGTGTGTGTGTGTGTGTGTAAGAAAATGGCAGAGGGTGGCTGATTGGATCAAGTCAACCCCAGGGGAAAATGTGTATTTGTTATTTTAACTCTTGCCCCCACATCACCTGTCTCTCTCACTTTACCCACACACTACTAGACAGACACATACACAAACAAAGAAAAAAAATCACCTATAAACCGTTGGTTTATTGCCATGGTGCAGATATAAACTAATGGAATTATACACATCTTTGTGGTGGCACTTTTACAAACTCACTGAGGAGACCCTTTGACGCTCTTGCATGAGCACACGTTAGATGCAGCATTGCCCTATGTTTCAACTCTTAACAGGATTTTATAAAAAGGTTCAGGAGGAGTCAGTTCTTTTTTCTTTAGACAAAGAAATCAAACAGCTTTCTTTTCAAAGAGATAAAGGATTTGCCTAATCAATTACACACTCGCTTTGTTCATGCTTTCCCTCTGTTTGGCCCAGTGACTGAGATTTGACTACAGGTATATTTCTGAATGCTAGATAAACAAATTAGCGTTTTCTCCGTTTTTGCTTGTACTGTTTAAATGTTGCAATATACACTATGTGTTGTAAGGAGTAAAAAATTCAACTATGTAAATACTACCATATGTTCTTACTCAAAACTTAAGGAGAAATGACCCACCATGTGATTTGCGATATCAAGGCAGAAGAAAAGTGTAATATACTGCACATCTATTGAGATATGTATCTTTCTTTGGCAGTGGAACAAAGACTGGGTTGCATGCTGTGCAAGATAAAAGTAGGCCAAGATATAGAGATATATATTCCCCTTTGTTGAATTGAGAAGTAGCACAAAATGTTTTGAAACGCAAAGCTTTGCCCCATATCTGCTAGTGAGAACAGGAACATCACAGTCACGCTGTGTCACAGAGAGAAACACAGTATAAATCTTGCAAAAACATAACAAATGGCAGACCACAGAGCAACAAGTGAGATAACAAAACAAAGAATATCTATCACAAATGCTAAAATATGACATGCTTTGTTGAGCCACTACAAAGAGACTCACATGGGTGTTGATAAGAGTGCAGAGATACAGGATCCATGCCTAGCATCTGCTGGTGAATCACAACTATTAATTTTTCAAAGTTGCACCAGGCGCAAACCACAGAGATACACAAGAAGGACCAATTACAATAAAATCTTAGTCAAAGACAGAATAGGAAACTAAGCTGTACCTTGTGTGTGTGTGTGTGTGTGTGCTTGTGAATCACTGAGTATTATCCCCTTGATTAGCTATATTATGTAGATCCCTATAAGACCACAGATGAGTGGGTTAAAGAGCTCTCATAGTGATTACTCTACCTGTGTGTAGGTGGGGACGGAGTGTGCGTCATGTGTCCTTCCATGTTTTAATAAACCCAACCCCTCCCTAACTGTATTTTTTTTATTATAGGAAAGTTACTGAAGAAGAGAGACTGAAATGTGGGACATCAGGGGAGAGCAAGGACAATTAAGAAAGACAAGGTCTGAGAATTACACAGGCGCTGATCATAGGGCTTTTAAATGCATGTTTTTATTTATTTACTTTTTAGGCAAAGAAGGAGTAAAGAAAAATTATTTAAATTTTATGGCAGATGTCTGTGAGTCATCTGTAGGACTTAGTCTAAAGATGGCAAAACATTAATCGAAATGCTGATTAATTTATAAATAACTACAAAAAATACCAAAAAGGACAGTAGCTGTGTTAAGTGTGATATGTGAGGCTTTTTTTCTCTTTAATTTAATGCCCACTTATGTGACTGTCTCCTAGAAATGACCTCAATATCCTACTGTAGAATAAGTCCAGTCATTTTTGTTATTTGTATGATTTCAAGCTGTTTCCATATAGAAGCTAAAAACAACATGTCCTTGCTCTCCCCTGATGTCCCACATTTGCCTCTACTTACCATAATGTCCCTCAGTCTAACCTGGTTTTGCTTTGTTTGTGCCACAGAGTTAGTCTATGTTTGGGGATTGCTGAAAACAGTATTAACATAGAAAATGACCAACCTTATCCTTTAAAAGAAATCGCTAGCTGGACTATGTCCAAACACAAGCGTGCAGGATCAATGGATCAAAAAGGTTTTCTTTTCCCAGTGTACAAAGCTAGACTCTGATGCAAAAGACTGGGTTTGTGTGTGGTGTAGTTAGGTTTAAGCAACAACACTGTCTGGGTTAATGCTGTGAAAAGATTGTGATTTTGGCAAAAATATCAATAAAACAAGCATATCTGTTGTTTTAGACATAATTTGACTTTTATGCTATGAGAACTTAAAAATAATTAATCATGCTTTATTTGCTGTTTTAGTTTTTAAACCAAAAGTGTATGAAGTTCAGAGATCTATGACTAGATTTTATTTCACTTTGGATTCTGCTGTTGACTGACAGCTTCAATTCCCATGTGAATCTTCATCAAAAGTGAAGAAAAAAGAAAGGGCTGAAAATATAATGCTGCTATTTGTGAATCCAGTTTTGCAAACATGCAGGTCACTCTAAGATTTCTGTTACATGTACATGTAACT
The DNA here is from genome assembly GCA_034779795.1 of Ctenopoma multispine. Taxonomy (NCBI): domain Eukaryota; kingdom Metazoa; phylum Chordata; class Actinopteri; order Anabantiformes; family Anabantidae; genus Ctenopoma; species Ctenopoma multispine. Next base: position 13,165,372 of record JAUYWH010000027.1, on the reverse strand, counting down.
ATGTGTTCAACTCCGATTGGTCTACAAACCACAGATGAATAACTCAATCAACTTGCTTGACATACATGTCACTGCAATGCACTGTTGACATTCGGGAGATGTGCAATCAGATCATCTGCAAGTTTCAAGAGATCTACTGTACAGTTACTCATGACACCCTTCTATGCATAGGTTTTACTGACACTTTTCAGTGTTCTTCTCAGAAGGTTAATTCCAATTTCAACACTGCTGCAGTGTCCTCTATCAATCGCCTTCCCATACACACCCTCTGCCCTCTCTGTCAGCGCACTCACAAACACACACACACACACACACACACACACACACACACACACACCGGCATACAGCACTGCCAGATGTGCCACACTAATTATTGGCTCTGACCGGCATCTAGAGAGCCATCACCATAATTGGCATGCTTGTTTCCGTTATCAAAAACTCACACATGCATGTGTGCTCACATAAACATATGACCAAAACTACACACACACACACACAATGAAAAGTGCCAAACCAGATCTCAAGAGCCTGGTCAGTCCAGTCAGCAGAAAGTAAAGGGAGAGACAGGTGTAAACATAAAAGAAGAAAAGCTGGATATTAAGGCAGGAAGGTAGGAAATACAAAACAAAGAGAGGCGCACATGATAGAGAGTCAGAGTAAGTTGGAGGGGATGGAGGAATTAAGAAAAAGACAATAGTAGAGTGACAGTAGGCTGGAGAAACAGAGAGCAGGTGGGAGAAAAATTATTGAGACGTATCCACAGAGAGTAAGGTAGTGATGAGAAAGAGAGAGAATGAGTATGAGACGAGTGTTGGCAGAGCAGGCCATCTATCATCCTCTTCTGCTGCCATCAGCTTTCTTGACACAAACCCAGATAATTGGCTATAACTGTCTGTGTGTGTTTATTAGAGGATAATACCAACAGATGCCGCACACACCCACACACACACACACACCCACACACACCCACACACACACCCACACACACACACCCACACACACATCCACACACACCCACACACACACACACACACACACATCACCCACCTCCTGATGTGTAGCTAAGTAGAATAGTAATCAAGCTATTCATTAGTGCAGTAACAAAGGCCATTACTGGCTAATCAAAAATCTTCAAACTCAATTGAGGAAAGCTAATAGAAATTTAATCCAACAACACACATGAATATGGCGAACATTACGTGTGTGTGTGGGTGTGCATGTGCAATAATGTTTTAATGTTGTAAACAATTAACTCATTGTAAAAAGAAGAACAAAAAGACTTTGTTGTTTCAAACAATAACAGGAGACTAACAATCATGAAGAAAAATTAAAAACAATAATTCTTATTTTTTTCCCCTTAGCATCAAATAAATTAAGTACTTTAACTATAAATCAGTGTATAAATGTTTTTTGAATTAAACAACTGTGATAAACAAGAAGTGTCCTTTTATTTCACATTCATGGCTGTAAGATAAAATATCTTACATGCACTCATTATCTCGAGAGGGTGATACATAATTTAGTCTTTGCTTGGCTTCCTAAGTTAACAGCTGAAGATGCCTTTACCAACTGAAGGAATGACCTGGTGGCATTCAGATATCCAGGATGACATCAGCTGGCCACATCTGTTCAATACTGTACATCCTACTAATTTTACAGAATGCATTTTCAAATATGTTCCTACTGTATTTCATAGATTCCATATCCACACACAGATACTCTCGTCCTACACACCTGTGTTTACAACATAGCCTATTCCACTAAATGAATAACACAACCAGCTTGTATATACCAAATATAGGTTTTTTAACATTACAGCTGAAGTACTGTAATTTGCAAGAGTAAAACTAGCATCCATTGATTTGGGAAAAAAAAGGAAATGAGATTTGCAGCGATCAAATTGTGTGTGCCCTTCTTCCTCCACACTGCCATGACTAGTCTCTTGTTAACATCTTGGCACCTCTATACCTGCCAATTTGTATCATTCTAACAAATACAGATAGCTATGTTTCAGTGCCAACAAATCCTCCGGACTAATTTTCCCCTCGACTTCAAAGGCTGCACTTTACTCCCACCGCTACTACAGGAACATGCTCTTCAACTATATGTCTAACATGAGGACATGGGGACAGTCTCTATTTAAGCTGCCATCAAAGACTGAGATTTAAAATGTTATGTTAAGAATAGAAGGGAGCAAACAATACTGATGGGAGGCCATCTCTCAGACAAAAGTCAGGGAGACATGGGCAAAATAAAAAAGAAGAACAAATTGTCTACACAGACACCACAGAAAAGATACCAAGTACAGGAGATATTAATGAGTTTTTAGGCTAAAACAGTGTTGATGTCGTTATATTGATCATAAACAGTCAATAATAACTGCCAGGAAGTACACTGATCGTGTGAAGCGTGACTGTCAGTCATCTACAGCATATCTGTGCAATTTCACATCCCTGTCTTAATTAGCCATATGTCCTGGTGTTTCTGTCTGGATCCTCACTACATTTGGGAGCTGATTAGGACAATCCTGCTGCCCAGTGCTACTGTGGGGAATTTACTACAGCCACCAGCGCCACCGCAATACAGTACATGCCCAGACTGGACAGACTGGCCAGATTGTGCAGGTTACAATAAGGTCGCTCCTGATGTGCACGCATATATGCAGTGGGTGTGAGGGTGACGTGTGCATGTGTTTGTGGATAAGTGTGTCAGTGCCTATGCACGTGCATACCAGCGTGGGGTTTCAGAGGCTTTGACAGCTTAATTAACTACATCCAAGCTATAGTGACACAAAGACCCAATTAACCATAATGACATAAGTGGGTCACCGTCAACAGTCTTCCCACACTGATGTAAAAGACACCTTTGATAAGAAGTCCTTTGGAGTTAAGTTTGTTTGTCACAGCTTTTAGAAAGCCTTCACTGCATTACTGTATGTTTGAATTAAGAACAATCACATTTCACCACTGTCTGTAAAAATAACACATACAGTACAGGAGTATCTTAAAACATGTCAACATAAATGCACATGTTGATTTCACACTGTTGAAATTAAAACTAAATTCACATATATGCATGTTTAAACTAAATGATAAAGCTATACAAGTTTAAGAAAAATGAATTGCGTGTGTGGGCAGTGGTGGAGAAAAGGTCTTGTACATAAGAAGAACTAGGTTTCAATGTGTGTTCTTAAAACAGGTTTACCACTAGAATTAAAATGTATTTGGTCATTGAGGAAGAGGCTCACATAAGAGAAGGGGTCCTGAGTGTGCAGCAGAGCGTGACGAATAGCACAGTGCTGATGTCCCAGTCAGACAGAACTGGGACACAGAAGGACACCCAGTTGGACTGGGACAGGCCTACAGAGTCCTATTTATAACCTACTCCTTTATTGCACATAATATCCTATTGCAGTGATGCATTGCACACACACATGACACAGTATTACTGCACTCAGCCATGACTTGTGTTTGTGAATGTAACTCTAAATACACATTTACATTACATCATAACAAAGCTTTAGGTTGAAAGATTCAAAATAAGTCAAAATTATTTGTTACTGTAGTTAGTCCCTGTAAACTAAAGCAAGGTGATTTGTTCCCTTTCTGCAACACAAGCTTATAAATTATAGATAGAGGATGATAGACGAAAAGAGATAACTAAAACAGGTGAAATGGGGGAGAGGAGAGGAGAGACAGAAAGAGGTGTAAAACAAGGAACTTGCTGAGCACTAAAGCAGGTCATAGATGTGCTGAATAGAAAGCCTGCATTGGCTTCTCTAGGGTGCACATGAACACACACACAGACACACACACACAGACACACACACACACACACACACACACACACAGACACACACACACACACACACACACACACACACACACACACACACACACACACACACACACACTTATACCTCTGAGATTTAACACAGGTGCAGATGCTTCACAGTGATCTATTAGACTCACCCTCTCATGTCAACATTCAAGAGTGGAGAGAGAGAGAGAGGGAAAGATAGATGGGGAACAATCTCAAGAGAGGGTTGAAGAGAGAAAAGGTATTTCCACGGCAACGCTAAAGGAGGGAGAGGGAGAGAGAGAAGGATTGGGGAGGCGGTGATTATGGCGGAGGAGGATGAGGAAACAGGGAGTGCGGACTAGAAGCAGATATCTGTGGGTGATCCATTAAAGCCAACCCCACAATGTCAACAACTAGGCAAAGAAGGAGCCTGCAGAGGGGAAAGAGAGAGAGCAATGGAATGAAAAGGACAAATGAAAAAGTAATGAGGAGGTAAGGGAGACTGAGGGAGAGAGGAAGCCATTTGGAATTTCCATACCATGCCAACAATTAGGGGAGAAAGATGGAGAGGGAGTAGAAAGAGAATGAGATGCTGAATGGAGAGGAAAGGGAGTGGAGAGACTAGGTGGGGAAGATATACAGGGCTCATCCATTAGACCTAACACTTGGGAAAACAAGAGCAGGAAAGTCATGTGAGGAATGCAGGGGAGAAAGGCAAGGGGAAGAGAAAGAAAATTACTAAAAGTCAGGCGGAAGTTGGCAACAGTAATATTTTATCCCAAGTATCATTGTTGAAGAACATGAAGTGTGTGTATGTGTGTAGAAAAAAAATCCACCAGTAAGTAAGTAAAGTAAGGTTCTGCTAGCTCTCCCAACACATCTCTCTAGAGAAGAAGAACCAGGCATTACATAGATTAGTACTACCACTGTGGAGGATTGATAGATGAGTTGCACCTTTGAGATATGGTGCAGGTGATTGGTGAGTAAATGATAAAAAAAGAAATGTGCAAAAAGTGGAGGAAGCAGAGAAAGCGGCCGGTGACTTGGAAGTAGTAGTTTGAAAACCATTAAAGAGAGCCCACAAGATAAAGTACAAAGCAGGAAGACTTGAGGCTTGGCAATGGCAACTAGGAAGCCAAGGGCAGGAACATACATTAGTAAAGAGTTCATATTGAATTTATTTAAGCCTGAATACGTCCAACTATTTCCTGACAAGCAATTCAATAAAATAACACTGCCAGACGAAGAACACAATGCAGCCAGCAAGCATTTTTATTAAAGCTGATTAGCAATACATTTATTTTGAGGACAACATACTGATCATAAAGAATCAATAAAGGCAAGAAAACTGAAAACATGTTTAAAAATGTCTTTAAGGAAAACACAGATAGCCACAAGTGGAAGGTGAGCCAACATTATAAGAATTTTTTGAGACTCAGACTGTAAAATCTAGCTTCTAGATTCAAATATTTTACTATGGCCGATCATTTGTTAAAATGATTTTGTAATACCAGAAGTAAAAATAATATTGTAATTTACTGTCACAAACTAAAGTTGTTGCTTAATTATATTATAATCATCATACATTATTGATTATCTACCCTACTCTTAAGAATGAAACAGCCAGGAGCCAAGGAGAATGGCCTAAAATAAGTTTTTAAATAAATTCCACTGCAGATCTATGAAGATGAGATAGAAGAAGAGATACTGCACTTAATATGACACCTGAATTTTGTTAATATGAAATGGAAAGTTTGGAGAAAAGACAATCAGGACGGGTTAGAGCTTAGACTTTTTTAAGGCAAAAAAACATTGCCTTAGTAACTGTATGCATTGTGTTTCTTACTTAATTTCAGAAAAACTAATAACAAGAAAAAAATAAACTGGCATCATCATAAGTAAATAGAAAACCCTTCAGATGTTGAGCTAAAAGGATGAAAATGCAGAAGCAGTAGTAGCTAAGGGGGTGGGAAAAAAATACAGCGATGACAGTTTTGGGTAAGAGTGTTAGGGGATGGGAAGTTGAAATGAGACCCTGGGCTCAAATCATTAGAGGAAGATGCAAGACGGAAAACATCCAAAACCACTCAACAGCTCAGACACATCAGGGAACATTTCCCCAAACAGACACTGACCTAGTAGCAGCTGGAATCAGAATCAGCACCTCAAATATCACCAGTGAAATGTTCAAAAGGGAAACACTTTCTACTTTGATAGAGGGACCGCGAGTTAGGAAATTAAAAGATTAAACCCTAATACTGCATGCTGTACTGATGTTGCTGTTCTTGGTAATCTGTGAACCCAGAATGTCACAAGGCAATTACACATCATATTATTTACATTCACTATTAAGACTTTCTGACTACTCGTGTTTAAAAGACGGATGTTGCCTAACTGACTTTCCCAGTTACTGTGTGCCTGTGCTGAAATGATTGACAGGTTGTTAAATTATAGAACAGCCCTGTGCATGGTTGCAGGTCAATGCGGTAAAAGTGTTGAAGCCCTCTGTATCTGTGTCCCTGTTGCTTTCTCTGGACAGTGATGTATTTTGCCTTTCCTGGCGAACACACCAGTTCACTAAGTACTTTAACATCACTAATGGCAACAACAGAAGAGGATAGAAAGAGACAGAGGGAAATAAGGATGAAAGAGAGAGAGAGAGAGATGCAGTGAAGCAGAGTCAAGGAGAAAAAAATAAAGAAGAGATTGGGGATAAAATGAGAGCGATGGGAGAGTTTGGACAAGAAACCATAGGACACACACTGTTAAAGAGCATTTACTGCACGTGTTTCAACATTATGACCTAAAACCACCTGTAACAAAATATAAATGTTGAGTTTTCACCATTCTTACTTTTCAAAACTACTTTTTCCTATAGACTATAACAAAAACATCTATTTAATAAAACTTATGTTAAGTATAAACCAACAGTTTGTAAATAGTAAATACATTTAAATAAAATGTGTATGCATATGTAAAATATATATTTGCATTGTGTGTGGGCACACACACAGTTGTGTATGTGTGCAGACTTTTCTGAACAATTATGCGTGTCTCTGTGCGCGCGTGTGTGTATGCGCATGTCAAAGCTGATTCACTGTACAGTGTAGGAGTGCTGATGACACTCCATAATCATTAAAGCATGAAGAGGCTGTGAGCTGATTGGGGGCATGCTAATCCTTTTTAATTGACTCTCCAACTCTCCAGTGTTATTAAAACCACCCAATAACAAAATCAGCTTTGCTTTATTAGCTGGGTCAGCTGAACTATTGGGGACCTCCCTGTTTGTTAGTGTTGCATTTGGTTGAAGGGCACACAGTGCATGTATGGACGTGATAAACAACAAAAGAGACATATCAAAAATATATTTTAAAAACAGTCCATTATAAAAATAAAATGATGTAGTATATGATTTATGTCCAATGCCAAATTCCCATGCAAATGCAAGACATTTGGTGTTTAGTATTTATTGAGGGTAATATATTGTACCGCGGTTATCAGACATTGGGGTGATGAATGGGTGTGCAGCAAATCTGACTTTGATACCAGAGATCGGGTAATGTCTTTAAATGCTAGTTGTCTTACCTTGGCAATACTGTTTGATGCTGTGCAAATATTGTGATATTTGACTTTCTATAGAGTTGTTCTTCTTCGCGCTTTTATTTTGCCTACATACGCATCATTGCATAATCTCTCTATTTATGATGTCCTAAACTACAGGGGCATCAAGCAGCCTACAGCATTGTAACTTTGAAAGAATTATACTTCTGAGGTCAGGAAAGCATCGGCCATGCCAAGAGCTTCTTGGCAGAGTCTTGATAAGCTAATGTTTCAATACAATTCCAGGGTGTAAGCAGTATTATGGTTAATACAGCTCAGCAAAAATATGGTCATATTTGATTTCACACCACCAAACACATTTTACATAGTGTTAAATAGAGAGCTGCATAATGGCTTTTATAATCAGACATTAAAAACATACTGTCTGCTCCACAAAGAAGCACAGTCATGACCTGATAATGTTCTGTTATCAACGTAGCAACATTTATAAAAATATTAATTGCATTGACAATAACCTCTTTCAATAACTGATTGAAGACTACTTCACTGCATAGCAAAAGCAATTAATTTGTAGCAATTATTCAAAGCACTGGCTTATTAAACGTTTCAGTCTTGGTCTCAAATGAGGAATTTACTGTCCTAATTGCTCTAGTTGTTAAACATATAAAATTAAATCAGAAGAAGGCCTAAGTTGTATTTTATTTTAAAGTATTTCATGAATAAGTCTGAAATATTCATTATATTACAATTATATGCTTTGATATACAGTATTATAATTTCAAAGATTTCACCTAAAAGACTTACATGCAGTAACAACTCATAAAACTTGACAGAAAAGAACAAAGTTTTTTTTTTTGACACTGTCGAACCCTGTGTATCCATTCATCCATGACAACACTGTCAGGACTGCCGAGGGCAGCACGGGTAGCTGCCTGACAATGCAGTACACTCTACACTGTCTTGTCACCATCTATCCACTGCTTTGTCTCAGAACTATGTCAAGAAAGACAGAGGGCATGAGGAAGACTGAGAGACAGCAAGAGTGACAAAAAGAGACAAAATGAAAAAAGACCACAAGTGAGTGTGAGGAAAGAGTCAACAGAAAAATGTGAAAAAAACTGAAAACAGACATAAACAAAAATAACAGTCAAAGATTTCCCTGCATACATCCCGTCCTCTTTGAGGAGAGAAGGAAATAATGCAGTCTGGGTCAGTAGGAAACAAAACACATGGCAACTGTATGTAATGAGAAGCTTCCCTCTTTGAATTTTGATTAATAGTTTCCTTAAATGGCCTACACCCAAGTACTGCAAGTTCTCATAGTTACAGTCACTGTTAGGACTAAGATAGAAAAACTATTCCCACTGTGACAAAACTAAGATAAACATCTGAGTTTAGTGTTAATAAAAAAAAACTGCAAACAATGCAGTCTCAAAATTGCATTACACAAGAAAGGGAAAAAAGCCAAAAAGAAAGGGTTTTGCAAACAAAATGTTTTTGAGTCTCTCAGTCTAGACAGAACCAGTGACTGGAACCGAATGGAACTGAACTACAAAAACGAGCAACAGATACACTGGTTTTATGACTGTATAAAGAGACAGAGAGAGAAGTCAACAGAATAAAATAGTGAGGAAGTGTAATAGCTGGTGCTGAGGTTCTGCAATGGAAAATTCACATTTCAGATTCAATTCTGCACACTCTGCTGGCTTTAGAGTGGGATCTGACTAATGCCTGAATTTACTGACATGGCTTATCACTGGATGAACAGTCTCTCAAGGCTCCTAAAATCACAGCTTACACTGGATGTATATATTTTCTTCGTCTTCTTCTGTGTGTGACACCTAAGAAAATAGAAAGTGGTTTTAAAAGACTACACTGGAGTATGAGAGGTGAAGAAGGCAAAGAGGAATCTATGTGTGTCGACTCATTTGTCTGTGCACACACATCATGAAGTAATGATCACAATACATTTATTAACAAAACAACACAAAAGCCTCCTCGTGTGCCCCATTTATAAATTACTCTGCAGCAATAGAACATTGCAACAACATTTTAATAATCTTAACGCTTTTTCAATAATTCACCTAGGCAGTCAGACTAAAAAAAAAAAGAAAAGAGATTGCTGACTAATCTGTGGATTACGGTGATGATTTCTGACAGAGGTTGAGGATCAAAGTAAAATGTGATGGGAGATGAGCTGTGGGGCTTACTATGCTGGCTCAAAGAGGATTAAGGTAAGGATCTATTGGGGAAGCAGCATTACATAAATTGTTTTTGTGCACAGAAACACACACTGTATACACGCAGATAGTCACACAGGTACACAGGCTACACACGTGTTTCTCTAAGGAAAGCCCAAGATGAAAATGACTAATTCTTCTGAAACAGCTGAGGGAAGATCTAATGATTTATTTGCTTTACAGTTTTAAAGACCTTTTCTATTATTTCATGTTAGTTCAATTATTTTCAATATGACATTTCTAGTGTCTATCATTGTAGCTTTGTGGATATTACTGTCACTTGATAACAGGTTCCTTTTGTCCTAAAATCATTTGACAGAGCTTTTGATGCTAAATTGCTAGAATGATTTGGCAAAATTCACATCTTGGATCTGAAAGTGGTTTAAAGTGTAAAGAATAGATCTGCTTCAATCACTGGACATGTAAAGAGTGCATGTCTTATTTATTAGTTTAATTCACAGTGTCTTCTTCACTGTCCATTTAAAGCACTTTACTGGCACCAATGTTATAACCTCCAGATAGATTCTGCTGGTAAACGTCATCATATGACACATTAACGATGACGACTTCAGAGACTGAAGTGCATGGAAGTGTGTGTCTGTGTACAGTATATTGTATTGGGTGTGAGAGTGATGTAGCCGTCTGTGTTTAGGCCACATCACCAATTCCTTTTGACAGAAAAGTCTGCTATGATTCGCATCACAAAGACACACTTTTAAACAGAAACACACAAGCAATTACACAAATGCACATGTCTAGACTATTTCACAGTGGTTCACATTGAATGAGCCTGCTAATTAACACTACATGATTCTGTTTCTGGTGCAAAGATGACATTTTTAGTGTTGTTACATTAGGTGAAACTGTGTAACATAACATTACAGTAAGCTAGCCAAAGTGGCAGAGCAAAAGCAACAATCAAACAAACTCCTTGTTTGGAAGAACTCTAAGAAGAAAACATTGATACTGATCAAAAGCTGGAACTGTGACTTTAAAACTGTCCAAATGCAAACTGTTAGGCACACAGTGTATGTGTGTTCACTGGTGTGCTGTGGCTAGATATCCCTTTCCTCCATTAGAAGGAAACCAATAGCTGATGTCACACCTCAATATGTCAATGTATATACTGTCTCTAGGCAATATAACAACCTTATAGGTGGCAGTTGGAAGGGTGTCTTGTTCAAGAAGCTTGCAGCTTGAATCCACATGCCCTTATTTTAAGGACAATCCCCCAACAACACCTAACTCCACATAGGAATGAGAAGTTTTTGTAAATATATTGTTATATAATAAACAATTATATAATATGCCTCAATAAAAACTGTTCTGTGACTTCATTTAAAACTTGTCTTCTGATGTAAAGGGCCAATCACAAGACAAATAATGTTTAGGTTGATCATAAGCCAATATGATATATAGTAAGTGAATAACTTGCACTAATTTAGGGTGTGGATTGAGTGGTTAAGAATGCGACAGGAACTTGACCAGGCTCCAGGCACATACGCAGTTACTGTCTGATGTTGTGTGCATGTGTGTATATCTCTGTATGTGTGTGTTAGGGATAGACACGAAGGGGGGAACCTGTCACCACACACTGATGTGTTTATTTCACTGCAGCTGGGGCAATCACTCACACACTGAGACAGACGCAGACAGGAATACACACAAATATCCACATAGACACCCACAGTAACACAACACACACACGATCCATAACCCCATCTGCTATGTGCAGTTTACTGGCTTTCCTGGCCTTTGGGGTCACTCCTACTCTTTGGGTTTCAAGATGCAATATATTCTTGCAGTCTGACTGCGTCCTGTATTTCCCAGTGAAATATACAGTCAGTGGATTGTAGCTCAGATCTAAATTTCACATATAGATGTTTAGTTTCTTTAAGAAACTTTGATGCTCAACTTAATTTATCTCGAGTTGCTTGGATGACCTCGAGTTTCCAAAAAAACTAAACCAAATCAGAATTAAATAAACACAACTTGGGAATATTTATAGGAGTATTGAAATTGAACAGTGTGCTCTACGTGCTTTCTGAAGTTTTCTGAATTCACTGTCTGTGTCCATAAAGCCTTTCCCAGTGAACTGTTGAACCCTCCCTGCTGACTCCAATAGCTTTCCATCAGCTTTTAAAGGTTTTCTATCACAGTTTAAAGAGATTTAGATTTGTCTCAAGGATTTCCCAATGCCTCAAATTGTGTCTAGATTGAAAGGAAGAAAAAAAAAAATCTTGCAGAGAAGATACACTGATGACAACAACAGTGCTGTCAAAGGAAAGTGAAAAGGAAATAATGGTGCATTAGTTGGTGTGTACACATTTTCTTTGCAATTTCCAATTGGTTTGACCCTCACCTCACAAAGCTAACACTTGTTCAGCTGTTAAAATGATGGCTAATCTGTCCCACTTGTCAGGCTTTAGTACAGTGTGTGTGTGTGTTTGATGGGGGAGGTATGTGTACATTTTTTGAGGCTGTATCTGCACGTATGCGTGAGTGTGTCTGGAGACACAGCTTTGGCGCGGCATGCTGAAAGCCACGTGATACCAGCTGGGCATAATGATGCGAGTATCATATATCAGTGGTCCAATTACATCACATTGACAACTTTACAACAGTTGTCAACTGATAAACACAGGAACCACAACTACTTATATTAGAACATTATACGGAGGTCACAAGACAGCAACAAGGGCTGTCGCTCAAAAAAAAGCTTGTGTGTGTATGTGGAAAAGTGAGAAAGAGCAAGAGGAACAAGGAAATGGAGAATGTGAATGGAAAGGAGAATGGGCACGATAAGAACAAAGAGAAATAGAAAGTCAGAAGAGATAAAAAAAGAAAGTCAGGGCTACAACCTGAGGTCATCAGCGGGTTTAAACCTAAATCCCTCTAATCAGCTTCAGCAGACAGGGGAGACAGACCAATCCATTTGCCCTGAGATCCCATTATGACAGGAGAAAGAAATGGAAAAAGGGAGCAAATTGAACATGCTGGAAAAATAGCTCTGAGTGCTTCTGTGTTAGTGTGTATATGTCATTGTGTGTGTGGGGGGGTGTAGGTGTGTGTGTGTGAATGTGATTTGTGAGTGCATGAGTATGTTGTGTTCAAACAGGTGTCAAGAACACAGTAAGAAAGTAGATAAGGGAGGAGTAGTAATGAATCATTAGTGTCGAGATTTAGCTTGGGGATGAAGGAGCGTGAGTTGAGTGTGTGAATGTGGGTTTGTGGTAAAAAAAGAGACATAAATTGAGTGAAAAACAGCCTCCATGGGTGTAAAAGTCCCTGCCGCTCTTACTATTCAACTGATGTCACAATTAAACCAATTTATTTGCTTGATTTCCCGAAAAGTAGAACAGGAGATTTGAAGAACATGAAAATAAAACTCCTCCTTCTGCCTCATTCTCTCGCTGTAACACATTCATCTCTGTTTCTCCCCCACCACACTTTCCCTCACTTTGTATGCTAGTCTGTCTGTGAGCCTCCCTCACTCCCATCTCCTTCAGTTTCTCCCTTCCTCTGTCTCTCAGGGGAGCTGTGTACTTAGGTGCAATTGAAAATGACTATCAAACCCCGAGGAGCGAAATCTGATTCAAAGACTCCTTATCCGTTGGCACAGCCCTCTCCAATTGCTGTTCTGCACTTCCCGAGTGACCAACTCTAAATGAAATTATGTCTTTTTATCCATTCAGGTGGGAACACAGCCAGATGAAACCAACAGAGGAGAGAACAATCCATATTGTAAATGACTTTGTTCGCTGTAGTTATGGTTCTCCAAATTAGATGTTTACCGTGTGACACAAGTGTTGACTGAATAAAATGTTAATGTTCTGACAATGTAATTGAGTTATACAGTAGTATCTTACAATGACTGTATTGTGATAGTGTGTGTATGTCCCTCCAGAAAGTTGCCATGTTGCAAACGCAAGTTCAGCCAGCGACATTTGGGCATGTTTTTCCCAAAGATTGCAACTTCATGTTTGATGATTTTAGGCGGTTATATATTTTTCATTATTTATTTATTGAGAAGAAACCTCACTGTCTACTGACTGGCTGAAGTTGTGATTGCAACATAACAAAATGTAAAATCATGTATATTTGTGCATGGCAATGATGAGAACATGGCAATAATATCAGTCTTTTTGAAGAAAAGCAAGCAATCCACTTTCAGTACTTATCCTCATTTTCTGCAAAGCTCAGGTACAGTAGGTGAGCGAGAATCCAAATGTAAAATAACACATGAATATAGGCTAATCCTCTGCAGTTACTGAGATTTCTCCACGCAACTTGTGCTGCAACTCAAATTGGCTCTCTGGGGACATTTAAGTCTAAGTTTAAACTGTGTCTCTTTGGATCAGTGTTACCTCAGTGCAACAGAGCTTTCAAGCAACCGTCAGTCAAAACAGGATTCAGTCTGTTCCTCTGAATTCTCCCTATGACAAACAGGAGTGTTGTTGTGCAGTATGAAACCATGCCTTATATTTTTTGAAAACACATTGAAGAAATGCTTCAAAACAAGACAAATATGAACTGATTTTGTGTTAACTTGTAATTTGTGACTTTATTAAACACTAACCCTGCTTATATTAAGATCACACTTAATATTAAGTGTGTTAAATTTGCCACTGCCATTAAGTCTAATCAATTGTTCGCCTTAGCTACAAAGTCACTAATTGGAAATTTAAAAATAACCTCTGTTGCAATGGCTAATCACAGTTATTTTTTATTTTTTAAAAATCAAGTCTTATATGTTTGTACTTGTACTTGTCGAAATGCTAGTAAAAAATAAGGTACTTTAACAAAATTCAAAAGGGTCAGGAGGAAACATTTTTATTCAGGTCACCCTACAACCACTGACTGCAGACTGTGAAAGAGTACATGCACCCATCAAACCACTCTGTTCTGCTGTCTGTCATTCACAGTTCCAGGCAATTTCAGAATGTGTCACATTTGTAATAACTGACTTTTCTGTGGCACTTTCAAGTTATTTCCACTTGATGATTTCTATTTTTACATCTTTTTGCATCCTCTGTTGTCTTCATTCTGTCATTGTGTCTATTCAGTCACTTCCTTGTTCCGCTCTAGCAGTCCTCTTTCCTAATTTCACCTCTTACTTTGTATTCTCTTCAGGTTGAGGTTAAGGGTAGCGCTGCACATACCTCGGCAGCTGGTATGCCCTCCGGAGGGCGGCACTGTAGCAGCACTTCCTGCTCCAGAGATACTTCCTTTCCCAGGGGTTCCTGTTCAAATGATTTCTTCAGGTCTGAGGAGAGAGACACAAATTGACTGCTTAAACACAGGTTAACCACAGAGCATGTGACAAAGTTTTTGACAGATTTTTGACAAGTTTTAGAAATGCATTTGCTTGCTTGGTTTTCAGTACATTTTGAAAACTTTAATAAAAGCAGTTGGTAAAGTATTTGAATATTAACCACACTGCACTGTTACTGTACAACATATAGATTATATTAGTGATGCTTTTAAATATAAGGTAGCAAATTCTTTGCTTAGGTAGCCAGTGGGAAAGCTCACATTGTGGACTACTGTTGGACAAAGGTTGAATAATTTAATCTCTAAATCCTGGAAACACGACATAAAACAGCAAAACTAATAAATATCAAAGGGGAAAAGTGTGTGTGGGCAGTCATTGTGCAAAACATCCTGTGATTTGGCTTTTGGGGAGACCATTGTAAATCGGGTTCATTACTTTGCTTCCACTTGTCTCCACTCACTGGTCACTTCAGAAAAACGACACAACAAGAAAACACACAGATATATATTCCTAATGTTAACTAATGCTCATGAAGGAGAGCAGACACACATTACATACACACTGGTTGCACTTAAATAGTTTAGTTAGTTTAGTGATCATGATATGAAGTACTTCAGCAGCTTCACACTAAACACTGCCTGCTTTGTTGCATACTTGCCCCTCAATCATTATGCACAATATTTAACCTTGCTTTTCGTGCCATATAGACTTGCCAGAGTTCGGCGATCTCAAGCAGGCCAAAGACAATAGATGAATCACACTAATGGTCCACATGCTGTGATAAATGACAGCATTACAAAGCAGCATGGAATGCACTGCCATTTCTTTCACTGAACGTTTCACAGAAGGCTCAGCTGTTTTCATTTTGAGTAAAAAAAATGCTCACAGTAGCAGACGTAAAGACAATTAGCCAGACATTTAAATCAGAACAACAGATGATGGAAAGACAAAGAAAATGGGATAGAGACAAGGCGTTAAAGGATATGAATGAAAACACTAAAACCCTTGTGGGTGGAATGGATGAATGGAAGGACAGTTTTGTTTAACTGATCATTACACTGAATACTGTATATTTTTCTCTGCATATTTGTTTCTCTCACTGCCACAGTGGGGAAGTACTGTCGTACACAAAAGACTGATTTTTATTCTTTGAGAGAGTTCAAAAGGGGCAATGACTCTTCAGAAGATTATGCAGAGACTTCTTGTCTTGCTTCTGTAAGTTTCCCTCACTTACTGACTGGCAGAAAGCTTATAAAATATTAGGATATTTTATAAGCTTTCTGCCAGTCTCCCTCCACGATGTAGAACGTTACCAAATCTGACATTGTTATGTTCAATTTAACCTTGTCGTTCTCCGGTGACTGACCTCATACATTGAATTCAATTCAATTTCAATTCAACTTTATTTATATAGCGCCAATTCACAACACAGGTCATCTCAGGGCACTTTACAG
>JAUYWH010000027.1:13111163-13148941 GCA_034779795.1 Ctenopoma multispine | reverse complement strand
GAAGAAACAACAGTTAATAATAATAACAAGCAATGATGAAATAAAGTGGACAGATAGAGAAAAGGAGGAGAGGAGCTTGGACATTGGACATAATTAAAAACATAATTCAATGTTTTTTCTGTTCTTCTCCCTACTAAGCTGCCTCATGTGTCCCAATATTGGCAGCTGTGTTTAACATATGTTAAAATAATAACCTTACCATTAAAAAAAAAAGGCTGTAAAACAAACTGTAACTTGAGAGCGGTGGCAGTGTTGCAGGACCTAGCTAGTGACTTTATTTATGGAGCTGATCAGATGGTGTGGTGGATTTATAAATATGAACATATGGAGGGGAGAATGAAAAAACTGCAATGTAACTTTAATCCTTTTCTCAGGGTGTACCCTAGGAGGTTATGATCTGACTTTTAGATTGAATACATTAAATAAAATACCCCCCCTTTTGTATAAATTTAAACTCTGTATTGGATTTTTAGATTAATGTATGTAAGATCAAATCAAGTGGAGCCTTGGATTGTGAGTAACTTGGTCTGCGAGTATTTTGCAAGATGAGCAAGAAATTTTAATACATTTTAACTTGATTAATGAGCAATGTCTTGCATTGTATACGCTTTGTCTGCAGAGTCTCACGTGATCACAGCTTCTCTCTGCAGCGTATTAGATGAATGAGACTCAACAGTATTGTCTTCTCATTCCAGCGTAATCCGAGTTGTTTCAGAACATTAATTAACATTAATAAGTCACCATCTCCACTGTGAGAACGTCTGTGCGCATTTCTTTAGGTGTCGCAATATCAGTCACATAATTAATTATTCATGATTGTTCGCTGTCCTCGTGTGCTTTATAGAAATATTTTTGGGTTGTGAAACAAAACATCAGAGTTTCCATTATTTCTAATGGGGAAATTTGCTTTGATATACGAGTGTTTTGGATTACGAGCACGGTTGGGGGACGAATTATGTTCGCGATCCAAGGTATGTCTTAATGTGAATACATACAATATTTGTGTCTACACAAGTGTATGAACACACATGCATGTAAGTTTGTCCTCGTGAGAGCAAGAACTGTAACTATATAAATTAATAATAAAATAAGACCAAACTAATTTAACTAATATCAAGTGAAGATAGTAATTACACAGCTACATAGATGTGTTTATATTTAAAGTGTCATCAATAGGTTTGTTGATATGGCAGCATTAACAGCTGGATTTTAATGATACTGTTTTTGGCTCAGTAAAAAACTTTTTCACTTTGAAGAGTTTCAGAATCACTTTGTTGTTTTTTTTGTAAAGGATGGCTGTAGCTATGGAAGACAAATCCTCTATCGCCTGCCCTTTACTTTACTAAACCAGACAGAAAACTTTCATAGGAGAGCATATTGTGTGTGTGTGTGTGTGTGTTTTATCCTTGTGTCCTTTTACTCCCCAGGTTCCCAGGTGTACTCTTAATCACCTTATCCGTCAGCTGTGCAACACCATTTGTGGACACACACAGACACAGACACACAATATAATGCTAAACCGGTCAACTCACTTCCAGAGTATTTCATCAGAACAGTCATCTTACAGTGGCCAACAGACATACAAGATGGCAGAGTGAAAGAAAAGACGAGGTAAAATGATAAGAGGGTGTTTTGGGACATGGGGGCATGTGGGGTGGCAAATGGGTGGTTGAAAGATGAGAAAGATGAGAAGGAGAAACAGAAAGGTGATAGTAGGTTGAAGTTGGCAGGGCACAGCAGTTTACTCTTTCTTATACCAAGGTCTCCTGCTATTAGTATTTACTTGTCCATATAATTTTATCCACCTTGAATCTTATCTGCCTTTTCTCTCTCAGAATGAGCTATCTATCAAACTAATATTATTAATGTATTGTGTGTTGTAATTTACGTTGCAGACGAATCATACAATATCTGGATACTACTTGCTGACCTCGATTATTGCCTATTGTGTTTATATGCAAGCTGGTTTACATGAGAATTAATGTCATCAACATTTTGGCAAGATGCGTTACTTTATCCTCCAATCTCATCTGTGTGTCATATGTGTTAATGCTCCAAAACGCACACAACAAGACATTTATTATGTGGGCGGTGGACAACCCGTCAGCTGGGCCTTTCTATGTCTGGACAGGCGACCAGACAACGACACAATCCAGTGGGTGAGGACGTTATGTATATTGAACACATACGGATACAAAGTAGAATGTTCTTAAAATATCAATATTATTGTCCATTGCAGAGATTTCCAAACTTGCTCGTCAGGGCTCCCTGGCCTTCTTTTTTTTCCTGCTATCCTTGCCCTAGACACTGCTGATTACCTGGATCACATTTGTCAATCAGAAGCTAGAAGATACCAGTTCATTTTGTCTTACCCGACTCTACACTCTTCTGAGATAGTATCTTTCACTCTGATTGACTGAACACACCGGATCCAGGTAATCAGCAGTGTGTAGGGCAATGATAGCTGGGAAACATGCAGGACACCGGGGGCCTTAGGCACAGAGTTTGGGAACCATTGCAATAGACAATATTATTGACATTTTAAGATTTTTTTTTTCTCCACATTTTTACCTCCACAACACATGTTGTTGCACTGCTTAGCTAACATTGCTCCTTCTGAAAACAAGGAGGGCAGGGGGCACTGAGTTTGGGAACCACTGGTCTATAGGCATTATTTCTATCATCCAATAAAAGTAGATATCGTGACAGGCCAAGTGTCATCAACAACTAACAGTCCTTGTTAACTGTGACCACAGTAATTTTGGATCACAGTGTCAGTCACTGTTGCCAGCTGATGTGTCATTAATGCACTATAAAATTTCAGTAAAATATAGACAGTAAATATACTGTAAATCTTCTCTCTAAAGTTAAACACCAGCTGGAGATGAAATGCGGGCTCATGAGGCGTAAGAGACAGCCTGCCATATTTGAATCCATATGCGTGAACAAGACATTCAAGATGATCATGCTGTCGTACACCACTGACAAAGCTTCGAAGATTTCCAAAATTCTCCAGAACAACTTCCCCGCCCAAATGATCAGGTTTAATTTCATGCAATATAAATCTACTCATATCAGATTCCATGTTTAGAGCTATATTGGTTAAGAGAGTTATGTGAGGACACGGAGTATTGCTGAGGCTGAATGATAACTTCATAATACAGTCAATCCCTACGGGGGATGACAGCCTGAACAGAGCATGATGGTTCATTATGGGAGTAATCACCCAAAGCTTTAGCCCTAAATCCACCACATGGCTACCCACATAACGCACAGAGACACACGCACATGGACAGATCCTGAAAGACAAAGAGAGAATGACAGAGGAAGAGAGATACAGTCACAGTGAAGACAATACACACAGGAGATGCAGACAAACAAGCAGGCAGAACACACACATAGAGAGAACAACCATGACAAAAATGGGAAGATATCCCCAGTGGGACAGACAAAGAGATTCTAACACATACCCACAAATGTCTAAACAAATAAATAAATAAAAACAGCAACCACAAGAAGAGAAAGAGGAAGTGATTGAGGGATGAGACACACTTCTCACATGCCAGCCAATTTGAGGAATAATTTTCTGGTCTTAATTAGTAAGGGAGATGGCTGTGCGAGTTGATTTCCATAAAGATTGAGAATGAAATTAAAGGAGATTAAAGCAAACTGCTCTTGGGATGAACTCATAACACACACACACACACAACACGCACACACTCTTGGATAAAGCTTAGTTGGGGGTCTATGACAATTTGTCAGTTAGGTAGCAACAGTGCTATGAGGCAGTGTAGGTGTTTTAGTGAAAAGGAGAGGACATGACTTTGTGTGTTTTTCTTGCACGTGTGCAGATTATGTGCCCAAGGGAAACGTGCACAGGAGAGAGGGGACAGCTGTGTCATATCAATTCAGTAACCCTGCTTCACTCCCAAACTGCAGACAACACTGTCCAGGTTCATAAATACAACAAAAGCAAAAGACTACTTCACTAAACAACTTTTTAGAATTACAACAAGGTTGAAAAGTACAGAGGGCAACATTGTTGAGTGTTCTTTGATGTGAACTCCTGTATTTTGTATATATAAAATCCAGCGTAAGCACTGATTCAAAGAATGACCTCTTCTTGCATAAGCTCTTTCCCTTGCTTCCCTTCATTGTCTCCCTTCCTCTGTGTGCCTCTCTGTCTCCTTCCCTCTCCATATAAAACTTCCTCCAATGCTCAACTAAAACTGTTATTATGTTTGTGGTTAGTTTGTTGCCTCAGGCACCTCTACATAAGCACATTTCAGAGCAATTATCTAAAATGGGTGTCTCTGCCTTGCATGCTACCCATGCCAAATCATAACGGTTTCCCCTGGTGGAGCTGCTCAAGCAATAAACAGCAATGTGAGATGCTTGGGAAGAAAATAGCAAGACAGTACTCTCCTTTAGACTCTGAGAGGATAATTTGGACATCCAATTTCCTGCACAATGGCATGCAAAAGAAACAACAAATTGGCTTAGAAAAATAACGAAATGATCTAAGTGATAACACACAGCCACATATGAAAATTATTTTTATAATCAAAACTGATTTTAAAGTACAAAAATGAAAAATTGTAACCAATGAAACGGTTATTTTTTTCCGGAGCTACATATATTGCAATACTGCTGTGAACTTGTTTTGTTTTCTACTTGTGTATTTTGATAAGAAAGTCATTATATGGTGTGAATTTATCATTTCCTTATGTGCTCTAGATAAGAAGACAGATTATTTTGATTATTTATTAAGCTTGATAACCATGTCCAACACAGTGCATGTCCCAACCCCACAGAGTATTTAGTGATAGCGCTGTAGCAGTGTATGGTCTGGTACTTCTTCAATCTTGGCGAACTTGTACAGACGTCTTCAAATGCCAAAAAATCTCAAATATCAAAAATGGAAGAAATGAAGGGAGAGTGTGACCTTGAGTGTCACAGTCATTTTCAGTGTGGTTATATAGGGAGTCATTTTCTCTAAGTGACTTTATAGAGTCTCTTTCCACTCAGACCAGTTCTTTCACTGAACTCTCCACCCTGTCATTTCAACACTTCACAACCTGCGATCAGCTCTAGACATCAGACAAGGTCTTTTCATCCACAGTCAAGTTTTGAACAAGTAAACAACTCTATTGGCTCACGCCGCACTATCATTCTGAAACAGAAGTTTTCTTCTGGGTCCCTATTTGTAAAATGACTCATTAAGCATGAAAAGATTGCCTGGGGTTGGGTGTTCCATAGCATTTTTATAGATTCAGAATTGTACTCAGTGCAGTAACTACACAAATTTAAACTGTTTTATGTAACAAAATATACTAACTTATAACTTAACATTTTAATTCTCCTGTGTTCAAGAGGTCAGCTTTCATCACATGTTGAATCTCTCATTCTTTAAATCTGTCCTTGCTTATTTTGCTCCTCATCTAGGGGCTGTGCTGCTGCTGCACAAAGAAAAGCAACACAGTGAAAATAATATTAATACTACTTATTACTTACGTATTCATTGAGTAAATAAATTGCTTTTTTTTGCACACTGTGCATAACATTATTGGTTGTTGCGCTATGTCTGGTGCCACAATACGACATGACACAAT
Source organism: Ctenopoma multispine (assembly GCA_034779795.1). Classification (NCBI taxonomy): domain Eukaryota; kingdom Metazoa; phylum Chordata; class Actinopteri; order Anabantiformes; family Anabantidae; genus Ctenopoma; species Ctenopoma multispine. Next base: position 13,143,329 of record JAUYWH010000027.1, on the reverse strand, counting down.
TTCTTACTTTAACGTGGTGGATGCTCAAGAAATATCAAAAATAAATATGCCCCCCTGGTGTCAGATTGTTCCATCAAATATTACATTCAGCAGTTGTTTAGTTTGACTTTGGAACATTTCTATCCCTGCAAGAGCCTGTCTACAAAATCTAGCAGGCATATAACAAAAGACAGGGATATTTTGGCAAAAAAACTGCTAACTTTCAGGTAAACCAGGGGTTTCTGTAAGGCACCTTGGCACAACCACAGGGGGTCCTGGAACCACAAGACACCCCGTTAAGTCGGTAGTTCGTTGATTTAACAGTGCAAAAAGTACATTCAGTAATATGGATATATTGCATATTTTTTTGTACTCTCACTAGGACCACAGAAAGTGACTTCTGTTCTGTGACACTAAATCAAAACTGTGGCAAACTACTACCAACACTTACTTAGGACCACATTTCTTAACATCTGGGAAAATGCTCAGTGGTTTACACTAATAGGGAAACATCATTACCATACCCACACACACATACACATTTGAACACACTCTAGGGGTTCTCACTATATCAATGTATGTTTAATGTTTGAGACAATTATGACATTGCGCTCAAAGCGAGAAACCAAGACTCCCTGGATGATGTCACACAGAGAAAAAGACTGAAGCTTTTCTACTCAGTGTTTGCAAAAGTGTCAGGGTGGGGGGATAAACATTGTGATCTGTGTGGTTCATACAGTTTTGCACATGCATCAGTGAAACTGCAACTGTAAGCGTACCATTTTGCCAGATTTATATCAGAAAATCCACTGCAGTTGTTTCCAGTTGCTGAGTTACACATACACTACCAGTCATAAGTTTGGACACACATAGGAATGACCATATTGTTCATGAAAACAAGATTCATGTCTTCAGTCGTGTTTACCATCATTGCACATGGCTAATGATCAGTTCTCCTTTTAAATTAATATATTTCCATTAGAAAAACATAACATGCTATTGGAAGACAGTACTAATGTCTGCAGAATTTAGGTCTCTGTATGTTTATGTAAATATTACTTTTTAAAAAACAGTTGTTTTCTGCTACAATAGTCATTTACAACATGAACAATATCTACACATTTATTCTGATCAATTTGATGTTAAGAAATCTGCTTTTCCTTCACAAACATCCTCATTTCTATGTGTGTCCAAACTTTTGACTTGTAGTGTATATTTTAATGTTGTTAGCTACATGCAGTTTTAAACCTAAATGAGTGTAGAAATGTTGGGTTTGAACCAGTGGTTAAAATCTAACACAAGAAATCACTGTTGAGTCTTGTTTTCCTTTGTATGATTCATCCATGATTGAAGGAAAAAAATGCGAGCAGCTGTCACATTAACATCACAAACAAAACCTAAGAAATTCACTGAAAGATATTTTCCACACAAGTAGCTGGCACTGTTGCAGTGCCCCTAAGTGTCTGGACTCCTGATTGCTATGCACACACGTCTCAGTGGAAGGTGGCAGAACAAATTGCCATTATCGAAAATGTGTGTGTGTGTGTGTGTGTGTGTGTGTGTGTGTGTGTGTGTGTGTGTGTGTGTGTGTGTGTGTGTGTGTGTGTCTGAGCGTGCGTGTGACCTTGACATATTGCTAATCCATTGAAGGAGAAAGACTTGACCTGATAGCTGCAGGGCCAAAGAGCATGACTGACATTGCATGCACATTTGTGTATATGTGCGTGTCTGTGTTTCGCTTACCCTTGTGTATGTGCATGCAATTCTGTGCATGACTAAATGAGTGTGTGAATGTGTGTCTGTGTTTGACTCAACTGCTTTATAAACTTGAATTAAGCTGCCTGCTCCTATACTCAGCTAAGTGCCCTGCTCCAAAAGACCAACAAATCACTCAGAGATTTAATATCTCTGATTGTGTGTATGATACTTTTCCAGCCATGACACTGATTGCCACTATCCAGCAACAAACTGCATATTTAGTCACTGCCTTGAAGTGAAATTCCCCAGTTATTAAAACAGCCTGAAGATGTTGGAGAATGAGAAAGACAGATGCAAAAAACAGAGCATGAGTGACAGAATGAAACAAGCACATGGAGTGTGAGGAGAAACAACTAATAATAATAATAATGATACTTTATTAATCGCCTTTGGGCAATTCTTGTGGTGGAAAGGGTTCGGGGTTAAGTGTCTTGTCTGGGGACACTTCAACACGTAGCCAGGAATTAGGGGGAATTGGGAGGCAAACCACCAATCCTGGGGTTCATAGATAACTGCTGACTGCCCTACGACTAAAAGAGGAGGAGGCAGTGGAGAAGGTAAATTAAAAAAATGAGTGGGAAGAGACAAGAATGCGGGAGAGAAATGCTGAATTGCTATTGCATGGTGCCATAGAAAAGAGACTTTGCTCAGCAAGCTCTAGCTGCCAGGAAGCATTTTAATCACAGCAGTAGATCCAAATAGGAGCCGAAAGCAGGGTAGGTCAGGAGGTTGGGTCGATTTGAAGTAAAAGGTTATCGCAAGAAGGGGATGAGTGTAATCAGATCTGGTTAAGGGAAAAATCACTGTTATAACAGAAGGAGAAAATGTGAAGGGCAAAGTGACAGACAAAGTCAGAGGGAAAGCTCACACTATACGGAAAAAAGACAGGTATGGAAGTGATCTGAAGAGCTAGAAAGAGCAAAGTAAAAGAAGCTGGATTTCTATCATATTTTTCCTCTCTGATGTACATTAGTTCTTCAAGCCTTCTTCAGGCATCCTTCATTACCATACCTAACCTCTTACAGAGATCTTACATGTCTGAAATTCTATACAGTGTATAGGAAAAAAAGATAGCATACCAGCTTGTTTTTGATACAGTGCAGAACTTATACTTACAGTATATCGTACCTATAGAAATAATCACAATGTAAAAGAAGTTGAAAACATTGTCTCTCTCTCATGCGCATGCATGCACTCAGGCATACCTTTGTCGCCTACCATGATGAAAGGATGTGTAACTCAACAATGTGGCCCTCAGTGTTGTGTGCATTTCTGTGCTGTTGCTGTCTACATTCACGTTTGCCTCTGAGAGTCTCACAAGTCTGTATATGTACACTTGCCTGCATCTGTCTCTCAGCATGTTTCAGCACGAACATAAGCCAAAAACAGCACATTACCCAGCTTTCATTGCACCCTAAGGAGGTCCCATTCCATTCAAGGATGTTATTAGTGGAGCTTAGAAGAATATTTCTAACTGTGTCACTAACTCTCTGCTGACAGACAGGAAAACATCCTCACATACCAAAGCAATGCAGAGAGAAGTGATGCTCTATTCTAAACTCAAATAGTCTTTTAAAACTCATAAATCAAATTAACAGTAATATGTTGTGGTTATATCATGCTGATGCATTCATCCACTGTAAATATGTAATTATGTATTATGTATGTTTTTATACAAATGTGTATGGTGTATACCTTTTATATATTAAATCTGGTTAATTTACTTATCTTCCTATATTCTACAATATAGGTTAGGGTTGTGCATCTCTGGTGTACGCTTACGATGAATATGCAAATCGTAATCTATACATTTTATGTACAGTATAAAATGCATGTATTTTTCCAATTATACCTTTATTTTTATTGATTTGTTCTATGCCTTAACATGCTATTATCTTGCTAGTTTGTCTTTTAAACTGCCTTAAAATAAATAAGTGCAATCACGTAATTAAAATAATTAAGCAACCAGCCCTGCAAAAGCGAAAATGCAAAACCTGAAAAAAACAAAAAAAACAAAAGGGTCAACATGATGGATTTCCTTCTGTAGCACATAAAAGACCAACCTGGGAAAACAAGATTTCCAAGGTGTGTGTCTGTTAGAGTGATACTGTTTGTTAAAGTACTGCATATGATGTGTGCTGTTTTCTCCATGTGTCTGCCAAATGGACTCTATCAAAGCTCCCTGTTGTTCTTTTGAGAGTTCACTCAAGCAGAGCTACACTTGTCAGTATGAGCCAGGTTAACCAAAGAGGTGGTGTCGATTTTGTTTCTGGTACTTCTTTTCTGCTTGACCTTTCTATAGCCTGAGCACTCAGACAGGTCCCTCTTGTGTTATAGGGCTGAACTGACCAGATGACACTTGGAAAACTACTGTGGTAAGTTCACCTCTAAAGCAAGCAACAGCAGCCATGACGGAACAATCCATTCTTCAATATGAGGCTTATGCTGATGATTTCTATCAAACATCTCAACTCCTTTGCTACACAGTGGCTGCAGAGCTGTCAAGTGACCATCATTCACAGCAGGTTCCTTTCGCCTGGCCAGTTGCTGTGGTTTAACAATCCTAAAATGATTTCCCCATGTGATCACTGTATATGCAGTGTTACATGGTAACACTGTCTGCTAGAGTGATATGGAGTCTGGTTGGGTTTATTCCAGCCAGTGTTTGTTTCGTGACCTTATAGTTAGATTCCCAGTTGCCTTATTAAAATCTTTACCAGACTATAGCAGGAAGCTACTGCGGATAGACCAAACTTAAATACCTAGGTCTCTGCTTAGAAGAGTTCCCCAACATGTGTCATTCAGACTGAATGAAGTTTAAGGGGTCTGCCCAACTATAGTTTATTCCCTGTGCATCTTTAATGTTTCTAGTGTTTCTAGTCCCCCCAAGATTTATTCTGACACTGACTTCTTCTCAGCAAGTTTTAGATGGCACAGAATGTCATTCTCACATGGGATTCAAGTTGCCAGCCTACACACAATTAAATCACAGGAAATGATTCATTCAGCATTGCTGTTTGTAGTTTTACTTCATTTATATGAGCCTCATTGTTCAGTCTCCTAATGTGGTTTCAGAGGTCTATCGAGTTACTGCTAATGCAAAGCAAACACTTTCTACTGCTGCTGGTTCGGATTAAAAGCATTTGACTGGCAAAACACAAGGTGACTTTTGTTATAAAACTGCCGCACAAAATTATGTATTTGTTAAAGTTTGAACTGGCAGTGATCATTGGTTAAAACTGTCAGGACAAAAGGCAATTTTCGGCTTTTCAGTCAGCAGGCATGTTTTAAATATAATAGTAACAACAGCCACATTGAGTTAGAAGATTTTGCCGGCAACAGGCTGCATGCATCCCACTTCTCAGCAGTGTAACCAACTCCTTTTACTGTGCCCTGCTGTTGAGCGTGGAAAACTACTTGAGCTGTGAGCAGCAGGTAATCCAATCATAACTGCATGCATGATGTAAAAACAGATTATTGACTGACTTTTTTATTAGAGGAGTTTTATTTTGATTAGCTGTGCTGTGAACAGATATACCAGTTGTCTTCTGTTGTATTTCTGAGAAAGTATCTGCTAAAGAAATGTTTGCTGTAGTATTAAACCAAACTTGCTGTCCCTGCTAGTAAACAGTGTGTAGCCAAATCAACTAAAAGAGATATTTAAGGATAACAGCTTTAACCCATTTTTTAAAAGATCAAAACTATTGAATCTAATGTTAAAAATGCAACTAATGTGCAACACATAACACATTTTACTAAGTGCTGCAACAACCCCTTATTTTAGGAGGGTTTTTTTGTACGCTCACTCTAAAAGTGTATATATGTGTAAGCTTTATAGCGTAAGTAGTGTTGAGCAAATGCATTCATGTGCTGTCCATGCACACGTTTGTACTTTGATTCATATGATTGAGTGCAGTAATAATTCACACACCAAAGGGCAGTAGAGAAGTCTCTACTTACATTATATAAGCTCTCCATCATTTTCCCCATCAGCTTTCCCCATCTTCTAAAGTCTGACATCTTTCACTCTTAGCTCTTTTCATGAGAATAGACCCAGCAAGTATAATGCATTTACTATATGTACTGTATGTATAGTTTTTTGTGTAATTATTTAGTTAAATTTATTTTCATTTGTGAAAGAACAAAATGCTGATTGCATATGTATTACAATGCTGCCTATCTTCATGTATGCATTCTAAAACAACAACTTTGTGAACATATAGCATCTTCTAAGCTTTAAATCTTGTACTCACATGCAATTCGGACGTGCGCCTTGCGACTTTTGGTGGTTCCAGCTGAGCTCCAGGCCACACACTGACACCAGTAATCTTCAGGCCCAAACAGCTCCTCGACTTGTTGTCGTGTTATTTCTATACTGGCTTCTCTTACCACCAGACCTGCAGAAGAAAAGAAAGGCACTGCTGCATCATTGCTAGTATTAGATAAGATTTTAATTTAAATTGCTAACAGTGACTGAGTCACAGATTCTATCTATTTAGATTTTTACTCTTGTGATACAATTTTTATGTTAGTTTAATGAGACAAAGCCTAGTGGTGTGCAGTAAGTATCTTAGACAGTGAATAGAAGCATAGATAATCATACAATATATGCTGCTATTTACAAACCCAGGTCATTTCACTGAGTAGATTGACTCTGGATTTTCTGTAAACTTTGTGTTCCTTTGCATTTCTACCACTTATCTCACTCTACTCTCCAATTATTTTTGTCTGCTCCCTGTGAAGAATTAGTGTGAGGTTTAAATAGCTTCACACTACTGATAGGTCTGTAACAGAGCATAGATAGAGGTGGGCTACATAGCAAAACAGAAAATGAGGAGCAAGGGATAAACTCAGAATGAAAAGAAAGGTAGAAAAGAAAAAAGAACAAGATGAACACAAGTACTCAAGAAGGAAAAAAGAGACACTGAGTAAACTGTGGAAATGCATGACAAAGGAAAAGAATAATGAAGATGAAAGAAGTAGAAGGAAAGAAAATGGAGGCACTGAAGAATGAAAAGGAAGGTTAAGCTCACAGACTTGGAAGAAAGTGGAAAGGGAAATGAGAGAAATGGTAGACTGGTAGAAGTAATGGAGAGCAACATGACAGAGGCACAGTGAGAGGAAGAGAGAGGATGACAGAATAAGAGGTGGAAGAGGGCAATGAAATGTGAAACAGAAAGGGAAAGGAAGAGGAGATTAAATGGGTTTTAGGTAAAAGTATGTGGTAACTGGGGAGTAGATGGGCAAAATGCTATGAGAAAAGATCTTGGCAGTATATTTCAGGTTCAGCAGAGTTACCAAGACCCAAGAAACAATCTCTATGGGGCTCCACAAATCTGACTTGGGCCTATTATTTATAAAGCCTTTCAGTGATTTCCTGCCACTAGAGAAACCGAGAGACAAGCAAGGCAGCTTAGAGGCAAAGGGGACAGAGAGGATGGCAACAAGTAAAATTGAGCAAGCAGGACTGTGGGGGACTAAAGACCATTAATGGCTGGCAAGAGAATCCAGAAACCAATGAAGAGAAAGAAAGAGAAAGACAACAAAAGGTTTTGTGGAAGCTAGCTAGGAGATTGGAAGACTTTTAGATGCACAAAATACAGAGAAATAAGAAGGAACCTGAAGATGCAAGAGATGAAAAGTAGAAGGGTAACTTAGATGATATGGCAATTCAAATATCAATAATGGCAAAGAGTGCAAGGAAGAAAGTAAGGCAGAATGTAAAAAGCCTGCGGAACGTACTGTTGGCACAACAAGAGATAATAGCCAGTGAGGGGGAGAAAGATATAAGGGCAAAGAGCAAAGGCAGCATAAAAACTGGTGTGGATACCAAAGCTTGAGCAAGCTAACGAACAAGGGAGATTGTTATGGCTTCTCAGCTTAAAATGAAAGAGCAAGGGGCACAGTAAGAGAGGTACAGGCTAAGAAATGGCAGCTAAAGAGGCAATTATAACCAGAAAGCAACCCAGGACACAAAGCTGACACAACTAGTAGGCAGGCAGTTTGAATGAGCAAAAAACACAGCATGAGGACAGAAAGGGCAAAAGGGACGGGGAAGAGGTGGAGACCAGTGAGCATGCTACTGCCGAAGTAATGAGGAAAGTAAGGCAATTAATGTTATGGGAGCTCTGGGAGGGATATAAAAGTAGAAAGCATTCTAGTGCAATACTATATACATGCTGTATTATGCTGGTGATCAAAAACTATGAGCACTATAGTACTATACATATTTCAATCACATACAAAATGACAAATCTAAAACTAATGAAGAAATAAACAAGCAAAAAAACAAAGCAAACAAAATGAAAACTCCTTCTGAAAATTGCGCTTCTATGCAACTTAACAGCAAAGGCAATTACATTTTTGTAGCAAATGTAATTATGCAATAATTATGTAGTGAAGCGTCATATTTTTTGAAGGAATGAAGAGCCACACTTATTAGTAGAAAGCAGGCTGAAAGAGGTGGTTGGGGCAGATAAAGGGTGTATTAAATGCAAAAAATGACCATCTACAGACTTGAGTTCGAGAGTCTAGTGACAGGTTGAATTTAGGTAAGAAAAGCACTTTGACTGGGGTTAAAGAAAATATATGTTTTTGTTTAGACTTTTCTAAAGATGTGTGTGAGGTCTCTATTAAGCCAGCCCAATATGTCATTGATCTAAACCCAATGCTGTGAGTGACTGAACCCAACCATAACTAAAAAAAAAAGATAAAAACATTGGAGACACACAACTGGGTGCTGAACTGCAAGATCTAATACGCATTCATGCAAAAAAGAAAATAGGATGTTGTAGATGAGATATTTTAGAAGAAATATGTTCTCTGTGTACATTTAATTAATATTTAATTAATATAACTTTTATATTAATTGTGTATTATGTTAATACGAAGTGTGATCTGGTTGTAATTACATTTCCCACAAAAACATATTTATGATTACAGTTTAGCTGTATAGAGATGTTATTTTTAGGAAAATGGGTTGAATTAAAATTATACATTGATTGGCTTGTCTTCAGCATTCATGTAACTTGTGTACAATGTAAAAAAATACAAATTATCAACACTGAGCTGAGCTCTGGATGCCAACTAGTAACATACAGGTCCTTGCTTTATGTTTGGCTATACAATTGTTTACTTGCCTCCAAACTGTTTTTTTATTGGTTATTCACTTTTTGTCAAGATGAATGAACCCAGTATAGCATTACATTTTAATGAGAAAGCTGGATGCCTGCTGGATACTAGGATATGGGTTGCAAGGTATTGCATGTAAAGAAATACAAAGGTATTGGTTTGTAGACAAAACTGAGCAGAGAAGGTTACAGGGAGATGAGAAATTAAGAAGGACAAACAAAACAGGACAGGACAGGACATATACACTACAAAAACACGGGAGAGCGGAGTTAGTTTCATCATGGGGAAAATCAATGTCCGTAATGATGAAATGTGTGCAACTTCTCAGTGAGGCTGAAGTTAGAAGTATACACCAATCGGACACTGGTGGTTCGGTGGATGGTCAAAATAGAAAAGTAAAGAATTTTTCCTATAAATCAAAATGCTCTTAGAACTGACCTTTTATTACTGGGAAACATTAATGAAACAGCATAAATATTTCTACCTTTGTTTACATCACTTCATGTGTTTCATAGTTTACATGAAACTGAGTGTAATTTGATTCTAGACATGCCAGCCTGGGAATAAAGGTCTATTTGAAAATTCATAATAGAAAAATAAGTATGCCAAACTTTTTGACACAAATTTACACTTATAAACATCCTACACGAAAAAGTCCCTTGTTTTCCATCAATTTCATGTTAAACACAGAAAACATGTCAAACAAAACAGAAAATGTGAATACACATAAAGAAGTTAAAGACAGATGTCAGTGGATCTGGAGTTGTGCTGCTGAAACCAGTAAAGCTCTGGTATTTGCTGTTTTCTAATGTGAAGCCCACAGAGCAAGACAGCGACTGAATTACCTGAGGCTTAGACGGTCCCAGATCACTCAGCGTCTTATTTCGTTTAGATACAGTTCTCAGAGTATTCACATCATTCTGTTATGAGAAGACAAGCATGGAATTTTGGGTCTCTATAGCATGACAGTACTTCATATCAACAAAACCACTTCTGTCAGCTGGTGGAGGTGGGGGGAAAGAAAGAAGTAAATGAAAAATGGAAGACAAGTATCAAGACAAGTGGATACTGTCACAAACATTTCTATCAATCACAAAACTGCACAAAACATCCACATATTTCTCTTGGTCCTGGAGTGTCAATTCTTATAACAAAGTTTACTTGTCAGCTGGGAAGTAAAAAGTACAATGGTGGGTGAATGTGCTTTGTCAGGTCTGGACTTTTTTTATCTGACAAATGGGAACCGTAAGTAAACATGGAGAAAAGAAAAACAAGCTGCACAGCAGAGATGCAGTGTTTTTTTAATTGTTACAGTAGGTGGGTAGATATTGTATAGCTGTTTGCCTTACTGCACATGTCCATTTATATTTTACCTCTAACTCAATGTGATGAGAAGGATTGGTAGATAACATTTTTTTTTTAAATTATTTTCCCTTGGGTAAAACCGCATATTTTCCAGACCACCACTGTCTACATCTCTGAATCTCTACAACAAAACTATGATTATCACACCCAATAAGACGTAATAGCTCAAATGTCACCAATAAGTTATAGTTAAAATTTAAAGTTAAAATATAAGGAAGCACAGAATGTTCCTCTAATTGGCATGCACAGTGGTCAGAAATAAATTGGGAAATTTTCATTTATAAAGGCTGCCACTGTATTTGTCACAGTTCAAATTAAAGTGTTCAAACAAGCAATCTGATGTTTACAGACAGAGAATTTTTCATGTTATGAAATCTGGAGAAATGGAGGAAAAACAGACGATAATAAGCAGCTTTTTTCATACAGAAGTGATAGGAAAAGCAGAAGAGCATGTTTTGTAAAGATAGATTTACACCAGTATAACACAAAGCAGACAACGGCTGAGTCAATTATTTAATTTACCCAGTGTCAACGAAAATTAATGGGTTTGTTTTAATTAACTGGATTTGTTCTTAATTAGAAACATTTTTGCAAACATACTGCACTACTGCGCTTCATATATACAGTTGGACATCATGACAATTCATTTAAATCTCAGGCATCTGATTCACATGATTCATAATTTGAGGATGTATAATAAATACATGAAAATGTTTAACTTCAACAGACTCTTTCATTTTGTTCTGTCTCTCTGTTCTCTGCTGTGTGTGACAGACAGACATAGATGAACAGACAAAAATGTAAAGTCTTGATTTCTTTGACTAAAATGAAGTAGAGATGGAAAGAAAAGACTAGAGAGAAATACATACAGAAAGTCAGTGAATGCGAGACAGGCAGGAAAACAGAGACTGCGGCTTTTGAGGCTAAATGCTTTAGAAAAAGAAAGAGATAAGGGAACAGGGGCAAGAAGCACTCAAAAGCTTTGTGGTGTTTAAATGTGATCAGTGACAGGTCAAACAGACAGGCCTTAAGGGAAAAGAAACAGAGGATACAGAAAAAGTCAACACTGGCTATTATTATTTCATCAGTGCCACAGAGGGACAGAGTCTGACAAAAGACAAAGACACAGGTTCTGAACTGACAGAAGATAAAAACGTGAACAACCCTGCAACAAATCTGTGAAGTGCGTAATGTTCCATTTTGGTTGGAATCATTTCAGAGCCAATGAATTAACATACTACTTTCTCCTGTAGGGATATTGGTAGAATACATAAAGAAATTGCCTCTGTTTTTGCAGTCATCTGTTCTGGTGAACTCAATGAATGCTGACCAGTTCCAGTCAGATGCTGTTCAGTAAGTCACCCCATACCATGACGTCCCTGTGGAGGAGCTGAAAGTGAAAACATGATATCCCTACAGGGATTCATTCAGGCTTTGTAGCTTCACCACAAACCTTCTCCACTGACCACTGCTTCCTTAGTCATTACTTTTAAAACCTGCGGAGATGAATGCCAAAGGAATTGATACCAATGCTGATGGCTTCAATCATTAGCTATCACGCTAAGGGCCAAATATATATTTATCTATAGAGGCAGAGATAAGAATAAAGAAAGTATTTTTTGGTATTTTGTAAAAGCCTGTTACAGATATACTGTATACCGATTAAAGAAATATATTGATTTGTAAATATGCAAGCATAGTACCAACCAAATATAACAATGGTGACCGCTCAGTGCACATAATGGATACTGACACTACTTTCACCACCTCGACTATTGTCGCTTCAGTTGGAGCCGAGACCCTGATCCGGAAATCCACATCACACCCCCAGCGCTGTCATCTTAGAACACAGTCAGACACCGTCTCAAACAAAGGTAGAATATGTGTAAAATAGAACGTGTGAAAGCAGCTCACTGGCCATGAATAAAAAAAAGACATTGCATATGTCCTGATAAATCATGCTACAGGAATTATAATTGACAGCAGATAGTCAAACTCACTGACCTAGACAGCACTGAACATTTAGATCTAAAATGACAATATAAAAAATGTTAAAATGCAAACAGCTTGGAATGAGAAAGATGGTGCATTGTTTGTTTTAGCTTTATTAAAGCTGTGAAAAATGTCTAATAAAAAAGGTAATTTTGAAGTGTCTTTGTTGAGAAAGCAAACAATCTAATTAGTTATGCATACATAGATTTGTTGAGCTCTTGTAGGCTTTGAAGCTGAGACCAGCTCCTCTACCAGTAGTATTTGTCCAGCACAGGCTCCATTCTCAGCAGCAGCAGAGCTGAGGAGAGGATAATGCCACAGACAGTTTAATATAAGTGGCATTTGCCCTCTTTTAATTAAAAATTTAATTACTGACTCTGAGATTATGCACCCTTCAATTGTGAATATTTTCATCCTAAAAGGTGAAAAAATAAGTTAGGAACCACTGTGATATAATATGTTTTGTAATACTTCAATTCAGTTAAACCTCATATTTATATGGAATGACGGCAGATGTTTGTTTACACAGAATGGTTTATGTTCATCAACAGCTTCCTGTTGCATCTGTTATTTAATCACAATCAGGAAGTGAACAAGAGCCACAAAGTCACTGCGCTTCCACAGTTAGTCATTTTTAATGACAGACTGATGCGCGATCATTACATACTACTGGCACTCGGATTTGGTGCCTTCCAGTAAGGTCTGAAAAAACTGGTATTGGTGCCTAGTAAACTCAAAAACATTAAACAAAAAGTAAGATGACAACATGACGAGAGGCACTGTGAGGACTGGAGTAAGTAAGAGTTGCGTGTGGGGGGGAATGAGCTAGGTCATCGACAAGGCACCTGCTTGTGAGCAGTTAAATGTGTACACTGATAGCTTCCATTGTGACACTGGGTGATTATCACAGTCCCTCCTGGTCCACATCTGAATACCTCTTATGTGTACGTATGTGTGTGGCATACATACATGTGATTGCCACTGATTGTGCACATCTGTGTCCTTCAGTAACTCTAGAGAGGCAGTGAACCGGGACATTCCAGGACAAGAGAGAAAGTCGACAGGGAACTGCAACCAAACTCAAACAATTTTCCACAAACACAGACACGAACACAACACCAGGGAAACAGACATTAAAATAAGCATACCCTGAGCATTTTCACATTCACATAATGTTTCACTGAGGATAAAGCATTATCTTCCACAGACACAACACAAGCATGTACAAACTCTCACAGCCCCAAACACATCACAAGTGATACGAATATGCAGTTGTATTTCCTATCAGCAATCTGTGACATAGAAGCAAATCGACCACTTTTGTACATTTTGATGGTTGTTAATAATTTAAATCTCAGTGTCAGACAAGGAGACGGAGAAAAAAAAGTAAGCAAGCTAAAGAAACCGAGGTAAGAAAGCGAAGCCAGAAAGAAAAAGAGGAGGAGATACACTGGGAGAAGAGAAACATTGGGGGGGAAGAGAAAGAGGGAGAGATGTAGGAAAAGCGGAGAAGAAATCAATACAAGTGAGATGGCAGCAAAGGAGGGAAAGAGGTCACAAATCACCCAAGCCAATCCTTTGTGTGTGCCGTTAATGTATGTGTGTGTGTGCATGTGTAGATGTACGGTAACAGGTCAGTGCTAGCAGACTAATAATCATTCACACTTTGGCTAATGGAGACAAAGTAAGTAACCTAGTACACAATATGTCATTAGAACACTTCAAGGCTAATGGAGATATACTGAGGTCATACGCACATTGCTTAAGCAAACACTGGAAATGCCCTTCACAATAAAATATACAATCCAGACAAATTATGCTGGTTCTCACCTTAAGTCACATTAATTCAGGTGGATGTATGCTAAGTATGTTTCACCATATCATCCATCCATTATCCAAACAGCTTGTCCTCTTAAGGGTCGCAGGGCTGCTGGAGCTGTCCCTGGGCAATATGCAGTGTACACCCTGGACAGGTCACCCGTCTATCACATACGGAAACCAACAATCATTCACATTCACATTCACACCTAAGGGCAATTTAGCGTCATCAATTAACCTAACATGCATGTCTTTGGATGGTGTGAGGAAGACAGACCTACACAGACACGGGAGGATCATGCAAACTCTACACAAGTCGCTTAGGGAATCAAAAGTATTCCTTTTAGTTGGAAGCTGACCTCAGTAACCATTAGGTCATCTTGCTGACCCCTATCTACTCTTTCACCCCCCCAACCTTACCAACCCCCCAGATAAGACTCCATGTGAGAACAAATGATTTATTGAGCTGTCATGAAGCTCACAAATTTGTATCTGTTATATAGAAAACAGTACGTTCCTTTGTTGAGTCTGTGTATTGTTGTCCTCATTTGCCAAAATAGTAACTAACCCTAAAATCTATAAATACAGATACAAATACTGAACCTAGACACCAGTCTTCATGCTACCTCAAAGTCAGCAAGGCCTCTGCCACGAAAAAAGTCTGACTCTGCCACTGCTGAATCACACCCTTTTTGATGTGATTATGCAACATCTGGATCAGGTTTAGGCACTAAATAAACACGGTGAAGCTTAGTATAAAGTAACATTTGCATTAAAAGTTACTGCTTCCTTAACTTCACATAATGTTTGTCACATGATTTGCATTATGTGACTAGATTACAACCATGAAAACAACAGGACTCAGTTGGGTTTAGGCATAAAGACATCTGGGTTATGTTGAGGCACTCGATAAACATAGCAAGAGTTATTAAAAATGTCACTTTTTAACCATAAAAATTACAACTTCCTTAACATGTCCTCCCCTTGGGAAACGTGACGGTGTGTAATAACAACCAAAATCATCAAATGAAACAAATATATTTTGCTGCTGTTACAAACAACCTACAACATCATCATATTTCAGAAGAGAACAGTCTCTAATGTTATTAAGAAAATCTTTGAATGAAAATGAAAAAGGTCTATTGTCATAACTTTTGAACAATTTTAGTCATACTTCACAATGGGTAAATTTACACAAACACAGATCTGACATTCATAGAAAGTGCTACTGTTCATTTTGTGTCTTCTGATACAAAACAAAAACTAAAAACGTGTAGATCTAATTTCAAAAAAATCCCTTGAGTTCACCCTTGCAATCATCTATTAACTTGTTAACTTTGCTTCTTGGCTTCTCCACCCTGCGACAAGAAATAAACATCTATTTCCATCATTCTGTTTGACAAGAATCACCTTTGTTGCTAAGCATCACATAGAAAGCAGTTTGATACAAACAGCTCCCAGGCTTGTTTCATTTATGTTCTAACTTGTGCTTGTATTTTTTTTTACTTTGTTTTCCTTTATCTCGATCCCCAGGATCAAAATGAAAACTGTGTTTCAGCACTTAAGCTACCTTTCCTTTTCCTGCAAAAAGATGAGAAATTATAAGGAGGAAGTGGAAGTGAACAAGCAAGAGAAAGAAAACAACACAGCAGGAATCACATCATCTTTCTCCTCAGTGTGACTCCCTTATATCTGTTGGCCTTTCCAACCCTCTCAAAGGCACCCTCCATCAGCATCCCTCCTTCAGCATCCCTCCATCAGCCCCTACCTCTCCCCTGCTTTCTCTGGCTTTAGGTTTTATCTGCTTCTGCTCTCTCCGATTTCAGTCGGTGGAAATTAGAGTGGAACAGAAAACAGCATGGAGCAGAGAGAAAGGAAGAGAAAAGAAAGGAAAAAGAAAGGGATAAGATGGGGACAGAGACAGAGGAAGAAGAATGAGAAGACTGAGATAATAAAAGCAGTATGGGGGCCATAGCTTCTAGCTGTGTCTGTGAAACAGCAGGAAACAAAGCAGAGAAAACAGCTTACAGAGTTTCAGCTTTTACACAGATAAACAGATAAACAGTGGACACACATACTGTGCTTTCACGAGGCACAGACCCTACAGTAAGTGTCTACGTAATTCACTCAAAATACATCTAACTAACTCTCCTGTCCTTATATGCCTATTGCCTTTTTCTTCAAAGGTGATCTAAATGTTTTACAACAAGGCATGATGTGAGTTTGCTGTTCAGAGGAGTGTGTGTGTGTGTGTGTGTGTGTGTGTGTGTGTGTTTTGCTCTGAACAGAAAACTCACATCATGCCTTGATTATATCAAAAAGTACAGTTGCAGCAATTTTTGTTAATTATAAATTTCAGTAAAGACACATTCTCTGGAAATGTCCCTGTTTAAACATTTCCAAACCTCAACAGCTCTTGATATTGCATAATGCTGCTAGTTTATTTATTTATTCATTATATTTTTATGTGTATATCTGTACGGATCATGGTGTGCTTGAAAGTTTAAGTGTTCTAGAGCAGTACAAAGTAGCAAGCAGTCAATCTATTTTTTATTAAAATCACTTTACAATGGCTTTTTTCAAGATACATTTTGCATAAATTAAAGCAGATCTTCAGCACTTAAAGAATTAAAGCCAAATCCATGTTTTAAGCAGGACTGAGGGTTATTTTAACAGACAGAAACACTGAAAAAGATACTCTATTGTTAATATGCCTACAAGAAGGACTGTGGATGGACTTGATGTTTTTTTCAGTAGCACAGTTGAGGGAGTGATCCTGGTCTTTGACAGACCTCATGGTGTTGACCACATTATCAGAGCCTAAACCTATGGATCGGTAATTGAGCATAATCTCCTCACAATAACACACTGTCTGGAATCCAGCAGCTAGCAAATGAACAGATGATGGGAGATTAATAAATTACTTGCAGCTGCACATGATGTTGGTAATGAACACAAAGATGAGAAGGGGGAGAAGAGGAAGTAAAGTGAGAGACAGGAAGACAATGGATGCTTATTTTAGATTAACACATCTGTCAGCCTTACATTTAGTTATGGTGGAGCAGAATACCTGGGTTACATTCATATTAAACACGCTATTGTGACATGTAATTATCTCTCACATTTTGGAAAATCCATAAAAGTAAAAAAAAACATAAATTATAGGAGAGAGAAATAACAGAGACCAATACGGGAATGAACAATAAAGATGATTACATGTCACCTTCCCTGCTTTTTTGTAGCTGACAACTAGTGACTATAATTATATATATTTCTTATATGTAGTGAGAAGAAATTACCTAGATGATGCACTAATCGTGCAAGGTAAATACAAAGCTTTGGAGATCACTCAAAAGATAGCTGAATGCTAGAGACAAAAACAAAAAGCAGTGAATATTTAGAAAGATGTACAGTAGAACTGGAAAACCAGGGAGAGGTATACAAACTGTACAAAACAGAACTAAAAAAAACATTTCAGAAAGGGGGAAAATTAAGTACTAAAAGTCTAGTAAATTAAGTAAAAAATAGAGTTAGAAGCTGTTTTTAGAACCGTAAATCATTTAGTTATTTCAATAGATCCCCAGCATAAAAACATAAACCTTAAGGTATGCATAATGTCGCCTCCTTAACAAAAAATAATGCTAAAAAGAATGACTTATTTCTCTTCTGTTACAACTTTTCATTTTTACTCTGTGTATTGTACCCGTTTGTTACAGTCACTCTTTTTGCACCTTGCAGGCATTGTTGCATTTATTCTCCCCTGCCTCGACTGTTTTTGTGTGACAGCTGGAACAGGGGAAATCTCAGTTGCTGCGTGCATACTGTATACAGTATATCCACAGTATCACGTTGAACTGTTTTGCGTTACAAGGAGAAATCTTCCCTAGGCAAGTTACTAAGTCAGCTTAGGCTGAGCCAGTAAAATACTCCAATTACAATTGTATAAAGTACATAGAGACACATACCAAAGGGTCAGCACATAAAATATGTACTGTTTATTCTGCTTACCTGCCT
This sequence comes from Ctenopoma multispine, assembly GCA_034779795.1. Classification (NCBI taxonomy): domain Eukaryota; kingdom Metazoa; phylum Chordata; class Actinopteri; order Anabantiformes; family Anabantidae; genus Ctenopoma; species Ctenopoma multispine. The sequence continues at coordinate 13,125,272 of JAUYWH010000027.1, read as the reverse complement.
CAAGATGAAAACCTATCAATTCAACCACCACATTTTCATTCATGCTACTGTTGACCCCACTGTGTATTTAATTCAGCAGTAACTATATATCAGAAGTTTTCAAACTGCTTTCAGCCTGTGTTTAATCACTCAATCTGGGGACCCAGGCTCGTTAACAAGCAGGTGGAGACCCATAAGTCGAGCTCATGTAAACCTTAATTCTAAGAAACCAGGTTGTGTACGTCTTTGTCTTCCTGCCAAAGCAACAGCATGATTCATCATTACCTAGCCAGCAGAGTAATACCATGTGCTGTCAAGTGACAAGTGTGGAACTTTGGCTGCAGTCCAGTACATCACTGTGGATCCAATTAAACTGTCCTGTGAACATCGTGGTACAGCACTGGCAGTGGGACAGCTGTGTACACACATCTGACTGTGACCTAGCTCCCTGCACAAATAACTAAACATCTGAATAATGGATTTAACCTGTTTGCTTACAGTGCACCAGTGAGACAATCTGGGAAAAATGTTGGCCACATTTCCTGGAACAGTTTAATATCACTTAGAGTGAAATATCATCAGGGGCAGGCATATAAAAAGTATGTAGGTACAGAAGTCAACTAAAATCTATTTTGGTTTTTACCACCTATTTGATAATATATTTTTTTGTTGTTGTTGCATGCATCAGTGTTGTAAGTTTACCAACAAAGCGCCAAAGGCATTTATTCAAGCTAAATTCTCAAGTCAATAAATAAATAAACATGAGATGTTTTAAAGATGTCTTGAGCCACTGCTGAGTAACAGTATCAGTGTCAGTGTCAAGCTTTATTGGCTAAAATAAAGCCAGTCAAAATCCAAACCTTTCTATATTCAGCCAGGTTCAGCAGTGAATGTGAAAAATAATTTGGATACAACAGAGTTCACACACTGAGGCTGGCCTAACTCTGAAGCAATTTATCATACGCAAATGGCAGTGTACAAAACATTCTGCACCGTTGCCTTTACTGGTTATAATGACCAGTGGCGGGTCACTTCAGTCGTCACATACATTAAATCCATAAGTAACTTGTTTGTTAAAGTGCTCTCTGTTGCCAGTTGTTCTATACATATCTAAATATTGTTTTGGGGAAGATATTCCACTTCCACTGTACAACTGCAAGCTGTAATAATTAATAATTATGAATCCATAATTAACAATAACAAACCAGGACCTCCACTATTGTATGCTCTTGAATAATAAGGTGTGTCAGGTGAAGTAAGGCACTGAAAACCCCCTTTCATGGCAGTTTTCATTGATTGTCAGTGTGTTATCATCTTTTTGTTGCACTGGTTATGTAAATCTCTGGATTAGACGTTTGCATATGTGTGTGTGAATGCACTCTTGGCTTCACTCACCTGAGTTTTCATCCACCCTCTCCTCCACAGTATGGTCCTTCTGATGGACCCACTCGCTGTTGCACTTGAAGTAAATCTGTGTGGCAGGTGTTGCTTTGCAGTAGAGATTGACAGGTTTATTCTTCACAATGTAGCCTTCCTCAGGTTCAAACAGGAAATGAGGTAATGGCTCCGGCGGGTCAGACGGGAAGGTTTCCGGGAGCTCGCTAAGACTCAGGAAGTCATCGTCATCTCTCACTGTGGGAGGAAGACAAGAGAAAGGGTAAAGTCAGTGTTATTAGACACTTTTTTTCCACTGTTTCCAGCTCAATCAGTTTTATCGACTTGCTTTGTAGACTGAATTCTATTCATCCATTATCATTCTGTGATTCACACCAGTGCGCAGCATTGTCTAACACTTTCCTGAAATGAGTGTGTACTAGACATTGCCATTTCCATTTGATTGTTAGTAATTGTTGTGTCTCAAGCTAGTGACCTGGAAACAGAACAATTTTCTCCTACTGAGCCATAAAATGCACCTTTAATCATCATGTGACTGTGGTGTACATTTGTGATAACATTTTGGATATCAATCATTTTTAAACGTAGCACACAATCCTGATTTTTAGATATGCACCGAGTTAATAAAATGCTATATAACACAATGATAAAAAGGAAGCAGTAGTGACGGGAGCCACTGGGCTCAGTATAGCAAAAGAAATTGAGATTAACAATGAGTTTATGAGTTGGAATGATCTTTTATGGGATTATTCAACTCACATTAGGATGGACAGACAGTGTCATGTGTGATTCAGTCAGATTGTAGCCCTGAATTCATCACACCTGACTAATTTTATTATTAGATTGAATTCATGCCTGATCTGTTGTGATTTGATGTGTTATTGAGGACAGTGATGATTAATTGCCTGAAGGAACAACAATCTGACTCTGACTTGGATTGCTAAGATGTCAGAAATTTCAGTCGGCATTTCTTGAAGTTTGAGCAGCTTCATGGTCTGATTTCCCACATGGTTACTTTCCAAAAATCCATTAGACACTGAGCCTGAGTGAGCTTGTTTTAATATTACTGGTTTAGTATTTTTCATGTTATGGTAGCTTCTCTTTGTCAATACTGAGAACGCAGTCATACTGTCGGAATAAATTTCAGTGAAAATATCAGTGACCAGAAACTGACCAGGCAATGTGTGCTTGTGTTCAGTGTCAGAAGCACCAGTGTGAAGAAGGGCAGATTAAAATGTGGACTGGAAAGTAACACAACATACAAGATCAACAAAAACACACTGTGTCCAACTCTAATTACTCAACTCACTGGAAGCCTAATCCAATGAATAAATAATATACATTCAGCACAAGCTGTTTTCTCATTCTGCTACATGAGGACAGATACTTATCTGAAATACAGTATTTAACAAAACTCCCAAAAAAAAATTCTTCCTGAATTGAAGTCAAACGAGTGAATGAAATGGGCAGGAGAAGTACCAACTCACAGAAAATAACTGAACAAAGGGGACACAACTTTGTCCTCTTCCTCCATCCTGCTCTCTCCTCCACTGTCTTCGTAGTGTGTCCAAACTTCACACCCACCCATGGCCCCAATCAAAGGGACACCAAGAATGTTTTGTCACAAGGTTGCCAAGGTCACCAAAACACAGAGGACTACAAGAGCTGGTGGGAAGGAGAGGAGGAGTCTTTCTTTCTTTCTTTTTCCTACCATAGTCACACAAACACAAGGTTAGGTGTTTTAAAAGTTCATACACACACACACACACACACACACACACACACTCCTAACTAGTAATTTGCTTCCACTCCATCATCATCCAGTTTCATTAAGACTGTCTAGACCTTTTCGATTCTGTGTGTGTGACCGCCTCACCTGGAGAGCTGTGACTCATGGGAAAATTTTAAACACACACAGCCTTCAGTTCAACCTCGTTTCCCCCACTCAAATGTGTCATGGCTACAGACGCAAAAGAACATCCCTACAAAAGCAAGCACCCGATAAACACTGAGCATATGTACAAATATGCACGTGTACACTTTATCTTGGAGAATAGCTGTGTGGTTTGAGCTAGGAGTTAAAAGCAACTTAGGTAAAACACAAACAGAGGAAATATGAATTGGCTGCATCCTCACTTTGATGTCACGAAGTTGACATTTTCTCTAGTTCTGTAATTAGTTCTCTGAGAGTATTATTTTTTTTCTGTGCAAATTTTCTCCCTTGTATTTATCCAGTGTGATGTTCACCCATTTCTCAGTCTGTCTCATTTCTCACTTGCTGCACTGCGTCCTCTTACTAGTGTTATTTCTTGTTACTTTTGTTTCTACACCACTTTGCTTTACACCCATCCAACACTCCCGCTTTTCACTGTGCCCCAACACCAAGTCTCACTCTCATCTGTCATTCACAGAGCTGAGGGGGGTTCACTGCTCTGGAGCGACAGCTATAAATTATTGACTGACACAAGAAATATGATAGCCAGAAAGAGGGTGGGTGGAATGAAGAAAAAGGGGAGGGATGGAGAAATATTTTTACATGAATAAAAGCTTTGTCTTTCCTTTTCCTTCTGCGTCACCTTAGCGTCTCTGCTCCTCTCCTCTCACCACGTCACAATTTTCATCTTCTCATCTGTTTTTTTTTTATCCTTTTTCTTAAACCTTTTCTCCTCCTCTGGTTTTTCCTCCTCTTTAACCCCACTCCTTCCTACTAACCTCCTGACAGAGTGAATTACCGCTCCTAACAGCCAACCTCATAAAAGTCTTGCCTGAATGCAGTCATCAATAATGGATGGTTATAGCAGAACAATGTCCAGGTTCGATTTACAGTGTGTAGTAAATATGTACCATGGACAAAAAAACACATTTATTCCCCGATCATGCTTGTGGATTTTCCCACTTCAGAAATCCTTGAAACCTAACCAATAAATACCTGTAAATCTGTTAAGAACAATGTTAGCAACGTGACTAATCTTAAGCTTTAGACAGTATGACAGTGTAAGAATAACAAGTAAGAACAGATCACTCATAAGCACAGATTTGAATATAGAAAGGTCCCTATACAAAACTGTTGCTGAATTGTGCCGATAATGTTTAAAACATCTCCTGCAATCTTGTCATTTTAACTCGTCATAATGTTAGCGGTATGCAGACTTGTCAGGTTTAGGCATTTTGTCGGCTACTGTTAGTTATATTAACATTTACTTAAGCCTAAGACCTTTGTATTAAAGTTTGAACTGAATGTATAGCTTCAACTGTAACAGCGTTAAAATAATTGCAAATATATTCTGAGGAAGAATATGTCAGAAGAATGCAGCAAAGTCTGCGGCCTAAAGCAAGTCAAACCGAGCCATATAGGGTCAAAATGACTCATGGGCAAGACTGTGTGTATTTGTGTGCTTGCGTTAGGGTTTTGTGTTCTCAGTAAGTGGGTTGTGATGTGTATCAGTGCAGTAGCCGTGGAAATCATGAGATCATACTTCTTCTAACTCTTATCTGTTAGTTTGAATCAGCAGCAGCTGCGAAAACATATGCATACTGAGAAACGCGCGCACACACACACGCACACACACACAAACACACACACGGCGTAAACAGGCATACACAGTTTTTAAAACTGGTACTCCTTTACCCCTAATCCTCTTCTACAAACACTATTAACAACACACATGTGCACACACAAACACTCCACACAGACAAACATGTATGACTAACAAAACAAAGCTGCAACGATCCATATCTACCTCAGATAGATTTGTGGCCAAATTACACAAGTCCCACATAAAACTACACAGATAAAAATAAAATGCACACACCCACGCAAACACAAAAGCATCAAAACATTTGAAAACATTTGAAAAAGAAAATCACATGGGCTGACATATCTCTCCTTCTTCTTGCTCCTCTTTGAGTCTCAGAAACACACCTTATTTCACAAGCAGAGGAAAATACACATTCTTGATACTCATATTACCCAAAGCTCCTGCCTACAAAACTCTATTTCCACAAAACACACACACACACACACACAAACCTTTACTCTTTATTTTATCACTGAAAATATTTGAATCTTGAAAAGTTAATTCAGGAAAAGTTAAAAGGTAATTCAGTGAGTTTAGGAAGAAGGAGAGAGATGAGAACTGAGAGAAGGAGTGAGGGATGATGGGATGGCAGAGAGCTAATGTATCATTGCTTTGGAATTAGATATATAATGCTGTCCATTTTCCAAAACTCACACAGGCAAACACACACAAGTCAAAAAAGCACACAAGCAAGCACAAGGTAGAAGTAGCAAATACACACACACACACAAACACTGTGGTGGAAATGAAAAATCTTATCAGCTATTCACCTACAGAGCAGCGCTTCAGTTTCTCTCACTCTGTGGATACTATGAACTGTCTGCTTTCTCTCTACATCTTTTATAATTTGTTGACATTACTGCTTTAAGAAAAAAACCTATTGTCTCTGCTTTATTTTGGATTTTTTTGTGTGTGTGTGTGTCAGCACATAAGGACAATCGCTCCTTAGAAAAACTTCCATTCACAGTCTGTTGTGTCAAGGGCATTCACAAATTGCACAAATGAAAACAGATCAGAAAAAAAGATATTCCAGTAATCAAACAGACTTTTGATCTCATCTGTCTTTTTTTCTTTCATGTGCTTTAGTTTGCATTTTTTAGTCTGTTTTTTTCTGGGGTGTTTTCAAATGATAAGTGGTTCAGATGAGGGTGGTAAGACATCACAAAATATACACTGCCAGTATGCAGTATCAGCTTTTGTTAAAAGGTCTATACTATGTGATGATGTTATGCTGCATTGTCTGCATTCATCTGTTTTTTAGAAAAAGACTCAAATTCCAAATGGACATTTTGCGTGGGAGACATTTCTTCAAGAGTGGGTGGCCTACCACGACTATGACAGCACATTTCTTGTCATAGACCATCATATATCCGCCAGGCTTTCAGGGCTATACAAGGAAGTTCATAATGGCAGAAAATACTTGAAAGCTAAAGTATCTCAATATGGGAGCAGACACTGACAGCTGGTTGGCGTCCTCAGACTTTCAATGTGTGTGACATAAGGCCCCAGCTAAAGCCTGGAGCTAGATTTACGACCCTCTCTGCACGGGGTGACTGTCAGGCTGCAGCTGGTGTATGTTAAAAAAGGTGAAGAGAGCTTGTATTTGAAGAATGAAAAAATACTTCTTAATCTTCTTTTCTCTTTTAGTCTGATTTTTAAGGTTTCATTTGGAGATGTGTGTCCTTCTATTCAAACAGAACGTATGAAACAAGTGGCCAGTTTACTTTTCTGTAGCTAGTGTACTCATGAATATGCATGGATATACTTCAGGCGAGTATTTTATACTCTACAGTAGCATTCTTGGGGCTATACAGTAAAGAGGTCAGCAATATCTTCAGTCAATACAGAATTGATCAATAACCACTTTGTACCTGTGTTAGTACAAGTCTGCATCATGTATTTCCATATGTAGCCTAGTTAGAAAGACTTCTTTTTGACATTTCAATTTTAACACAGTTTTTCATAATATGTACCTTTTTTTTTTTTTTTTTTACTTCTTATCAGTGCTTGTTGTATAGTTATAAGGATAGCCACTTACCCCACCACTTTGGTTCAGACTTAATTAAGAATGAAACAATGAAAGATTTTGTACAGACGGATAGTGTTCTTGTTCCCTGTGGAATGAGGACTTTGATGATTCCTTAAAGAAAAATATTTTAAGTAGCCTTTGCTATAAACTTCAATTAGGCATGCTAATTCAGACAACAAAAACATCAATGAGTTTAGGAATAAACAGAATACATTTTGCTCAAAATCTAATTTAATTAATCAGAAGGATCAGAATGTCCCTGATACGCTTTACATTGCGAGGTAGCAAAGCTTAGGATAAAAGTTGAGTTAATAATAAGATTGAAAAGAGGGAAGGAATAAAAATAAATGTATTTATGCTGCAAGCTTTCTTTACAATAAACTCTACCTTAGACAGTGCAGGTTTTAGAGTCACATTGAGCCCCTCACAGTTGGGCATAAATCACACGTACTGTATATACTATTGGGCACAGTTACATTTTAAGCAAGGACACATAAAGCACAGGAGCAGCTGATGAGTGGGTGTTTGCAGGTAGGCAGTGTTAGAGCACTCAGTAGCTATTTTGCATGGCTGTCTCTGCCAAGCGCACAAAACACACACAGATTTTAGACTTCACAGGACTGCGTGTGTATCTATGCTCGTCACTGCATGACAACTGCTGCATCTGTTGCTACAATTTCTTTATTTTCCAGCTTTCCTCTTCTCTTTCACCCTCCCTTTCTTCTTGGTCTTGCCTCTGTCCTTATTTTTATTTTACTTCTTTACTTCTCAGCAAGATTTTGCAGAGCAGTATGATTTCAAGGCTCAGAAGGAGGAAAGAAGAACTGGGGAGGGAGTACGCCTCGTTTGTCCTGAAATGGCTCTTATCTCCAGTCTCTGCAGCACAAGTCAGTTTAGGTGTCTACAGTTCACTGGACAGCACAGGATGGTCCACAGCATATATCCGACTCTGCTCTTTCAACCTTGTGCACCAAGCAAAGAGTCTTTGGTTACAGTTTTTCGTATGTCTTTCATATGGCCCAGTACATGAGTACATGTCAAACTATCAGCTGCTGCGATCATGGTGAGGCCAGATGAGAACCAAACTGTTTCAGTCCTCGGTTACGCTGTGGGTTTTAATTCCACCTCCTCCTTCTGAACTAGGTCACTTGTGTGAGAACCAGTAATGGTAGGCCATTTAGTCTCCTCTCTTCCAAGTCTGTTCCTCCTTTCTACCTCTTTTCTGTCACGCTAGGTAAAAACCAGGCCAGACCAGATTCAAGAAATTTGTCATCTTCAATCACGTTTTTCCACAACTGTGACATGTCTTTTTGCAAAAACTATTTTGCAACATTAAATAATCCCCATTTTCAAATCAACCCAAGAATTCACAAAACTGTTTAATCACAGACTCTGTCTGAAACTGAATAATGCAGTAATATTGTAGTAATACCATAATGAGAAAGAAATGCATTTAGGCAGGAGAAAAACAGATAACAAGCAGAAAACAGGCAACCATGGACAGTCAGAGGAAAATAATTACAGTTATTTCACAATCATGAAGGTTTTGGATTATCAGTTTTGTAATGCACAAGTCTCATTTTGTATTACACACCCAAATGTAAGCACAACACACACATCCACATGCAGATGGAATATCTCATTCATATGCATAGTCTTATGTAAGCTTGTGGGGGTACAAACTTGTGTGAGTTGCTGTGTAATGTTATCTTCCAGATGGATTCTGTCTCCCTTATCCCAGGCCTGAGGGAAAGCAAGGCTTCGCTTTCATTCATGTTCTACTATCACAGCTCAGCATCGCTATTAATACAAGCATCCAGCGCAGGGCAGTGCATTAGAATATCAAAACATTGGCCGGGGAAGGACTTCTATTTTCAGGGAGATAGGATAATGTTTTTCTGGGAGGCTGACAACTGATAGTATGACTGGCTGGTTGTGTGCATGTCTGTGCTGTAAGAGCCACATTTTACCTCTTTCTTTCTCTCTCTGTTCAATATGAGTTTGTATTTTCAAGCTGTATTTTTCCCTTAGAATTCCCTACTTTTCAATCTTACTTTGCTATGATGTAAAGACATACATTCTGCCATCATGCTGTCTTCTGTAGCACCTGGTATTGCAGTTCATATAGGTGCAAAAGGGCTGGCTGAGGTGAAATATAAATTGGAGGGTGTGGATGATGAATAAAATCACCCAGTAACATCACTGGTCTCATCCCTCTCAGACAGCTGTGCCAATCACAGTGATATGTGACAACAGTGCAACAAATGGAAAGAGGTTTCTCCAGGAAATTATATTGTTGTCTGGATGGTGCACAACAGTATGATATGAACCTCAAATCTGCAGCCAGAGGCAGGTGGTGTGGATTTTTATTAACTTGTACGTTGATGGATGGTAGAAATAAATAATAAAAAATCTTGATTAAAGTTGGAGAGACATCAGTAGCACACAGAACTGATGAGCCATTGCAATCCAACATCTCCCACTCCCAAAGACACATTTTCTATCAAAATATCAATGACTCCCTTCGCACTGCGTCTTTTGAATGAACCTCCCACCTGTTTGCACCTCTCCTCCCACATGTGCTTTGCTCCAAAATACCAACAGATGGGCAATGGCAATTTCAAATTCAGGACAATACTGACCACACTGTCAGATGTTAGCACTAGCTGCTCTACATCTACATTTTTTCGTAGCATCTATTGTTAGGATACATCTGTGTTTCCATCTTTTCCCCCATCTCAGCTGCATTTCAAGTCTTTTAAAGTGATTCACCTGGAAGTTGTTCTGATCCTCCATCTTGAAGGATATCTCAAGTCTTATCAGCTCTGGGGAGCGGGCCTCAAAGTTTGAGCAAAGATAACTGAGGCAACATAAGACCATCCTTTGCGATCTTCTGCTGCAGAGACACAACCCTTCACTGGGAACCTGTTGTTGACTGGAGGCTACAGCCGTACAGTAGCCGTCACTGCAGTCTTATACTGAAGTACACTAATGGGGATTAGCAGTTTGGTTCAGTCCACTAGAAATAAGTTGAGGCATGTGCAGAAAAAAAAATCTAAAGTTATTAGGGAAAAACTATTTTACGTCAGAAACCCAGTGAAATTTAAATGGCACGGATGAGTGTAGCTGTCAGTCAGTCTAGAAGATAGAAAGTGGACATGATAAAGTACAGTTAAAAGGATCCACCAGCATCATTCTGGTCTGCTGTATGGAAGCATTACCGATTCAGTGCTACCTATGACAATGACAATGACAATGACAAAACAGCAACTGTGTGAAAAGCACTGTGCAATGTGTGGCTTATGCTAGCGGCAACACTTTCAATATGATAAACCATTTAAGACAACATCACCCCAGTGTCTCCGCTGACAGCACAAGGAGGAGAGTGTCGGGTAGGAAAGAATTACAGCATTTAAACAGTCTCTCCATGCAGATTCTGAAAGGGCAAAATCCATAACTAAAGCACTGAGGGTGACGTGGAGGATGCTGGATTCCACTATATGACTAAAATGCATGAGGTGCCTTATAGTATGCATTCTCACCAACACCTAAGCAACACAATAATTCTCTTCATGCACATTTTCTAGTCAGTTGTTTACTTTTAACTTTAATAAATGTCATTTGTGTTGGTCAAATTGACAATTTGGGCGGACAAATTATTTGATGTGATATATTTACATAATCTACTTAGTTTAATACTTAATTTCTACAAACAAGCTAGAACACATTATAATCATAACCTGGATTTCTGTATTGAATAATTAATTTACAAACACAAATACATAAAGAGAGATGAAAATGATCAGCCTAATAAATAGAGACACATGTTGCTGTCATTATACATAATGTGCTCATGTGCATCCAGAGAGAACTGAAGAACATAACACTCTAAAGTTTGACTAATTTGAGCACATTAAAAATAAATATACAGATGTTTGTCAAATAGTTGAAACATATTGAAACTGACAAACACACTGACATAAAAACACAGTGTCCCAATGGGGCTAACTGTGCACCCTAATTATTATTTGGATGTGAGCATATGTGTATACTGTATAAGCAAATACAAACTCCTATCGTCACCACATAACTCTAAAGTCCAACTGACAGCTCATCCAGCTGAGGCACCGTCATCAGGAACAGATGTCTGTTCCCTCCGTCCTAGCATCTTTTTTGTGGATCTCTCCTCTCGTCTTCATTAGGAGAAACTAATACACAAGGAAAATATGCAAGTGATACTCTGATGCTTATAAGTGATGCAGCCTTCTTCAGCTCTATTGCTTCCTATTGCTCCTCCTGTTTTCTTTAGAAGGGAATTAAAACAGCATGCTCAGCCCAGTTTTGTAGATTATCTATTTGTTGAGGAAACTGGTACAACACACATGTACGCACACACACACAATAAAATAATAACGATGGCCTCAACTCAAATGATAAAGAACAGCTTACAGGCTTATTTCATTTGAAGATTCTCCCATATTTTGGCTATTTTATTCAGAGCTGAAGATAAAATTGGATCAGACATTTCACTGCTCCTGCTTTTCTCCATCTGGAGGCTCACTGTCTCTCTCTCGCCTTCTTATCCCTCCTCCTCTCCCCCTCTCCTCCTTACACCGTCATTCCTTCCAACCTCACAACTTTGTTTCTCTCCCTCGACCAGCCAACCACTTCTTCTCCCCTGCTGTCTTCTGCGCCTCTCCTCTCCTCTACATCTCCTTCTCTCATTCATCCTTGCCTCCTTTTCTGTCTTTGGCATCTTTCCACACTTCCCACTCTCATCCTCTTTCCCCATTTCTCGCCTTTTCCATCTTCGCTCCTTTTCAACTTTTGCCTCCCTGCTTTGCTCTCTGGCATTCTTCCACTCACTGCCTCCCTCCAACCTCCTCCCAGTTTTGTTCTCTATGCCTTTCTTTACCTCTTCATCTAAATCTATTTTTTCATTATCTCACTACCTGAGACTTTCTCCCTCCCTTCCTTCTTAGGTTACTATAAATAGAGCCTCAAGGGGGTTTCATAATGGACTTTTGCCTCTGACCTTATTGCAGACACATTACTGACCATGCTTGTCTCTCTTGCTTCTTTCCCTAATGCATACTCTCCAACAGAATACAATTAGTTCTCCCTACTTTATCTCGATAATGCATACACCATCTTCATAAACTACAACTAAATCTATTTCTGCATAACACTCTCATTTCATCTTTTTCTATTTGTTCATCTACCCTTCACCACAGCTTCTCACTTTGGCATTTCTTTTCTCAGATTTTCCATTCTGTAGGTCCCCTATTTTGTCACAATTAATTTACTCCTGATCTTAACAAGATTTGGGATTTACTAGTTAGGCATTTGTTTTCTCCAAGGATTTCTTTAATAGTGAAAAAATAAATCTTAATTTGTTCTCGAGCTAACATAAAAACATTTTATTAGTGTTGCATTCTTCCTTGCAGTGGCTTTGTTTGCAAGCTAATGAGCAAGCTCACAGCAAATGTTACCTACTGGTTTAATGATAAATGCCAGCAGTGTTAGCATGCCATTGTGGAATTTCAAGTGCCAACATGGGGAACTTGGGTCTGCCATGGTGTGAACCAGATCAGGAAGAAAATACCAAAGTCCAAAATGTCAAGTTATTCCTTTGACACCATCTCTGTTATTTTGTTCCTCTTTCTGACTGATCCTCTGCTGCCAGAGTCCTAATTAACTTTTATCTTGGGTCTGCTTCCCTCACAAGTACTACTTTCTGAAATGAGCTGTGCTAGGGCTTGTGGGAACTAGAGCAGTGGTTACTGAGCAGGGGTGCACCAATCTCAAGTGTGAGTGTGTGCGCTTGTGTGTGCGAATCAGAAAAAGGGACAGCAGGAGAGAAACAGCTTTATTTTATTTTCAGCCTATTTCAGTCAAATTCAAAGTCTTTAGAAATGGGTATGTGGGAAAATGTTCATTTTCAGTCAATAAAAGACGTAATTACTGATCAATTCAAATGAAAAAATAAATAAATTGGGTCTAAAAGAAACCTGCCATGAGGATTTCACACTAGATGTGTCAGCCTAAGCTTAATGGAAATTGAGGGTATTGATACATTTGGGTCAGGTTTAGAAAATCATAAATATTTTTATGTCACATTAAATGTTACAATTAAGTATAATTTTTAGTTAATGCGGTGCTGTGATGTTTTTCTCCTTGCCTTATTTTACTGTGCAGTAGAAGAAGACAACAGGTCCTGACTTGCCTGCTAGTTAACTCTGAATGTGTTCTGAATGCTTAGTCAGACAATACAAAGTGTGAAACATACGTACTTGTAGGTAGGTGATAAACATTTGGAGAAGATACACAAATGTCAAGAGTATTTTTCTTTCCCACATTGCAAACTACATAAGTGATAATAGTGTATGCAGCATTATACTGGTACTGTATACACACAAACTTCATACACAATTCAACATGAGCATTCTGACAATTTACCATTTGTAGCAAGAATTTCTACCTAGGTCTAAGATTATTTCAATGTAAAACTCAGCGTTATTGTTTCTTGAGATAATAAACAGTACTCGTAAGCATAGACATCTAGGTCCTCGCTGAGCAGTGGGGATGAGTACAGTAAATAGCTGTGTCCTAGATGTTCAGTCATACTTAAATTGAACACAGCTTCCACTTCATAGGCTCCCATTTTGAAGAGAGTAAAAATGCAGCTATAGGAGCGACTTAGTTCCTCTGCTGTGTCATTAGTTTGTCGAGTGGTGGTTGATCACCAACCATTTTGACATGTGGCCCAGATGCAACCCAATGATACTAGTGAGAGAAAAAAAAAACGATGGTGAATCTTTGTGGCATGGGTATACTTTTCAAAAGTGAGAGAGACTTCACAACAGGTAGTAAAACAACAAAATATTTTTAAGGGGGCAAGGGGAATAATGAGTAACTTCTGCAAGTAAAGCCTTTCCACCTTGAAGAACAAAGCAAAATCTTCACTTTAATCCAAAATATATTTCTTGTTTCTTTTCCAAGCACTTGGGGCAGCAGAGTTATGCCACGAGTAAAATATGGGATCAAATCCCCGCCACAATGATTTTGTGCGTGTGTAAAAAAGATCTGTGCGTAAACCGATGTTTGTCCGTAATTACGGTTTGTAAA
>JAUYWH010000027.1:13094847-13111063 GCA_034779795.1 Ctenopoma multispine | reverse complement strand
TTTTGGCTTCTGTGGTGGTGGGAATGTTCTCTGCTCTATGGTACAGAGTCCTGATTACTCCTAGTTTGTGTTGTAGTCCAACTCAGTGGACACTAACATACAATTCACCAGGGAGGACTCCAAAGATAACCGGCTAGCATTCCGTGGCTGATGCTTTCTGTGATTTCCTTTTGAACCATGAACAGAACAAAATGATGATAATATAACTTTGGCAAAAAGTGTTTTTCAGTTTTGATGTAGAAATCCCCGAAAATGCATGTGAGTAAAACATTAATATAACTCTCTATCAGTTATTGGTGGCCTATATTCTTATCCAATTCCTCTCCTAAAACCAGCTCACCATCAACTATACTCTACAAGCCAACCCATCTCAAAACAAAAGTTTCCTTCCTGTTTGTAGTCATAACAGAAGATACAATTTAAGTGGTGAAAAGGTTAAGGTAAAGACATCAGTACCTGACTGAACATTTGGAAAACTACTGTAGAGGAAATGTGGCTAAAGGTTGTCTGGTCATAATTTAGGTGATTCAATTTTAGAATTCTTTTCCATTTCAGGCCATACTGAAATGCAAGTGAAATCCATTTAACACAGAGTCACCGTGCGGTTAATTATGGATTTACAAATCTAATAATAGTCAGAAAATAAATCACAGCATTATGCAGCGAAGTATGATTTAGGTAATATGGAAAGAGTGGAATGTCTGCATCTTTCAGTTTAACTTGACTATTGTGGGGACTCAATGACAGGCCAGTCACAGATGAACAAAAAGGTTGAGAGTTCAACTGTGAAAAATGTGGATTACAGACAGACTGATAGATAGAATACTACATTCACATTAAAGGCATATGAAGGTAATCAGAGAGTAGACAAGAAATTACCATACTTAGGCAAGTCAGCAGTCAGAAGTTCAAATCCTCAAATGAGTCACTGTTTATCTGCAAATCTGTCTGTAAAAAAAAGACGTATGGATATGTTGATGGACTGGAAGCTGAAGTTGCCACAGGCTACCAGTGCTGCATGACTGGGTCTTTTCAGTGAGGCCCCACACAAAGAGGTGCAGTGAACAGGGGAAATAACAAGAGGTTAGTTAGTTAACTGGGGTCACAAGGTCAAAGGTGATGAGGCTTTTAAGTGTGCGTGTGTATATTTGTGCACTGTCTGTTTGTAGGTTAGGTGTGTGTGTGTGTGTGTGTGTGTGTGTGTGTGTGTGTGTGTGTCTGAGTAAGCGAGAGCCATAAAGAAGATGTGCTATAAGATGAAAGAGCCTCTGTGCAGGTGGATGCTAAGGTCAGAAGTTGAAATGCTGTGGGGAGCTAACAGAGAGTAGTCACTGCATGACTGAATCTGTTTGCAGTAGGCTGCCCTGTCAGAGAGCTGATGAATGGGTTTTAAGTGTTTCAGCCTCGTAACCTCAGAGGTAATGGACTACAGCTGAGTGAGCCAGTGCCATTGTTTTCAGAAATCTGGCATGTGGAAATTATATGCTTGTTGATGGTGTACGTTCTGACCAATATTAAATCACTGAAACATGTTCAAATATTATGAGCTTTGATCATTTACAGCATTAGTAGCAGTACAAAGGAATTTAATGAAGTTAAACAGTGTCCGTCTTCAAACAGGTCCAGTCTAAGCATGTTAACAGTTTCATTAAGGCTCTTAAAAGGTTTACGGGCTCACTGCAGCTGGATATGTTTCAACATTCAGACCAATAATTATCACACAGCACAGAAGACAGGTGAGGGCATGTTGTTTAAGGTACCAGAGAGGCAGAAACATATGATGTATAAAGTCTGACTGGAGTATCACTTTAATGTGTTTAAAGGTTTACCAAACGTTAAAACGCTGAACAGTCAGTTACAGTATTCCATCATGTACCATAGTCTCAAATACTGTAGATGAGTTGACTGCTCCTTAATCTTCAAACTGCAACTTTATCATGAACTGGTGAGGCCAAACACTGCAACTCAGTTCTGTAATTCAAAGCTGAAAATGCACTCACTTACACTGTGACCATCTCACCCCACCTAAAAGTGAGCTAAGTATGAGTTATTGTAGAAGCACTGTGCTGTAATTGGAGGTGGATTACTTTGAAACAGCAGGACAACAACGACTCGTTCTTGTTACATCAGGTGTTTCACAAAGCCATATCATGTCCCTATCATAGTGCAGTAACATGGTGACATATTTTCTCAGTCCCAGTCTAAGGTCATTTTACGAAGATGATATTTTAATCCCTCCTAACCTCCTATGTGAATTTTCCCTTGGGGGTGAATAACGTATCTATCTATCTATGCTGTCTTTCACAAAGACACATACTGTACAAGTATTGTTACCAGTCTAATAAAAAGTCTTTGATATGCTTTCTTCTGATACATGAGACATATTTCAGAGTCAACATCTTCAGTATCTACATATGCAGTGTGTGTTGTATTTTTGTGTTATGTGGGTAGCTAACAGAGCAAAAGATCAAGGAGAAAAGAGTAGGAAGATGAAACAAGAAGAATGAAAGGTGGTAGAGAGTTGGAGAAAGAGAACAAAAGAAAATGTAGTTCAGGGAATAAAGTGTGAGGCTATG
The DNA here is from genome assembly GCA_034779795.1 of Ctenopoma multispine. Taxonomy (NCBI): domain Eukaryota; kingdom Metazoa; phylum Chordata; class Actinopteri; order Anabantiformes; family Anabantidae; genus Ctenopoma; species Ctenopoma multispine. Next base: position 13,108,487 of record JAUYWH010000027.1, on the reverse strand, counting down.
TGATCTTGAATCCTTGGAGATGTTGTTCCTTTTTTCTCTGTCTCTTTTTTCTATAGCCATTGATCTCTGTGCTTACTTGGACATTCAGGTATGCTGTACAATAATTTTTCTCTATACTTAACTTAAAAACACAATGGGTAATGTAACTACATTTATTAAAGGCAAGCCCTTAATAGGAGGTGGATGGAGGGAATATACACAAGTCTGTCATACCACAGTGTTGAGTCCCGAGTGGTTAGGTTTAGGCAAGTAAACACTTTGTCTGGTATGTTTTATTGATATCTTCAATATCAGTATTTGTGACTTTCCACATTCATTGTCAGCATATCCCTATTATGGTAATAGAAAATGTAATGCAGTTGCAATCATAGTGCAGTCAAAAATGTATTTCTGATTAATGTTTAGTTAATTGTGTAGAAAAGTACATTTTTAAGATGGAGGAGTGTTTTTGTGTTGCAAAATAGAGGGCAGCGTAAAGAATCCAATAAAAGTTAAGAAAGAATAAAGAGATTAAAATTTAGATTGACAAAAGGTGTCAAATGACTTCTTTGTGCCATCTTCACTGCAGGCACTAGAAGAAAGGTGATAGTGTTACCAAGGCAAAGACTAAAAAGTCTTGATGAAAAAATGTTCCTTTTATCAGTGGGGCAATTATCTACAAAAGATCTGTCAGAGGTATGAATATTTTCTGTAGAATAAAATGACGGAAGATAATCAAGGGTGAAAAGTATCAGAGAGTTGTATGAAAGAGCACAAAGGTGTCTGTATGAGACATACAGTATATTTAGCTTGAAAAAATGCACATAATCTAATCAAAGTTAACCCAGAGTTCACTCTCGACTATACCAACAGTAGTTTCACAAAAACAAACCTCAACTCAAGGTCCACATTAAGTGAGCAAAATCCATCCACTGCAAAAATAGAGATGTAATTAAAATAGATGAAAAAAGATTTTGAGTTGACTATAATTTAATCATTTGTTTATCTGCCTGTGGGGAGTACGATAGGGAATATCTGAACATACCAGACAAAAAGTATCAATGTGATCAATGAGCCTGAGTGTGTATGGGTTTGTGGTTAAGATGGTCAACTGCTTGAACCTAAGCAATCCTGTGGTCTTGTGTGAAAGGCAACAACCAAAGATTAACCACACAATGTTGTATAAGCGGAACAAGTGGAGGCAAATATAATAAGATATGTTACTTTTAAAGTTTCATTTCACCTGCCTCAGCAAGGATATAGGAACCAAATCACACCCACAGAGCAGCATTACTATGGCTTCTGTAGTGTCTTGCTCAAGGACACTACAGCAGGAAGAATACTTGCTCACAGGTGACTTGACAGACTCCTTGATTTAAGGGAAACCTGTGCCACACTGTCATGTTACAACAAAATATGTCCATATCTGAATTGTGTTAATCTGTTCCCTTTTTCTGGTGTTAATAGGAGACAGACAGAGATACTTCATTCTGTAAAAACTGATATATCACATGAAGCATCGTTGACCTGCCTGCAAACACTGATACAGCAAAAGAGGCATAAAAGGAAAATTGAAGAGAAATAAGTAAGGCTCTGAGCTTGGGGGATAAAAAAAGACGATGATAGACAGAGCTAGCCTAAGCCCTGTCTGGTGCACATTCAAAAAACACCTTCATTAATTCTGTCTTTTTGCCAAACCCTTGTGATTTTGGCCTCTTTAACTCTCTTGTTCCCCATGATTTGCTCTCACTCATCTCTGCTAGTATACAGACAAAAAAATACACTATCAAATGAGGCATGCATGCTAACACACACACACACACACACACACACACACACACACACACACTGGCAGGATCAGCATGTAATTTACACTGGTGTGATTAATGACATTCTGTGCACCAATGAGCAGATGTATCAGAAAACAGCACAAACATTATCATAACCTGAAAGACCTAATTACTGCAGTGCACATCTGACAAATGTGTGCGTGTCTGCATGCGTGTGTCTGGCGTCCGTGTTCACGAGGAATCAGGGGGCAGTGAGGATTGAAGATTTATGACCCTGCTATGGAATGCTATCCTGTGTCCCCTCCATCCCTTTTGTGTCTTTTACCATTTGGGTGCAAATTAGGAATATGATAATGACCATATTATGAATTATAATGAGTGTGTGGCCTGTGCGCAAGCATGTGTATGTGCGTATGCATAGTGTGTATCAGTCTCCTCTAAACAGCTGAAGAAGGAAGTCTTTCAAAACATGGCTATGAACATGAAGACAACAACAGCTGAGTCTCAGCCTCCAGTATGGTAATGTGGCACACTCACAAACAAGCAGTCCAGACATTATTCACATTAAAGTAAAAACAACTAAATGGAAAGATAAACCCAGATACAGTACCCATCCAGTGATGAAAACCTGTAAAAGAAGACAGATTCACTTTCTCAATTCCCCCTTGTGGTATCTAGATAAGAGCTACTCCAATACTTATAATTATGGAGACAGATGGAGGACATATGTTTTGTCAAAGTGAAAGACGAAATTGTGGAACCTGAAAAAAATAACAAAACCAAACTATAAATAATTGTATGAAAGGTTTTTCAATTCAAAGTAAGCTTGATTTTTTTGTTTCAGTTCTTAATATTTCAGGTTCACTACTACTACTTACTACTACACCTGTCAAGAGCAAGAAAGCAGCCTGCAGGATCAGAAGAACTCTTTTTTTGTCTGTGTATGTTACAGAAGTTACATTTTATAGCATTTAATATACTAACCTAAGTCAATCATCAGGTAACAGTTCTTACCTGTACACCACTTTTCATTATGGACCAGTCATTCATTTCCAGTGCTAAAATGTAGTGTATTACACAATTACACAACTAAAGCTGTGTTCACAGACATGGGGAGAAGTGGAAAATGTGACTGTCGAACTGTTCCACGACACATTATTGATTAGTCTTGAGATGTCATTGGTTTAAAATAGGATCTAGAACAGCCTGAAAAATGTTACAATCTCCACAGTGTTGATTGTATACGCTCCAAGCACTTAAAATTGTTGTGTAGGAAATTGTTAAAGTCTTAAAGTTCCCACATTTCCTGAGGGCAACATGGTCCAGGCCTGTTAAGCCCACCCACCCCCTGCTCCAGGAGAGCGCAAAAAGTCTGAAACTGAAAAAATACAATCTGTACTTGAAGAAAAGATTTGAAACCGCAAAAGAGATGTGAATCTTTGATTAATCTGACACACTTAAAGTTAAAAAAGTATTCAAACATTTGAAAAACCTTTCATACAATTGTTAATAGTTTGGTTTTTGATGCAAATTTTTTTTCTTGACCAGTACATTAACTTTGGTGTTAACATAAACATTCAGTAACATTAAATTGCTTTTGTGTTTCCGAAACATAGCTTGTCCACCCCAGAGCAGAAAACAACACATTTAAAGGATCTTTTCAAAGAAAAACATTTAATGTAACATTTCATGTTGAAAACTAAAATTGGCCAATATATTCCTGCCACATTTTTAAAACTCTCATGCAGAAATACTGTTACAGAACTCAAAACTCCAGCACTGATTGTCTTGTAATGCATGATAGTTCTCATTTTATTTAATTTATAATGTTTGGGAATATCTGCATTTACTGAAAGTGAACGATGATTCCTTTGTAGTAATCGGAACATGTGTATTAAAAGAGTCAGAAACCAATTGGGGCTATGATGTCTGTTTATGTGGTATTCGTATGCTGGAATGTAAAAAAAAAAAATATTATCTAGTAAAAAAGATGGCACCAGATATGTTGATAATCAAGACTTAAGGCTCCTCACTTATTGTAAAATCCTGAATAAGGACATAGGGAGTCCCACAGCCAATTTGGGACTGATTTCAAGCTAGTTTTCTATTCTGGTCTCTCGTGGTGCAGGGTAATGGATGACACTAGATCGAATACTACACTGGATCAGCATCCAGAATTTCACAAGACACTGGGTTATGTCTGTCTCTTCTTCTCTTCCTCTCACTCTTCCTCCTCTCCTTTTCTCACACTTTATCACTTCCCGAGCATTTCTTTAACTAAATCCACCCTCAGGCCTCGGACACCGGAGCAGAACAGAGGGGAGGAGAGAGGGAGGAATAGACAGTGAGGCCAATCACATAGCAAAAGAATTAAAGAGAGCTCAATGAAGAAGAGCAAAAGAGATAAAAATTGAGAGTTTGGAATTACTGGACAGAAGAGGTAGGAGGATAAGGTTGAGACAAATGCAAAAATAAGGTAAATGGGAAAGAGATGGAAAAATAAATCTAGTATGAAAAATGTTAAGAGTTTATAATAAATTAATATGGTTGTAGGAGAACAACTCCATCCTGCTACTGTTTACATTTATGAATAAAAAAGAAAAAGAAATAGTTACAATACAACAAAAAATGTCACTTCTTCTGATGGTGATGAATAGATTAACGGTTACTATGCTCATACATTAGGGCAAACACAAATTAAAAGGCATCCATATGACAAAGACAAATCATTTCAGAAAGGGCCAAACAAAAACATAACTAAGGACAATTTCAGAGCATCTACAGGATCAGGAGAAGACATGTGTGACAAAGTCTCTGCAGCAACATGAATGTTTCAGTACACGAAGAAACACAAAGAGAAAAAAAGACATGATTTACTCTGACAAAGCAAGCAAAACATTCCCAGAGTCAAGTCAGTCCTGCAGGGAAGAAAAGTGTATTCATCTCAAGTGGATATTCAAAAGGTAATTTTGCGAAAATGGCTGACACATTAACGAAAAAGAACACTGTAAATACACAAATTGGTTCTGTTTGGATTATTATTGTTCTCTAATGAACGCAATTCAGTTGTCAGCTTCTTTCTCGGCTCTACTTGTGTCGTGCCAATAAAGCACCCGTCAATTTGAGCTGAAGCCTACTGAAAGTCTATTGAACTGATATAACAGGGGAGTTGAAAAGTAATAGGAAAAAAAAGAGGAACTGCATTGCTAGAGAGAGTCAATCTGAATAAAACATGTTGCCAAGGATACTGAAGGAAAAAATCCTAAAAGTTGAATAGTGAACATTTAATGAAGAATCATAGGACCCAAGTGTGGAGACTAACACAGACTGAGTTTGATGTATTTAATAAATTATTATTATTTGGCCTATATGTTTAATTTCATTTAATTCTTGCAAAAATACTTGAAGATGTTTTCTGCATGTATGCCCTTCACAATTAATGTGACTATAGTCTTCAAAAGAAAAAACATGGAAATTTGATTCCAAAAGATCACAGATCAACAGTCCTTTTCAGTTTAGTAATGAAATATACCATTTGCTGCAATTCAAAGAGCTCTCGTATCTGTCGTTGTCTTTGAGTGTAGACAGTAATGAGAAGTTGAGAGAACAAAGCATTACGGAGAATCAAACACACACACACTGGCATAAGGCTGTGGAAAGAGCTCAAATATATGAGCTCAGTTAAAATACTGATCTATAATCATTTTAACACAACAAACCTTGTAGAAATTTAGATATCATGATGTTGCCTTAGTGAACTTGAGTACACAGACATCAAAAAGAGTGTTTATTGAGACCCCTCCCCTGCCTGTACACCTTGTTAAGGTTTTTAGTATGCTAAGACCCAAAGGGTTTCCACAGACTTTTGATGTCTGGGATGAGATGGAAAATGAGATGCTGTTTAACAAACAGCATGCAATGAGCGAGTGTTTACTGAACAAGAAAAAAAAGATCTAACATTAAGTTGCCAGAGACAGTAGAAGGATGCGGGCCCCATGCCCAGATCCACCGTACTTGAACTGAGGATTATTATGACAAACATATTTTTCATTTAGACTTCATTATATCAATGTGTTCATTTTAGCTGTAGATTTTGGATTTTTTCCACACTAAGTCACAGTTTTCCAGGTTTACTATGATGGCAAATAAAAAGGTCATAATGCTAATAGTCACATAATGCTAAATAAAACATTACCACAAGTGGACAGCTAGGTGAAAGAATATATATTTGGGCTCCCTGTCATGTAATTGATGACTAGCATTCAAATGATTATAACAATGTTGGTTGCTATAGAAGTTTATGATTTTCTAGATCTATAGTCTTCTTGTTATTTCTGATGCACTGATGTGATTATCAGAGGATCAGTGTTAAACTGGTACCAGCTCCTGATTCGTCAGAACACAAAACAAGAATGACAAAAGGAAATCATTCACCTAAAATGAAGTGTATGTGCAATAGCCATCAAATAATACCATATATAATTTGTTATAATTAACGCACAGTAACTTGTGGACAGGCCATGTGGTGGTGATTTAAGGTGAAGCAGAACTTTAACTCAGATGTTATTCTGATTCAGACAGAGCAACAAAAACAATTCAAATTGGAAATGAGAGGTGTGTTTAGGCAGTGGGCCCAGCAGTTAGGAAGTAAGGAAACAAGATGACTGCAGGAGTGCAGTGTTGGTGTTTTGTGTGTGTGCATCTGTAGGTGTGAACAATGGCAACAAAAATGGGGGAGGGGGAGAAGAAGAGATGGTTCAGCATTATCGTAAGGGTGTATGTGTGTTACGTTTAATAAGCTCAAGGCTCCAGGTTTTCCCTATAGTTCAGTGGAGAGGCTGAAAACTGTCTGCCCTGTTTGGCTGGTTATCTTGCTGAATAGCTCACAATTTGGCTGGTTTATTCACAGGCTTAGATTACAGACCACATAAATATCCCAGTAAAGTGTGCCATAATACCATCAACAATTGATTAACAGACTGTGCACAATATCTGCCAGATAACCAGAAAGGATTGAGAGAGAGAGAGAGAGAGAGAGAGAGAGAGAGAGAGAGAGAGAGAGAGAGAGAGAGAGACGGCCAAAAAAAAGCCATAAGGAGGCTGGTAGAGGTGATGTGAGAAAAAAAGGAGGTTTCTGTGAAAATCAGAAGGTGAGAGCCAGAAGAGAGAAAGGGTAAATAAAAGCAGCTGTAGAAGAGAAAGGTGACAGAGAGAATAGGATGGAGAGGAGACCAGAAGTGATTAAGAGGCCAGGGAAAAGAGGATGAGTAGGTGTCGGGTTAAAGTAATGAAACAAAAAAAAGAAAAACGGAGAGAGACAGAAGAGAGGAGGATAGAAAGGTGAGAGAGCTGGCACAAGAAAGAAGCTGTAATTTGCATATGCTAATTAAACTTCTGTTTGGGTCACTTGCTCTTCATGTCAGGGTTCCCGTCGCATCTTCTGTCTGCTCTCAATACCACTGTCTAGGCATGGTTCTTTTCACTTACTTCTCATCTTATTTTTAGAATAGAAATCTATTTCATAGATTCTTTTCATGTTTGTTTTTGAAAAAAGACTGCAATCCTCCCCGCTCTCTTTCTGTCTCTTCTTTTTCTATAATCATATGTCACCCCCACTGTGCACCTCATCCTAAAGCTCCCATTTTTTATGATCTGTTTTAACTTCCTCTTCTCCTCTGCAATTTTCTTTTATCCCCAGTTGTCCTTGGTGCCTTTATTTTTCCCCTCTTCTTTTTCCTCTTCCACTCACGCTTCTATGTCCCACTATGTAATGATGTCAAATCTATGCTACCAACTAATCCTTGTATCCACCTACTGTATGTTTTGTTTGCTTCATATCCAAGTCCTGTTCTTTTTTAAAACATGGAACAATTCCCCTCTATGGGTCCCTCATACTTTATTTTCTTATTTCACTCCTTACTGTACAGTATGTGTGTCCTATTTTCTTTCCATCTCCTAGCTGAAAACAGTTCATTCCATTTCTATCCTCTGCTTTGTCTTTCCATTATACCTCAATATTTCTTTCAGCTACAACTATGTTCCCACAGTTGTTTTCTCTCCTCAATGCTCTTTTTCATCCTCGTGTTCACTTTCTGTCAGACCTCACAGTCCAAAAGCTTAGGCCAAATACCTGCATGCCAAAATACCTACTGCACTGGCCTAAATACAAACACACATGCAAACAACTACACACACACACACACACACACACACACGACACAGATCCACAGATTTTCATGCAGCAAACACAGACACACACTTCTAGGCTCCACACCGTTGCTGGTTTGTGAGCCATCTGTTCATTTATTTCAGAGAACAAACACACCTGACAGTACTGAGTATCTGCTAAGTCCATTTCACTGTTCACTGAACAGCACAATTGAGTCGACTAGATGGAGGGATAAGCTGGAACAAAAACTTAACGCACCCCGAGGGGAATTGGAGATCGAGAACCACTGTTCCTGTCCAAAGCCATTTCTATGAGAATCAGAAAACTGTATCTCTCATTCGCTGTCATCTAACAAGATTCAGTACTGTGCTACCATATTGCCCAAAGTTAATAGGAATTTGGCTTTGGCTAGGCTCAAGATATGAGGGAAATAAAGTCTGGTTATATCACACAGTGGGAAATATGGCATACAGTGTGTTCTGCTTCAACAGGAATCTTATGTGATAACCAAAAAGATGCAAATAGTGAACAGCAAACAGTCAATTGTTCTTCCAAGATATAAAAGGTGCATTTTATTAACTCTCCATTTGTGTGAGAGAACTTAAGTTCTTCCCAGTGCAATAAGAAGTCCCAGTGGCAACGCTTTCTCCTAAATATTTAAACTCTTCTTGGTTAATGCTAATAATACTAACAATGCAGATACTGGACGTTTAGCAAAACATTGCATGCAGTTTGTGTATTTCATTTGTCTTCCCTGAAACATTTGGTGATGGCACATGGTTGATTTACATTTTCATGGCTATGTTGGAAAACATCTGTGGTTTTGGCTAAATAGTAATAGTAATTTTGGACTTTAAACACGATGCAGGACACACTGCTCTAACTGGTTCTAAAGCAATCAATGTATTAAGTGGCCTGTTATCTGTTCTTATCAGCCCAGATATGGCTTAGTAGATTGTAGACATTGCTAAATGCTATTGCTTCAGTCATATTTACTATGGTCATAGTTGTTGCAAAGTTACTGTATGTACTGATACTGCTGTCCTATTGGTAGGTCAACTGTGGCCTATTGAACCATATTTATGGGCATGATAAAAACTGATGCCAGACCACTGTCAGTCCAATCAAATCAAAATGACTGATAAAACTGTCCCCCCAAAAGTAGGTAGTTTTTGGTAGTTTACACCTAACAACATTGGGTCCTATTTACAGTATTAACATATTATGTTATTGAACTAGACAATTATGCTTGTAAAGTTTCCTAAATGTTTTTGACAAAGAATTGTAGGTTGTAAAAGCATTTTAGGCAAAGGGGGTGAGATTGAAGGGTGAAAATACTGTAGCACACAAGCAACCTACTGCATCCTTCTAACTGTTTTATTGATTCTATTCAATGTTTTATATAGATTATATTCTATATGTTAGAAGCCCCTCTACTGTAAAAATCTATTGAGTTTTTGATTCTGGTTCTACGCTACAACAGAACTACTAGATTGACGAATAAAATTAATCTCAGCTGGAATTTGTAAAGCTGTATCTGTGCAGTATGTCAGGAAAGTATCCTACAGAATGGGACAGTGCAAAGTGAGATTTCCACATTGCTATTTCTGTATCAGACCTGACACATCGGCTTTTATTATAGGAAACGTTCTTACCTGAGGATGATTTCAGCAGGAGAGAGCCACGCACAGAGGGACACGAACCAGTTAAGGGCGGAGAACAAAGAGAAAGACAAAACAGCATTTTGTTAGATCATTAAATACTGCACTACAAGTTCTCTTACACAATTATTTGTTAGACCTGTACTTGTATTTTCAGGATATTTCACATCACTGCATGAGTTAAATAATTTAGAGGCCAGAGTCCACTTTGACAATAATTCAATACAAGTTTATTTTACACCCATATATCACATATCTACAGACCATGGCAAGATTTACCAAACACTGGAGTATACAACCTGGCAATAAGTTAATGAAAAATAGAAATCTGGTTGGTTATGTTTATAGGCATCAGCTGGGAGGGATAAGCCTAAATGTGCTCACTGCTTTGTGTTCACTGTGTAGGTTACAGACCCAGTGAGGCAACATCTTGTTTGAACCAATCAAGGGTGACACAGGGAACTAGAATAGACTATAATTGCTCTGTCTGGCTTGTGTCAAATCTGAGACGTGTATGTGCACATGTGCATGCACATTTGTTTCTGCTTGTCTGAATGTGAAACACGAGTGCAGACAGTTGTGGGGAAAAAATAAGACTGAAAGGGTGAAAAAAAAAAACAAACATACAGAATTTGTTTCACTGCCTAAGCAACAGACAGAACTAGAGAGAGACAACAAGAGACACATGAACGGTTTGTCTGAAGTGAGACAAACGGTCTATATATCTAAACTAGACACTCACAGTGGACTAAGAAATACACTTGCGTCTAGTCCCTCTCTAAAAACTTTACTTGCTTTTTCATCTCCTCAAAATATTTCACACTTAATGTCATGTCTCACTCTGCATGCCTCTCTTCATGTTCCCTTTCAGTCCCTCTTTTGCTTCGGTTTATTCCCTCTCTCTCACACTCTGTGCCACTCGCTGTATCTCTTTGATACTCGTTCAAATAACAGTCTACACTTCTAAAACATATGGTCGCTCTGTTTGTAGCATAGCATTTTTTACATTTCCCCTCCAGATACCTACGCTCATCAATTCTGCTCCCGTTTGCATCTGTTCAGAAAGTCTCTTAAGTGAAATCTTATCATTACCCTGATTATGCGTCTGTTAGTGTGTTGTAGATGCCTTATCTTTGCTATCTCTCACAGGCCACTTCATTCCAGATATTTTAACAACACTGTGTTTGTTTGAGCTGATCAAAGCTTGAGAAAGAGTGCAATGGAGAGAACTGTACAAACATGTTTCTGTAAAATACATTTTTTTCTACCTAAAACTTCCAACTGCAACAGAAACTGATTCTATAAGCCACTGAGCGTTTGCTTGTCTCAGTATCAATGTATGTGTAATGTTGTCCATACCACCAGGACAGAAATACTCCAAAGTATATGTGAATAAAACATTTAAAGTTTTTAGCAGCAATAATTTCAATTACTGTTAAAATAACTATTATATTATTATAAGTCACTGATCCCTAAAAACATATATATATATAACGTTTAAAAGGTTTAAGATCTAGTGTATGTGGAACTCCGTAATCCCTTAGAAGAAAAAGCTTGTATTGCCTTCTCCTTTAAAAGAAGAACTACCACTGGGTTAGAAAAGAAAATCAAAAAAGCTGTAAAACCTTGGCTCATCAAAATATCTTGGCTGTTCACCGAACCTACTGCACCACTTACTCAGAGACTCTAACTCACTCTAATGCCGTAGAACATGTGTAGTTGTATCGTCCGTGTGTGTATATCAGACATAATCTGGCTTTGTGTAGAGAAGTAGTGTACTAAGTACATAATTGAATCCAGATCAGTTTTTAATTCACAAAAGATGTGTTTTGAACTTTGATGAAGAGAGCTGAAAAGAAATCCTAACAAACATTGTAACCTTCAGCGTAATACGGTTTTGATGATCAATTCCAAACAGTTTCACATCAGTAACAAAAAAGGATTCTTTAATTTGTGCACTATTCTCATTCTTCGCATGACAACAAAAAAGTAAGGTACAATCACAAACAGAAAAAAATTTATTGTTATTGCACTTGGGAACCTTTTCAACTGTTGTTGACTTCTTGTGGGAGTTAATGAGCAAAGTAGCAAACGATGGCTAAACAGCAAAGCTGAAAGGCCTTTTGTTGCTCCTTAGGTCATTAGGACCAATCACAAAGTGTCCTGATATGCCCCATGTGTGTTCCTGTATGACTGTGTGTGCACGTGTGTGTGATGTGAGTGTTTGAAAGAGAGAGAGAGAGACAGCTCTACAGTATGTGAGAAAAACCAAAAAGCTGTACTGTACTCTACTCAATCTAAATGAATGCATTCCTTTGACACAGACACGCAGGCCAGGCTTCCTTGCGCCTTTGTGTTTCTACATAAAACACACACGCAAACACACACAAAAGTAACTGATCTGTGAGGAATCTCGGGTGTTGCTGCCACTGTGTTAAAGCCTGTGTTTTAGTGTAGTAGGAGGTGGGTCTGGGGCCTATGTCAACACCTCATGGCGGTAAAGGTTGGCTAGAACACATGTGTACACATGTACATATGTACTTTTGAAGCAAGAGGCCTCCTCTGTTCTCCTGCTTCTTCTTCCTTTGGTGTTCTTTTTGACTGAAGACAATCCTGTCTTCAGTGACAATTGGTTCACACCAGGCTGTTACTGAACTCCATCACAACAATTTCATATAAATTTGAGCCTTGTAAACAGGCCCGGTTCTAGACAGGCATATATGAGGGGGCAGACAGAAATGTGAAGGGGTCACACGATGTCGTGTGGATGGAGGGGTGGAGTGTGGTGGGGGCAGGGATGCTCTGGATAACTTTTTAATATGTAATTGAATTTCACTTTCTCCGGCCTCTATCCTAAGACCTGTCCAGGTGTCCCACCTGGTGTAGCTCTTAGGGTCACTGAGGCAAGCAAACCCTATGATCACGATAATGTGGCAACCACTCAAGGGGGGAAAAAACAACAAACAACGAAATGAAATCTTCCTCATCAGATTACAACAACTGAAAATATGACATTTACCTTAACTGAATGGCCTATATCAAATATATTCAAATCCAACAATAACACTTGTCACTGTTGCCAATATTAACACAACTAAAAAAGTTAGGCCAAAAAATCAATTCACAAAGTCCTGAAAAATAAAACTGAAAAATAAAAAAAAATAAAATATCCATCTAGATCTTTATAACCAGCAACATAAAATGTATCTTATTTGGATGGTCTAATTCTCCAATAAATTAGCAAAATAAAGTAAGAATGAAATAAGACCTCTCACTATAGTCAATATTCACAAAACTAAAAAGGTTTTTTTTTAGAGATGCTCCAATCAGGGTTTTCGCTACTGATTCCGATGCTGATCACATGGATTGGCTGTAGATTTTTCAATTTATTATAGGTAATAGATTGGTGTGTTATGTGAGGTTTTATATTATAAGGCTCCATAATGAGACCTGGCATAGCTTAATGACATATCTAGCTTTATTACTTATAACTACTGTGTATCTAAAAGTCTCACTGATGATTGTTGTTGATAATTACACTCATTATTTTTGGCCTTGTCCTTCTTTCTGATTGTATGACCAATTAACGTGCATGCATGGGATGTTGTCTGGATCTAAAGTGCTTAAGAAAATGAAACTACTACTAATTTACCTGTAGTTTATTTGTTGTGTTGAAGCATTTTAATGAGCTTTCCCCGTACTTTCGTTCACTATATTCATGTGTTGCAGGATGCAAACTTCATCACTACATCATTCTCACAGACTGTGTAAAAATTCCACACAGCATGTCTGTCCATCATCTGCCACCGCGCCTGCGCCAGCAATGAAAGGCATTTATCACCGATCACATACTTTTTCATGGAAATCGGTCAATACTGATCTGTGGCCGATCGACTTTACTAAGATCGCAGTGATTACATCAGTATCTGAAACGAGAAAACTGTTGAGTGCAGAGTTGGATGCATAGCGCGGCTCCTTTTGCTCTGCGCTGCTACTGAGAAACCTGACACCGGCTCATTTGCATACTAACAGTGATTGGAT
>JAUYWH010000027.1:13070743-13094747 GCA_034779795.1 Ctenopoma multispine | reverse complement strand
GGGGGAATCTCTGCTGAGTGCTGTGTGAGTCTGCGCACAACCAGAGCACGGAGGGAAAGAGCGAACAAGAGGTGAAACGTATCACCTCATCTTCCATCTTTTGATTTAAGGGGGCAGGACGTTTGTTCAAGGGGGCAATGCCCCCTCTTGCCCCAGCGTAGAGCCGGGCCCGCTTGTAAACCTTCTCACTGTTGCATCGCTGAGTTCCTATTGTCTCAGTTTCGCACTGCAGGGTGTATATAGCAACATTTGCGTGTTAACACTGACAATGTCAGCTAATTCTGGCCTAGTAATTTGTCTCTGTATGTGTGAATACAGTGCAAGCAGTGCTGCACTGGAAGGACTGACACAACTAATAAATGTGTACAGCATTATATGTAATGTTATAAATAAATGTGATAGTGAACAACACTATGCAGTAGAAACAGTTCAGTTTGGTTTCTCAACATATAGGATTTCTGGTCAGTTTTGCCAGGTAAAACCACAGTACAAAACATGTAAAACAAAAGGTTAAAAGTGATTTAATTAGGCTACATGATATTTATTTCACAATATTCTTGTAAATCTTGAAGCTTTCTTCAAACACCAGACCAGAAAAAAAACAGTACAGCTTTCGTCCTGGGTGCTTGAAAGCACTTCCTGTAACGTCTGTGTGTGATGTGCTCTGGTGACATTAGAAAAGCTAAATTGCTCACTGTCACTCAATAAAGGTTTAAAGTGGTCTGTAATTTTATAAAGGTCTGGATTTAAGGCTCTGGTTGTGTGTGTATGTTATTTCCATCTGCTAGAGTATTTGTCCATGTCTTTCTGTGTGTGTGCATTTGTAAGTGGTCAACAGTGCCTTAAAGCGGATGAAAAGTGCTTCCATTAAGGCATCTGATGGCTCCAATTGCAGACTACACAGCATGATGGGGTGAGAGCGTGTGTGTGTGTGTGTGTGTGTGTGTCACTGTGTGATCACGCACAAACTAGCGCGCAGAAGCCAGGTGTGCAGTGGTGTAATAGTGAGGCAGACCTCCCACTGCTTCAACTATGTTCTGTCTCTCACAGGTCAGTACTCACACACGCACACCCACGCACACACACGCGCACCCACAGTCATGACCTTAACCTAAAAAAAGTTACATGCAAAAAGTCTTTATATCACACAATACACACTTGCATACACACACACACACCTTAACCTTACAGTATTGTAATGTCCGCCCCAACCTTCGGCCAGCAACATAAAAGCACCCTCTCTCTACTTACACACATACAGTAAAGTACACACTCAGCAACTAGCTTGGACTTTTAGACTACTTTTTTCTTCCTTTAATCATGACCAGAATTGCATAGCCATAACCCAGGCGACTGTATCACGAATATCTCCTCAATTTTTTTTAAACTCCACTTAAAGAATCTCTGTGAGGATATGAGGCGGCAAAAAGAGCATACAGACTAGTCATCAATCATTCACTCGTACAAGGTATTCCCAAAGCAGCTGGCTGCCAGCAAATTTTCACACAGCGACTGCATTTATATACTGGAAATAAAGGGTGAAAAAAAAGCTAAAAAAGGCTTGAAGGCATCGAGTGAAAAGAGTGATAGCTGTCATTATCTACTGTGGAAGATGGTTCATCAATCATCGAGACTTTCATCATTCATTATTGCTCATGTCTGTTCCCCACACAAGTCTTTTCATAGAACTCTCTCCTGCCTCTACCTTTATATGCTTCTGCCTTTTTATGTGTCATTTATTCTTTTATTTCTCTTTTTTCTATTTAATTTGCCTATTTATCATATAATTTTTATCTGCGCCACCTAAAAATGGCATTGTAATGAAATATGGAGTCATCGCGTAGAACTTATTAGTAGTACTTATTTCTCACTTCCTAAGATTATACAGTGTAATTTGGTTTGGCAAAAATGTAAACAGTGTATGGATGGCTTGATTGTGCAATTTTTGAAATAAGCACCTCTGAATACTTTCCTCCAAATTGCTGAACAGGCAGGTCTGAATGGAAATATTTAGAGAATGCACAGTATTAAGTAACAACTCTCAGCAGAAGTCAAACTGTGAAGGTGAACAAGGTTGCTGCTGCCATTTCTGTGCAGCTAAAGTTCAAGAGAAAGCAAGGTCCGCACTCAGGTCTGAAGCTGAACTGCCTGTTTCCTCTGGCAGTGCACAGAGTGTTTGACTCTTATTAGCCATCAGAGTGCTGGACCTCGTCTAAGAGCGAAGCTAACCAAGATGATTAACAGTTTAAACTCTCATTTAACACACAGAAATAGCTCTGGTCATGGCACTCTCTTCACTTTGCTCTCTCTCTGTCTTCCACTCCCTCTGAGGCTGAGTAATATTAAGTTCATAGCCCAGTGCCTTAATAGATGTATTAATATAACCAATGGGCTTCTGAGAGCATGAAATTATCTTTGAGCGATGAATTAAAGCCTTATTTATTGTCTGTAAGGTATTCACTACACAGCAGACACTTTGGAGCATGCTTTGCTGACTGACTGATTGTACCGAGGACTGAATAAGCAAATGAGCTAGGTGGAATGAAAAATATGATTTACTTATTCGGCAACAGGTTTTCCCTGAAATTTCACAACAGATATGTTTTTGTTAATAACTGGACGTGAACAGCAGCTAACATATAAAACCAGATCACACTTGAAAAGTAACCGCAAATTATAATTCAGCCCGTACAAGATGATTTGTTATCGTTTCCCAGAAGAGTCGAAGGTAAAGGTTAAAGAGCAAACACTAAATGTCTCTGTTCTAAATCCTGCACAACATACACTACCAGCTATGCTTCTACCACTTGATGTCTCATTTGAAAAATTGTTTTTTAGGTACTAGTTGCGTGTCCCTCCTTGCCCACTTAAAAGATTTTTGGACACTTTAATGTATTCACACTGTGCACCATGTGTTTGTAAATACCTTATTCTTGATGGTCTTTTTGTGTCGGGAAACAAAGGCAAATAAGAGCACTGACACATGTACGATAGATCTGTGCTGACTCTGATCTTCATGGGAAGCTGGAGAACCCTGAGAGAACATACAAACTCCACACAGAAAGGCTCCCAGCCAACCTGTGGATTTAAACCCAGGTCCTTTTTGCTGTGAGGGGACAGTGCTGACCACTATGCCACCATGCTGTGCCATTTTGTGTTTTTGATTATCAAAATGACAAAAAAAAAAAAAAAAAAAACGGCACAGCGTGGTGGCACTGTTGTGTTTTATGATTATTGATGTGTCAAATGCATCAATAATCACAAAACTACACGTGGTTAAGTGACAAAAGGATAGTTTTCCTTTGTTAAAAACAAAAACAAAACCGCTTGTTGGATAATGGTCTTTTGGGTGAAGATTTAAGATTGTGCAGATCCTTTTGACTGTGCACATTCATTCATTTTTCTCAACAGTAAGTGTAACTTTCCTCTTCAGTGACAACCAGTGATCACCTTCTTTGCACTGTATTTTGCTGTGAAAGGAAGCTACAAAAACTTACTAACTTATGTTGTATTTTTTTTATCAGCTAATTTTAAAGTTAAAAGCATAGAAAGACAAAGATCAAAACATCAATCAATTTGGGCAAGAATTGGTACTTCATTTGTACAGTTGTTTTGCTGCTGAAAATCTTCCAGCAACATGTATGAAATTGTTTTCCTGACTTGCCGTCTTTCCATACCTGCTAGTTTAATTAAAAAAAATCCTCCCTGACTTAAAATGAAGTCCCAGCGTGAACAACCAACCTTGATCTACAGTCTGCCTGCAACGTGTTCGCTTTACAATAATAGGCTAAATATAGATTTGAGCTTCATGTTCCCTTTCATCCTTCAGATAAGAGGGACTCTTTCTCATTTTCTCTCATTCATCAAATTAACTTTTTCATGTTTATTAGTTTCACAGAATAATCACCCAAAGAGAAGTTAGCTGGGTTTGAGATATGAGTCTGTTTTCTCTTTGTAGCTACACACACACACACACACACACGTAGATACAATATGCTTTCACACAAAAATATGCAATGCGCAAAACTATACTTTCACATATATTTCACGTCTCTACAGACATATAAAGTAAATACCTAAACATGATACACCAGTAGATATAAATATCACATTCTGCAGTTACAAATAAAAATGTGTTGGTATGTGTCTCACACATGTACAGTAGATGTGTGCACAAAAACACACATGCACCATAATTACCTAAGTCTACTACCTTTTCTTTCTCACAGCTCTATCTTTACATTGTTGCTATGGGGACAATAGCAAAGTTTGATTATTGCCAATTTCCCCCTGTTCATCTTTATTGTTCATGTACATTCCACCCACAACTCCCATTTGTACTCCTCTCTCTCTCTAATGTCTCCGTTTCCGTCCACCTAATGTATTATCTGTTTTCCTCCAAAGGAAGACGATTGTTTTACTGAGGCTATCGGATTGTAAATCTCTTCTCTAAGCACACATTCTTACCGTGTTTACATCCATGCTTTCCTATCTGTTGAGATGTTTGACTGTTGCCTGCCTGTCTGTCTCTTGACCCGACACTCCACCTGTCTTACTCCAAACTGTCACAAGTCTGCTCTGTCCCACCACTTGTGGCTTTAGTTAAGCTTTTGTTTAACATTAGCACAGGAAGACAATCCAAAAACAAACTTTATTTGTCACAAAACCAACATAAATAAACAGAAACTCACTCAAATGCAGGCGAGCCAGCATGTACGCACACACATTTACCAGCCAGCAGTAGATGGACACAATAACAAAGCCAGGGTTCATAAACAAAGAACACATTTGTTTGGACTGGCTGGGGCAGAAAGATTGGGAGCCAATAAAATGACTCGTCTCCAGAGGGGGTTAGGTGAAAGGTCAAGTGTTTTAATGGTTTTTCAGAGAGTGTGTCTGTTAGTGGTGGTTTTAAGCAGTCATTCACTCCACCCTCCACCCGCATTTTCATGTCCCAGCTAAGCACATAAATGCTACAATGACACTCCCCTTCAGCCAAACATTCATAAATACTATAATCAATAACTAACTGATCCACTGTCTCTTCAGATATGATTATGAGTACTTACACTAAACTATTTTTTTTTTTTCCAAATAAATACAAACTTGCATGACGTGCTGTAAGATCTAAAGAGATCTGATCTCTATTCAACTATTTGTATTCTGCTTTTGTGTAGGTATGAATTTAAACCCATACAAGCAGTGGAAAATTATTTTTTCCAATCTTTCAGGGAAAGAAAACAGCTCCAGAGTAAAATTACATTTCTTCCCCATAGCTGATTCAAAAATGTTGCATAGATGCAAATAAAGTGTATGAACAGTAAAATAGTCTGACAGTGTGTTTGTTGGAGAAAAGTGAAAACATGCAAAACGAGACAAAATGTAAAGAAAGTATAAAACAGGACCATTGAAACTAAATGATATATATTTCCTTTGCTTTGTGATGTTTCTCTATTGTAAAAAAGATGCAAACAAGATTGTTCCATTTCTCTGTCTACATGTTTTTCTTTTCTTTCCCTCTCTCTTTTTGTCTAAACACAAATTTTATTTTCCCCACATTCAAATACACGCTTAATTTATATTTTTCTCCTCTTCCCTGGCAGACTTTAGAAAAGTGAGACTTGACAAGTTCAGGTGAAAGATGATCTGAAACACAAACAAAATGAGAATAAGGGAGTGGAAGGGGTTGCAGGGTATTAGACATCAGAGCAGATATCCAGACTGAGGAAAAGGTGTCAAATTGAGACCCGGATATGGGGCTGGGTTTGTCTTGGTGTTATTCCCAATAGTAATTTAAAATTTTAAATATGTTCAAATACAGAAGAAAAAAAACATTGAGAGTTGATGAGTTCCAGTTCAGACAGAAAAAAACAAAACAAAGTAGAGCAGACCTAACAAAAATGACAGCGTGTCTTGCATCACCACAGTTGTAGGCTCCGTCTCTCAGTGTGAGGAAGACAAAGGAGGAGGGGGAAGTTAAAACAGAGAAAAACATGCAGGGAGGAGGAAAGGAGAAAGGAGCAAGCGAGAAGAGAGAGAAAGAAGCGAGGGCAAGGTGATGAGACAGGGAAAGAGCAGAATGAGTGTGATGCTTGAAGAGGAGCAGTGTCCCTTTGTGACTCTCACTCCCGCTCTCCTTCACCTCCGCTGCCAGATTAAACAAGGATGGAACGGAGTGATGGGAGGGAGGGACAGGAGCGAAGGGGGGAGGGAACGAGGGTGTTGTAAGTAGGCCTGGCACCCTGCTGTGACCCCATCAATCACCACATACGTAGACACACGTGCACACACACAAAGGGGTTTGCCCCCCACTGCTAATGAGCTATTTACACAGAGGGTTGTTGTGCACATCCACAGAACTCTGCCAAAGTACAAAAATTCTTACACAGACACACACATGAACGTGTGCACAGGAAGGTGTACTCAAGAAAAAAAAAAAACATTCAAAAGCAAAAATAAACCTAGATCTAGATGTCAAGTTTTTGACATTGTGTAGAGTTTAATCTCTACATAGTCTGCAGGCATAATCAAATGATATGCATCTAGGCTACAAATCATCTTTGAAATACAAATACATGCATACAACTGCACATATGCTGCTTTCACCAGGTGTTTTGTTTATCTGTATACAAACAACATAGATTGACATACACTGTACGTTTGTGACAAGCATAGATAGGTCATAGGTCAAGCACAATCCCCCTCCATCATCCACCTGTTCAGAGTTCACTATTTGTATAATTTGGGAGAAGCTGGCTGATGGCTATACTGTACACACACACATACACAATCCCTGATGTTCTTGCTTTTGTTCAATAAGATTCAAAACACGTACACACACACACACACACACACACACACACACACACACGCACGCATGCACTAAAGTATGCCCATCAAAGTGAGGACATTCATAGACGTAATGCATTTTCTAGCCACAAACAGCTAAAAGCCCAACCCTTACACTAATTTAACCTTAACTGTAAATATCTTAACCGTCAAACAGCAAGAAAGTGAGGTCTGTTTTCACTTTGTCACAACGCACAGAAACGCGCACACACACACACACGACTTTTGCCACTCAAGAGGTGATTCAAGAACTTAACAGTTTAATGGATTCCTATCAACTTACATTATGATTACATTAATAAAATGCTTGATACCTCAACACCCACCAACAACAACATTTATAATTTGTGTGTTTTTAAACTATTTATTTATAATAATTTCCACACATACCTGACCTGACATTTTAATGATCTTGATTACAGTTTTTTTCCAATTGCTACCACACTAAAATCCAATGTGAAGCTCAACTGAAAACAACTGACACATTTGTAAATTTCGAAACACAAATCACACAGTTTGAACACAGTTAGCAATTATCTTGACATATTTTGACAGAGAAAACACTGCAATCTGACACAAAGTCATTCAAAGATCCACACCCATGCCACCTGGTCAAGCACCTAATTGCTTATTAGTTACCTCAGCAATCAGAATGTGAGCGCTATGAAACACTTCTGCACACATTTACCAGAGCAACACTAAAGAACAATGGAAGCTGGGGAAGAAGGAGAGAAATGAGAGGTAGAGGATGGGTGAGAGGTGGTGGAAGACAGAGGTGCAGCAGGAGAGATACAAAGAAGACAAACTCCTCTATAACCATTAACCCCATGTGCGTGAGCAGATACTTCAAGCAGAGGAGGAGGCATGTGAGGAAATTGATGTGGGAGCTGTCCAGGGCTGGATGAGACACTCCTGGCGCTTCTTTCCTCGCTGTCTAGCAAGTGAAGATATTGCATGTGATGTGGACAAAGTGCTGTGGCCAGACTCACTGAGACAACAAGATGCCGTTTTATTTGTGTTGTTGTCATTGTTCAACTTGCAAATGTTTCTCATTTTGCTTTTCTAAAGTTTAGAATCTTGTATAATTTTACAGTAATATGCATCTGTTTTTTTATTTTTTGTGGCTAATGCCAACAAAAATTGTGGATAAATAAAGGATTTGTTTCAATCAAATTTCAGTCTCTGCACATATGTCTCTCTGTCCAGTTCTCAGCATTTACAGTTATGATAGTCCCTTAAAAGATAGGATTGTTTTGGATTATACACAGAAGTGTTTGTTTGGTTAGAGGAATAATTTAGGCATGGGAAAGAAATGTTTGCAGCAAAAGTTTGGTTTTCTTAAGTGTTCATACAGTTTTGAATTTTTTGCAGGATATGTGAGGTGTTTCACTCTTTGGGTGAATTGCGCTGAATCATTTTGAAAAATTTGCCTTGTTGTCAAAATTGTGCTTAAGCTAACGAGAAAAGAAAACTGTAAAAGGAAATGGGCTCAGACCAGTTAATAACCGCCTTTATTAAGCATGATAAGGTCAGTTGGGCAGACAAGGAGGAG
Source organism: Ctenopoma multispine (assembly GCA_034779795.1). Lineage (NCBI taxonomy): Eukaryota > Metazoa > Chordata > Actinopteri > Anabantiformes > Anabantidae > Ctenopoma > Ctenopoma multispine. Next base: position 13,086,346 of record JAUYWH010000027.1, on the reverse strand, counting down.
GTTGAACCACATTAGTCAGAAACAAAGCCATCTTCACCAACTGTATATGGTTCAAGGGGGGCCAGAACAACTGAGGTATGAAAATATAGGTGAAAGATATTTACACAACAAATAATAAAGATACACACAGAAAAAGCACATAACTTTCCAACACGCATCCAACACAAGAGAGTGACTCTGACAAATGGCTATTCTGAAAGCAGGACAGCAGTTAGCACAGACAGACATAGCCATTCTGTTTCTGTGTGCTGCAGAAAAAGAAAAAGGCTTTGCCCTGGATAAAAACTGAAGCATCCAGTCAGCAACATGACAAACCAATCTACTGGCACTGCTTTGAAAAGCTGACACGACCACACATACACCATTCAATAGATCGGACTTTCTATTGTTCATGAAATATTCTGTGTGGCTGTGGATGAATATTCACAGTGTCCAGCAGAAGCCATGGCTCTGAAGAAATAATTTGCTAACATTTGCAAGACCTATTCACACTCCTTGGCTACTGATGCATAATGACACATACGATATGCAATTTGCTCAGTCCCAGGGTCATGAACCACTACTGCTTTTTTTAATCCTACACATACACTGTGGAACGTATGTGTAGATTAAAATATAAGGTATTAGACCTATAGGAGAAAATGGTTTCTGAATGTCTATAAAAACTGACCAAGGCAACATTTAATCACAAGAACTAGAGGCAGTCAGACCATTAAAATGATCCTTCCTTCGTTTCAAACTCAGTGCCATGAACCTTGTCAATGTGTTTGCTTATGTTTTTATGTTGGGGTGAAAGTAATGTAAACTCAGAAAAGCCTTGAAAGCACCATGCTTCAGAAAAGTTGAAAGCCTTAATGGACGTTCAGAATCTCAAGGTGACTAAGAGACAGACAAGGAGACAGTGCAGCAGAGCGAAATAACAGAGAGAGAAGTCAACAATAAAAAAAAAGCGAAAAGATATGGCTGCTTGAAGAAAGGTTGAGTGATAGAGAAAGCGTGAGAGAGAGAGGGAGGATTAACAGGAGACTCTAAATAATGTACATGACTTGAGTATCTGGCTGCAAAGTGCATTTCCATCCCACAATTGTCACGTCAGCTTCCCTTCTTGTTTTGTTTCTGCAATGACTAGCAGCAACGTTTATTGAACCTTTCTATGATTACATGAAGTAGGGCCATTACAGCACTGCATTCCCATTTTGTTGGGTGTATTGGTATTTCCACCTGAATTACAGTGTGCACTAAGAACCAATCTGAATCCTGACAGTAATAAAGGGAGTTTTGATTGAAGGTTAGTACAGCACTTTCTGCAGAGTCCATTACATGCCTCCAAATGACTGACATTCATTGACAATACATAGATATTATTCTAAAACTACATGAAAATGCCAATGCTTTTCATATTTTCTCAGCACATCATATGGTGAGCTCAATGCACAGAGTGCAGCACACGGGTGTCAAAATAATGTTATGCTCATTATAAATAGAAATTGAAACAGAGCTACAGTATCACTCTTTTTCATATTTTTGATCTTTGTTTTTTTGTTGCACTGTTATGTGTGGGAAAATGCCTGTTCAGCTTACTAGTATAAAAGGTGGTATGAGGTCAAAATTTGACTGTGAGAATCTATAACCAGTACTGATTACTCAGGACTTCCATATTCCTCTCTCTTTCTTTCGGAGGATAGTCCTATTAACAATGAGATTAGAGGCAGTGTCTTATCAGCAGCACGTCTCAAAAAATGATTTTACCCTGATGTCTGATGATGATCATCTGCCCTAATTACATCAATGTAATCAGTGTACTGTGTGTTGTTTGCACAGACACCACACAGATTATATTGTGACTCAATTGTCACTGTCTATGACCGAGTGAACTCAGTGAAGTGAGTCAGGTTCTGACTCAAATGATTTTCATCCGATTAGTAATTTCAAAGCGCTACTTTTGTTTCACAGTTTCTAACCTACTTTCCACACTTTTACCGGAAAAGACCATGTCGAGGTTTTGGGGTGACAGTCAACAACGTTGTTGTTAAAGCCACATTCACCTTATGTTTTGTTGAAAAGTAATAGCAGTGTGACTAAAAGGAGAGGCAAAGAAGAAAATATAGACAACATAGTCCACTTATTGTCTTATTCTCGTCTCCTAAACAACACTCTTGCCACTGCTGTACTCCCTCTACACTTCTGACTGTGTGGCCACTCATGGCTCCAACACCATTGTGAAGTTTGCTGATGACACGATGGTGCTGGGCCACATCAACAACAATTAGACGGCCTACATGTATGAGGTGAAGACAACCTCCAGGACAACTGCCTCCAGCTGAACGTCTGCCATACATTACATCCTGGTATGGGAATAGCTGTGTTCAGGACCAAAAAGCCCTTTAGAGCAAGATCCGTGCGGCAGAACGCTGCTGCAGGTCTGCTCTCCCTTCTCTACAGGACATTTACACCAGGAGATGTAGGTCAAGAGCAGCTCGGATATTTAAGGAATTGTCCTACCCCACTAATGGACTGTTTCAACTTCAGCAATCAGGCAGAAGGTTCTGCACCACCATTGCCAAAACAGAGAGACTCAAGAGGAGCTTTAATCCTCAGACCATTCGAGTCCTAAACCAGAACATGCACCCCACCCCTACACTATACAGTTTGTAAACTACATAATGTAAAAGTATTAGGCCCATATGTAAAACACCACCATAACATGGTTATAATGTAATATATCATTTTCTGTTGAGGACATAGAAGACATAGAAGATATGTATTAGTGTGTGTATAAACAATAAAGAGAAAAGCAGAGAAAAAGAATGAGAAGGAGAGGGAGGCAAATACAGCACACTTTGGTTTCAAGGGAAAAAAATTATAGTAACTTAAATAAAAAATAAAAAAACAGAAGAGGCCAAGAGATCAGAGGTCAGACCATTCCAATAAAATTGTCAATGAAATTAATTGCATTCACAGCCAAGGAAGAGGACATTGTGCGAGAATTTTAAAACAAAGGGAGAGAGTGGAGAAAAAAAGAAAAATAGACAGAGATATAGGTCTTTCCAGAGGCAGGCAGCATGCAGTCTAAGCCCCAAGGTAGATGAAGGGCCAAGACCTTTATGAAAGGACCTGTTGTCAAGCTAAGGATACACACACATACACACAGAGAACTTACTACACATTAGAGGAAGGCGCTGAAAGGTCCCAAGGGCCAGGGGCTTAAAAGTTCATGTAATCTGTCTTAGAATTTGTGTGCATCTGTGCATGTGGGCATTTGTCATCTTTTTCAAACACAATATCAATAATTCAGACAGTATCACTGCACTGGAGAGCAAACAGAATCTTCCTTCAGTCAAGACACAGAGACAGCACCTGGAAATGTAAATTAGAGGAAAATGTTTGGCTTTGAAGTTAGAATCAGTTGCAACAGACTTGAGACTTTTCCATAACTGTTAGGAATGTGTGTCTTTTTCTGGTAAATCACGAGAAAGCAACACTTAAGATAAAGATATTTCTGTGATTCATCAAGTAACTTTCACAACAGAAAGTGAAATAAATCAAATAGTACTTGCTTGCTTTATATAACCAACTTACAGTAGGTGAGTTACAGTATTATGAGTTGAAAACTGGGGAAATAGTTGCTAGACTGTTAGTCTGGAGCAGACGTCTTCAAAATGCTGGCTCCTTCCTCTCATTAACAATGAAACAGATTTGACATCTGACATACGTAAGTGCGAGCTGAGCATACTGCTATAAAGCGAAATGCTTAATCTATAATGTCACTGGTGCTATATTTCAAATAGGTTTTCTGTATTATGATCACTCAGAGCTACAACAACTGGCACAAAGCTCAAGTAACAGCAATTTGGCCCAAAAAATATGGAGGGGCTGAATGAATTCAGGGTCGTACATGCTCATAATGGACTAAACTTGCTATGCATTTACATCATCTTGTATGAAAGGTTTTAATTAAAACTACAGCGAGATAACCAGAACTGTCAATAACACATGCTATTGTGTTGATTTGACAGTTATATGGCCTACTGTTATTTCCTAGTATTAGGGAGTCTCACCAACTCCCTTTAAACCTCTAGTTAATCCAAAATCCTGCAGCCATGCAGAGTATTGACCAGAATTAGAGAGCTCATATTGCTCCTTTATTAGCTTCTCTCCATCAGCTTCCTGTAAAATCCAGTCCTTGTCCTTACATACAAAGTCCTCCATGATAACCTTCATCCTGTCTTGAAGACCTCAATGCACCATATTATAGATGCAGGTCTACTGGTGGCTCCTAGAGATTCCAGATGTAGAATGGGAGGCAGAGCCTTCAGCTATCAAGAGTCAGACACCCTTAGGCTTAAAACTTTGCTTTTTGTTAAAGTTTATACTAAGAGCTGGCTCACACAACTCTGAAGCATCTCTGAGTTATGCTGCTATAGACTTGGACTGCTGGGGGGCCTCCTTTGATGCACTGAGCTCCGCTCCTCTCATCTCCCCAGGTATCCCCAGCTTTGAAGCAGTGTGTTTCCAATGTGCCGTTGCAGTTGTGACCCTTCCAACCTGTCCAGTGTTTTTGTCTAATGCTTCTTCTTTCTTCTGTCTGTTGCTCTTCTTTTCTCTCTTTCCACTTTCCACTCACCCCACCACAAGGTGTTGTCCATCCTGAGCCCCGTTTTGCTAGGGGTTTCTTGCATTAAAGAGATTTTTTCCTCTCCACAGTCACCTACTGCTTACTCGGGACTTTTTTGGGGTTATTTTCCATAATTCTGTAAGGTCTGGACCTTAGTGGAGATACTTCAACAGAATGAGACAGACAGACACGTTGCACATAAGGTGGACATGCTCACATGGAGATGCTATATAATTCAGCTTGCACGAGGCTGCATATTTGCATAAATAGTCTATAACCTGCGCTTTGCTTTTGCTAGATGTCACTGCACTTGTGTGCAGCACAGAGGGAGTTGGCAGTGTTTGACTGCTATTCAAAAAGGTCTAAAAGCTAGTGGAGGTGACACCACTGCCCCTTGTACTGCTAAATATTACATCAGCCTCATACCTGTGGGATATATCTCTCAGAGTCCTTTAGCAGTGCTATTTGTGTCTCTGTTCCTCAACCCTCCTGCTTCCTACTCCCTCTAGCATCTTCAATTTACCACTCTGCACAAAGGTCTCTCTCGCCTCTCTCACCGCTTGCTACTTCTTTTACAATCTCATTCTTTCTCTTTTCCAACCACAAAACATGCACCTATAACTTTACATATTCATATGGCCAAGCTTTTACTTTTCCACTTCACTACATTATGTGCAAAAAAAAGTTAATTATTAAGAGTAAAAAGTTTTTGGCTAAACTCGTTGAAATACAAACTGGTACAGGTTTCTTCCTCTTTGAATTACCTACAAACGTCACCTGCATTGCCAACACATCATCTTTGTGAGGAGATCAAGGCATTCAATTGGTTCTAAAATCTTTCATGTTCCCTCAAAGAACTTCCAGCAATGGTTCCGTACTTCAGAGCATTTACCCCCAAGTAAACAACTTATCTAGGTACCTTTTTTCTTAAACTGTTCTAAACCTTTCATCTTCTTGACACACATTATCTCATAAACTCTAAACTTCTTATATTAATCTTTATATCAATTGTATATAGAAACAAATAAGGAACAATTCCCACTCCTATTTAGAGATGGCCATTCAATGTATCCTCTGGCTTACCTAATTTAACATATCTCAGATAAAAAAAACAACAGCTGGCTTAGTTTCTATAACATACTTACAAAGTAGGAGCCCACTCACTTCCCTGTTAAGAGTACATGTTTATTGTGTGGTCACTAGAAATAATGACAACTGCAAGAAAGCGCACACACGGACTACAGGGCAACCACATACAATAATTGCACTTTCTGTAGGACCACATAAGTTGCTTATAATTAGTGTAATACCACACTTCCCATTATCAGGATAATCAAGTCAACAATGTTAGCTTAAGTATATCGACAAAAAATGTGAAATAAAATACTGAGTTTTATTCAGAGACATCTCATTAGCAAACATTTCATTTCGCACTGTAATATAAAATTGTTGCTACACATTTTGCTATTGCATAAGAAAAACTGCAAATGAGACAAACAAACCAAATATATGGAAAAAGCAAAGAGTAACTTAACAGTAGTGTCTATGTCTAAACATGACACAAACTTTAAATCACTACCACAGAACATTCACTGTTTTCTGGGGGGATCCACAAAGTCTTTCAGTCCCACTAATAGCAGCTGTTGTGCACTAACACTAAAACTCATTTAACACTACATAGCACCACTGAAAAGTGCAAATACAGAGGGCAAGTGTGTTTTTTCATCACACCCAGTTTTAGCATAAAGACATTTTGGTTTTTTTGAAAGAAAAAAATGATGGTTTTCTAAACACACATTGACTTCAAACCTAGTCCTGCCCTGCTATATATGGCAGTAAGCCCAACTCTAGGCAACATGCAGCCAGTTTGATCTTCAAAAATACTCTGTTCAGCTACAGCTCATTTCAGTGCAAACTGTGAACAGAACCTCAGTGTTCAGCCACCCAGCACCAAGTCTGTAAAGCACTGTCGCCCATCTAGCTCAGCTAGAATGGATGGTAATGACACCTACTGTATGACCACACAAGATAATGAGCATATTCACACGATTACTGTGATAGCTGAAACCACAGTGCTCTAATTGGGCTTTCAGCGGGTTACTCTAACACAAGTCAGCATACAGAGAACCCAGGAAAACTTTTAGTTCAAGTGAAGAAAAAAAAAAATCACAGTTAAACAAATACCTAAAGTGGAAGTAAAACGTCTGCAGGAGCTTGATGTTATCATTTAAGACCACACTGTAGTTGACCACACAGAATAATGCCGCCTCATGTGCCACCACAAAACAATAAAAGCACTGGGTGTGCAAACGGACATAATTGGCCTCAAAGCAATCAACCCCAATTACCTAGCACCGTAATTGGCTTCAGAGCAACCAACAAGGCAGCTATCATTAACTTTGAGCAGGCACCAGCATGCCCGTGACACTGCTTATCTCTGCTAGTTTATCTGCTAGATTAGTTACAGCTTTGCCTGTGATGAATGGATAAAAACAGTTATTAATAACATAATGATTTCTATAATTGCAAAGGTATTACGTATGATGCACATATATATGTATTGTATCCAATAATAAAAATAGAAATCGCCTAAATGTATATAGAGTTTTGATGCATGAAGGTACTTTGTCGTCAAAATCATTTAGGTTGTTAGTACGCGCTTGTATGTTGCTTTTTAATGCTCACAGGGTAGAAGGCATGCACCCTAACCCTAACAGTGAAATATAATAGTGTCTGTACAGTTTAACACAATCAAATACACCAGCACCACAGCATATTACCTTTGTGAAATTTAGAGGTCCTCATTTTTGCTTACTGTATCACTTAACTATGTTACTGAAAGGCTATGGTTGGGTGGGTTGTTCAAATTCTGTTGTAGGTGTATATGCTTTTTTTCGTCTAGCTTTTATATTATTTATTTCTTTGCATATGTTTTGTAATTATCTGTACTATTAATTTAACAAACTGTAAACATTTTGGTCTTGTCTGAGTTGATGTCGGACTGTGTTAACCCTTACTTGTGGCCATCTGTCAATAAAACAACAAGCTTATATACGCTTGTTTTATGCATTAATTTTATTTAAAGATTTTCCATTTACTACATTACAGGTAGAAATATACACATCCTACACAGATATAGTGTATGTCATTTACACATATGTCACTACAGGGCAAAACTGCCTTAAACTTAATCTAAAAAATACTGTGTTCTTTGAATCCAGTCTCATTCAATGGCAGATGGGGCTGTAAACAGTAAAGTGCATGTGCTTTAAGAAGAGCTTTCACTCTCAATTAAAAAAAAACTAAAACATTATTTTCTCTTCCACAATTTCAACTCATCACCATCTCTCTCCAACCAACCATCCAACTTTCTAAAGTGCATCTTAAGTGTTTTCTAATGTGTGATTATCTGTCTCCCCTACATTGTTTTTCCAATTTTGCATAATAACTTTATCTGAAATTTCATATCCCATTTCCTTTTTTCATGCATTAGTATTTGCAATAGGGAGGAGGCAGAGGAGGAAATAGCATTGCCCTCTGCTAATGAGAAATCAATGTTAAGACTTACTAGAAATAAAATGTGCCACTCACCTGTCTTCAACAGCCTATGTGCTCTGTTGAATGAAATATTATAGTATTTATGTATAGGACTAGAGACTAGTAAACACATCTGAATTAAACATAAATAGATGGGAAATATAACAGTCCTGGCATGTTTTAAAAATGGAAATCTGGTCATAAACATATGTTTTTACTTTATGTATTTAAACCTAGAATTATTGTAACTGTCTTTAATCTTTGCAGGTGTGACTAATTTCTTTTTCCCTTTGTATCACTTTATTTCTGCATCTTTTTCTTCAAGGAATTTCTCCAACTTTAAATGAGCAAATTCCTTTGAACGTTTGAAAGTCAGAGGGGGGGGGGGGGAAGACCAATCAAGCAAACCCAATTCCCAACTAAATTAAATATTCAGGTAATCAGATGTAATATATAATTAACTTCATTCTTCCTCAAAACTAAAACGCCACAACTTTTAGAGTCTCTAAACAACTTTCAGCTTCTGTGCCTACATTTTTTATTGAACCTTCGTTCTTCAAAGTGGAATCATAGATCTTCTGTTTTAAGCTTCTCTTCTCTAATTGTAAAGTGGTTTGGAAGATCTTTGATGTTTGTCTCTGAGAGAATTTGCAGAAGCCTCAAACCACCAGACAAAAGAAAAACCAGAGACAGTAATTTAGTGAGAATTATTTCTTTGCTGTTGGGAGAGAGAAAGGAAGAAGGAGGGGAAGATACGAAAGGAGAGGGTGAAAAATAAGAGAAAAGAAAATCACAGGGTAACCAGCTAATAAAACAAATAGGTTTTTATTTAAAGTAATTCTTTGACAGTGATGATGCATAATATAATTAAAATCAGTATATATAGTTATTGACCATTGTTTATTCCAATGTGGCTGGAAGTAAATGTTACTCTCATTGCTCAAGATGGACTGAATAATGACCTGAATGATGATGAATTATTTTGTTGGGTGAAAATGCTCGCCAACATTTAAGATAATTAGAAACAGCTTAAAATGCCACTGTTGTAGAGGACGGGAAAAAAAGTAATCCATCAGTGTTGAACCATGTAAATTATCAGAAATGCAGAAAAGAACAATGCTTTTGATTTCACAAATATCCATCTTGAAATATCTGGAATATGGACAAAACCACCACTAATGAATCAAATGAATGAAGCCTCTGCATCTGTATCAGTGATGATCTTGGGTGATGTAAAACTCAGTAAGAGATGAAGAGAGAATTACTCCATTGTTGGAAGCATTTGATTTGCTGTAAAATTTAAATCAGAACAGATCTGTTGCATTTTCAGGTGGCTTAGTAGGATGATTAAAAAAATAAAAAAAAACTCAACATAGCACTCTTCTTTGCTTGTCCTCTTGTTCCATTATTCACTCCTGTGTTTGTTTGTTCTACTGCACACCATATCCTGCTGTATTGCTCAGTCAGTATCTGTATTCCCATGAGCATGTTCACATATAGTATCTCTCATTTAGTTTCTATTTCTCCTTCCCTCATATTGTTGCACAAGTGCCTTAGTCATGTAGTACCAAACACTAAATCTGAAAATAAAGAGTCAAACAAGTAGAAATCCTGAGATACAGAACTTTCTGTTGTTACTGACAGAATTCTTGAATAGTAACTAATGTACTGTCAAGCTTGACATTACTTATTATAATAGTAATTATAATAATACCAATGGTAGTAGTATTTCCAAACCACCACCACAAGGTAATACTATGGGTAACAAGTAGTATGTTTTTACATGATACAACAGAGCTTATATCTTTGTAAATGTCTGAAACATGCCCATTGGCTATTACGTGTAGGTTTTCATACATAGTACTTTTTGACTAAAATATTTTTCTAATAGTTTCCAGAATTAAAAAGCTCTAGAAAATGCTACTAAGAGGGTTTTGTTTGTTGTGTTTCGTCAAATTACTTCCCCCCCCCAAGCTTAGGAATGCTCATTCATCCTTAACCCACAATGAGTGGAAACTCCATAGCGCAAAAAAAAATCATTAAAAAAAGCAGTAGTACAAATACATAAGATCTCAGAGATCTCATAATGAAATCTAGATAGTCAGATATGGTCATGCTCCACTCTTTTACAGGTGGTAAATGCGGTAAGAACTGAACGCTCAATAAAATTGAAATGTGTGAGCATTAAAATGAAAATGTTGCACCAAAATTTTACTTTGAATGGCCAGGAGTGAATGATGTACAGATTTTCCACACTGTGGAGGTCTACTCTGAAGTCCCATCCGGGACTCAACTGTTCCCCAGTGTGAGAGAACTCAGCCTGGAAACCCTCATTCTGAGCTACAAGACAGATTTTCACACTGTGTCCAACCATTTCAGATGATTCAGCAGTGTGGTAAAGACTGGTCATCTGAGATGTCACAGCTGAATTCAGCTCACCCTGACTGCAAGTGAATTTTCATAAAAATGAAAACATCTTCGGGTAACGTGGTGTGGTTTTTCACATATAAGTGACTCAGAAAAAAATATGATGGACTGTATTTACATTGTGAATGTTAAAAGATCTAGCCCAAATACACCCTTGCTCCTAATGTTTCTGATGATTCAGGATCCTTGTCAGATGGATTTGTTTGATATGATACATACTGTGCCACCAGCCAGTTAAGTGGCACACACATTACAAAGATTTGTAATGAACTTTAATCTAATCAAAGTTTGATCAAAATCAACAATGACATCATAGAGAAAACTTTGTGATCAGCGCGTTCTATCAAGAAAAACTCAATAATCCAGGATCCTTACTTTCTTCTGAAAAATTGAAGGAGGCACCTTAATTGGGGTCAAGACCAGTCAAAACCCTCATTAGATCAGAATAAGCTCTGCCGTCTGCTGTGTGGACTGAATCGACCACACACAGCTACACTGTGGTGGGACTTGCATTTAGTTACTGTGACCTTGAAGAAAAAAAAAATCATTTAAATCAGCAGTGGCATGGAGAATAAAGAATACAAATCCAGATTAAAATCACAAGGAAGTAGACGTAAAGATCAAGAGAAGGCATCAGATAGCCATGTCTCTTACAGCTAGAGGAAAAGGTTGTTATGAGAGCTCCATTAAGTTGCACATTCTCTTATCCTTTTTCAATCATTTATTTTCTCAGCAGTTACCATGTCACAATTTTTTCTAGCATAATTTCATAGTTTTCTAGCAAATTACCTGTTTTTCCCCCCATTCACAATTTCCCCAGTAAACTCTGTGCTTCTGGGTAGGATTTTTTACTTTGGACAGTTCTTAACCTATATACATGATTTAATTTCAAAGTTACAGAACAAAAACTACAGTAAGGTAGGGAAAATGGAAGAATGCACAACAACTGAGAGAAGTTTTAATGTTAGATACAAAATGAGTGTGGAAAAAAAACTATGTAGGCACAACAGCATTAAATCAATACCTCTTCCACTGTAGATATGCCAGGAATATTGCCAGTATCTCACTCTGGACAGACAGCAGAGAGACCAAAAGAAAAAAAAAACTAGGACAAAAGAACTAGAGAGAGATGAGATTGACTGAAAGCCTGAGCAACGCAGACACAGACCACAAAACACTTACTGAGAGTGAAAATATTGAAAGGTCCAAACTGTTTAATGTGATGTTGAGTCAGTTAAGCAGTGAAGCAAAACACTGCAGAGAAGTCAGAGCCCAAAACAAGCAACACAGCTGACAGCTGATCATTTACTTTCCTTGTGTTTATGTGTGCATGTGCATTTCAGTGCTGTACTTCTATTCTGTGTGTGTTGTGTTCATCAGTTGATAATCTGCATTTTCACCCTTTCATAGATCAATTTATTCCAGAGTTTGGAACAATCTGCACAAAAGAGCACAATCCAATTAAATTATAGTCAAGACCCTTCAGATTCATGAAAGGCAAACATCCACCCTGCCAAGACAAAGAAACAATGTGGAAACACGATTAGATACAAGATAAATTAACTGAATTCCTGAGAGATGGAGGATAAAAAAAAAAAAAGTTTTAGGCAATTACAGCAGGCAGATTTTGTAGTCCGGCGCCAGAATGGTTGAATGCATCATTGCACACAGTTAGATGGCATTTGCAATTTTACGGGTGTTTTTGAGAGAAAAGGCATTTAAAGAGTTTAGAAGTGAGGTGGAAGTCAATAACACTGACAATAATAAACTAATTCATTCATTCAAACCCTCCCAATTGACTATGTAGATAGGGAACATGATGCACTAAATGGATTATGTTCTGATGTAAGAGATTTTTGAATGAATGAACCACTATGGGGATAAAATGCAGAGAACCTTCATACCACAGACCCGAGTTCAGCTCCAGAGTCCCATCTGTCTTTAAGTTTAGGCCAGGCAAGAAAAGCACTTTGGTTACGGATGGAGAAGATCATGGTGTAATGGAAAAGTGGAAAATAGAAGTGTGGAAATATACAACTCTGACATGATTTTATGGATCCTTAGCTGTAACCTGACATGTAACTCCCTCAAAATTTAACTAGCCACAACAACTGTGACTGGTTATTCAGTAGTATTGGTTGTACAGTCCATGTCCTCCAACAATTTATCTATATTGTGTGCTGCAGTAACTTTATTAAACATAATCATTGTTTGCAGTAGACTGAATTTGAGGCAAAAGCATTAATCAAGCTTTATCACACTAACAAGGTTTTTGTTGGATGGCTGCTTAGAGTCTAGACATGAGAATTTCATGGTATACATGTGTTTTAGGTGTAAAGACTGGATGTTGCTACTGGTCTGAACAACCTTTGCTCATTGTTGACAGCCCGCTTGCAAATGTCTGAATTAATATTAGGAGACATTTATAATTTGTTTATAGATTCTGCCACTACACGTTTGTGTTTAATGTTCAATAAACATAAGACACTAAGCCAGACAACAATTTTCCTTAACCTTTATCAAGTGCCTAAACATAGGCGTAAAATTTTTTTATTAACGCTGTAGTCAGACAAACTAGATGTTTGATGCGAGATCAGATATAATGGTAGGAAGATTATACATTGCCTGGTTACATTTTACTGATATGTTCAATGCTAATTTATTTTGTGCTAACGTACGTGTCAACATCTCATTATGTTAATAGAAAATGTAATTCAATTTTAATAATGTCCTCTAGAAAAACATAGTTGTGATTGCAGTTTAGATGATTGAAATTTTTAAAACACAGGTTTGGGTAATGTGGTGCTTTTATTGTTGTATCTGTGCGGTTTGTCCACGGGGGAATTCAACCTCTTCTTGCTGCAAGGCACTTCATCCAGTCTTTTAAACTGATCTTCCTGGGAATTGATATGCAAGTAAGCTGACTCAACTATGCTTTGTAGTGTCCATGGAGCCAGACAGAACTGTACACTCTCTTGGCTGCTTGCATTGGCGAGGTCAGGCAAAGCCATGATTCTTGCATAGCCTAAACTTATAGTACTAATGTCCATTTTTCTGTTGTCTTGGACTTGTCTCATAGTTTTTGGTATTTATCATGGCCTGGTCTTGGACTTGGCCATTAAACTCACCAAACACTTGAATAGTAATGATAATAACATGCTGAATTGTTTGGACATTACATGTCAGCACTACTTTGGGATTTCAGTATATTGTCCAAGGACACCTTGAAATGTAGCCTAGTGGGACAGGGGAATTGAACCACACACCATCAAGTTCATAGACAAATGCTCTACCGACTGAGCTACTTGCCGCTCATAGGGACTAACTACCACAACTAACAGGACTCGACCGAGCCCAGCATTTTTCTCTTCCCTGAAATTAACTTTGTTCGTCAAAACAAACTTTGAGGGAACTCAAGATATTAGTCAAGTCACTTTTGAGTTTTATACGACTTCGAAGTCAAGTTATAACAAGTTATACCTACACCATGTCTTTCTTTCAGTGTGGCTGAACTGCACTTCATCATTATAAATATAGTAACACACCCTACTGGGGGTTACATGCTGTCTTGGGAGAGTGTTGACAATAATATTAAGTGAAACTGATATCTAATTTGATCCTACAGTGCTTTTACACTGCATATGCTTTTTAATCATTATTTATTACAGTTCTCTCTATAGTGAAAAGCATCAAATAAATTCTAAAAAGTAAGTGGTTTAATTTATTTTTCCAGTCTTGGAAAATAATGTTAATAATTTATTGTACAGTATGTTTTACATATTTATGTGTCAGATACCAGACCAAGTTTAATTCACCTATTAACAATTATTTAATTATAATTCTTTTCACTCCTTTAGTATTCAAAATTTTCAAAATGTATCTTCATTTATGCATAAATACTTTTGTTTAAATTTTGTTTGCCTGTGTTTTTTTACCAAGTAAAATCCCTTGAGGCAACTTTGTGATTTGTGATCCTGAGCTGAATGGATAAAACTTGATTTGATTTGGGCTGATCTCTGGAGTGGTTTAACTACCCAAATGACAGACAAGAGCCATTGTTCAAATCTCAGAAACAATATAAACCACAAATATTGAGTAATGACAGAAAAAATGAATTAAACTCACTTTAATGTGTTGGTGATTGCTGGACTAGCCAACCACTATTTATAGACAGCTGTTCTGCTTGCACACAGCAAATCAAGGATCTGTTTTTGAATATACATGCAAATTAACTGTTTTCTAACACCCTGTTCTTCTGCAACCTCCTTTTCCCTTAAATTAGATAGTGATGACAGGTTTTATTAAGTATGCTTGAGTGAGTTTGAAGGTGACATTAAAAATGAACTAGTCACAAAAAGCTTATCAATTTACAGGCCAAAGCATGTCTTTTCTGCATATGATATATCATCACTGTGCTGAAAAGGAAGGGGACAATAAACCCATTCTTCTCTCTTCGTTAACTGCACATTCACTTTTATTCCCCTGCATTCCAAGTAGGTGTATAAAATGTTAAATTGCTTAGCTCATAAAGAGACACACACACACCCTTAATTCAAGTATAAAACAACAAACGCCCAATTCAACACTAGAAAAATCCCCAAATAAGCTTAAACAATCCCATGAAACTTGGTAATTACCACAAAAATTTCAGTATCTTAATTTTCATCCACATTCATGCTTTGTTTTTTTTATCTGAATGCCAATTTACGGTTCAGCCCAAAGACCGGCTGGAAAATGACAAAATGACTTCATTTCTGAGTGAGAGAAAGGAAACTCTTACTTGCTGCTTCTTCCCACTATGAAGAAACTTTAAAGACTGCTCTGTACATGTTTGTGAGTGTGTGCATGGATGTATTAAGAGCACTGCTATGTTGAGATTTAATGGGGGGAGGCAGATTGAATGTGCTTTCAGACAGCTACTATGCCACAGGGTTTCATGGATATATATGTGTGAGTGAGTGAGTGAGTGAGTGAGTGAGTGAGTGAGTGAGTGAGTGAGTGAGTGAGTGAGTGAGTGAGTGAGT
>JAUYWH010000027.1:13054216-13070643 GCA_034779795.1 Ctenopoma multispine | reverse complement strand
TGAGTGAGTGAGTGAGTGAGTGAGTGAGTGAGTGAGTGAGTGAGTGAGTGAGTGAGTGAGTGAGTGAGTGAGTGAGATATTTTGTTATCACTTGGAACCGGTAGGAATACTTAGGGCAAAATGCATTTCTTGTAACTAAATGTAAGAAACCATTACCCTGTCAATTCTGATATGTGTCTGTGACTGTGATTTTCTTTGTATGCGTGCAAGACTGTCTGTGTTTCCCTCTTCAGTGTGATTCATATTAAATTCCCACTACACTTTTATAGCCTTCTGTGCATTCCCACAATAGTTTATTCTATTGCATTGGCTATCATTTTGACCTGTAATGGGATCTGTGCAACAAATGTATGGACCGTATTTAAGGCATGCAGTCACTGTCAATAAAACAAATAGAGTGGTGAACATAGGCCAGCACTGAATTATGTCTGTACAGAAACGATTTAGATACTTATGGGAATCTAGTGAAAAATACGCACACATTGCACTCAACATATCATTGCGTGTCCCACAGACATCACATAGCTCCAAACTTCCATTCTTTCCTTTATTGTAAGCGACAAATGTTTCCCTCGAGCAAATAAATATTACATGACAGTACTACTGAAAGTACTTTGCAAAATGTCAAAAATACATGAACAGAAATAACAAAAAATGGCCATTTATTTTCCTAAGAGCTTAGGTTCTTGGGAATGGAATGTTTCCATGTGGTATTGAACATGTATGGAGCAAAATGATGGACAATGGTTGTTAGTAGTATGGGTTTGACAGTACATTTAATTAGATGCTTAACTCTGGACACAAAGCTGCTCACTGAAACAAATGTGAGCTTAGTTAAATCTACACTACGTAACTAATTTTGGAATATTTTTAGTAGAAATATGCTCACAAACTTATATTATTGAGAGGTGCTGTTGATGTTTCACATGACAGAAGATATTCACTTGAGTGAGCCTCACATTTCTAACCAGAGAATTTCAATTAATTCTACTTAACTAATAAGTTTTGCAGCTTTCTTATTTATTGCAATTTGTTAATGACTCATACCTGGAAAGCTCTGCAGAGCATGGCGGAGCATAGCAGATGGCAGAAGAGCATAGCAGAGCAAGGAGAGAGAGGGCTAAGCAGATCAGAGTTAATTAATTTTATTTATATAAATTTTTAGGCTCATGCTAGCACTAACTTAAGTTGTATATTGCATATACTTACTGTATATGGTTCACCACTGTTCGAAGTTTGCTCCATTTGTGGATAATGGCTTTAACCATGGTTAACTGGAGTCCCAAAACCCTAGAAATGGCTTTGTAACCCTTTCCAGACTGATATGTCAATTTCTTTGTTTCTCATCTGTTCTTGAATTTAGACATGAAGTGTTGCTTTTTGAGATCTTTTAGCATCACCTTGTCAAACAGCTTTTATTTAAGGGACTTCTTGATTCAGCAGGTCTGGCGGCAATCAGCCTGCAGAATTGAACTTAGCTTTCCAAAAAATGTGGTTAATCACAATTCATTCATGATGTAGCAAG
This sequence comes from Ctenopoma multispine, assembly GCA_034779795.1. NCBI lineage: Eukaryota > Metazoa > Chordata > Actinopteri > Anabantiformes > Anabantidae > Ctenopoma > Ctenopoma multispine. The sequence continues at coordinate 13,069,118 of JAUYWH010000027.1, read as the reverse complement.
GGGGGGGCAGTTCGTTTTTCACATCGGGAAAAAAGTTCTCCAAACTTGCCTGGCCCTAAGTGAAATCATCATTTAAAAACTGCATTTTGTATTTACTTTGGTTATCTTTATGTAATATTTAGAACATTTGTTTGATGACAAACAATGGCTGCACAGTAGGATGTATTCTGCAAAGCAATTTCACAACTAGATGCTGCTAAATATTTCACATTTTACACATTGCATCATTTACTGTTGAGGATGCATTTTATTCAAAAATAGAGAGTTTGAAAATTAAGGCAGGATTTCATCTTTCTGTCATTCTCATTAACTGTTAACACTGGTGGCACATTGGTGACAGAGCATGGTTGGTGTGTGTGTGTGTGTGTGTGTGTGGTAAGCGAGACACTACAAACAGATGTGTGTGCGCATGTGCAGGCACACTGACTTGAAATGACAAGTTAACTGGAGGGTAACTAATAGGGCTAAGTGTGTAGGAAGAGAAAAAGAGATAAAAGGGGAAGAAGGTGATAGAAAGGTTTTTGCTTACACAGTACAAATAGTCCAGTTCGCCTACAGGAGAAGGGCAGACAGTGTGTGAGAGAGAGAGAAGACTTATCAAGAGAGATGTAATGATGAAGAGTGAACGTATAGTGAAAATGAGCTAGGAGATTAGTCTGTATGCATCATGAAAGGGAAGCAAAGATGACATAGAGACACAGAGATGACAGGAGGAGATTTCACTATATCCTACATCACAATTTAGTCAACTGCACCACCACACATGCAGTTTGATATACTCATTTTTTTCAAGGAACTACCCAACAAACCCTGTCTGTTAAGCATCGTTCTGTTCATTCCAATGAAATAAAGAACTTAAATATGAGCACAAGTCTCTTTTTGTCCTAGCAGGTCCTGAAAAGGCCAACCGTAGGAATTTAATAATATACAGAGTCCACACTCAAGTCTTCCCACACCACACCCAATCCATGATATTCAATTTTTTCTGATTTCTTTTTGAGTGGAGAGCAATGATACATAGAGTGGCTCACAGCAAAGTAAGCAGGGGAGGAAACCAAGGGGAAAATAGCCCGCACACAAACTCATTTACTGGCACACGCCTCTGAGCTCAGTCAATGGTGTCCATCACTGGAAGCATGTTATCTCCAGTGCTAAAAACATGTTAAAAAGGGCACATCATTAAATTCAGTTAGTCTGACTAAACGCAAGTGCAAGCCAATAACTGATGCAAAGAAATCCCATATTTGTATTAAGCTCAACAAATCATCTTGATTAGAGAACTTCATAAAAAAGAACAGAGTTTACAAAACAGGAAGGGACAAGGAAGCAAATCCAAATTATATCATCCATACAAATTATACAGAGAATACAGTGGAGCTAGGTGGTTCTAAAAACAGCACAGAGGAAGGAATATATTTTCCATTATCCTATTTAGATACTCTTCCATTCACTTCTCTTCTCTCCCCTTCATCCCTCTTTCCTCCATCCCTCTCCATGCCTTTTCTCCTCCATTTTCTCCTGCTGAAATCCACTTCAAGTGCTTAGAAGGAGAACAAATGTCCAGAACCACTTTCCAAATCCCCATGTGTGTGCTTGTCCCCATTTTAAGTGCCTATGTGGAGGTGTGAGAGAGAGAGAGAGAAAGAAGTGAGGGACAGAGGAAGTAAAGACAAGAGAGGATATGTAACCAATATATGTGAGATAATGTCAAGGGTTTTCCAATTCTCTTTTCATCCATAAGATACTCTGAAATCCAGCAGAAAATATAGGGGGGAAAAATTAAGTCAACAGGATTTAGTGACCTGACAAACTCTGATAGGTTGGGTATTGTTAGTGCTGATTGGTATACAGATTATTTTATGTCCCCTGAGTGTCTGGCTTGTGAGAACCAGGAAGTTTTACAGATCAAAAAATGTCATGTCAAGGCAAAGATTCAGACTCTGCTGTGTGGGTGTATGTATATGTTTGAGAGAGTGAGTGTGTGATGGAGGGAGAGAAAGTGTTGAAAGGCGAGCTCCACAGGGAAACTCAAAATGGAAGACATCCACTCGTTGCTCTGTCGGAGCCTTGTTTAATTTGTGTGGTGTGTGTAATATGTGGGAGAAAATGTGTAATTTCCTGAGACAAACACACACACAAAGAAGAATTGTGCCCCATGCCTTTGCAGTCAAGAGCCCAGACTCCACACCGCTTACGAAGCCTCCTATATACACGCTCTCTCGTGAATATGTACAATAGATATACTAAATAAACATGTGGATGTGTACTGAATAAGGACAAAAGCAATGAAGGGAAGATAATGCTTCCTCAAAGTCCTTACTCCTTTATTTAAAAAAAATCTTTAACTTTCCTCTTTCCCCTTCATCCTTTTATTCCCAGTCCCCCTAAGTTTCATGCTCTTCTTCCTCCCTCTCCTTTTTTCTCAACCTCTTTCCCATGCCTCCCATATTTTCCTCTTTCCATTTTTTAAGTGTTCACTGGAGAGATGTTTACGAGGTCAGAGCATAAAATGAGTGCTCAGGGCACTCACAGACTAAGGCATGAATAAAATCAGACATTTGTAGTCTTGCAGTAAAGCTCCCCACCACTAACAAACACACGCACACTAAACTCAGCCACAAGAGCAAGCATGAGGGCATGTGAGACGACAGCACGCACATACAGTCGCATACAGGTATAGTGTGGGCATTCACAAAGTCAAACCTATACAGTATACACATTCATACTGTTGCTTAACCAATTAGTTGATTAAAAATGTTCAAAAACTTCAGAATATTACTTTTATAATACATGAAATATCAAAACATTTTTCTTTTCAGCTAGTACAGTATTCAGATTAGCTGCTGTATATCACTGTAAACAGAATACCTGGCTATTAAAAGGTAAAAATGCATAAAAGTGAAACAGACAATACGAAGAAAACACAAGGTCAAAGAAAGAAATATTTAAACAAGGAAGGGCAATAATATTGTCAGTGTCAAAAGTGATGCACAAAATTCCATTAAAGAAATGGCAATGACAGAGATGAATAAAATACAGATAAGCCACCCACTCACTGTCTTTATCTGTATGGGTCCATTAGAAAGTCACAATTTAGATGACAGCAATGTCATAAAGACACAATCCCCTGAAAACAAAGCTAAAAGGCAGAGTGAGACAGCAAAGTAACAGAGAGAGATGAGGGGAGATCAAGCAAATGGGGTTCAGGCAAAAAGACAGGCAGACTATGAAGATAATAAATATATAAACAAAAAAAGGAGAGAAAGAAAGTGGAAGATGAACTCTTCCTTTCTTTTTGAGTTGTGGTACAATAGGTGTGTAGTGAGGATAATGTCAAATTGACATTATGAATATCCGACATGATTCAAGCCAGTGTTGCCCTACTGGATGTTTTTACATGTATTTCTTACTTTAATGGAATGACTCCTAAATATAAATGATGTCTCAAAACAAATTCACTAACCATTACATTTCAAACCAACTCACTAAACTCTTAATAAAAATAGACTCACAGACAGGTTTGATGAAACTTTTAAAACAATGTGACTGATAAATCAAATAGAGAACTGAGTTTGGATTAGAGCTAATTTCTTCTGCCACAAATCTGTACAACTTTTAAGTTCCAAACAATGGACAAACAGAAATGATCACATCAAACAGAACAGACCCTCAATTATCTCATCTTTTGTTTCAAAAGAAGAATCTTATTTTTTGAATAAATTAGTTTCAATTGGTAAATGTTATAGTGCCAGATTAAAAGAAAACACATTTTGCTTCCAGCTCTCAATATTTATTTTGATATGTTTTTTTAACAGAACTATTTGCCTCATTACTTTTACACACAGCATTTAGGAAAATATTACTGAGTTTAAATGACCACTGTTGGCCTCTCTCCATCTATCCATCCATTGCTATTTTTCCCGGAGATTTGTTACATGCAATAAGGGAATATGTGAAAAGTTTTACATAATGATTTTTCTTTGCAGCCGGAAGTGTTCTCCATCAGGAAGAACGCAGAGAAAGACACTACTTCATCACTGATTGAGTAAATCTACGCTGAGTACATTTAAGCTGTAAATGGCTCAGGAGTGGTATACACATATAAAAATACAATATGAGCAACCTTCCACTGAATAATTTCACTTAAAAATATCATCCAGTGATTTCCCAGTAAAAATGAAATTAAGTGATAAAAAAAACAACAAAAAATAAAATACTTTGGCCTTGTGGCCTCAGGGCTTCTGTTGCCCCAAATTAAGCAGGCTTATGTCCTAGCATATACTGTATGTGAGAGAATGCCTTCAGGTCTACATGTGCCTCAGTCTTTGTCTGCTGTAAAGGTTGACCACATATTATGTGGGTCTCAGACAGCAGTGCTTGTCCTTTTTAAAAGCACCCTGAGGGCAGAAACTTTTCATGAAATTGTTTAAAGGTCCATTCTTTGTGGGTACTCCACTCTGCATCTGCCTTTAGGATGGAGCTACACTTTCAAATGGTCAACCATCCTGACTAAGTGCTGTCATTTGAGCACTGGTGTGTGTCCTGGGTTCCATCTTTCAGTACCCTGGGAAGCCGAGAGGGTCATGGGACAGAGAGACAGAAACAGAACAAGAGAGAGAGGGAGAGGGAAAAGGGGGTTTGCCATCCCCTTGGTCAATATGGTTTGTGGCTCAGTGCTCCCAGGCCGCCTCAAATCCTACATTACATTCTTTCCCTTGCTTCAAGCCTCAGTTAACCACGATCTGGGTTGGACTTACCCAGATAGTACGTCCTATCTTCAGTACTCTATTATAGTTCAACGAAACAATTCCAGCAATAGTAAAACTATCCTCACATAATATTTTACAGGAAATCACAATTTGGCAAATGGCTGCAGTTTACTACAACAAACCAACCCAATAATTTACAAAAATATACACAAGCTACAATTCTCCCAATTAAAAGTTAAATTCACATTATCATTTCACTTTTGTGATCTTCAAAGAAAAGAACGATAGACAACAGCTATAGTGTTGAAAAAAAATTCAGATAAATCCCCCAGACGAAGCTTGTGAGCAGATTTATTGTGACATTTTGGCATTGATTTTTGCCATGTGTCAGTGACTGGAATTTTCGCGCACACACACACACACACACACTTACCTGACACTTTCTCCCAATACTGTCAGTCAACAAGATGCAGCAACAAACAAATGTGAAACAGAATCCAAATCAAACCATAAGCCTGTTTTATAATGTTTTATTCATAACCCAACGCAAGCATCCTGCTGCTACATTTTTAGTTCATTCCTCTGCATTTTATAATTGGTTGTCTCACATGTCAATCATCCAAGTGCATGTCAGAGTTTTAGTAGTTGATGAAGCAGGAGCACACTGGAAATACAGTGTGTGCAGATGTATGTAAAGTGTAAGCTGCTGGCTTTGAATCCAGACATGCTCTTTAAAGTGCTAACTTGTGTTTGGTGGTAAACAAAGCACTACAGTTACATACGTAAAGTATGTGTGCATGCATAAATACTTGCACGCAAGTAAATTTTAAACTGAGGGCAAGCACATAAACACGCATTCATGCTTTGACCTACCTCCTACTGCTAAACCAAACACTGCCGTGGCAATGTCAAGTCAGCAAGGGCTACTGTTGGAGGAGAAGCATGAGACTAGAGCAAGAGAGAACAGAATGAATGACTGCCAGAGAGTAAAGGTGGGCCATGAAGTGAAGAGTTCATTTCAAAAGCATCCACATCCACTCAAGAGACAAATCAATACATGAAGTTCATCTCACAAAATCTATAAAATATAGGGGAACTAGTGAACTTCACAAAGTACTATCATCTGGTGAACTACCAACGCAGAGGAGCTACTGGACTTTAAAATGTACCATTAGTCTCTCCTGTACTATGAATCACTGTAGGAGAGGTGTATTTTTCCAAGTGGTGGAGATCTCATTTTGTCAAAATAAAGAAAGGAAGAAAAAGACGAAGGTCTCTTTGTGTCACAGTTTGGCGGTAAGAGAAAGGGAAGAACTGATTTGCAGGGAGGCAGAAGGGAGAAGGGCTAAGAGACAAGCAGAGGAGCAACAAGAAATGAAGAAGAGAAATGCCAATGAAAGAAGGAAAGAAAAGACAGAGAGTCAGACTAATTGGTTCAGTGCTGTCGGCCCATTTGAATGTTAACCACCCTCCTTCTGTCGCTCGCTCTCACACAGACAAACATGCCAAAAAATAAGGGCATTTTACTGTAGTAGTGCTGACAATAACTGGTAGACAGGGCAGATGGTTATCCACCTATACATTCAAAGATAGATGACAGATATATAAAGATAATGAAATGAAACATTCGACAAATACTTACGGCTGGACAAATGGTCAAATTCCAATTTTGCGGTCGAGATATACTAGCTTTTAAAACTGCTAAATTTTGCAGCAGATCAAATTCTTTGCCATAAAATCACAGCGATGACTTTGAGGGAATGAAGAGCTAAACTGTATAAATGTTTTTATTCTGAAACTGTACATGATTTAAAAGAGAGATAATTCAGAAGTCAGCTACAGACCACAATATACAACCCAGTCTCACAAACACGACGTTTGTAAACAACCAAACTGCAGGCAAAAATATGTTTTCATGGGGAACGTATTTGTGACCAGATTCCATTTTCTGTTAACCTATTGAACATATGTTCACAATCAATGTAAATGACAAGACGCAAATAAGTCGATACAAAACACGTCAATGAAATGTCTATAGACAACACCAAAATATCAACATCATGAAACATCCTGTTTTCTCTTCTGTGTAGTTAAACATACACAGGTGTGATTCCAGTGTTATTGAAGTGTTTTATGGATGGGTTCAATCATCACAGCACTGGGTTAGGTTAGGATGAGGGAAAGACTGTAGGCTGGGTGAATAGGCAAACATGTAACAATCACCTGCAATGTCTGCATGAAAAAATGTAAATAAAACAATTCTTTTCTCTAACCCTAACCTCAGTGCTTTTCTTGCCTAATCCCAACCTCATTCAGAAGTTTGGTCTCTAACTTGGGTTCCCGCCATCCTCCCCAACCTCCTCATTGCAACTCTCTTTGCGTTAATAAATGTATCGGTTCAATTATTCAGAAAAATACATTAATTAGGCTCGCTACACAAACGTAATTATGATTGTAATTTACTTGTACTCAAAAATAATTTTTGGAAGACAGGGTTGCAATATACTAATCAAACCTATTGATCTCTTACAGTTTGCTGCTTTCTGCTATGTTATATAAGATTAAATTACTGACTGAGTTTTTAGTTTGTGTTTTTCTTTCAGTGACAAAATCTGATCTAGTGAAAAACTGATTTTCTACATGGCACAAAGCCACTGGAGAAAAGAAAGAAAACATAGCAGAATGGAAAAAGTTGGCTTGAAAACATACAATATGGCATTAATTAGTGTTGACTCAGTAGCAAGTTACCACCCTGCTTCAGTGTTTGTGTGTGTGGGTGTGTACCACCCTCTCAGCTTTCACAGTAGCCAACAGAGGAACAAAGAAAACATGTGTTTCAAACAGCCAACTCTAGCACTCAAGCGCTGGAAATATACATGTAATTACTACCGCATGTCAACAGCCACACAAACACACATAAGGCATGGAAATACACAATATGTAAACTTATATATACTAAAATGCAGAGGCAGGAACATGAATTAACAAGTAATCAAATCAATATGTTGACAATAAACCCTTGCAAATACAGCAGAGAGCTTAAGGGTTGCATGGACTAAAAATCTTGATTACTGCTGCTGCTTATAACTCCATTAAGCATGGTTGTGTATCTTATGTATATTTATGCATGTTCATGTCTGAATGTGTAGAAAGGGATGTCTCATATCAGTCATTTATTTGCTGACTGTTTTAATCACTGACTAGCTGACTGACTGAAAGGCTGAATCAAAAACTGACTATGTGCAGAATTTTTTACAGCAGTTAACAGATGGAAGCCATTCTTCTCCCTGACCTTCTCCATGCATCCCAGGATGGACATTACATTAACCAAATGGTTCCCCATCTCCTTAAATCTGTATCAAGATGGTGGGAATAGCACTTGTGATTTCCCCTTTAATTTCTGTATCCACCAGCCTTTCTTACAGTAAAACATATCCCTTACCTTAGAAAAACTTAAACTTCCATTGAAAATCCAAAATAACTGTTACAAGTAGGCTTTTGGGGTTCGACAGCACTGCAGTTCGTGTGAGACTTACTTAACCAAGGGGTATCTTATTACATCCATTCATTCTGAAGCAAAAACAGCGTAACCTTTTGACTGGGGAGCTAAATCATGACCATTATCCACCGGCAGTGCTCGTTATTCTGCACTCCCTCTGCGGGTCGGAGTGGTCCGATTGACTAACTGTTCCTTAAACTGTTTCCTTTACATGGAAGGAAGCATAGAAGGGAAGACAGTGAGGGAGCGGGATGGTAAAAAAGAAGAGGCAGAGTTGAAGGAAAGGCCGACTTGGCGGAATAACTGTTTTACCAACCAGCTTCACATTGATTAATACTGCCAAAACATTCCCTTGTCAGATGAGGTGTCATTTTCTCCAAGAATCCATTTCAGGCACACAAATGAATAGGATCTTTTGTTCTATGTGGGAAATAAATTACAAGTAGAGACTGTACTTAAAACTAAATACCAGGAACATAGAAAACATAGGCAATCTATTTCCAAACCCAGTAATTCTAACCAGTTAGGGATTGACAGTAAGAGAGTGTGTGTGTGTGGGCGCGTGCACATGTTTAAGCATCTGTGACCATGTCTCCTGTAAGCTGATACCTCGTTCCCCACTGCTAAATATATGACATGCCCAGGAAACAAATTAGCCATTTTGGGTGAAACGCAAAAAAGAAAATCCTGAAAAAAAATAATTTGTGTACATGTGTGTTTGTGTGTGTTCTGGTGGAAAAGTCCTATCAGCATCTACACTTACAGAGTGGAAGAACTTAAGGAAATCCTCTGTATGTCTTAAAGAATAGCTTATTGTTATATAGGGATTACAGAAGAAAAGATACAAATTAAAAAATATAGTTTCAAACAGTCAGTGAAAGTCCTCACATGTTCAGTATTAGAAAAAGCTTTTTACTAAATGTGACAAAATTAAAATCTAGATGGGAACAGACAAAATGTGTGTGTTTGTACCTGTGTACTGCTGACATGAATGAACGTGTGTGTAGAGGAAAGCTGATATCAGAAGATGTTGGGGCATTACAGTGGAGCCAGATAAAAGCGGAATTTCCTTCCATTCTGACAGCCTCGGTTGTGTGGACCATTTGCTTACTAACTGCTGGGTTGCTATTCTGCTGCTGACTGACACCAGCCTAATGGCTGCTAATGGTTTCTAGTTTATGATGCCTTCCTCTTAAAGTGAAATTGTAGAATGCAATAAGCTGTTTCTCTTTCATTTTTTCCCCCCTGTCTCAGTGATGAGCTGTGCCTATCTTCTTCACTGGCTGCCTTTCATTTGTCTTTTTTTTCCCACCTCTCTTTCAAATCTACCCAGGATTGTCTTCATGCTAATTTCAATTCAGGAAAAAAAAAAAAATCATACAGCTTGATCAGACAAGACACTCTCAAGTACTCTGCATTATCTTTTCATTACATAAAGATGAAGAGTTGCCACCTCTTTATTAATACTGTAAATCTACATGGTGTGAAGATGGTCAGACTTAAACTAATCAAGATTCCTTATAACTTGGCTTCAATCAAGGAAAACTCAGCATATATTCAGTATTATAAGTCATAATACATACTTTATATGTAAAGAATGGGAAAAAGTATGTGGACTGTGGTTATAAAAATATGGACATTGAAATAGATACAGACACCAAAGAAACTTGATAGTGCTGTGGTAAATGTCCAGTTATGTGGTCTCATAACTTTGTGTTAGAGAAATCACATTTAAATATGGCACATTCAAAATGACTGACTTTCTTGGGAGCAGAATTTCTTGGGCCAGTGTTCTCCGTAGGTAACAGAGCAAATAAAAAGTAACAGAACAATCTCTGCTAAACTTAGGCAGGTAGATAGGCAGGAGCAGTGGTAATAGGCAGGTAAAGTACAGCTCATCAAATATTTATGAAATATACAGTGTATACAAATTCTTACAGCTTAAACAACACAATATTATCTACGTCATTAAATGCAGTTGCTTTCCACAGTTTTATGTGTTACACGTGCTTGTGAAAAACAAAACTCGACAGTAAAGAAATAAAACAACCTAAGAGAAAGTGGCCTGTTTGTTTATTAAATGGCTAGGTTATAGGTAGGAGGATGGAAGTGGCATCTATGTGTCCATGTGTATATGTGTGCTGGGGTCCATGTATCCAATTTCTGATTTATATCCGTCCTGCTGCTGAAACTGGCAATGGCATAAAAACTGTCTGCAAACTCCACAGCTCACTCACTCTGATTGTCATCTCTACAGGCAATTATTTTAGTGGATTACAATTTTAAATGTGTCACTGTATTTCTGCCTGCTTCTTCCTACAGTATCTAGGTGGAATCAGCTGTCCACTACAAGCTAATAATAGTTTGGCAGAACTGAAGTAGTCAGTCTTTTTACTACCAGCTGACAGACTTTTTGTCTCAAGACAAAAACAACAGTTAAAGTGAATAAATTAGGGAAATGGTTTGAGATTTAGGGCAGTACAATGTCATGCAGCGCTGTTCTCCACTGTCAAGGGCATCCTCCTTCATCCTTCACTGCCCTTTTACTTATAGGTTCCTAGAGCTACCCTTTCCCGTCGCCCTTTACTCTCAGTTTCTCTAAGAATACACACACACACACACACACACACACACACACACACACTATATAGTATAGTATACTATACTACTATAGTCTGATTTTTTACTTTATTCTTATTACCAAACCTATTTTAGCCATTTTCTATGATCTACTATTATGCTGTGTGTGTAATGACCTCTGGCAGCTGCAATTTAACACAGGCACAAAAAAAATCATGCACATACATCTGTTCAGCCACAAGCGTTCTGTACATGCATTATCACATACAGACACACACACACACCTCTAGTGTAAGCATGTCGCCTCTCTGCACATGCTACAGCAGTGCTGCACTCCTGCTTAAAGCCTGATGATTCCCAACCCCGTCACCACGGGCAATGGAATGTTCTGTCACCAGGGCAAACAGAATGCTCTGTCACCCGGGGTAACAGAATGCTCTGTCACTCGGGGTAACAGAATGAAGACATAAACATCTTAGACAGTCCATACATAGAGGTATAACGCGTCTTCAGGGCACGAGGTAAATATGGAGGGAGATGAAGAAAGAAAGTGACAGTGGCTGTGTTGCTAGGGTAGATCACAGCTGAAGTACCAGTTAGCTAATGGGTCAGAAGTAATGTGACCTACTGACTGAAGGTTAGAGTGGCTTGGTTTAGGAGCTCTCAACCAAAAGTGATTTAACTTTCTTTTCATTCATGTTATTAATGCAACTATTCAGGTATTTTCAAAAGGTTTAAATACTTTTTAATATATGACAGGCTTCCACGAGTACTGGTTACGTAAAGTAAAGTACCGCACGTACGTTAAGCTACAAGCAACTTACATCCCTGCCTCCATGTAGGCCCCTAACTGTGCTGGCCTAAAATTTCATTAGTTGCCTTCTCAATCGCTTCACAGTCACTGGCTCATTCACCAGCTGCTTGGGTAACAGCTGACTACTAATATCCACTCATATACATGTGTCTACGATGGTGTTTATAACCCAACACCTCTCTTTTTTATTATTATTACTGCGCTGGAACGTCAACGCTATTGTCATTTGTTGCCACCTCCACTAACCTCCTCTGGATGTTATTGATAATTTAACTAAAATGTTATGTTCATGTTTGTGTAATAAAGGGCAGTTAATTCCCAGCAGACTCCTTATTGATGCCAGCATTCTGTGAGAGATGCCTTAAAGAGTAAAGCCACCAAATCTAACTGCTAAGCTTTGGCTATAAATGGTCAACTGCTTATGTATGTGACTGAAATGCAAGTGTGCAGGAATTTGCTCTGTCAGTTTCTTATTTTTGTGTATTCCACCACACCTAGAACAAGTAAAATCGTCTTAGCGGTATGCTGCAAAAAAGCTAAACCTTTCGAGATGCTGACGCCCATGCCACTGAACCTAGTTACATGTGAAACACATTTATTATTTTGGCTTGAATGGCTGCAAAAGCGTGATACCGCATTCTATCACCTGCAATTCATAACACTGACCCTAGCCTCAATGTGGGAGTTTAGAAATTAAAAGGTGTATTAATGTATTTCAATAGTTCTTTAGAGGGAGAGAGACCAGGGAAACAGCCCAACACAGAGTCAGAGAGCAGGAGACAGGTAGAAAGAGAGAGAAACTGACTCCAACTGAGAGAGAGAGCTACAAAAAAGAGAAAGAGACAGACTCAGCAGAGATCACAGCAAAGTACCTTAATTGAAAAAGGCGAAAGGAGAAAATCATTAAACAAGTCCCACTGGTGTCTCTCTTATTAGATTCCCCTGCTGGTGTCACGCCGATTAAATTCCCCCTTGTTTCCCCTAACAAACTCTAAACTCTCAGGCAATTTGTTAAGGAGAGGGATTATAGAGAATTTCTAGAGGTCTGTGTACTTGTGTGTATTTATCTGTTTGTGTTAATGCGCGTCTGCTTAAATAGTTTTCCTTTCTTTCACTATATTTCCAAATTGCAAATTTGGAGATATACTGCATCTTCGTACAATGAATATAAACTGATTTGAAATTTGAATTTATACTGTAAATGTTTTGTTGACACAAGTAAGACATTATTACTGCAACACTTTACAGCTGCTGTAATGAAAACACCAATGGAGATGTCGTTAATATTTAACACCACAGTGAAGCACTTTTTTTCCTGCACCTCTGCTTGTGTCAATATTTAGAGAAAAGCATAACATTCAATAGAGATTTTGTTTGACAGTTATGTGAAATACTGACTCCTTGAAAACACTGAACTGAATGAGAAATAAGCTCAACCTTCTTACCATGTTTCCCTTTTCCCTCGTCAGTATTTCTCTTACTCATTCACTTGTAGTTTGTGTCTGACTCTTTTTTCCCCCCTCTCCCTCATCATCAGCATCATAATATTTTCCATCTGCTCTGAGCAATGGAGACATAAACTGAGCCCGAGCCAGCACGAACAGCTGCAGGCATCTACTCCCATATAATACAGTACGCCTAACCCCCACATATTCCCTTTATGTTGAGCCCATCACTGAGTGCACTAGACCCCATTACTCTCATTAGCTTTTACAGCACTTGGCTGGTACAACATTTGCATTTGCACAGAGTTAAGAGGACAGACTGCTGATACAGTTTCAGCAAAACATTGTACATCTGAAATGCTCTATGAAATTATGTTTGTTTAGGTGGTTTATACTGCTACATGATATGAACCTCACAGTATTAGGGCAAATCATGTTGCTGTGTAAGCAGATGATTTTCCTGGAGTCTGAAAAACATTTATTATGGTTTGACTTATTTCAAACCAAAAAAACAAATAAAAAAACATCAAGGATATTGCTGTGAGGTACTTTCACTGCATTAATGTAAAGCCCTTAAAGAGACATACATTAACATCAAAGAGGTGCACAAGCCTAATCACTAGTCAACAGTGCAGTGGTTCAAAAACCTGGTCCTTGAGGCCCACTGACCTGCTTGTCTTCCAATTATTCTTGCCCTACTCATCTCATATGAAGGTGTAGTAGAGGGTGACAAAGTGATTTGGTATCTTTCAGCTTCTTATTGACTGAACACCTGAAGCAGGTAATCAGCAGAGTATGGGGCAAGGATAGATAGAAAATAAGCAGGGCAGTGAGCCTCGAGGACCAGGATTGGGAATCCCTGTTCTAGAATCTTAATATATTCACAAAAAGTGACTTAAATTACTTGAAATTAGCAATATCAAGTTTGTTTTGGGTGATTAAAACAACATTGTACATGGTTCTCTCTTTCTTGACAATAGTCGACACTACTCCTACGTTAATATAGTCCAAGTGTTTCCCAAAAAATTCTAAACCATCCTGGTCCATCCTGAGTTGGAAGGTGCAGGCTTTATAAAATATGTCTCTTCTAGCCTCAATATGTCTGAAACATGCTGAGGTAGTGTTAGAGTTTTGGTGCTTTCATTGTGCAGTTACAGCCATTCAAACCAATCAAGACATACTGTAATTTTCCTATGTCGCCCACTACATATGCTGACAGAAGGATACCCATTGCTGTGACACTCTAACAAAAGAACATGACTAACTAGCTCTACATTTTTGTGACACTTTATATCTGGCCATCACATCATACTGCTGTGCATTTTAATTATCTGCCAAACACGCCTACAACGTGCTGATGTATTACAATTTCAGCACTTTGGTTTTGCATAAAGTCCTTATCTTAAGTGCAGCAACACCAGTTTGCATACATGTACACTACCTGTCAAAAGTTTGGCCGCACATAGGAATGACCATGTTCTTCATGAAAAGATACATGTCTTCAATTGTGTTACCATCATTGCACATGGTTTTCTAATGATCAGTTATCCTTTTAAATTAACACATTTGCATTAGCAAACATAACATGCTATTGGAAGACAGTACACACATGAACACATTTCCACATAGCTCTCTGAAATACATTTATAGCAGGTAGTAAGCTGTCTTAAGTGCCTCTGTCTGTCTGTGCTCCAGTAATGGGCAGAGCTTGGGCTGCAGTGTGTACGCGCGTGTAGGTCTTTTTTACATTAATAAGCAGTTGCCACATTGCCCTCTCCTTGGATGTGTGTGTGTGTGTGTGTGTGTGTGTGTGTGTGTGTGTGTGTGTGTGTGTGTGTGTGTGTGTGTGTGTGTG
>JAUYWH010000027.1:13028221-13051056 GCA_034779795.1 Ctenopoma multispine | reverse complement strand
ACTCTCGATCTTGTTCTGACTTATGGAGTAGAAATTGATAATTTAATAGTTTTTCCCCAAAACCCTTTGTTGTCAGATCATTTCTTAATAACATTCGAATTTACTTTAATGGAGACTACATCAATTAAGAAGAAAAGCCACTACAGCAGATGTCTAAATGAAAATGCTGTTACCAAAATTTAAAGAACTGATCCCATTATCTTTTAATCCATTGACATATGCCAACACATAGGAGGGCAGTAGTTTTAACTTGACTCCTGTACAGGTCGATTATCTCGTTGATAATACTACAGTCTCATTAGGTACAATACTCGATGCTGCTGCACCTCTGAAAAAGAAGGAAGTTAGTCAGAGGAGGTTAGCTCCATGGTACAATTCACATATTCATACCCTTAAGCAAACATCACGAAAACTAGAAAGGAGGTGGCGCTCCACTAATTCAAGTGAATCCTGCGTAGCCTGGAAAGACGGCTTAATAGTGTATAAAAAAGCCCTCCATAACGCTAGAACTACATACTACTCATCTCTAATAGAGGCGAATAAGAACAACCCCAGGTTTATTTTCAGCACTGTAGCCAGGCTGACAAAGAGTCATTGTTCTGTTGAGCCGAGTATTCCCGTATCTCTTAGCAGTAATGACTTTATGAACTTCAAAGTAAAATCCTAACTATTAGAGATAAAATTGATCAGACCCTTCCTGCAACTGGCATGGATGGAATGTGTCCAGCAGCTCCAGACGTGTTTTTAAGGTTCTCAATCTTACTTGGAATACTTCCATCCTGTAGATCATGCAGAGTTAATTTCAGTAATTAAGTCAGAAAAATCATCCACTTGTCTCTTAGACCCTATCCCAACTAGACTGCTCAAGGATATCATACCCCTGATCAGTACGTCTATTTTAGAGCAGATAAATATATCTCTACTAACAGGCTATGTTCCACAGGCCTTTAAAGTAGCTGTAGTTAAACCTCTCCAGAGAAAACCTACTCTTAACTCAGGGATTTCAGGCAATTATAGACCAATATCCAATTTGGATAAAAGGAACAAAAAGGAACAGCACTAAGATGGTTTAAATCTTATCTATCAGATAGATCCCAATTTGTTCATATTAATGATACGTCCTCCAGACACACGAGAGTTAGTTATGGAGTTCCACAGGGCTCAGTGCTTGGACCAATCCTCTTCACCTTGTACATGTCTCCACTGGGCAATATTATAAGAAAACACTTAACTTCCATTGTTATGCAGATGATACCCAGCTATATTTATCTATGAAACCAGGAGGAACAAATCAATTAGTAAAACTTCAAGCTTGTTTAAAAGAAATAAAGGCCTGGATGTCCTGTAATTTTCTACTCCTTAATTTAGACAAGAAAGAGGTTACTCTATTTGGGCCACCCTATCTAATCAGATTGCTACTCTAGATGGCATAGCTCTGGTCTTGAGTACTACAGTGAGGAATCTTCGAGTCATCTTTGACCAGGATATCTCCTTTAACCCTGCCATCTTCTGCATCCCAGTCTGATGCTTATCCCATTGAGCTACCAGGCCACACGTTACCTCTCTGCAGGAATCCCCAGCTCGGAGCTGTTTGATATCCAGTGTGCAGCTACTGGTCCTACCAACCTGCCTAGTGTTTTGCTTACTGTTCCTTGTTGTTGTATTGATCTCTGTTGCCTGTTGTTCTTTTCTCTCTCCTCTTTCCACTCACCCCAACCGGTTGAGGCAGATGGCCGCCCACGTTGAGAATGGTTCTGCTGGAGGTTTCTTCCGTTAAAGGGAGTTTTTCCTCTCCACTGTCGCCTCAGTGCTTGCTCAAGTGGGACTGTTGAGTTTTCCACATTATTCTGTATTTACCTATATTCTGTAGGGTCTTAAACCTTACAGTGTAAAGTGCCTCAAGATGACTTATGTTGTGAATTGGCGCAATATAAATAAAACAGAATTGAATTGAATTGAATAAATTAAGCTTCTGCAGGTCTCATGTTAAAGTACAAAACTATTAGCATTAAATGAAAAATACTTATAATGGGAAATAAAAACTGAATATTAATGCGTAAACATAATTAATGTTCCACATGGTGAAGCTGATTTTTATTTTATTCCTTCATTTGATTTTGTTTTTTCTGCATCACCAAAGTAACTAAAGCTGTCAGATAAATGGAGTAGTGGAAAATGTAAAATACAGTAGTGAATTAAAAGTGTAAAGTATACAAAGTAAAACTACTTTAGAATTGTACTGTAAGGTACAGTACTTGAGTAAATGTACTCAGTTAATTTGAGCTAGTGCCTGAGGGAATAAAAAAAAAGGTTTGACTTCTTATGTGAGACTTTATTTGCAGTAGGAAACAGTAGATCCGTGTGTTACTCAGTGAACCGTGGTTACAGTAGTAACCCTGGATGCGGCGGCTGGCACCGAGCTGACCTCTGACCCCGCCTCCACCCTTCGGATAAACCGCTGGCGGTGATTCACCGCAGACACTCAAACTCAACTTTCGCCGACAGTCCCGCAGACTGCTGCTGGGGAGGAGCGTTTTCAGCCAGACTGTGAAACTTTCCGAGTTTCCACCGAGGATCCGGAGACCATCGTCCCGCTCTGCGGAGCTCACGGTAAGGACAAATCTGAGCTGGTCTCCCGCTACTGCCGTTACGACGTTTTCTGATCTTTATCTAACAACACGTATAAACTCGTATGTGTGAAATTAAACACTAACAGTCAGTAGTTCGTGTTAACTAATATGTAAAGCTATTCTGTGATGAGACCATGTTCCCATCTCTGCCGAACCTCGTATGAAAAAACAAATTTTTAAAACGACTTCGAGCCAACAAACCTCTCGCTTGTTTTTTACTAAACGCTGAAGGTGAAAGAATTGTTATTCAAAACACTGTCACTCGGCTTGTGTCCAATCTGTCAGATTTTCTTGATAAGTCAGTTTTAGTCACTTTAAATGCTGCTTTGCTCGCTACGTCAACAGTCTGAGTTCAGCAGAAGACACCGCGCTGAACTGCGCACCCCGTCGGTCATTTGACGTAAAACTGAAGTTTTAAAGACACAAAATTTTATTTTACTGAGCCGAGTTCACTGAAATACTTATGTATTCCCACAATAATTAAAGTTACGTTCTGTGTTGTTGTACCGTTGCTGTAATGTAAAGTACCGGTAAATTTGGAGAGTCTGGAACGGAGTCTCGTGTGAGTCACACAGGCGGGTGTGGGTGTGTCAGCTACTGGAGAAGAACCACCGCCCTGAGGCGGTGGCATGTGTGGGACAAATCACTGCTTCATGCTCCCGGGCAAACATTAGGAAACACGTCACTGACTCCATTTACTGTTAAATCTGCCTGCTTCTTTCTAATCACTGAACAAACACGGACTTTGGGAAAAAGTGAATCTGGTCGATTTTCTTGTGTTTGTGGTTCAGAATCCAGAAGATGATCGGTTCATGTCTGCAGGTCAGAGGTCACAGGTTTCATCCTCTGACTGTTCATATTCAGTCGTCACAGCCTCTAACTGGTTTTATATAAAGTCATACTTACTGTCATTACACAAAAGTCAAAGTGAACTCAACAACACCTCATCCTGCGTGAAGGAATTTGTCCTCCCACGTGTCATACCTGCACACTCACCTGTACACACTAACACACCTGAGAAACACAACAGTGCACAATGTCCTGACAGCAGCCCACATACCAGAGATAGCTGCACAGAGCAGAGTCACAGGACTGAGACACTGATCGTCTGCTGATACTGGAGCTTTTCTCTCTGGTTCCACAGCATCAGCAGCTCAGGGAAACAGGAAGAAATGTGTCTGAGTCAGACCAGGCGTCACGCAGAGAAATAAAGTGAGAAGGATTTCATAACTGAGGTCAAACCTTTATTACAGTTCAGTTTGATACTTTCATAACCTGCAGTATTTAAATTTACATTATTAATTTAATAATTTTACACAAGATAATGAACATGACGCTATTAAGTTATATTTTTATGTTACTGTTATTTACCAAAGTAAATTATTCATATGAAAACTATGATTTACGATTTAATTTGTTAGACAGAAAAATAATCAGTTTTAATGTTTCATGTCCCAAACAAACGATGAAAAGAAAACACTTTTACTAATTAATCATTACAATATTCGTTATCTGATGTTTTAACCCTGCAGCTTCTCATCATGGCCACCAAAACCAAATGGGGCACGGTGAAGGACCACCTGACCGCAGCCCCCACCCATGACCCGGATGCCTCGCTGGAGGCGAATCTAGAGAACGCCGACCCCGAGCTGTGCATCCGCCTGCTGCAGGTACGACACCTGCAGAGAAACCACAGACACCACGATACTTTTAACGAGTAGAAACCAGCTCAGATGTTTTTACTCTGCTCCACTGACTCTGACAAACATCAACAGAAGCCTTTGGCCGACATCACATCAGTCTTTTAATCATAGAGCAGTAACAGCTAACACCTGAAATAAACTAGAGCCCCCACCTGGGACCTCTCTCTGTGCCCCCTCCAGGTTCCGACCGTGGTGAACTACTCAGGTCTGCGGCGGCGGTTGGAGGCCAGTGATCAGTCCTGGATGGTGCAGTTCCTGGAGTTGCGTGGTCTGGACCTGCTGATGGAGGCGTTGGAACGTCTCTCCGGTCGTGGCTGCGCCCGTATCGCCGACGCTCTGCTGCAGCTGACCTGTGTCGCTTGTGTCCGAGCCGTCATGAACTCCTCAGCAGGACTGCACTTTATCCTGGACAACGAGGGCTACATCAGGACCCTGACCCAAGGTGGGTGCCCTGTGTCATGGGGATGCACAAACCATCTTCTGTCTTTTGCAGGTCCTCAGGTGACTTAACACACCTGACTTGTGTATATGTTGTGTTCTTATTGGCTGTTGGGGAGTCACATGACCGTCCCTGTCCTCACGTGTCTCCTCAGCTCTGGACACGTCTAACGTCATGGTGAAGATGCAGGTGTTTGAGCTGCTGGCGGCTCTCACGCTGTTTGACCCTCAGGGACACCACCTGGCTCTGGACGCCCTCGAACACTACAAGGTAAAGAACCTGTACTGTACTGGTTGTACTGGTTAAATATGTAAATATATTTGTTTGCTTTATGTTAATGAACATAAATCAGAAAAACTACTAGGTAACTGAATAACCTCATTTATTTTTCTTTGGTTTAATAATGTGACGTCAGCAGATGTGAACAGTTGATTATGTGCTGTTATTGTACTGGTTACTGTAACGCTAAGGGATTAATAAAGGGTGTATCTGAGGGAAATGTACTTTTTACTGCCCTACCTTTATCTGACATGTACTGTATATCTTAACTAGTTAAACGTGATTTGTTTGTAAAGTGAGTTGATAAAATA
Source organism: Ctenopoma multispine (assembly GCA_034779795.1). NCBI lineage: Eukaryota > Metazoa > Chordata > Actinopteri > Anabantiformes > Anabantidae > Ctenopoma > Ctenopoma multispine. Next base: position 13,045,694 of record JAUYWH010000027.1, on the reverse strand, counting down.
TAATCCATTATTCCACATAAAGAACCTGATCGTACACACGGCTGTTTGCAGTCCACAGGCTGATTAGACCTCCTCTGACAGAATTCAAATGAGCTCAGGAAGCTGCAAGTGTTCTGGAATTTTGTTGGATAAGACCATAATACACAGAAACACAACATAATGTGGGAAAATCATCATTGTTGGGGATCCTGGGGGCTGGAGACTGAGCTGTGAGCAGAAAGCTTGATTATCAGCTCTGAAACGTCTTTGTTCAGTTATCAGTGAGAGAACAGCCGGGTGTGACTGCAGATAAGATTCAGAACAAACGGATCAGATTATTTTAGATCTTGGTGATCTAGGTGTGTTGTTGAGGTTGACTTTGCCTAGACTTGTTCTAACCACAGAACAGAAAGATGATGGGATACCATCCATCACTATCATTATGTGGACAAGAACCTACCCGTCTGTCCATTCCTTCCTCAAAAAACATCCGTCTCACCCAAAACATACAAATCTGTAGGCTCCTGTTAGCAGAGACCAGCTAAGACGAATCCTTTCAGGAAAAACACCCTGAGGTCCCAGGTTCCTGCTGAACATATCAAGTATTTACTTGAAGAGCTTTGATTTATAGTTTTACAGCTGAAATGACATGTAAAATAATAAACATGTTGTTTGTGTGCAGAGTCTGAAGAAGCAGAAGTATCGCTTCAGTGTGATCATGAACGAGCTTCATGCCACAGATAACGTCCCATACATGGTGACGCTGATGAGCATGATCAATGTGCTCGTGTTGGGACAAGAAGACCTGAGAAAGAGGGTCCGGCTGAGACAGGAGTTCATTGGTACGAACGTCAGTGAAAGTGCTGACACTGTTGATGTTTGTAAGAACTGAGTCAAGGTGGAATCAACAAAACTGGAAGTGAAAACGCTGAAGCAAAATTTGTCTTGGTTCATTAAAGCAGATTTGACTCAGGGTTAGATCTATGAGGTAGAACATATATCCTAAGAATTCTGTTTACAATTTTAAACTAAGAAACAACCCACCAAGGAGCCACCAGCGTGTTTCTCTCCAGTTAGGACTTATAGTTGGGACACATGGTGGCAGTGTTCTCCAAATTTCCAAAACTTGTTCCATCTTTGTGATAATGTGAGAACATATTTTGATTCTGTTGCTGTGGCGACAAATTAAATTTAAATAAAAAGTCTGAGTCAGTTTTTTGCTGTTTTTTTGTTTCAGGACTGCAGCTGCTCGATCTGCTGCCCAGACTAAGGTACTGATTAATTTTTAACAATCTATACGCATCCTTCAGTATGTTACGTCTTTCTTGATGTCTCCAGGGAGACCGAGGACAAGGACCTGAACATCCAGTGTGATGTATTGGAGGACTCTCTGACGGAGGATGAGGAGGAGATGGAGAGGCTGTATGGAGGGATCGACATGAGCAGCCACCAGCAGGTCTTCACCTCACTCTTCACCAAGGTAGGATTCAATTAAACCCCCATCCAAACCCGCAGCAACATCCACCCATAAAAACACTAACACTATATTCCTAATTTGGAAAGGATGTCCACGTCTGTGTCCACGTCTGTCTCCCTGCTCCCTGACTGTCCAGGTGTCCAACAGTCCATCATCTGTCCAGCTGCTGTCCATCCTTCAAGCCTTGTTGCTGGTGAATCCTGACAGAGCGGAGGTGTGGTTGGCTCTGGAGATGCTGGCAGATCGGGCCACCATGCTGGCCCAGGACCGTAAGTCTAATAACAGAAAAATCATCAGCTTGTTGTCCTCAGAATAAAGGTCTACATGGGTCCACTGTGGTCTGAGGACCAGAGAACTGAACTGGGACTCGCCAACCTCTGACCTCACTTTCTGTAACAACGACCAGTGAAATAACTTAATTTTTACAAACTTTGTTTTGTAGCTGAGGTAGATTCTGCTGAAGGGCTCCTGGAGAGGCTCCTCCCCCAGAAGTCCCTCTCAGCCAATCAGAGGATCCAAACCATTGACAGGGCGGTACAGACCTGGTTACCTGACAGTCCCTCTGGCCAATCAGAAACACTGGTTAAAGATACTTCAACAACTGGTGATTCATCTTCTCAAGCTCCTCCCCAACCCCCCTTACCTGCTGTGACAGTTCCACCCCCTCCTCCACCCTTACCTGGTATGGTAGCTCCACCTCCCCCTCCCCCTCCTCCACTACCTGGTATGGGAGCTCCTCCTCCACCTCCACCTCCCCCTCCTCCACCCTTACCTGGTATAGTAGCTCCACCTCCCCCTCCCCCTCCTCCACTACCTGGTATGGGAGCTCCTCCTCCACCTCCCCCTCCTCCACTACCTGGAATGGGAGCTCCTCCTCCACCTCCCCCTCCTCCACTACCTGGAATGGGAGCTCCACCTCCACCCCCTCCACTACCTGGTATGGGAGCTCCTCCTCCACCTCCTCCTTTACCTGGTATGGGAGTCCCACCTCCTCCAGGTGACATCATTGTGGCCCAGACAGTCCAAGGTCTGGGCAGATCTTATTACAGCATCACCACCCCGATCAGCCCCACCCCATGCCCCACCCTCCGTATGAAGAAACTGAACTGGCAGAAACTCCCGAGCAGAGTGGTGACAGGTCAGTGTTGGTGGACTGGTCCAGGATTCTGATGTTTAAATGTAGACCACCGAATGGTACAGCTTATGTCTTTGTTGCATTGTTAGCTCATCAGTCCTTGTGGACATCAGCATCTTCAGGCTCAGTTGAACCAGATTACTGCAGCATCGAGCAGCTCTTCAGTCTTCCTCCGACCGAGACCAAGACCAGAACTCAAGCCAAAACAGAACCTAAAGAGGTACAGCAGAACCATGAACCCTTCATCCTACAATCAGTGTGACGTTTAAGCCAGAACTCACGTCACATGTTCTCAGGTGTTTCTCTTTCGTCCACAGGTTTCATTCATCGATGCCAAGAAAAGTCTTAACCTCAATATCTTCCTCAAGCAGTTCAAATGGTGAAACCTTTAACAAACCTCACCTATCTCACGGTCCTGTATTCATTAGTTACACCTGTGCTGGATCTGCACCTGTTTTTGACCTGCTCTTATCTGACTTGTCTCACCTGCAGTTCTCATGAGGACTTTGTGTCTCTTATCCGGAGAGGAGACAGGTCCAAGTTTGATGTGGAGGTCCTGAAACAACTGGTCAAACTGCTGCCAGAGAAACATGAGGTTAGAGATTACTGCCCTACACCTGTCCATCACCTGTCTATTATCTGTCCATCACCTGTCTATTATCTGTCCATCACCTCCCCTACACCTGTCTATAACCTGTCCTACACCTGTCTATCACTGGTCCTTCCTCAGATAGAGAACCTCAAGTCTCACCAGGCAGACCGGGACAAGCTGGCGTCAGTGGATCAGTTTTACCTGCAGCTGTTGGAAGTCCCCAGGTAAGAGGACAACTCGAACACACCTGTGTGCTTCCAGATGCTTGGTTTACACCTGATCAGAGATTGACGTTCACCTGTGTGTGTGCTGTAGTTACTCGCTGAGGATCGAGTGCATGTTACTGTGTGAGGAGAGCAGCTGTGTGTTGGAGTCTCTGAAGCCCAAAGCTGAGCTGCTGGACCGAGCCTGCCAGAGTCTGTACACACGACAGACACGCGACAGACACACAAAACACTGAAACTGTTAATTCAGAGTTTTGTTCCAGTGCAGGAAAGATCCAATAAAAATGTTCTGTCAGATTATTTAATTCACAGATATTATAAATAATTTTGACTTAAAGGACGACAGCGAGTGAGGCGACGCAATTTAGTTTTTGTCTGCAGAATGTTTCCGCTGTGTTCCTCTTTTTTCTTTTTTAATATGTGAACAATTTATAAACAATATAAGATATCTTCTAATAATAACCAAATGAATGAAGGGGAAGGAAAATGTCAATGTTAATTAGCTCAATGAAAAATACTCTAAACCTAAAATAAGAAGCTCCCAGTTATTACTGTAAATGCTGATCCAGTCCAGCTCCAGATCTGTGCAGCCAGGAAGCAGAGCAGCCTGCAGCTGTCGGACCTCACACAAGGAATATGATTCAGAAACGTCTGTAAAGGTCAAGTGTTTCAATAAAATGTCACTGATTGATAATCAATAAATAACGATGTGTTTGTGTTGTTTTGTGCGTCCAGGTGTGAGGGAGAGCTCTCGGCTGCCGAGCTTCTGTAAACTCATCCTGAGCGTTGGAAACTTTCTGAACTATGTAAGAAAAACAGTTCCCAGATTTCTGATGGACTGGTTCTTGTTCCGATGTTGGTCTGAGCTGACTTCAGAGTTCAGTCACAGGCCTGAGGAACCAAGACTAGAACTAGAGCTAGACTAAGAATATTTAACAGGGTGAAGTCATGTGTTGTCGTTACAGTTTGACATCAACAGGTTTTATTTTTGACTGCCAACATAGAGTCATCTGATGTGATGTCATCAGTGATCATGTGATGTCTTGTGTGTCAGGGGACCCATACGGGGAACGCTGACGGATTTAAGATCAGCACTCTGCTCAAACTGACAGAAACTAAAGCCAACAAGTCCAGAATCACCCTGCTGCACCACATCCTGGAGGTAAGACGCTGGAACCGCAGTGTTGGTCTCACTGGGACTGAACAGGCACTAATTGTTGTTTGTGTGGACAGGAAGTGGAGGAGAATCATACTGACCTGCTGAACCTGCCAGATGATCTGGAGATCTGTGAGAAGGCTGCTGGGTAACCTGGTTTGTGAGTTTAAGGTGTTTTAAGGTCTCTAAGCTAAGTGAACAGATTGATTCATCGTCTCGTTCGTCGTTTACCTGCAGCGTGAACCTGGACTCGATTCAGAGTGAAACAAACTCTCTGATCAAACAGCTGAAAACCTCAGAGAGCAAACTTTTGTCTTCATCCGAGGACATGAAAGAGCAGTACCTGTCGGCCATACAGGTGAGTCAGCCCACACTCCACTGGTGTAAAGGTGGAGGCGTCTGTGGTTAAACCTGCTCTTCTTCCATGGTGTGTTCAGGACGGCCTGCGGGCGTGCGAGCAGCTGCAGGAGCTGTTGTCATCTGTGGAGGACAGGAGGACGGATCTGTCCGTCTACCTGTGTGAGGACAGCGGCAGCTTCTCCCTCGACGAGCTCTTCGGCACCATAAAGACCTTCAGGGGACTGTTCCTCAGAGCCCTGAAGGTCACTGAGACTGAAGTTTTACCTGTTTGGTTTTTGATCCCACATTTCTGTGTTTTCATCGACAAACGTGATGATTCTGTTCGTTCAGGAGAACGAGAGCCGTAGGGAGCAGGAGAAGAGGAGGAAGCAGCAGGAGGAGGAGAAGAAACTAAGAGGAGACACAAAGATCAGTGAGCCAGATTCTGTAATTCCACCTTAAGTCCAGGTTTATGATCAAATCCTGGTTGTCTCACTAAAACATTTTCACCACAAAATCTCAAACAAAATCTTTGAACAAAAAAACATTTGAAACGTCTCTGTCTCAGTCAGGAAGGACGTGTCCAACCAGGATGGAGGCTGCATCATTGACAACCTGCTGGCTGAGATCAGGAAGGGCTATAACCTGAAGAAGACCAGACCGCGAGCTGAGAGGGACAGCAGAGTCCGGGGTGAGGACTGTGGTGGACTTGTCTTAAACTGTGAGTCTGTGTCAGTCCGTTTGACCATGTTGTTGTCAGATCATCCTGAGGTCACAGAGACACCCCCTCCTGTGGATGAGCCGGATTCTTCAGAGACAGTCCACATTCCCTCAACCGAACCAGGTGAAACCAGACCAGAACCAGGACCGGCTGAGTCTGACAGCAGCCCCACAGAAACCCAGGAGCTTCCTGAACCCACTGCCTCTACTTCTGCTGGTGACACAGAAGAATACCAGAGCCAGACCACCAGACTCCAGGTGGATTCTGGTCCTGACCCTAAGACCGAAGACCAAAGTCCTGCAGGAGGGGAGGGGGAGGAGGTCCAGTTCACACCAGAGGGTCCAGGAGAAAGCACAGGTTTAAACAAAGTGAATGGGAAAGAGAAGACAAGAACGAACGATGATCCAGATTCTGGTCCAAACAAGTCACCAAAGAAGTCCAGGACCGGATCACCAGGTAAAGTCTGGAGAAGGGTTGAAGGTTTTTTTCTTCAAAATAAATTTTTCTTCTGATGTTCAGCGTTTTACACAAAAGACGGGGCCATTTTCTTGATTTTTTTAAAATGTTTGATCCAGATTCTCATGAAGGGCCACGTCTGATCTGACCCAGTTTTACCTGAGTGTTTGGATCCAGTCTCATCATGTTCTGCCCAACACACACACCTGTGTGTATAATGATGTTAATGTGACATTTACACACAAAACCTCAGGTTCAGGTCCTGTTTTCAGGGAGCATGATAGCTCAGTGGGTAGAGCAGTCGTCCTCCAACCCAAGGTTCTGTGGTTTGATTCTCAGTCCCCCTGAAGCTACATGTCGAGGTGTCCTTGGACAAGACACCGAAACCCCGTAGTAGTGCTGACACAGGTCTAGCAGCTGTCCAAACAACAATTTCCCCAGGAGATCAATAAAGTATTAATAATTGTTATTATCATGTTTTAGCTCAGACTGTGAACAGAGAAACCACAAACAAACTGACCAATCAGAACTCTCCTTTCATATGCAGGTGCAGACCACGTTGAGTCCAAACACACTAAAAGTAAGAAAGGGTGTGTTTCCCACTGAGGTGAGTCAGCAGACGTAGACCTGGTGCTGCTCCTGGACCTGTTCTCACACAGGCCAAACGCTGGTTCTAATTGCCGGAGTTAGAGGTTTCCTGCTGAGTTCTCTTCTTCTCTGTTCCCAGGCGAGCTGAGGAGGACTCGTCTCCATGGCGACAGAACAAATAAAAACTGATAGTGAAGAATGGATCAGAAAGAAGAAACTGATGCACTGTTTTAGAAGGTTTTATGTTGTGTTTTTAGAAATGTTTTTATCTTTGATGTCTCGGTTCCAGCCTGGAGGAAACATTTCCTGTTTGTAGCTGATTTGTTCTTTAGGTCCTTTAGGTGTGTTGAAGTTATCAGTTTATAGAGGATAACAGAATAAATTTTAATCTGAAAGGACGCTAATGCTGTCACTTGTGTTCCTGAAGCTCTGAACTTTCAAATTAAAAGCCCTTAGCAGGCTGCTCACCTATTGATTCAGTCACTTGTTTGTTTTCTTGAACAAAGGTTCAGGACTTTGGATGTGTTTGAGCGTCACCTGTCCAGGTAAAAAAACGTTAACACAACTGGAAACGCGTCAGACACGTGTTGTAGTTGTTAGTTTTACTGTTGTTGCTCCAGCCTGCAGGAGTAGGAGGAGGTGGTGGTGGTGGTGGTGGTAACACAGTGTGTTAATTATCTTAACGAGCAGTTAGTGAGTAATTACAGAGTCAGAGTTAATGTCAGTGTTTCCGCAGCTCGTTCTCTGCTCCTCATGTTGTCCACGTGTGTGGTGCTGCTGCAGGTCTCAGGTCTGGTGGATCTGGATGGACCAGGTTTGGGTCCACAGGGGACTCAGCGTGGACAGCTGCCTTTTTACTTAGTTACATTTTAGGGTCAGTGGTTTAAGCTGTGGATTGAACCACTGACCCTGGGATCAGCGAATGACTGGGGTACAGATGTTTGCATGTACTGGACCTGACCACCCTGACAGATCCTCAGGAACCTGGGACCAGGTGAGTTCTGAGGACTGTGAACATCACAGCTCAGTGTAACTGAGTACTTCAGTATAAGTTACTTTTCAAATGAGTAAAAAACAAGTCGAGTTGAACCAGTAGATTCTGAAGTTAGTGAGAAAATAATCAATACTTCAGAAAAACTTCTTCAGTAATAGATTACTTAGTAAATAAGTAAAAATAAGTAATAGATTATTTTTTAACAGCACAAACACTGAATAAACTAATACTGTTAGTAAGTTTTTATTGATGATGATGATGATGAAGGTCTCTGTGCACTGTCCTCGTGCGCGTGTCACGGTGAACGTGCAGCAGGTTGATCAGCTGAAGACCGGAAACCATGCTTTCACAATAAAAGCACCAGAGAGAAGCTGAACTGCATCCTCAGGTTGTAACGTGTGGAAGTAACCAAGTATTTTTACTCAAGCACAACTTTAAACTACATGTCATCGATTGCGATGTCACGCAGCTCTGTGTTGTGTGTCTGACTTGTGACCTGTTTGGTACTTTCTGTTGTGAAAACCACCTAAACTGAAGAAATAAATGTTCTGTTACAGATTAAGAAACTGATTTCCTGTTTCTCCTGTTGATCATGTGTGTAGCTGTAACTTAATAATAAAAATAAACGTTTAGATTAAATTAGGAGCAACCAGCAGAAACTGATCAAATTATAACAAATCTTATTTATCAGACTGAGAATCTTCACAGACCTGTTATCAGTGTTTCTGCTCCGTTTACAGATTTTACGGTGAAAGGAGAAAAATACAAACTACAATACGAAGCAAAGTAAAAGTGAAGTAATAGTTACATTTACTGTATTAATTCAGAAGTAATCCAGAGGAGTCTGCAGTGATTCTGCTCTCCACATTTTTATCCTGAGGCTTTTATTCTGAAGCCCTTGCATTACCTCTTCCTGTGCCGTGTCGTAAACGCGGTGCGTCTTGACGCAGCGGGTGGCCGCTGATGCGTCAGGAGGAGACTGAGGGAGGGAGATGCCATGACAGCAGCATCACCAAGCACCGCGACCAGCGTCCGTTTCCTGTCGGTCTGAACCCTCCTGTACCGAGACGCCGCTCATGCTTTGTCCGCCTCGCAGTACGTCAGTCCGGGTTTTAACTGGGGGAGAGCAGCGGGGGGAGCGGCGGCAGCAGCATCTGGAGCGGAGGTAAGAGCTGCAGGGGGGGATGAGAGGGAGGGCAGGGCGTGGAGGAGGGGAGCGGGTACCGGACTGTCTGTCTGCCCGAGCATCATCTGTCTGTCTGCCCGGTCACCGCCGTCTTTATCCTCCGGTACCGGCCGTTCTCCGCGGCTCCAGGCTGCTGAGGCTTTCTCAGTCTGGCCTGGAGCCGAGGATGTGGCGCTGAGGCCCGGATGGATGTTTCTAACGAGCCGCTGTGGTTCATCCAGCATCCTGTGTGTGTGTGTGTGTGTGTGTGTGTGTGTGTGTGTGTGTGTGTGTGTGTGTGTGTGTGTGTGTGTGTGTTAACCAATTCTATGTATCCAACAAGAGGGAAATGGTAAATCTGCCTAGATTGATTTTCTTCAGGCAAATGTGTTGCAGCACTTGGTCTAGGAAACCTGAATGCAATCCACAGATTAGACAGTCTTGCACAAAATAGTGGTGACAAAATATGGGAATGTAAACCTGAAATAACACTTCAAAGTTGAGATTTATTTTAAACTTCATGCTTTTTTATATAGTTTTTACTGTGCTTATTATGTATTGTGGCAAACCTCACCAGATGTCGCTTCAAGTGTAAAATTAAGAAGTTAGAGTCTATACATCAGTAGCAGCTACAAACAAAAAAACCTCAACAGCTACAAAATATTAGATGGTGAATAAAACTGGAACCATCAACATCACAAGATACCATTATTATTATTTTTTATTTTTTTTACATGATTTATGATATCAGGATTTTGTCTACCACTAAAGGTCTCTAATGCTCAGGTCATTACAAAGACAGAATACTCCTGATGGCACCAGACTGTATGAAACTTTAAGGCATTTTGTTTGTATCTTAACTCTGTGCTCTGTAATTAATTCATCAGACATACCATCCTTAGCTCTGAAGACCAAAAGTTTGAAGGACTTAAACTACACTCTCAAACAGCATAGTATGGAGTAAAGTATTCTGGGAAGGACTGGTCTGCTCTTTCCTTGCAATGTTGAAACACAGGTATCTTTAAATGTGGTCTGATTAAAACTTCGCTCTCAAACTCTCCTGCACTCTGGACAAATATGAATTATCAAATCTCTATGTATGATTACTTTTTATTCTGGTGTGAAATCATAGTTACGATATCACAATCAGGTAGTAGGCAGGTATTGCGTAAAACTGCTCACCAGTGGTTTTGTTTCCTTAGGAAGATGTGATGGAGTAAGTGATGTTGCTTTTTAGCAGGTACTGTTTCTATAGTATTATTGTTGGCAAAATACTTCCTCCTGTAGTTCACTACTTACTGAATGAATACAGTAAAACACTAAAGAGGCTGCTACAAAGTCAGAAAAAGACAATCAACTCAGAACTGACAAGTTTGTCATTAGCTGCAAGTTGACTTGATTTTCAAAAACTAAAAATAAACTTTTGTGTGTTGACCTGAGGCCAAAACGGCAGCCCTGCCCTCATTTTCTGACAAGACTTCAGTACTGAGCAGAGATAAACCAAAACCCTGGAGGGGCCCAGAGGAAGAAGCAACACAAATAACCACAGCAACAATACAAGGATTTAGAGGAGCTAGAGGGAGCCGTGGGCATTGTCTGGCTTTAGTCAGCTACTTTCTGCTTCTTTTGAAACTGTTCCTTGGGTGTGGATGACATTTCTCAGAACAGAGAAAGGGGGAAATATTTCAAATGTTTCTGCAAAGTTTTCCTCCTTGTGCCTTCTGTTCTAAGTTTAAATATCCCCTTCCCCCAGGAAGGAAGGAAGGAAGGAAGGAAGGAAGGAAGGAAGGAAGAAAAGAGAAGAGACCACATTGGAGAAAGATGAGAGGGAATGAAGAGGAGACGGACATACGACAGTATGAAAGAGAAACAGTAAGGAGAAAACAGAAGTTTGCAGACACTTATTTCATGTTCTTTTGATGTGGTGAAAAACCCTGCAGTAACACTATGACATAAGTCTTGCGCTCATTCATCTGCCCACAGAAAAAAATAACCCCATACACATGATGTCATTGGCATAAACACAAGATATATAGCTTACAGATGGCTGCTTGCCACGCAGCACAAGCATATTTAAAGTAGGCAACAATGTTACAATTGTGTGCAGCTGGTACAGTTGCAACCAATTTATGTGAGGTAGACGTCCAGGCATGACGTTGCACTCTAAAGTGTGCTACTAAAAAGTAAAGGTTGGTCATGAAACTCTACAATTAGTGACAATTAAGGTGATATCAGCATTGAGATGAATTCTTTGGAAGCATTTTCAACTACCACTACTACTAAAATGATCTAGGAACTATGATCATGTTTCACATTATAACATCAATATCAGATAAACATATACATTGTATATCCTCTATCTCTTCAGGAATCATTCCTTCAAACATAATTAGGCTGAAAAATAATAGATGATGAATCATTACAACTGTACAGGTGGTTTTTCCTGCTTTTCTGAGACTCCAACTGCCAAAATTTCATAGCGGTCCAAGAGAGTGACAAGATATATCAAACCTGCCAACAACACAACATCTACTGCATATGGATACACACTGTCTATCCACACTTTAACTTTAACTGCCAAATTCACTACTCAGTGCCATTATGTGTGTGTGTGTGTGTGTGTGTGTGTGTGTGTGTGTGTGTGTGTGTGTGTGTGTGTGTGTGTGTGTGTGTGTGTTGGCTGCCCCCTTGTATACTAGTGTTTAACAGCGCAGAGACACTGTGCTCAAGTGTGTGCCTGTGTGTGTTTTCCCAGCATTGGCAGGCCAATTGAGCCACATGTCATTGGACAGTGAGCCAGCTTGTGTGCTGAAAACCGTTACTGCACCACTACACCAGCTGCGCCTTAGGGAGATGATGATGATGACAACAGAAAAAATAAAAAAAAAAAGCAAAAGAGCTGAAATATCTGTGGGAGGTGAATCGTTGCGAGTCCAAAACCCTTTGAAATGTGTTGGATCACAGCTTCAGATATGAAACACCTGTGTGTCTCTGTGATCTTCTGATTCACATCATTAAATCGTTGCCTAAACTAGTGGCACAAAATGAATCTCTCTCACTGCTAGGACTATCAGGGAGGTTTTCTATTATTTCTCTGAAAAGACAGCTAATCTCCGACCGAACTGAGAATGCAACCTAGTGTATGTGGGCACTGAAAATTGCTCGAAGACTCAGTAAGAGCTTGTACCCACAAACAACAAAAACTATTCCTCAAGCCAAAGGCTCTGAATATAAACAGATATTTTTTCAGCTTGACAAAAAGAGAATTGAAGTGCTTAACTGATGAAAAGGCCTTCTTTATAAAAGCAGCACAGAAATAAAACTAAGTAAATATTTTATTATTAATTAATTAATTATTTTAAGAGACATAACGGTACTTCTATAACTGCAGTACTTCTAATTTGAATTAAATCATCTGCAGTGGGCAATTTCTTTTTATTACAGAAAGTAATTCAGATGAGACTACATCATTCAATCTAGCATTTATTTTTTTTCTAACTATATACAAGTTAGTTTAACAAGTGCAAGTGGGAGACGTGGGAAAATGCTGTAGCCATTAGAGTTATGTCCACACCCTGCTAAAAGTAAAAAAAGTAAAAGTAAAAGTAGTTCTACTCAGAGTACAATGTACAGTGTTCCTCATTATTGACTACATTGAGGGTAGCACTGTACTGTTTTGCTCCTGTTTTACCTACAAAAGAAGGAAGAATTAAACACATACAAATATCATTTGAACAAGAGAATTGCCAGCTTCTTGCAAACAGACATTCAGGTCCAATTTAGCTCTTCCCTTGTTTCATGAACCTTTTCATGACATGTCATAACTTTTCTCATGTGTATGTGGCTGTGGCTTCCATGTAAAATTACATCTAGATTTCATCAGCTGTCAAACCACAGCAGGGAGCCCGAATCTCCATCCTCCTAAAACACAGATAATGATGCAGTGCCTCAACATTTCACGAACAGCGGGCCAGTCTTTGGTTTATACAACTGTTGATCCTTTTTAAGAATGTGTAATGATAAAAATAAGTTTGAAGTAGAGAGATTAAATATCTGTGTGAATCAAAGAGAAATGAACTTAGCCTTAACAACTGTTTCGAGTATTGCAGTTTAAAACAGCTCTTGTCAAAATAGGTTCATTTTAGTATACGAGGAGCACACTGCTGTCATTATGTCATCCCTTTATCTTGTTATGTTCATCCAATGATTCAGTATGATCATTTTAAGAGTAAATTCCAAGATAGAAAATCACAGCATGTGGATTTCTTTTGGGGTTTTTTTTTTTTACACTGAATAAAGTGACATTATCAATAAATACTTTACAGACACAAATATATACACACACATACATTGTGTCATGTTTTTAAAGATTATGCCTACACAGATGATCAGTTTTGAATTTATTTTAAACAATTTGTTATTCTTTAAAAATGTTCTAAGCAAAATTTGTGTACATGTTGCATTTTCAATATTCTACCAATACCAGAGTGACCCGTCATGTTTTTCCATATTGCACCGTTCTCATTTCTCTCAATAATAAAGTGATTTCCCTATAGGAACTCTTGCATAACAAGCTCTGCACACCAAACAAATGCACAGACATTCAAAAAACATGCAATAAATACAAACCAAGGTGTGAAATACAGAGCATCATAATGTAGAGGTTTACCCAGTGGGAAAAACAATGTCTCAATCTGTTCTGTGCAATCTGACAAGACTGCAAGTGATGAATACACTTTTATATTTTCATAAACAAACCCGTGAAAACAAAGAAAACCAGACATACATAATGAGTGCGATCGTTTTTCATCAGGCAAAAACCTGCACTGACCAAACTTTCTTCACAGGCTTGTTAACAAACTAACTTTTCAGTGAATGTTAATAACTGATGCAGATTTACTCATAGAAAAAATGTATTTACATTAATTTATTCTGGCTTTTAGTACTGTCCTTTTGTATAAGATTACAAAAAAATGGTTTTTGTACGGTATCCAAAAGACGTAACAAATACCAAAGGCTAGTGACGCATACCAGTAACTTACAACATCTCACAGCTACTGCATCTTCGTGTATTAACCTCTGTAAATACCTTAAATACCTGTAAAAACCTTCTGTTTCTTTGATGTTTGAAAAACAGCACAGTAATGTTCTCATAAAAAAAATAACCTGGTCCAATTTTCGCAGCTGTTCTGTGTTTGTGCTGTGGCCTCATTATGTGACAAATAGTCACTTTCACATTCTAAAATATCCTCTAATAATTTAGGTTGAATAGACATTTAGTGGCCCTTAACCTGACCATAGCTCATATAACTAAAACCCTACCCTTACCCATAAAGTAAGAGTGATACAAACCCCACAGTCTTTGAGTGACAATGCGTGTGAATGCAATGGGAGAGAAATGATTCAGTCATTCTTCTTCAGTGTTTAGTTCATCAAATATTTCTCCCTCTCTCTGAAAGCTGTGATTAATTACTTACCCCGCAGTCTTTCCCTATCTCGCTCCAATGCCTGATGTCCCTCTATCGAAGTCACTACACCACCTCGTTCTCCCACCCACTCATTCACCACTACTCTGTTTCTGATTCCCTGCTTCATTCACCCCTATATGATTTTTTCCCCCCCCACAAAGAACAAAAGATTTCAGGAAGCATTTTTACATTGGAGCATCATTATTCTCTCTCATTTCGCTCCTCTCTCCATCTACAGTGCCTTCCTACCTGTGCTCCTTTGGGGGAGAAAAAAAAAAAAAAACCAACACTGCATGCATGGATAATCCTGGAAAATAACAATGTGATATTTCATCCACATGAACACACAATGGACACACAAAACGCGCCTTCTCAGCAAAGTACAACCCATATTCATTAACCACTTGTGCTCAAATGAATCAAAGCAAACTGCTTACATGCAATATTGTCACAAACAGAGAAAAATATAGTTTCTTATTACAGTAAGGGTAAAGCCAAAATAAATATGCACATCTAATGTACAGTGTGTGATTTGTGCCACTTTCACACAATTTCTGTAATTTTTGTTCATTCTTGCCTAGTTGTGTCTGCATGCACGTGTGGGTGTGTGTTACGCTCTTTTCCCCCAAAGCTTATACAGGGTACAGTACAGTAAATTACATCATGTCTACACCAGAAGAACAGGCAACCAAAAACCTTTTTACAACACATGTTAAATCCCCTTTTTCACTGCATCCTACAGAGTTACAATACACTCTTTCAAAAACAGGCATAAGTCCAGTGTGTGTGTGTGTGTGTGTGTGTGTATAAAGTGCAGACGTAAGCCTAGGAGGTAAAAAGTTACAGCAGTGATTAAAGTAATTATGGTTTCAGGTTTTTGAATATTCCTTCAGATTGACCACTAGATTACCAGACAGGTTTGGCACAGAAAGAGAGAGAGGAGCAGGGGAAAGAAAAGAGCTACTGTTGTAGGTGAAGGAGAAACAGGCTGGATTGAGAGAGCAAGAAAGACTGAAAAAGGGGGGGGGGGGGGTGGCATAAGAGGGGTGTGTGTGAAAAGGAGAACAGGAAAGAAAAAGAGTAACAAAGGAAGAGAGAATGCAGTGGTGAAAGATACGAAGAAGAAAAAGACTAATCCTTCAGGGTGCTTCCCAACGCTGCTCAACCCACTTGCCTGCTCCCTCCTCTTTCTCCTCCTCCTCCTTCTCTCCCCAATCCTCTCTCTCCCCACACTCGACCAGGGGTTCAATGGGCTTTTACAGTGCAGCTTTGTTTCCTATCAAAAAGGAGCGTCAATGTCAAATTCCCATGAAGAAAGAGAAAACTTTTTTCTCCTTCTCTGCTTCCACTACACTTCTTCATTATTTCTATATTTCTCAATGACCCTACATTTGTGCTTCTAACATTGTCCCTCGTTCCTTTTTTCTCCTTTTTTCTCCTACTCTCAATCCAGGACAATGCTCATAACAAGCTTTCAGTGGAGACAAAAAGGACCCGGATCCCAGCATCGTGGACCCCCTGTCGCAGCACGCCGTTTTTCTCATTGGCAGCTTAATTACATATTCATGGTGACACAAATAAGACTCTCTTGCTTCAACACACAAACACGACACGCAGCCAAAATACCCAGCACCCATCTGCTGGTCGTGCGTCTGCCCTCGAGGAATTGTTCTTTCAGATGGTACACACATATGTAGAAGTGTGTGTGTGTGTGTGTGTGTGTGTGTGCCTTTGCATGCGAGTGTTCAAGAAGTGACACCTGTGCCGAGCCGCAGCTCATAAGGTTTAACACTTCAGAAATTTGTGATAATACTGTAAAACAGTAAACAGATACCGAGATCTGCAGCCTGTCTTTATTATGAGCTCCAAGAGCAAAAAAATCTGGAGACACAGCAGATTGGTGCTTTGGCTTGAATCCAAACAAAGTGTCAGAGACAGACACGGGAAGGGACAGGGGATTAAGCTGAAGAGGCAGAAGTTTCTTCTCACACAGAGAAAAAAAAAATCTCTGATAATCAGTTGTCTCCTATAAGCGCAGTGTGCTGCTCGTTGTTTTTGAAGCAAATAAACCAGCCCAGCCTATTTACTGGAGGTTTTACGATGTCAAATAAAAAGAATATATAGACCATGAAAAGCCTAAACTGCCGGCTGTGGACAGAGGCAATGCCTTAAAAAAAAAAAAAAGAGAGGGAAAGAGATACAGGGTGAGATTTCAATGAAGACCAGCTGGCATGGTGTGGCGCTCAATTTCTCTACCTGTCTCTTTGCTTCTTTCCTTCTCTTTCAGTTCTATTTATCTGTATTGGACATATGTGTGTGAACGTGTAGGAAAACTCTCTCCCTCCCCTTGGCTGACTGATGAGTTTCTGTGACCAGACAGACACATAAACACATAATGTCCTGCTGCTTGTGTGTCCTGTTCAGAAGCACAACAATATGCCCACTGTTTGGGCCACACACTAATTAAACAGTGTAAATCTAACTAGAGAAAGAGGAAGAGTGCTGAGAGACAGCAGCAGAGGAAGGGAATAATAAAGGAGAGCTAAGAGTGAGAGAAGCAAATGTAATGTCAGAGGTAGCAGATGGGAAAGAAACAAAGACAAAGGCAAGAGAGAGAAAACGAGAGGTATAGTCAGATAGAGAAATATGGACAAATAACAGCAGACAGAAACAGAGACAATGAAAAATGTGGACTCGGACTCAATGGCACCAAATTATTGTGTCTAGTGAATTATAGGATTTATACATTTCCCGTTTCAGCTTGGAGAAACGACAACATTTTTAATCAAATTTTGATGGAAAAACAACTAATCAACACACAGCATTAACATCTGGTGGTGTTAATGTTGTAGACGAGCGAAAGCATGAGAAACATTTAGTAAAGTAAGACAAAGCAAAGTAAGTGCATTTTATGGAAAAGTAAGAATGTTTAGCTATTTCACGAGAACATCTAATGTGTATTTTATAATAATTATTCATATCTAGTAGCCTTTTTAGTACAGTATCCCATAGTGTTACTGAAAATGTTTCGCCCCTCAGCGTAGCATAATAATCTGACTTTAAAGACAGTGAAGTAAGTGCATATCTAAATCTGCATGGGACCAGTGGGAACTATATAGTATGCCATTGATTGGGACGAAACAGCATTCTCGCAGCCCGGGGGGGGGGGGGGGGGGCGG
>JAUYWH010000027.1:13002652-13028211 GCA_034779795.1 Ctenopoma multispine | reverse complement strand
ATATATTTTATGCCATTGATTGGCAATAAACAGCATTGGCGCAGCACGCCCCCCCCCCCCCCCCAACCTGACACACACACGCCCACGCACACAGACACACATCTAGCTAAAACAAAATGCCTGGAAATGAGAGCCCCAAACGAGGCCTTAGGTTTCTCAGGCCATGAAAAATTCATAATTCCACATCTTTACATGAAACTCTATAAGGAATTAGACCTAACAGACATGGGAATCACTTTCACAACATTTAGTTTCCCCTTTCTCTTTTCCTCTTTTCTATAGCTCATTCTGTCTCTCTAGTAAACGCGTAAGCTTACAGATATGAATACACATACGAACACACACACACACAGACAAATTTGTATGTCACCTCTTAGATTTTCCCCTGTGAAGACAGAGATAGTTGTGTCATGCAGTTTGTCAACAGCCTTTTGAAAACAACACTTTGTCATAAACCAGATTTCATCTGTTCTTCTCACAAAAAAAAATGGCTGCAAAGTTCTCTGCTGTTACACAAACAAACTATGTTCAGGATCTTGATTCTTCAAACAGGCCAAGCTGTAATTGCTATGTGTTCCCAGTCAACCATATAAAGTATAAAACCCAGACGTGTAGGTGGACAGACAAGGTCCCTGCACAGCCGAAATTAAAATCTAGCGAATGAATGGATGAACAAGCAAGGCCACAGCTAAGGAGGGCAAAAGAGGTTGGTAAAACCCATTCAGTGAAAGGATAAAGATTAATATGAGGAAAAAAAAGTGGCTGGAAGACTCTATGGATGAGTAAGCAAGTATTAAAAACATGTTTAAAAGGCATAGAGGGTGAGGGAAACCTGCCATCACTAGGCTACTGCTAGCAGCAGGAGAGCCTTCTATACAAAATAGCCCCAGTCAAAGTCAAAGACTTCCTTTCACACACACTTCCGTGAACGCCTGTCCGAGCACATGCAACGACATGCGCACAGTAGAGCATTCACATACACGCACAGGGAATGCAGACAGAATGCAGCATTGTTTGACTGCAGAAATATCTTGCTGTGTGTGTGTGTGTGTGTGTGTGTGTGTGTGTGTGTGTGTGTGTGTGTGTGTGTGTGAGCGTGTGTGTGTGTGTGTGTGTGTGAGCGTGTGTGTGTGTGAGCGTGTGTGTGTGGCAGTCAGTCAGCTTGTCAAGTCCTAGTGGAGTGATCAAAGCTAGTACAAACCACCCAGAGAGGTCTCTCCCTTCCTCATCCATTCATCCTTTCCCAGTCTCACTTCCATATCTCTCTCTCTCTCTCTCTCTCTCTCGCTCTCTCTCCTTCCAATACAGAAACAGCATCATATTCACCACACAAAATCTGCTCGGCCAGTCGGATTGTGCTGGCTGAAGTTGCGCAGCCAATCAAGTTGGCCTATTTAGTTCCAATAATTCCCAGCTGTCCCCCTACAAGCACTGAACCCTGGATGGCTGCAGTGCACCATAGGACAGGATCAGTGCATAATGGGAGACAGCATGGGAGCTCTGGCAATATCATAATGCCAAGTGTGCACACACACACACGCGCATGCAACTAAACACCATGTGAGCTCTGCTGGAATACTGTCACAATGCCAAGTTCACACACATGTACAAAATCACACAATCTCCCACGTATAGACATGCTGTGCGCATACACACATGTGTGCGTAGAAATACACACACTCCACAGGAGTTCTCTGAGAACATCACCAAGCTGCCAAGTTTATGAATACACACAAACACACACCTCTCAGGAGCACTTTCAGTACATCTTAACACCTCTGCATAACCAGGTTCACACACACATACACCTACAACACCCACCTGTACAGACACACAAGCTTCACAACTAAAACACACCCACATATTTATTTCAAACTGTGTTGTCTCAAGTCAGCTGTGCTGTTCAAGAAAAAATAAAACAAAGTAAAACAAAATCTTATTATAGACGTGTATTAAAGTGTGCTTCAGAGCTGAAACGCAGAACGCCACAGAAACATAAACATCGAAAGCAGAACCCAGAAGCCGATAATTTAAAATGGCTGTACGGCCATATATATATAAAAAAAACAAAAAAAACACCAAATGTTTTACACTTACACCCTGTGGCGGCTAAACTCCAGAACCTGGCTATGCTGCAGCTTAGTCATCATAATAAACAAGGGGACTTTTCAGACTTTGTAGCGTGATATTGACACTCAATTCATTCCAGATCAGATCAAATGTTAGAGGGCTTAGCTAATAGCTTTTTAATAGGCCCAAAGGCTTGAGGGTGGGGCTTAGTTGGAAGGCTGACACATGCATTAAAGCTGGCATGAGAAGGTCTCAACTAACGCTCACCTCTCATTATATACGCACAAGTGTGTGTGTATGTCAGAGACTTCAGTAATGTATCACAGCTCTGCAAAAAACGGGGAGAAAGATGTCTACATGCTAAATTAAAAGTGTCATCACCTGGATGTAAAGTATAACAACTTGAATTAAATCCATTCAGTTTGGATTATTTATTCTCAAATGGACTTTAAAGAATAAAGCTGAAAAATATTACATTTTGAGGGTCCGCATTATTTATCATTATTATATTTGAATCTTCTTGAATCTGAGAGTCAGCTTCATTTGCACAAACACCATAAGGCTGAGCAAGATTAGTCATGACCTCGAAAACTTACTAATGGCTATTAAACTCGACAAAACACATATTCCACAAAACATTTAAACTGGAGGCAACTAAAAACATGACTCATGAGCAGAAGTAAACAGCAGCCTAATTTGTTTAAAATAACTGTTTGTATTTACCATTCACTACAAACACACAGATGCAATCACAGAGTTTGTCATTTGAAGGAAGTTTTGTACGTGAAAAGATTTGGGATCGAATCCAGCACTGATGCACAGAGAGGATCAGCTATGTACACAAAGCGACCCACTCCCCCCACAGTGAAGTCAATGTGTTTGTGTGTTTGCCCCATTCAATAGAACAACTAATGGAGTGACTCCTCACACACAAAGAAATAACTTCAGGGACACGAGTCAAGTTGTCTGGAAAAGAGAAATAACAGACACAAGTACAACAGACAAGTCCAAATTAGGAGAGAGCCAGAGAAATGCAAACCCTAAAAAAAAAAAAAAAGGAGGGAGCAGGTTAAGAGAAAGGATTTTTTTTCCAGCGGTGTGCAAAGATTGAAGAGTTTAATCTGGCCTGAAAAGCATAAACGGTTTTGAATACTACTTTAAAGTTGCCAGTTTCTCTACTAAAGTCAAACTGAGCCGCGTGTTAGTGGTAACGTGCAATTCGAAAGAGATGGGTGAAAGCCTGCTCAAATCGTGTCCCTAAATTGCAACGTATTGATTTAACAATAAACCAAGAGAATGGTCATAATGAATATCAGTGGGTGTTGCTGAAATGCTGCGCCCCAGGGCAATAAGAGAAAGCAGGCAGAAACACTGTGTCCAATTATGGCCCAAATTCTGCATAGAAAACCTGAGGTCAGTCATGATGACACCAATTTACAGACTACATTGCAAGTGTAGATTTGGAAAGTTGCTGTAACCTTTAGAGGCTTTCAAGTGAAATTTTTGTTGTATAATGGAGAGTAAAGACTAAAGTAACATCCATCCATTATCTACCGCTTAATCCGAATTCGGGTCGCGGGGGGTGCTGGAGCCTATCCCAGCTGTCTTCGGGCGAGAGGCGGGGTACGGCCCGGACAGATCGCCAGTCCATCGCAGACTAAAGTAACACTGACTCCTAAAAGGATATCAGAATATTACACTTAATACCAGATTAAAATGGCTATGATAAGGTCAAACGTAAGTTATGGAGGCTATATAGGTAACACGTGGTGAATTAATCAGCTTAGTAAAACACCAGAAAAGTTTGGCCATTGAGTTTTTTTAATAGGAACGTCAACAAAACACGAGATCTCCCTGAAGAAGGTCAAGGAGCTCGATGGAAGATGTTGTCTTCAACATTTCCGGGGAGCAGTTTATTACGCTGTGAATCTTCTTGGTAGCTCAGAAGAAACACAAATAAAGTGCATTAAGAGTCAAATGTCTGGCTTCGCTCCGTTTATGTCCCGCTCGACAAACACCAGCCGTTGCGCGCTTGAACGCCACACTTGAGAAATATCACTTTAATATTCGCGTTACGCTTCACATGGGGCGTGTAGTCTGAATGCGGTGATAACACACAACACCTCAGCACTTTAACAGCCTCCTGTTTTATACGACTGCTCGTGTGTGCGCAGACAACCAATGGTGAGCTGTCTGTGGGTTTGATGATACGCTAATGGTGGTGACTTTATGATCTCGGGGTAATACAGCTTCCAAGTTCAACCACGATGTGTGCAGCATGTTTGTCCTCCAGAATACTGATTCCTTCGTGAGATGTGTGTAATTTCCTATTCGCTTCTGGGGCTGTGAGTGTTTGTGATTTGTGGTCAATTTTCCAATCGGAGCCGTGAAGCGTCGCCTCTTGTTTTGTCAAGTGCTCTGCAATGAGACATTAGTCGCCTAACCGTGGACTCCAAACGCTGCCCTTCACAGTTGTCACCTTAATTTAACTGCAATCATTGAGTTGATTTAACAATTTAAACACAGAAAAAAAATCCCGGCGAAATAAAAATACTGTGATATCCGATTCTGACACAGACCAAAAGTCAGTTTGTTTCTCTGGAGTTTTTGCAGTCACATTTCAGTATTTTTACTGGTCAACGCCGTCTTTTCACACGCCTTTATCAGCCTTTTTGTTTCGTTTTGTTCCAAATTATTTGATCCACCACAAAGAAACGTGGACTGCGAGTTCTGCTTTTTAATGTGTAGCACACTTCAAGGAGGCGAGAGATTGCGCAGATATACTGTACACGGTTTACACCTGAAGCCACCGACATAAACCATCCACTCATCAGGTCAATTTAAATGGAAAATATGTTAAAATAAATAAGTATCCAGCTTAGACAGAAGCTACTTCTGCCTCCCAGCTTACTGACCCACAACTGCATCTCAGCAATTAAGGTAGATTAAAGAGGTCTGGAAGGAGCTCCTGTCTTACCTTGAGCGACTCCTGGGTGAACGAGCACGAGGAGAACCAGGATCCCCGCTGTAGCGCACATCCTCGCCGAGCTGCAGCCCCAGTGTCCTATTCCACTTCTCTGTCCACTTTTCCCCATTACAAGCAACGCGTAAAACACATAAACACACAAAACTCCACGGTCCACGGCGGAGGAAACGAGCACCCCTCCACCACCAGGATCTGCTGAATAATCAAACCAGTCCAAAGCCGACGCTGAGTAGGTGTACAGCCTCTAGTTCCGATGTCTAAGTCCGTCTCAGAAGGCGCAGGTTAAGCTGTGAGAAGAGCGAGGTGGTGGAAATTACCACAGGGTCCCTTCACGCGTGTCAGCGGCACTGCTGCTCTGCCACTAAGCTCCGCTTTTCTCTTCGTGCGCTCTCTGCTTCACTCTCTCCGTTTACGCAGAGAGAAAGATGCCACCGCCCTCTACCTACCGTACTAGACTCTCTCTATCATCCTGCTCTCTCATGTACTCTGTATTTCCCAGTTTTTGTTTTATTATTTAACAGAAAAGAAACATAATGGAAATACAATTCCTAACAAGAACATGCAACTCTTAATGGCACGTCTTTATAGGGATACTTATCTTTATGTTGAAGACTTTTCTACTGCTGCTTTCACACTCTCCTTTTTTTCATGGAACACTTTAAAATAACCTTATGTTTCCCTGTAGAGACTTACAGACAGTATACTTTTACTTTCTTGGTGATTTCTTTGGTGCAGTTCTGTGACTTTTTTATGACTGACACTTCCGTATCTTCATATTGCGTACGCGTGTACGAGCGTGTGCACCATTAATTGCTACCGGTGTAGAGCAAACCAGGCAGCCGAGCGCACCGACTGATGTCTGCCCCCTGACGGCCACGTCCGTTTAACCTGCAAAAAACATCCCCACAACAGAGTCAATTCAATATATTACAGGCAAAGCACACTTCAGTAAAATCACATGGACCTGGATAACTGCAGTTGAGTGATATAAACACAATGGCATCCCTGATTGGGTTTGATTGTGTTGGTGGTTGTGTGCAGCAGCCCTGTAAGGCTTAAGCAGAGATCACACTTTATCACAGTGCAGGCTACATTATCCTATAGTGGTTCAAGGTAATTACATATCATATCAAATTTATCAAGAGTGAAAGGCTAACAACAGGATTATAAAGCAAGTATTTGTTGACACCGTACTCAAGTACAAATCACAAACAGGTTTGTTTTACTGTGGTGATTTCACATTTCTACACCCATGTATGACAGTATGTCTAAATTAATATTTGCATACAAGTGATCTTTGCAAAAGTGCAATGAGATCCCATTCATGATTTTTAACATATCGTCTACCACTGCATATAATCAATGCCACAGGAAATGTCTGCCTGTAGGAAAAAGATCACATTTAATGTAATGCAGCTGATGGATAAACTGTATGTGTGTTAGCAGCACACAAATACACACTCTCCCAGCTAACATAACTCTCAACAGTGTTGCTGCACAGTCATTTGAGCAGTACAGCCTGGATCATGCATTGTAAATGGCAATAGTAAAATATGTGTTTGGTGCCATTTGTCACCACAGCAGCCCCACAGCTCAGTGACTACCACTGGAAGTAGCTGCTACCCGCAGGGATCTGTAAAAGCCTTTTTATTCTGCCACTTTATTGGGAATGGGAAAGCAATAAGTTACACGAGAAACATATGGCACACTTGGATATGGATCAGCACTTACACTAGCAACAGTTAATGGCAATGGGATTTTCACAGCTGCTTGTGATACTACAACTTATACTGTATGCAGAACAGTGGCTTCATAAAATATTCAAATCCCTTCACTTTTGGCACATTTTAATGTGTGAAATTTATAAAAATTGTCATTTTAGTACAATGTTAGTGAGTTTTGCAAATTAATTCAAAGATTTAATTTTCTCATTTATAAACTTAATTAATTTGCACTGAAGCTCACACATCATGTTAGGACAACAACCAAGCCAGGAAGTCCAAAGAACTTTGTTGATCTCTAGAATAATATCTTTTGGCAAGGCATAGCTCAGCGGACGAGTAAAAACTATTTCTTTTTACTTGAGGCAATTTGAGGCAAGTGATTATCCTAAAATGTAAGTCAATACTGCAATAATGGAGAAACTAAAGTGTTTGATTGAAGCACACTTGGATGCTCATAGACTGGATGTAACAATTTAAAGTCAATAAATATTTCTGGCCAACCCTTAAAACTCATCATCAGACAAGATTAGATAAAGTTTATAAGATACCATATAGTACTACTGCAGAAAACACAATGAGAGGTTTACCCTGTTGCTCAACAAGCTTTTCACTACTGCTTCACTTTTTACAGTTTGGGTTATTTCCAACTCTGTGAATGAGAGACGAGCATATTCGATAACTCCTTCACTTAAGTTGGAAGAATAAAGAGTGTGGTCTGTGTCTGGGTGTGTATGTGTGCATGTGTGTCATCCTGTCTGCTCCGGAGCCCACAAGCTCTACTTTTAACTAAACTCCCAGAGGAGTTTGTCACACTGTCTCCATCTCCACTTACTCTTTGAATGTAAGGATCATCAAAGGCAACCCAGCATCACTTTATTCATGTTTATCATCATTACAGACACAGATATACAGTATCTAGAAATTTTAAAATATTTTCCAATTGGTTTCCTGTGCCTGGTAACCCATAGCTTCAAAGACACAGTGATAATGAGAGAGGGAGACAGAACTCAGAGTAGAAGATGACATTAGAGGATATCACCACCTTGATCATGCAGAGAAGAGGGTGAAAGTATGATATTTTATGGAGCCCTAATTTGAAAAAAAGGTTCATTTTCTGTTTTTCTATAGTCTACAGTTTCTGGCATATTATATCAGTCTGCAGCCTTATTAATGTCACACACGGTCAGTGTAGAAATCACTTTTAATTTGAACAGTTTTAATTAGAATGGTTTTAAAAAGGAATAGTTGCACATTTTAGGAACTTCAGTTAATCACTTTGTCTTTTCTCTGAGAGTTAAATTAGCAGATCAATATCACTCTCATCTGCCTGGGTGCAGTGAATCACTTAGGTCTTGTTATCACCTTGAGGTTGGGAATGTGGGAAGGCCTAACCCTAACCCAGACATACTATCAGACACACTCCTTGTAAAAAATCATGATTTATGTCCATTTCTGTACAGATTCTGTAGAAATGACAGTATAACCTGTATGTGAACTTTAGAGGTGATGTTAGCAAGACTCTGTTACCTTAGGACAGATCTAGTGCAACTGCTAAGCTAAGCATATCTAGCATACAGCCACGAGAGTTATATCAACATTTTAATCTAACGCTTGGCAAAAATGAATTGGTATATTCATATTCAAAAGATTCACATTTTCCCAATACACACTGATTTCACTGATTTAACAAAACTAAGTATTTATTTTAAGAATAAAGAAGAAAATACTGTCTTGTTGGTTAAATTATACTTTTTGAAAAACAATTCAATGCTCTCTTCCTACCAGCAACTGCAGAGGGTTCACAATGAGCAGTCAGCAATAAGCATGCTGCTTATGAATGTTTCAGTTTAAACATGATTGTTGACTGTGGACAATTCAACCACTCCAGTTTTCTTTGGTGTATCATGGTGTTCACTCACTTCCTGTAATAAGAGCAACAGAAAAATGGAACTGCAGGCTGACTAGAAAAAAACACCATCATTACACTTTTTGGTTTGTGTTGTTTCCAATTGCTAATTCATTTAGTCTAAAGCACTGCTGTTGAGGTTATGCTAATGTATGACACATCTTTTTGTGTATAAAGAAAAACAAACCAGAGGTTCAAATTTTCATGTGCAGGAGAGAGTGGTTGTTTTTGAAAATAGGAGCCAATCACCTTCTGGTTTCTTTGGGAAGTTAAACTTGCAACAAGCTCACAATACCAGGCTCATTTTTCTACACGTGTCTTCTGCTCCTCTCTTTTGCTAACTTTATAGGAATAACTAAATATGCTGTCATGACTGTGCTATCTCTATTGTATGGTACAAGTGAGCAGGCCCCCACGGGGGTGACTAGTTTTAATCTCTTTAAGCAGTTACATAATGGCCCCAGCTCACGTTTTAATCAGCGAATAGATGTCTGTGCCCAGGGACGAATAATCACATCTATAACTTTCTAATCTAATATCCAGCTACATTCAAGTGGATTAGAGAGGAACGGTGAGGGAAAGGAGGGGCATAGGTGGTACACCTAGATCGGAGCGAATGTTTGTGGGAGGACTGATTTGTGTTATGTTGAGACAGAGAAAATGAGACTGAGAAGTCATGTGTTTCCCTTCTCTGCATGCATGTGTGTGCATGAGCACATTCCTGCATGGATCTCAAAACTACGTATATGTGGGCAGACGTACTGCCCACAATCAGTTCTTTCAAATCACTTCTGATTTTAGTCATTTGGCAGTCTGTTTGGTGATGAGTACTGACAATCTCATTCCCTAGATGGTTCAGTGTGGCCTGAGCTGTGTGTGAGACACTGGGTGCAACATCACTGTGGGAACAAAAGTGAATCAAGAAATTTATCCAGACACACAGATGGACATGGACAGCTAGCCAGACAGACAAGGAGAGAATGTATCAGTCATCAAATTGAATTGTTTCCTGACACACACACACACACACATATCTCAGTAAACTTGTGAGGACATTACAATAATGCATACCTATCCCTAACCCTAACCACTTCATTTAAATGCCTAACCCTACATTTTATCCAAACCCTAATCTGAACCAAATTGTAAGCTTACATCTAAAACCTAGTCTAACACTCAAAGAGCCATTCAGCTGTATTAGGACCAGCAAAATGTCCTCACGTGGTTAGTAAACAAAAGGTTGTGGTCCTAACTAGGAGACAAATACTGTCCCAGACACACACACATAAGAACTGACGCACATCAGAGGATTTAGCAGCAAAAAAATGCTGTGGTTACAATAAATTAAATTGAAAATCCCAGTCAGGATGTGACCTCATACACAGTAAAGAGTGTATTATACATTTATCATTAAAATAATGTTGTTTGTAGTTTTGTTTAAATAAGTACAATCTGTGTAATGGTCTAAAGATACAAGTGAGCAGAAGCCATGCAGAAAATCAATGCAATGTTCATTTCTTGATTGGAAGTCAGACTTTTTTTCCAGCATAATTCCATGACACAGTCCAGAGTATCCTTTTTGTGTAGTGGTAATCAAACATAAACACTAATAAAACTAGCTCAGAGAGCACATCAGGCAGACTTTGTATGTAAAATGAGGCAGATAAAGCATAAGACAAACCAAGGACGTACTGTACAGACAGCATTGTAACAATCTTACAAAATGAGTGGTAGCTCAGTTTGTAGAACAGCAGTCTACGAACCCCAGGGTCAGTAGTTTGACTGTGTATTAATGTTTGTCTTAATGGTCTTTTATTAATCACATGAAAATGCGAATAGAGAAGTAAAAAGATACACAACAATACACATTCCTGAAGCTGGTTTCACAGTAAACAGTTGACTGACAGCTGGCTCCAAGTATACACACATTGCATTTTGGTGAGAAACACTGAACACTCACAGCTTAGCAGAGAGGAGAAGCAAACAGGGACCAGACCTCAGCAGATTACTTCCGTGGACAACCTGCCAACTAACACCAAAAAGATGTTTGCCATTTTCAAGCCCTCAGCCCAGAGCTGATCCAGAAAACACTCCACCATCACTTTATCCACTGGAATCTCAAATACAGATTGAATGTATCAGTATCTGTATATAAAGATTGTCTGTATCCACAAACACCATCAGGACAACGAAGAGGCAAGTTTTATTTTTCTGCAAATCTTTCTGTTGATAAGCTATTCTTCTTAATGTACTCTGTGTCTCTAAGATTTCTTAATATCCACCAGACATGGAGCCTTTAACAAAAGGTTTGAGTGAATACTGAAATTTCCCTTAAAAAAGGGGCATGTGCGTATAAATAAACATATTTTAAGTATTCCCTCATTTACAGTGGCAGATTAGAAGTCAAGAACAAAGAGTCACAAGAGAAGTGGTGTAGAAGGCAACAATTTCCCAGCGGGTCTGGGGCTACAAGCTGGCATGTCTGTGAATACACTCCCCTCATGTCATGCCTGTTGCCACACATGCTGAACAGAAGGTTGGTCCTGTTGAAAGCTAATACAGACTGTATTGTCAGCCTTTAAAAAAAACAAACACAACTTTAACTATTTAAGAAAAGGCATGAAGAATTTCTAGCACAGTTTAGGTACTTTTAGTCACTTGGAGTCATGTAAACTACATTTGGACAAAATTGAGAGGAGGAGACAGGGGTGGATTCAGGGCATCCCAGAAAAAAACAGAAGCAGAAGGCCCAACATGGCCTTTACAGCCTTTGAGGGAGTAACACCAGAATATAAATCTGATGAATTTGGTTCTCATGACCAACATATAAATTTAAGCTCAAAATAAAAATTCTGTTTGACTTTGAAACCTCATAAGAAGACATGGCAGGGTTGTGACCAAACAACATCCTCTGTCACACCACAGTCATTTCACAGATCCAGCTCTGTCATGCAAGAGGAGGCCAGACGTCCACCATCTGCCTCTACTGCCTACCAGAATATGCTACCATACCACGGGTCAGTGGGTTCTTCATTGCAGCATCACTATGAAGTTTATTAGTGAGCCATACAGTTCACACACAATCAATTAAATAGCTCTATTAAAAACCTGATCGTAATGTTGTGATATGTGTAATTTTATTAAAATTACATGTTATTTACGTTATTATCTTAGAAGATCTATTTTAAAAGAACTGTTTTCTATTAATCTGTCTACAAAGCTTTGTTGTTCATCATGATAGGTTTGCCTTTCCTTTAAAAGCTTTAGATCCATTGTTTTCTTCCTTTCAGCATATTGTCAGCAAATACTTTTTGTGTTAAAAAATGCTGACACTGTAGGAGTGTTTTTATTTAAACTTTTAACATAACTTTTCAATTAAATATTAATTTAAATAACTTTTTAAGACATTAAAATGTGGGTAGATTATTGTTGCCTTTCAACTAGTCAAAGAGAAGAAGGCAACTTCTGTACTACAGAGACCAGCAGCAGAACAGATTTTACTGTACCTACAGAACATTTGTGTATGCTACACTGTCCTTCAGGATGCACAAAGTGATCGCACTGTTCACCCTGAGGCTGATCTCATTCTGTGTGTCTTAAAGTTTATGTACTGTTTGTTTCTGTTGAGTGTTTTACTGTATGAACACAAGAATACAGTGTATAGATTCAAGAGTGTCTATAGAACAAAACAAAGTTACAGAGCAACCACACTAAGTGATTAGATGCAGCCCAAAGGATGCAAAAATATTCAGCAAATTCTACACCTGCACGTGTTTTCTGATCATGTGCTTCGACAGGTTGCTGGTGAAGACAAAATAGCATTTTGAGCAAGCTGTCACACTATCACTCCTGCCAAATTTCCCCAGAGAAATACTCTTGTGCCTTTACAAATGACACTTCAATTTAGTGTGTGTGTGTCTAACTAAAAGCTTCAGCAATGTAATTCCCCATCTTGTTGGCTGCACTGGAGATTTTAAACAGTCTTCAAGAGCTGCACAGGGCAATGAAACCCTTCCTACATAAACTACACTAAATTTGTTAATTGTAAGATTTTAAACAAAAACAATAAACCACTGGAGGTCCTAGCAGATTCAGATGTGCTCCATGAGCCAGAAACAGACAACAGTTAATTCCCTTTCTAGGTGTTAATGTCCTGGCAATCAGCCCAAGTGCTTTTTGATTAGCACATTATTAATTCATGCACACTCCCAAAACCTCAAATCACGCTTAATTACAACTGTGATTCCAGCAGTGACCAATATTGATGCAATTAAATAATTAAGACTATGCTGCTGCTGCATCCTATTTTTGACTGTGGTGAGAGAGAGAAAATTATGTTTTCATAGTATAAAAAATATGCTATTGATATCAAGATCAAGAAAGAAAGTGTAAGTCTACAGTTAAATAAAAGTGCACCTAGTTCAAGTCTCAGTAAGTACGTACAGGAAAGCATGAATACGGCCAAATACAAAAAGGTCCTTGAAGTGTCTATGACCTGAGACTGGGGCAACAGTTCATTTATCTGCACAACAAACAGAGATTATTTTTTTTAAATAAACAAACATTTCTAAAAACTTGTTTTCACTTTGTTATTGGGGATTATTGAGTTTAGATTGATGGCCAAAAACTGCATGTTTTTACTGCAATTTAATAAAAAAAGAAACTGTGGAAAACTTAAAGGCGTCTGAAGACTTTTGGAAGAGACTGCAGACAGCCTCTTACAATCCTGTTTATACATTGCAATATATATATACATATACAGTGGTCAATTATTTTCATTAACAGTATTTACATACGAGTTATGATTTTTGCCTTATAAACATCCAGTATATAAGTTATCTGGTGTCCAGTTGAGCCTAATTCTATCAGAAGATACTAATACAGAGAAGCATGAAGAGAATCAAATACATTTATTGATTTAGTTTGAAAAACATATGAGACGTCTTCGACAATGATCTTCTAAAGATGTTTTCAGATGAAAACAGGAGGTGAATGGACAGAAGGAGAGTTGCATCACTCTCACGCTGAAGTGAGTTTTGAAGTTTTAAATTCAACAAGAAGACTTGCTCACGTGGGTTGTGGCAAAATCTCACTGGTTTGAGTGGAATGAATGAACAGCCTCAGTCAGCTGATTGAGTTAGAGGAGTGAAGGGGGAGGAAGAGGAAGAGAGCAAGAAAGAGAAACTGCTGTAAATAAATAAGTGTAGTATAAAGTTCGTCTTCTGAACTTCACCTATAAGCTTTGTAACTTTGCTCTGTGCCAGTGAGCTGGAAAATGAATTCTACGGCTTCAGTTAGGAGCTCGGTGCTAAGTCTTTGTTTTCCAGATTTCTTTGAGTTTACCTACTCTGCTGTTTAACAGTCAAATTAATACAGAATAATCTAGAAGCCTGCTTTTAATTCACAGGATCTGTATCCTGCATGATCATTTGTTTACTCGGTAATCAGATAAATACTGTGAAAGTCTGAGTCTTGTGTCTCCATGCATCTGTGCCTCATAACTCATTAAAATAAAATTCATTTTTAAGACTGTTC
Organism: Ctenopoma multispine; assembly: GCA_034779795.1. NCBI lineage: Eukaryota > Metazoa > Chordata > Actinopteri > Anabantiformes > Anabantidae > Ctenopoma > Ctenopoma multispine. The sequence goes on along the minus strand of JAUYWH010000027.1, from coordinate 13,013,990 downwards.
CTGTGGTTTGCTTCATTTAAAAGTTCATATTGTTCAGAATATCCCCCCAAAAAATAATCTGTTGTTGTTCATCTGAAAACAAGAAAATTCCTAAAAACCTGGCTATTTGGAGATAAGACTTCCTCATGTGATGGCAGTCTGGTTGTTGATGATTTCCATCCCTGTCCCCATATCTCCTCAGTTATTCCCCTGAAGATGAAAGAAAACAGTTTGCAGCTACTTACTGGGACACTGTAACACATTAGAGGCTACTGCCACGGCCTTCAAAGACTGGCTGTCTCTCCGTGTGACAAAGTGAGAAGCAGACAGACAGTTTTGAATTGTGTGTGCAAATGCATACATGTGTGTTTAAGAATTACTAGACCCAGTATGCCTGTGTGTGTAAGCGTGTACACACTTGTGTGTGTGTGTGTTCGCTGACATTCTAAAGAGGTGTAAGGTCAAGGTTCATGTCAGCCCGACTCAGCTGTCACCCCCGGAGCTCTTTATAACATCCCTCACAGCTCTTTCAGCTGCTGTTTGAACATCATCAATCTGGCATAGCCTGTAAACTTCAAGGCTGTGGAGGTATTCGCAGATATTCTGCTGTGTATTCATTAGACATAAAATGTCTTTTTTATATCTGTGACTTAAATGGTTTTAAATGGTTGAATCTTTCATACATTTGTGAAGGTCCAGTCATGTTGTTGACTAAACTGTGCAGTGCCACATTTCAGTGTGTGGCTTGTTGGCATATTTGTTGATGATAATAGATTAAGATTTCTTTGAATTATTTAATATGGGTTTACAAGTATCTGATTTCTTTATTTTACAACAGGCAGTGTGAACTATAATATGAAGAAATTAGCTTGAGAACTTTCTGCATGCGGACTGAAACAGGAGCAATGAAATAAGCTGTGACTTGACAGAAAATGAATCTTTGGAACATCGTGTGTAAATAGATGAACAGAGGATTAGGCTGAGAAAGTTGTTTGAGAACTTTCTATGAATGTTTGAGATATTTTTTAATAGTGAAACTGTATAAACTCTATCTATAAACCTCTGTAAAGAAGCTAAATCTTCAAAGCCACCTCATAAGTCAAGCTCAAGAGATCTTTGTCATTTTTGACACAGATTTTAAGTGAAGAAGAATTTCAGCAGTTCCTACTTGGACCTTTCATTATACAAGATTATTTTAAGATAACTTTAACGTTTATAACTGTCCTCCAGACTGAGGCATAGGGTTTTTCAGATCTAAAATCAGGTCCTGACAATTATTTGTCAGTTCCCCCCAAAACGAGGGAACTGCTTTTTTTACAGTTTTACCTTTTAAAGGATCTTAGTTTGGCAAAATAATAAAATACAGTTCAGACGCACTGAGTGATAAACTTCCTTTCTCTTAAATGTTTTACTTTTGATGAAAATCTTTTGTCAAAATTCAAACTATTAAAATCAATGGCAGATTTTTATATTGTAGCAATGCCAATGCATTTGCCTGATCGCGGTAAAAGCAGTAATAAAGCCTTAGTCTTTGAATAGCCTTTTAAGGCTTTACTTTAACAAAGTTCTTTAAGAATGAGAGACAATTTTAGAAGTGTGTTTCACATTTTATGGTATGCTGTGTTGCAAACGTGTGATTGCACTGATCAAAGGTGTCAAAATGTCAGTGCTTCTTGCAGGGACAGAAAGAAAGAACATAAGGAAATATATTTTTCAAGAAAGAGAAGAGAGAGAATTTATATATTTACTTATTGGAGAATTTTCCTACTACAACAGTTAAAGGTTTCTGAGATTAGCATGGGATTTAGACGCAAGCACGACAGGGGGAGACAGAGAGGAAAATAATTATGACATTACTAAAGGTAATCTTCCAAAACAGAGGAAGACAAAGACTGGAGTGAAGTTGTTATTCTAAATATCAACAGCATAATGTTCAAGTTGTTTTTTTGTTTTTAAACAGGTTGCTGAATCATCACTTCCTGCACTTGGTGTTGCAATATTACAAAATGCAACTAATTCTAAGTAACATGTTTATACCGACAGTGATCTTACTCTGCAATCATTTGCTTTTCAAAGAGTTTCCTAGAGTGGCAGCAGTGTGTCTTTACAAATTATTTTGCCACATTTTTTTGTGCTTTGGTTTTTTTTTTATTTGCGAACTTTAATTGGGTTGTGATCTTGTCTGTGTGTTTTCTCTTACAATGAAACCACCCATGCAAAACCCCTCCCTCAAAACCTTTTGACTGATTGATGCTCACCTCCCAAGTTACCCCCCAGTTAGACTGTTTGATCCAGATTGAATGGATTAGGGATACTTTGAAAAAGGAGCACAAAACAGGAGCTGGCACAGGAGGCAGAAAATGCCAATAATGTGATGCAGTAGCCCAACGGAAGAAAAGACGAGAGCAAATCAAGCTGTATTGCAGTGATTGAAATAAAGTGCCATGCTTGTGTTTCTCTCTCTTGGTCCCCTTTTTTTATCCTCAGCTGAAGGTAAGAGGGGGCCTTGCCTGTTATGTCCTACCTGACAGCATGTGGTCTGCAGAGCCACTTTTCCATCAAGGGGTGGCCCTGACTTGTGTTAAAACATGACACTGGCTATAAAAGTCTAGGAGCAGGGAGCAACACACCAAGTAGGGGATTCCCAGTCGACTTACGTTACCTGCCCAACCAGACACATACTCTCGTTGGAGAATAAACTGACTTCTTAAAATTATCTCAAAAGTTAAAACTGTGCTGCATATATACTAAATAAAATTACTTGAGAGTTGAACTGTTTCTTACAAAGGCTTCATGCAGGAGGCAAACCCAAGCACACCATTCACTCATAAACTGTAAGTGAGAGGAAACAAACACACAGAAGGAGAGAGAGAGCCATGGAAGAAGCTTGGACTCCTGGAGGACAGAGATCCAGATCCAACATCTGGAGCCTGAGTAAAAAGAGAGAGACAGGCATATGGCGTGGACTCTCTACAGACCCTCTTATGCTGGCAGTAACAAAGGTTAAGGCATAAAGATGATTTTAAGTTTGGATTTAACGACTTCAGTGAAGTCAGACTGATGACAGCAGGTAGTGTCATGATTCCAGCCTTACCCCGTCTTCTGCTCTTAATTTGAAACCACATTTTCTATCATGCCAAATACCTCTTCCCGGTAATCATTGAATGATTGTTTTCACCTTTCCTCCCTCTCTTCTTTATAAGCAGCACCTCTGGCACTCATTCACCAGCAGACTGTCAATGTCTACACTCTGGCTTTGACTTCTAGTAAACTGATCGTTGGATTTCAACCTTGTTTTCTGCCCTGACCTATGTTTCTGTTCAACCCTTGGGAAGACTGCAAGCCAATCTCTGATTACCTTGTTTCTGATTTTTTTTTCTCTATCTCTGGACTCCCTCTCTGTCTTTTTCCTATTCGGACCTCGTATACATTCTCTCAGTAATTCAGACTTGATCTAGCATGTTTTCATGTCTCTCGGCTTGGATTTTCAGTGTGTTCTGTCTCTCTACCATACCCTGTTATCCAGAAATTCTGACTTTAGACTGTTTTTGGATAAGGGAAAATGATTATGATCCCATCAGCCCTGAACCCTCTGCACTTCCTGATTCTCTCTGTTCATTTGCTCATCTCAGACCACATCTGCCATCAACCTTCTTTTTTTCTTTCAGGCCTCCCCCACTATCATTCAGGTGAGCTACTCACCAGCAGTTTTGAATCTCCTGTCAAGTATCCCATATCTGCATGTGCTTTTCTTCTGTAGATTTTCCAGAGTGAATCCATCTTACTCCCTGCAATCTACGCACCAGTTTATTATACTCATTGTCACCATTAAAGCTTTTAACTCTGAGATCTGTGTCGGGTCCTAAAAAGTGTGAATTATTCACCCTCATCACAGTGAGGTTATTCCAGAGGAAGAGGGCACAATACAAAACGGCTCTGCAGCCAGCTGACTTTTGGCACTAGCATATGGGTGACCTGAGAACAAAACATTGCAATAATTTAAGTCTAAGTGATACAAAAAAGAGTCTTGGTCTGGTTTAAACATTGGTAGGAATACAAGTACAGTATGTTCCCTCCAACTTTTCACAGCACAGAAGCAGGCCTCAAATTCACAGGCACAAACAAGGATGGCAGTGGCAATGTGTGGCAGTGGAAATTAATTATCTTGCTGTGTATAATAAATGTACAATAGGAAGAGAGAAAAGCTGTGGCTATGAAACAGAATTCAGAGATTATAATTCTGGGGTGAAATATTCTTACATGAAACGCACATTGTTCCTTCCAGGACTCAGGTCACGGATGCCAAAATGGTTTTCTAACTGGTTTAGAAGTATACAATGATCTGCAGTGTCAGAGGTTACACTGAGATTGAGTAAAAACACAAATATGTAATACAAATGTACAGTAAACAGAAGATAATTTACCACTTTAGTAAATTCACTTTAAGTGGAGTAACAGGCCCCAAACCCTTTCATACATCATGCTATTAGCTCCACACATTAGCCTATTATTGAAAGCTGCAGCCCCAACAAGACCCTCAGACCTGGTTTAATAAATATTATATCACTGTCTACTAAATGTGATTGGTTTGATATGGCTTAAATCAAATATTTTCTTACCAATGAATGAATTCCCATGGTATTTGGGCTATTGCACAATGCAGTGACATTTACCTTAAATAGACCATAATCTGGTCTATTTTTAATTTATCCCATAAAGAAAATCAGAATCAGGTGGTCAGTGAACACTAACTAACCTTTCCTATAAAAGTGATCTTACATTCAGCTCCTGTGAGGCTCTTGTAAAAAAAAAAAAGAAAAATGAAAAATGCTCATCCATCATATGAATTGCTTAACAGACAAATCTCAACTTGATAATGTTGATGCTGTTGATAATTTCAGTTTCACTCAGCCTGTGCCTGGACCTTCTTATTGCAGTGGTCACTCCACTGACCTAAGTCTATGTTGTGGGATGGTGGCTACTGATCTGTCTGAATAAACCTAGAGAACCTACATAAATAAACCTGGAGAACCTACATAAAGAGCAGCTGAGCACACAAACCCCTCCTTTTGCACTGACCTAGGCTAGTGCATGTTTGTTTAAAGCTTAACCTTTCTCTTTGACTTGATTTTGTTATAAGCAGTTTACATGTCCAATAAAAAAGTTACAGTGAAAGGATCAATTCAAATTCATTACTTCATAAGGAGCATTACTTAAACTTTCTTTACATTCAAGAATACTTGCTGATTAAAGACAGCTATAACAATATGTTGCAGTTAGCTATACATAGTGTATGTGCAATTTCCATTTTGTACACATTTGTACACTGACAACATTATTGCATTTCTTCTCAGTTTCACACTGCACTATTTGGAATCTTATTAAAGTGAAAACCGCGATGAGTCGTGACTTGACGTCATTTGTTGGACGAGCTTTAGCTTGCTGTTGAATTGCATTACCACAGCACAAGAATAGTATAATGACTTTGCTTCTATAAATACAGGAAATGTTCCAGATTGGCCTAACATCCACAATAAAAGCAGCAGAGCATTAAATGCAGTCCCACTTATCTCTAGTGTTGATTCCTTTTTTTAGTGCTGCATATTGAAGAAGCTCTGGAGTACGGTGTGGTTGCTGTGCCTGCAGAGTGCACAAGGAGAAGGAAAAGCTTAAAGTTGCAGTTATGACGGTACCCATAAAGTCTGTCATAATAACAACCCCATGTTTGCTACAGGGGATAAAAAATGCTCCATTAGCTTGTTTGTGCATACTCTAAAAAAGACATTCAATACTTTTGTATCTCACAAAGAAGAAAATGAAATTCAAATAAGTAGACTGCCTGCATTCCAGGTGAGTTTCCAAAGATTAATTTCTAATATACTGTATAACTTGTATATATTAGAGCTCAATTAAAGTTTACTGTACTGAATTAGAAAACCCATGGTTGCAGAGTGAAAAAGTAAAATGTATTAGTTTAACATAATCTATACTACAGTATCATGCTCTGCTAAAATCAGCTCCAGTCAAAACTTAATTGGGATTTAAAAAAAAAAACACACACATCACATGGTGTGATGACATCTTTTATCATGTAACACAATAGACAATTCTAGAAAGAAAATCCGAATCCGAATCAGCTTTATTTGCTGAAGTATGCTAGCACATACATACATGTATCACAGGTTAATCACAGGTTATCCACAGAAACTATTAGATGACTGCTACTGGAAGATATAATTCACATACGTGCAATTAGTACATGTGAAAATAAACTAATTCAGACTCTTAAATATATGGGCACAATCATATAGTGTTCACACACTAGTTGATAAATAAACCAAATGTTATCCTTCAAAAAACAGTCAGATTAAAACACCCACACAATGCTATCTTTTGCAGGTCTGTCCCTTAAATGGCTAACAGGCTCCCCCTCTTTTTTATTAATATATTGCAAAAAAACAACATAACTTTCAAAAGCAAGTTAAACTTGTAAAGTAAAGGAGGGAACACGAGATGTGTGGAAAGATGAAGACAAGTTCAAGTGAGAAATATGAGTGACATAAGGGTATTAAACAGAGACAACAAATACAAAAGGGGTGAAAGGTGAAGAAGAAAAGAAAAAAGAGGTAGATGAGGAACGGGAATGATGTAAACCAAGAGGAAAGTGAGGAAAGAAGGTGGCGAAACAGTTATCCAGGGTGAGTAATACACTCAAGACAAACTGGTGCCAGAAATCTTTCTCATCTCCATTAAAAATGACCCACGGCACTTCGACCCTCATCTCAGTCTCTTTCTCCTCATCGTTTAATATGGGTCTTAAAAGTAATTTACAGCAACATATGTGGTGAAGCATCAAAAGTGCATTTAACAGATAAAGATGCCATTGCTGACAGAAATGTGGCGCCTGGAGCCAGGCTACGTCTCTGTATTCTCCTCTCTTTCTCTAACAGACAGACAGTTTTTCTCTCCACCACCTCCACTTGCACACGTTCATCTCTCTTTCCTACTCTCCCCTTAACGTCTTTGTTCAGTGTTTTCTCTCTTCTGTTTCCTTTATCTACCCACCTTCACCACGCTCTTCTCCTATCCATCCTTACTTCTGCCTACATATCTCTATCCCTACTTCCCCCTCATCACATCCTACTCAGCTCCCTAGCTCCTCCATCACACTGATTTCATGGCCATTTAGAGGAAACCATTCAGCATGAGTCCCTGCAGTTTCCAAAACATGTATGCCCTATTCAAGCCATATTGCATCACTAGCCAGGATCTTATTTTCTGTTTTTGTGGTTCAAGTGCCACCGTAGCCCTCTGGTGAGGACGCCGGTGTCTCATAGAGGCTTAGCTCTCCTTTAAGACCTTCTTTAACACAGCATGGCAACTAGATAGTCCTAGTTTTAAATCTCTGAAATGACTCAACAGGGAATCAAATCCCAAACCTCTTACAACCTGTCCACTGATCTGTAGCCTTCCACTAAAATTTGAGCACCAGCCGTTACACGTCACTCATCAGCTTTTCTTTCTTGTCCTCTCGGCGAGGCTCACACCTTTCCAAGCACACACTCTTTCATCCAGCTCTCTCTTCTCTGCCCTTTTCTCATCCTTCTCTGTCTGTAACTCCCCCAACCTTCGCTACCACACAGTTTTCCAGATTTACAGTATTGCCTTTCAGCATCTTTCCCGTAAATATTTCCCAGCACTCCTCTACATTCCCTTGTCTACTTCCTGACAATGTGATGGGCGTAATGTGCTGTTGAGTTAATTGGCTCATTTTTCAGGATGTTTCTTCTTTTTTTTGTCTGAAAGGAGATAAAAGGAGAGGTATGGCCTACATTATGGTGACGTATGATGAGAAATACAAATTTAGATTTTCAGACATTATCCTAAAGGTAAAAGCCCACCTCTGAATCATTTTAACTGGTATGTTATTCCAGCAAATCTGGGGTTTGGAGAGTGTTGCACTTTACCTGACCTCTCCTAAAGTTAGAGTAACCAGTTAACTCTTGAAGTTATAGTTTATTCTCTTTCTCTTTCTAGACTTTGTCTAAAAGTTATAAAATAAACCAGCACCTATAAAGATTAATAATTAACATATTATTATTATTAATTATAATATTTAGCATTCCATATTCAATCTTACCCACAGTATTTTAAGTTTGTGATAAATTCACATCTCACCTTTTAGGGCCATCAGAACCCTTTATAGTGCTAGTGTACTTAAATCATTGCTGTTGCCATGGGCCCTACTATATTTAATTACACCCTATCCCATCATAAGGTTTGATTTTACATTCAGGCAAACCTTACAATGTCTTAAACATGCTATATGCTCCCTGACTCTTTCCTCACATTTCTTTCTTCGGCGTACATTAGTCGTTGGGTCCATCCACCACTGTTCTATAACCCCAAACATGCTGCTGTAGCAAATTCTGTTTGAAAGCACCCCACTGTTAGAAAAGGGATTTATAGAAAGGAAAACAGATGGATCTAAAAAGAATCAACAGAGTTGGGACAAGTCTTGCCAGTGCTTTATACAACCTTTTGACACCAGCCACAAAAAACAAAACTCATCCTTAAATGAAAACAAAAACAATATAGCAATATACAAATACTGTGTTAACTCTCCAAATGTGTTTTCATTACTTATACAAAATGTCAGTCTGCTTCACAGTTTTGCAGATTTTACTTCAATATTAGAAGAAAATGGGGTGCACAAATAGAAAGATGAAATATTCCAGTAGAAGATTCTTAAACTAAAGATATGTGAGAGAAAGGGAAGAAGGTGGTGTAGAGGGATAAAAGGAAAAGGCAAGACAGCCGCCTTTTTGTTGATGTCAACATCATTTGGAAAAGTGATAGAAATCAACCCAGCTTCGCCTACTTATCTCCGCAATGTGAGACATTTCTACTTTTGACAGCTCTGAAAGTGTCTCTGTCTCTCAATGTGTGCTCATGTGCTAGATTTATTTACATGCACATTTGTGTGCCTATGACATCCCCCCAAAAAATGTGTGCATGTGGTTGTTTGTGCGTCTGTGTGTGTGCAAACAGATAAGGCTTTGAGATATTGCAGGAATCTAACGCAGGCCTGATGTCCTTGCTGGGTGATCAAAGAATACAGGGCTTCATTTTCTTTGACGAAGGAACACATTTGGCTGTTTGCCTGACTCGCTGTCTCACTCTCACTCTGCCTGAAGGGAAAGGAGAGTGTTGCTTATAAGAGGAACGCTGTGCATTGGAGAACCATTTTAACAAGGTGGAAAAGCAACACAGCTTTGGAATTCAGGAATCATGAAGTATGAGTAGCTGCATTGCTGATTCACACAATTAGGGAGATGCGTGAATTTGCCTTATAGGATGTTTCTTGAGAAACTAGGTTACTTTTGTGCTTTCCCTTGGAACTCCACAACAAAGCATATGTCTACAACAAAGCATAACATGTTCACTGACATGTGTGTATTATATGAATCATAGCTGCATGATGTTTTTTTATGAACAAGTGTTATTAGTTAGTGAATAAAGAGCCTGACCACCATCTAGACTTCCTATAAAATTCAGGAACGCTGTTTTCTGACTGATTTAGACACAATCTACTGTACAACTCACGAAAACCCGCACAATTAAATACATAGTTACACAACCCAGTACTAAGTTATTTATCCATCTGAACACTTTATATAAAATCGTTAGAATAAAAGTGTTTTAAAAAAGATGCAATCTTGAGCCAGACAGGTGGCTGTGAAGTTTGTAGTTCATAAATCATGCAACACTTTAAGCCACAGCTGTAGCTTCTATTGTACTGATGAATGTATGTATTATAAACCAACCTCCTCTAACTACCAAGTACAAACCTCCTTTAAATGTGTCTGTAGACATAGGAAGATGAAAAAAATAGAAAGGAGCGAAGGAGAATGAGGCGGGAAAAGTGAAATTCACATGAGAAAAGGAAAAAAAAACTAAGGAGAGATTGATAAAGGTGAAGTTAATTAAGTCGTATGTCAGCAGACCGGTAGACAGGTGGAGTTCTCTGCCAAAAGCAGGAATAATGGCTGTTATTTTGGGATAGTTTATATAACACGAAGGTCAGGAAATAGCACTAATAAAAACCATAACTCAAGTAATATAAATGACAAATATCATTATATTCACTTATAACTTTGATTCATTTATGCAACATTACATCTAACTAAACCACATTGTTTTCTAATAAACAGACTTTTTTCACAATACTGCACATTGACATACTTGCTAACAAAAGCTACAAACGAGAAACAGCACAAAGTACATAGTAGAATTTCCATGGACACCAAGAACTTGCTTTGTAATTAATGCAACACATTGGCAATAACCCTTCAGGCTATGCTGCCTTGGAGCACTAAAGCTGTGATGCAACTGACAAGATTTTTGGGCAATGTGACGGCATATCTTTCTTGGGAAATTAAATTGAAATGGGAACAGATTGAAATAAACAGCAAAAAGTTTTCAGTACAATAAGATTTTTTATGTTTTCAGTGCTCCTCAGGAAAAAGTGATCTCAAATGTTACCTAAAATGTTCTGTAGCAACTTCTTGTTTTGAAGGTTACAGATGGGCAGTATTGCCTTGAGTAAAGCTGAATAAATGGTGCAAGTGAAGTAGCAGAGACCATTTAAGGATAAATGTTGTTTTAGTTGTTACACTTCTATATTTCAAACTGCTCTGTAGACAAAATCTCACATCTTTCCCAAACATTAAGCACATGCAGACAGAAATAACCACTGTACTGTCTGGTGATGTTAAGCCCAGAGATCATTCTGATGACCATCTGCTTATCTTCCAACCAATGCCAGCCTGCCTGCCTCTAAAGTTACTCTAAAGTTAAGATCCTGTCTTGGTGTTGGCTACTGCTACAGGTTCAGATGAGAAGATAAATTATAAACTGCGAAGCCCAGCTTGAACGCATATCAGGCACCATGATGCTGAAGTCATCAGGGCAGCACTGATTTGATCACCACGCTGTTGTATCTGGATACAATGCTATTGTTGGTCTAAAATTATTTTGTATTCTTTTGACTGAAAAAATGCCTTTTCATTGCAGACTACAAGCCTTTTCAATTCAATTCAATTCAACTTTATTTATATAGCGCCAATTCACAACAGAAGTCCTCTCAAGGCACTTGACCTTACACATTAAAAAAAATATACGGAAAGTAGAAAACCCAACAGTCCCACTAAAGCAAGCACTGGGCGACAGTGGAGAGGAAAAACTCCCTTTAACGGAAGAAACCTCCAGCAGAACCGGGTTCATGGTGGGCGGCCATCTGCCTCGACCGGTTGGGGTGAGTGGAAAGAGAAGAGAGAAAAGAACAGCAGGCAAATCA
>JAUYWH010000027.1:12984708-13001100 GCA_034779795.1 Ctenopoma multispine | reverse complement strand
TCTATATCACACACACACACACACACACACACACACACACACACACACACACACACACACACACACACACACACACAATCTTTGATCCCACATGACAGAAGCCACTTTAAAGATTTCTGCTGCTCCTGTTTTATGTAGGAAAGCACACACAGACACAAAGGCACTCAGACTAATGAATGTGTACACTTGTCCCTCACATGGCCATGCACACACACACACACACACACACTAAAAATTGTATATTTTTGTCTTTTGTTTTCACTCTTTCACTCTATCCTTTTCTCAATCTCTACTGCTGTTGCACACATGAAGGCCAACATAAAAACACACACACACACACACACGGACGCACGTACACGCACTTGCTCCCTGCTCCAGAGGCCCCAGAGCAAACGCTGTTATCAGCACTCCACAGGAACAGACCAGTGACTCAGCCTCTCTGTGTGTATGTGCACAACCTAAGCACAACCACAGCCTAAAGACTCACAGTTTCAGTCAGATGTCCCCAGCTCTCTCTGCTCTCAGAGCTGGAAGGACACACTCACACACCTGGTCTACACTCAGTAGGCTATTTCTCACTTTTCTGCCAGTGCGACTGGAATTGCAGCACACACATCTGCCACATTCAGGAATGATGCTTTGGTATCTGTTGATAAGAATCATAAAAAGCTCATCTAAAGGTGCATTCAGACTGAATGCAAAACTAATTTGCACTATGTTTAATTGGACCACTGCGTTTTTGAGTTGTGAGGTTAAGTTTCACCAACATTATAATAGTTTAGCTGTAGTTAAAGCTAACAACAAGTGTGTTTTCTTGTGGAGAGTGTACCTTTATAAGCCTTTATAACCTTTATAATTTAAGTGTGACTTAAAAATTGACCTGGAAGTGCAGTTGTTTCATATCCAACACCTCAGGATAAAAGACATTTTACACACAGTCTGATGCATTTCAAACTAATATTGACACATCATTTTTAAGTTACAGCAATAGAATGAACCTGAATGTCACACTATTGCTTTTAAATGATAGTGGTTGATACAATTCTGTGAGCCTCAACCTGAACTTTGAGAACCACTCCTTGAGCTACAGCTATCACTCTTACAGTGATCTGGGATATCAGCACTAGGTCCAGGAACTGTGGTCTTGAGAAGGCTCCAGCCTGCTCTTGGTCCAGTTAAAGCACAATCGTGTATTCAAGATTTTATAGGAAAAAATAAAGATTATAAAACTTTTTAAAAAATGTATGTAATTCAAAATCCCAATTCACGTTTGGAGCAGGGGGCAGTGCCGGTACTGTAAAATATTTAAATGCCTGAACAAAGCACAAAACTATTGAACACATCTTGCCTAACATGTGAATGACAACCATAAACTGCTAACACAGCATTCTTGCATAAGAACCACATTAAAGGTCAAAGGTTAAACGACCACCTGTAGATAAGATGATTACACATCTGAACATAGTAGATAGTAGTTCATAGAGAACAATGGCAGGTCTGTTCCTCTCTAGAAAACCCATTTCTCACTAGCACATTCCATTCACACATACACATGCACAATGATGAACCATGCAGGTAGTACTTACTCACACATTAGCTAAGGAAAAAGAAAACATGTTGTTAGATTTCCAATAGCAGCTGTAATGTAATTTGTGTAAATTTAACTAATCTTTGGCTGCGTAAACAAGAAAGTTGCTCATACATGCACGCACACAAACAAAGAAATGTGCAAAAAGGAGGACTGGAGAAAAAGGTGAAGAGAAAATAACTGTCACTGCCACAAACATATACCATTAACACATTCTCTAGTTATCAGGAAAAAAAACTAAACATTGACAATTAAGTCTTGGCACTAAACTCTCAAGTGAAATTTCAAGTTAACTACAAGTGTGAATGTTTGTTGTGTGTATTATGCATAGTCATAAACCACAGTGTTGGATGAAGAGGAATTTTAATTTGACAATGATGATGAAACATGAGTGTCTATAACAAACAGCAATACAGTAAGCAGTTGTTGAGAAAGTTCCCTGAAAACCACAAACGTGAATCTCTTAGAAAGGGTTGGCCGACACTGCCATACATTATGAACAAAATCTTGAGCCAATCTACTGAGATATTTTACAGAACTATGAGAAAAGAGCAAAACCGCAGAGAATCACTAAATTCAGAAGGCTTCATCCTCTAGGGATTAAGGTCAGTGCATAGAAATCCACCAAATACCTAATGAGATATTTGTATAAGTGTTGGACCATCTCAGTGACCTACATTACCATTCCTAAAAACACTTATGGCTAAAACGTAGACAAGAGCATGTACTGTATGTGTTTACATTCTACAGGCCCAAATAAACAATCCATATTCACATTAGTCAAAAATGAGATGTGATTAAAACTTACTGTAAGTTTGCAGTGTGGTACAGTAGCACATTTGTGATTTATTAAGCAGGCGCTCTTTTCCCCAACATGACTCTAGCTGTAAGACTGTACAGTCAATTAATCACAGAAAGAAAAATGTAAGTAACAAACAGAATATTGTGGATCAGAGTGCTGAAGGACTTGTTCTGCTGTTGAGTGTGTACCTAATATAACAACCCATTACTTTTTATTACTCTGTTTTGTCCATGGTAATTTGATTTGGGAGGCTGAATGGGTGTTATAGTCAGGTCTGTTGCAGCGTGTGTTAGCCTTGAGGGACTGAGGGGAGAGCATGTCATCATGAGAGGAGCAACAAGAAATGGAGTGAGAAAGTGAAAAGGGATGGGTGAGCAGCAAAGGGGAGGAGGATGAGGAAAAATACAGCAAGTCCAATAGATGGCTTAAGAAATTGATGTAAAATTGAAAAAAAAGAATGCACCAGACACAGATTAGTGAGTAAGTCTGGAGAAAGAGACAAAGCTGATGGGTGTTGATGTGAAACAGACTGCTGACCTCCCTCCTTGACTTCTGACCTCTCCTGTCACTCTGACAGGAAGTGTGCCCCTCTCCTCACAGGAAATAGTCTTATAACCTCTGGATTTATGAGAGTGAGTAGTATCTTTGTCTAATTACAATGTCTGGATTTATAGGTGCCTGTGTTAATTTCCCTAGAGACAGAAAAAACCCTCAGGATATCACTGACATTTTAGTTGTGATGGGTACACTGAATGACTTTGTTGTAATTGTTGCAGTCATTTGGCACAGTTATATACAGATGTCATTCGTCTATCTTATATTATGAACAACTCTTGATATGATAAACATTTTAAAGACATGGCATTTTGAAAGAAATGTGTATTAGCACTAATTATGCATTACGGAACAGGAGGCTGTAGCTAATTTATGTAAAACTGGCCATGTATATTAATCAGGAGCTTGGCTTTCTGCTGAAAAGCCACAACATGCCTTTAGAAGAGCTGGCTTAGAGAGCAAAAGATGTGATAAAGCAAAGTGATCTTTTAAATGTGTTTTCCTTTGTTTATCTTTCTTCATAACAACTATTGACTCCCTCCATTTTATAATTGCAGCCCAGAACTTTTCAATCCAGAACAAGTTAACTTTTTGTTTCCATTTTACAAATGTTTGCCAGGCTTTTTCAGCTGATTAGAGCGGTATGAAAAAGCTTTGGACAGCGTTTACTGGGGACTTTGTAGTTTTACAAAGAAAACTGTCTGGCAGCATGGCAGGGCACAGTCACAGGAGTAATAGAATAAAAGACGAGTGGGATAGGGAAAAAAGGACAGATGACACATACACATGCGCACAGTCAGTCAGCTCAGTAATAAACGGTAAAGTGGACCACCTCAATGAGACACAACACAATGCAGTTCAATTAGATTTCAGCAGCATTTGCCTCAGACTCAATACAGAGGCGAAGGACCCTTGCTGATTGCAATCAGTCAGAGTGGCAGACAAATTGGATTACTATTATACATAAAAACTATTGAATGTTGTTTCCTCCCTTTCTGTGCCTTTCCTCTTATTGCTATTTGGCCATTATTTTATCGTGATGGCTGTCAATGGGTAAGTACAGGTATATATATGTAAAATATTACATTCAGTATCATGGTGATGATATTTTTGCAACATTCTTGGCTCCTGGAGAAAGGAGCAGTTGTTTTAGGAGACAGAATTTGATTACTGTGGGAAAGTGCATATTGCTCTTTCGAGCAGAGGATGTGACTTTGTTATTTGCTGGATGAAACTAAACTAAGTTACTGAGTTTATGCTTGAATGCCAAAGATCCTCTAATCATTTACATAGGCCTGTTATTTCCTTTTCCAGAAGGAAAAATGACTCCTCTACAGGGTTATAAGTGACATGTTTATAATCACTGGAGACCTGATCATGGTTGTTACTATGGATACCATTCAAAGCTATAAACCTTATAATGTCAGTTAATTATAGTCACTAAAAGTAAGTGAATGTTTTGTTTATGAATAATTTTGTGCTGAAATATTGTCTGTTCATCTTCTGGTCTCAGTTACATTTATAAACATATAGTATATGTACTGTATTCATTTTAACCAATAAGAGAAATAGTTCTTGTCCATTGCCTATTTTGAATACACAATTCACAGGATTGGAAAAGTATGTGAACCTCAAAGTTACTGATCTTAACAACCTGGCACCAAACAAAGAAACTGAATTCAACTGAACCAAATTGAAAAGCTAATTTGAGTCAAGAGTTAACAAACCTGCAGTGCAATTAACAGAATCAGACTGAAGGTGTGAGTTAGTCCTGCAGGCTACTTTGACCTATAAAAAAACACTCAAACCTTTTGAGTTGCATTTGATGATGTGAAATGATCGGCAGCTAAAAAATCATCTTGTAAGACTTCCAGTCAAGAGCTGTTGATTTTTTTAAGAAGTTACTAGGATTTTTTCTTCCGGACTGATGAATCTAAAGTGGAATTATGTCAGAAGAACACACAGCAGTGAGAATACCAACATGAAAATATTTTCCCAATAGTGAGGCACAGTGGAGGAAGATAATGATTTGGGACCGCTTTGCTGCCCGGACGGCTTGCCATCGGGGAGGGGAAAATAAATTAAGTTTATGATTGTATCTTACAGGATGTGAAGTTGACTACCGACCTGTTGTAGTTCAGTAGAAGAGGGACAAAGATTCACCAACTGTACTTTAGAAGTAATTTCTTCCTAAAACCCGACAGGGGCTGTAATTGTTACTGTATTAATAGCTTAAGCATATTGTAATGCATTGTCTAACGTTAACCAGTTCAGTAACTCCATTCAGTGGCTTGCAGAGAGACATAGGGATCTGAGTGATGTCACAGAAATCCCAGAGGTTTAATTGATTCATTTATTTTGTCTTTGATTAAAAAATAAGACAATAGAAAAATCTATTTTATCCGTTTATTCCAACGGTTTCTGTCTTAGATTTCCTAAAATGCACATTTGTGCAGCACAGTACATTTCCAGAGTGATCAAAGATTATGTGATGCAGATTTGAATAAGTGGTAGTGAATAAACTTTGAACTACTGTACTTTATATACAATAAAGTAACAGTGATCGTACCCCTAAAATATTTGAGGACAATGACATAATAATTCACTATTTATTGCTATACCATAAACATATAATGACTGGAGACTTTTAAAAGCCCTGAAAACATGTTTCCCCAGTCTGCATTTTACTGTGAGCAAAGGAACACTACAGACTACTACCAAAACTTCCCAAGCCTGGGACGAATAAAGGTTTATCTCATGTTAACAAAATTTTTCACTAAGGCTTCACCAAAGTTGGAAGAGTTTTAGATGTTTTACATGACAGATTTCACATTTGTGCTGTTTTGGCTTTGCTCTTCTCACATTTTTTAAGTGTGGAAATGTGCAGGAATCATTTGGAAAATGTGTTTATACCTCTGTGTGTCAACAAGGATTTAACAATTTCATGTTAAAATGTGATGCTAGTTCTAAGTTGTTTGCTTATCTGGCCAACACCATCAACCCACACATTCTGATTAAGCAGATTTACTGATTTTTTTTATTTACTGTTTTTTTTTCAGCAGCTAACAAGCATTGGTCCTCACTGAAGTCACTTTCAAACCTCTCTACTCAGTCAGTAATAGCCAGTCTAGACCATTTCTTTCTCAAAAAATGCCTTCAGTGACCACATCTGCATCACCACCTGTAGCACACTATATGTTGGCACCCCATTTTTGAATGCAAACACACTGCTGTTAAAAAGTTAAGAGCACAGCAATACTGAAATATAGAAAAAGGTGAATATTTACTTTACTTTACTTTGCTTGGCAGACGCTTTTATCCAAAGCAACTTACAGGGAGCTAGCGCTGAGTGTCTGGCTCAGGGACACACCTGGTGGGGCCATTGAGCACAGAAATTGCGGCCTGGTATTATTTACAATAAAATAAAAGAATAATCAATCAACAGCTCTTTTGCATTTTCAGCTCAAAACCTACCCTGGTAGCCTGTGTTTAGTCTGTGGGGATGGCATCTGAAGGATTTTGTTTGGAACAAACATGGTTCAACAAAGTTGATGAGAATAGAAGAGTGGCAGGAGGAAGGGGGACTCATGGAGGACAAAAGGAGAGGAAGAGGAAGAGTGCATTGTTGCCTAACGCACAGAACCCTCACAGTTACAAAATGATTATGAGTTACAATACTATACTATTTTTCTGCAAGACTTAAACACTAAACACCAATCTCAAAACAAAACTGTCAACTTCCGAAAATCAGCCATGGACTAGTTACACTCACTTTTCAAATCAGAATTAGCCTTTTTACAAAACTTTAAACACATTCACACTGACAAAGACACATTTACACAGCAGCACCACAAATGTTAAATGCAACTAGTCCACTGTTGTCATTGTTACCACACTACAGGGTAAATGGTGCTAATGTTTCCAATCAGTAATTTTGACAATAGGCATGACTAGTTACCACCATTTCATAAATGTTTGGCTTCCACCATACTCTCACTTCCTACACCTAATTACAGAATTTTTCTCAGCATGGCAAAAGTTTATGAATGAATAACTCACACCCGTTAAGATCTACTCCAGTCAGTAGATACACATGCGATGCCGTAAATGTGGACTTGTTTCAAGGTGGGACTTGACACATCAAAGGATTTGAGAGAACCGGTGATGTAGATGAAATCTTGTGGCCTTTCTCAGGCCAGAGGCATGATGTTGAGGCAGCATGAATGAATGACACTGCATAGCATAAATATATTGCAGTTAGGATATTTTGCTTCTTTCTGGGATAAATATAAAGACAGACTATTATAAATACTCTATAATGCAAAAAATCTAATTTCTTTCTACTATGCCAAGAGCACAGTGTTTTTGTGATGACTGTGCAGTGTAGAGAAGGGGAATAAAATAGAGATTTTTGTTTTAAAAAATTACTGTTTAAAAAATGTTGTTTTCTACACCATTGTGTTATGGGTGACAACTTCTGCTTTCTGAGTGAGAAAGCTATCAGTGTTATGATTAGATAACTTTTTTACATAACTATTTTGAGACATGTACGGAGTGTTTTGGTGGGTCAAGTGACTTTAAGTGATTTTCTTGAATTTGGCCTGCAACATTTCCAGGACATTATTAAAGTATCAATTATCATTATTACTACTCTGCATGTTGGTAATAGTTTTTATTAACTATAACTGTTTATGAAAATGAAAATGTTTTCAGGGGTCATACTAACAACTATATTAAGGCACACAAACATAAAAATAGTTCTGTCTCATTTACTGCTCTGTGGTTACAAACTTCTCCACCTCCTTTGATGGGAGTGTAAACACTCACAATGTGTATTTAACCTTGAGAAACTCATTTTTCATTTCAACAATCAGTCTCCCCTCACCCCATGAAAGGGAGTTGTTTGTATGGGCAGATAATGAGTGACTCTTCAGAAAACCTGCTCTTATGATTTATGATGTAACTGTCAAGTCAGCCAGTTAGTGGTGATTAACTGCACACGATGCAACACTGGGCATTTGGGTCAGTGGTATTTGATAATTAATGTCAACATTTCTATGATTGCTATTACAAAGAAACTCAACAGTGAATGAAAACATGTATTTTTTCACTTGTTTCTCCTCCATTGGTTTGTCTTCTGAACGTGTCTCCAGTACAAGGTGACAACATATCTTTCTGTGGTTGCATGTAATCTAAAAAGACCCCTGACACAATATACTGCTGAGTCTTGTGATTTTCATATAGTATCGTTCAGGTAAAAGACCTTCGTCAAAAGATAATCCTACTAACTAAATCATGTTCTACCAACATACATTGAATCCATCTTAAATAAATGCATCTCTTTTGTGGCATTTGAAAGCTTCACTTAAACTCTGACTAATCTTGCAACTGTGGTGTGTGTGTGTGTGTGTGTGTGTGTGTGTGTGTGTGTGTGCATGAGGAAAGTACGTGGGAAGGAAAGTAAAAAAGAAGACATGACAAGGTTGAGCAACTACAGAGCAATGAATAGAGATGAAATAGAGCAATAGCAGAGGATGGAGAAGGAGTGATAGCATGATGGGTAGAAAAAATCAGGTAGGGAGAGGCGGGAAGTCTCCACTGAGACGGACATGTCACACACCAGTGAGCCTGACACATGGAGAGGGAATATCACTTTCTCTTTCTCCTTTTTTTCATAATGTCTACTTCTCTTTTTTTATCTTAGTCATCTTTCTCATTCTCTTCTTCAGTTGAAAGCATAGTACAATAACTGGCACTCAAGGAAATCTTTTTGGGATCTTTTGAATAGCATTTCTCCACCTTTGAAATGTTACTGTTCAATAATGCATGACCTCATGCATAACTTACCTCTTGATTTCCCTCTCACTGCATGTATTTTTACTCTGTTTCTCCATGCACACTTACATTATTGTTTATTGTAGTTTGTTACTGATGAATTTGGCCTTTGCGTTCACCTACACACATGCTCACACTTGCACACAAACACATATACATACATACAAGTACAGTGAGTATTTGGCTAGAGCTGGGAATTACCTGTTTACCTAATCAACAGCACGTGGCTGGAGGCTACAGATATGCAAACCAAGAAAAGAAAAATAAACAACACCAAAATAAAATATTTCCCTCCTGACATCCTCTGGAGAAAAATCATTTTCCTATGACTGTAAAAGCAAAAGAGAGAGGAGGAGAAAGGGTTATTGACTTAAGAGTATTTTGTTTAAAATAATGATTGCATTACATATGCCTTCATTCTGAGTAATTCTCAACACGGAATAAGATTTTTTTTTTTAAATTGTAGCCAAGTCTTTGCTTTGATATTTCTTGCTCTTTTTGTTGCTCAAAAACCATAAGGTAGTGTAGCATCTCTTCTGACAAGCAGTTTTTTCTTTCTCTGTATCTGAAAAACCAGGCCTTTCTTCTTTTTATGTCATGTTTTCTTCATGTTTTGGTTCACACACTATGAAGCCTGTAAGAGGAATTTCTTTACAAAAGAAATTAGGAGGCTGGATTCCTCCGCAGCGAAGCTGTCTAATGTCAGCTTAGAAGAATGTACTCGGACTGCGTGTGGAAACTATATAGCCTTCTATATCAGCCTCTCCTTCCTGTGAAACCTGTACCACCCCTGAGACTGATAACTTCCCTGTTTATACTGCCATAATCAATTTACGTGTGTGAGTGTGAGAGAAAAAGAGATAAACAGACTGAGAGAAAGAGAGGCGTGCAGACATGTTCAGTCAAACTGGAGCGTCAGCATAGGGCTTCTCTCTGTATCGTTCACTTATATGTTTTTGATTAACAGACTCAGGAAAGCCCCTGATCACACACACAAATGATTACATTCTCTTGCATATACACTGAGGCCCCTAAACACACACCGACACACACTAGACATCCCCCCACAAACACGCAGTCAAGTGAAACCTCTCGTATCCACCCACACGGCAGCAGACACCCCTGTGAAATGTATTGATGAAAAGACCATGAAACTGGCTTAACATGACATTCTCTCATACATGCAATAGTCTCACTAGCTCTTTCACACAGTACAAAGACCTCTTTCAATCTCTAATATAAAAGCAAGACAATTAAACATGACCATATGTGCTGCTAAAATGAAATAAAGGCCAGCTGAGGTTTTTGTTTCAGTTCTGTTACAGATGCCACTAATGTGCCACCTCATTACACACAGATACAAGGACATGTGCACACACAGATACACAATCTAAGCTTCCACATTTGGAACAACTCCAAGTATGTGTGGTCACAGTCACATACAGATGCACAACACCACCAAGATACAGAAAACGTCATGCTGAAAAATAGTAGTCCAAGGCTAATGGTGAGCCACTTCTTTATGTTAAATCATTTAACTAAACAAAACTGGAGGAGGGTGTCTCTATGTCCATGTTAACCTATTATCCAGCTCTAACTTTGTTTAAAAAGAGCTTTTTCTTTTTCGATCCTTGCTGTGCTATTATAATATGGTCGCTATCAAGCCATGGCAACAACGGAAAAAATGGGTGTCACAGCTTTTGAGGGTGGTACGGTCAGGAATTGGATGGGAAAATGTCAGTAGGCCAGAACACCAGTAGTTCAGGTTCACATTGCACGTTAAATTAGAAGTCAGCAATAACATTTTAAAATCATCACAACGATAATCATGTGATGATCTTCAACCTCAAACAAGTAGTTTTATTGGCCCTGCACTCTGATGTTGCTAAACAACTCTTAATGATTCATAAGTTGAATGTAGGATGTTAGTATCTACTCATTGATTAGGACTCATTTCTAATATTTTATAAATTGTCTTTAGACTTTCAGAGTTTATAGAGTGCTGCATATCCATGCCTCTGCTAATTTTTAGAAAAACTTGTCAATACAGTACTTTTTCCCATTACTGATCTTCTATAATGTTTTGCTTTTACTCCCATCTGTACCACCATGAAGAAAGACCTTTGGGCAGGATCACTTGCATTTAAATTCACTTAGATAACCAGGTTAGTATAAGCTTTCTCTACTAGGTTTATAAGTCCTGTAAGTGATGGAAATCAGATTTCCCTAGTCAGAGTTCACCTGGAGAATGCAGATTTCTTGGCCATGTATAGAGGACACTGGGTGCAGTCCTCTCACAATCTCTTGCCCTTTTTGATTGGCTGCATGTACTGTTTCACAGAACACAGTACATCAGGACTGACTTAAACACACCTGCCAATAAATACAGATTTAAATGGTTGTCAAATCTTTTCCCTACTCATTACTGACTTTGCTTTAACATTAATAGCTTTCTGCTACGAATTACGACACTTTTCTGAGATGCCTATTTGCATCATTAGTGCTCACATAGTATTAAATATCCAACAGTTAGCCCAGTGGAGAAACCTGCTGTTCCAGGTCTTCCTGATTTAAATCTTTTGCACTACACTAGTTGGCAACACTAGTCATGCTGTTCCTGCTGTCACTGTCTCCCTATATGAAGTAGTTTCTGCAGTTCATGTGCATGTGGCATATTGGTCACTTTCAACCTTCCAAGTCTGAACGGTAGTTTGAGTCTTACAGGTTTTCACTTTGCCCAATTATTCTCTTGATGGGTAGGATCCCATGTTTTACACTTCAACAGGACAGACAGGCCTTGGGTAGTGAGAGAGATACAGAGCATGTGCTTTTCCAGAAGACATCACTGTAACAACCTTAGACAACCTCTTTATTTTTTATGCTTCCCTGAAAAGTTCAAACTTTTTATTTTAAAGTAGCCTCTAAACTTTTATTTTTGATTCAACATGAACATTTTAATGATTTCTGTAACTTAACTATTTGTTAATTTTGTGTGTTTATGTTGAGTCATTAAGAATGTAAATTGGAAAATGTAAAATCCACAAATGTCAAAAGAGACACAGTGTACCATTATGTGTTTAGTATTCATCTTCTTAGTATGTATACTTTTGGAATTTAACTTTCTAGGGTCACTTCTCTCTCTAACAGAGGTTTAGTCTTATAGAAATATATTTTTTAGAAAACTAGGTTGTCTTTGAGCACAGGAGTACTGCTGCTCTTTACGTCTTTATAGCCTTTATAGACATCAAAACAGGATGCAGTTACAGTTGCAGTGCACAACACTTCAGGAATGACTGAAGAACTTTGCATAATGTTTCTACAACTAATTCATAGATGTTGTTAAACATCTATGAATGAAAGGGCGGCATGATAGTTCAGTGGGTTGGGCAGTCGTCTTCAAACCCAAGGGGAACCGGTTCGATTCCCAGACTCAACAAGCTAAAATGCTGAGGTGTCCTTGGACAAGACACCGATACCCCGACCCCGACCCTTCACAGAGGCAGCCTGTCCACAAGGAATTTCCCCAAGGGGACCAATAAAGTACCAATTCTATTCTACATATATTGATAATATACAGTGCTGGCTATCAAGAGCCATAAAAAAAACACAGGACCCCAGAATAAAGCACTTATTCAAAATGGAATTGCATCATTAATCATTTATTGTGTCTTACAGTATATATGAAGTATGAAAATGAAGGTTGAAGCTAAAGGTCTTCTGTAGTGTGTGCACTTTGTTGTAAAATGGCTACACCAGCAAAAAAAAAGAACAAAGTTAGGTTGTGTCCGTGATTTTAATTTGGGGTTTTTTTCATTAGAACATTTGTAGGGAAATTGAATATGAAATGGTTTTGATGCACAATGACTGTTAGAACAAAGAAAGGTATCAATTATCTGGGCACCAGCCTGAAAAGTCACCTGTGATGAAAAGCCAAAAGGTTATCATTAGATTATTTGAAAAACAAGGAGACATAATTAAGAATTCAGTGTATCTCACTAAAAATACAAATTAAAGTGTGAGTTCATCTTCACGACCATTGACAATGAATGTGGTTCTACAGTGTTCAGTAGTTGCTTGTTAGCTTTACAGTGAAACATCTCTTTTAATAAAATAACTTTTTCATTTGCAACTCATGTCAGAACAAGCTGAAACTAAAATGAATACAGTGATTTTGAGGTGAGCACTCTGATGGACAGCAGTGCCAAGCAAAATATTTCTGCCTCATTACTTAGATCATAGGGAATCAACGTGCTGTCGGGACACTTTTGAATACATGTATATTTTTACAGTTTTTGTTTCTGGGCATTATTCCAATTTATATTCCCCACAAAACTATGCAACAATCAGAGTATGTATATTTACTAAATTAAAAATTTTAAATGTAATTTCCAAATCTATGGTTAGCATTGCTGCTTCCATGTAGACTGAGTTGCCTGTTTAAGTACATTACGTTATTGTGATCTGAACACAACAGCGCAGCATCAAACCGTCATGAACATTACAATTTCCAGTTTGGGTTAAAACTGTTTTAGAGGTTCAACTTCATTTGGGAGTTGCACTGAAATTGTAGAACCACCTCTAACTGTGTAACAAGAGATGTAAAACAAGTTCTGATAAGGCGGCATTAACAGAATATATGTGTGTCCTTGCACACATATATTCACACATAAATGCAAAAATATGCTAAAAAATTTGAAATAGCCAGCCTGCTTCCTTTTCACTGCACCTGTTAAGAATTAATGGCCACCTTCTCTCTCAGTTCTTTTCCAGTATCCCACAGGCTGAAGGCAATTATCTGAAATTTTAACAGTTCTTACCTAAGAGGTAAACAGCAAATTGAAAACCAAAGAAGAAAAAAAACAACATTGCACGTGCTGAGCCAAACCACCCCTAATCCAACCCATTATTTTTCAGTTGTGTGAAAATGTGCATCAAATATTTTTAAGTTGAATTCACTGCAATTTCAACTAATCATGGTTGACACTTAAATGACAAAAATCATTTCTTCATGTAAACTATAAAAGGTCTCAGTGGACAGCAGTGCTTCACCCTGATATGTGCACACTGCACAGAAAAACGTCAGACTCAAACATACACAAACATTAAATGCAGTAACAAGGGCATGTCTCTACAAAAGATTTAGACCTTCCTCGTTTCAACAGTTCGCTATTCGTTCTGAGCTGTGCTCATATATCTTCTGTCAGCAGCCAAGCTGTTTTTGCAAATGAAATACACTGTACAATGTAATTGTTGTTTTATTTCCACTTAACCTGATTCCTGCAAGAATGACTGAAAGGTATTTTAACTTTTTCCTTTGGGCTACAAAAAGGTGGACCATATGATTTTTATACAGTCATATTTAAATGCTGGTGGTTTGCCAAATGTGGCCTTAGGGTTATTCACATTTCAGTTCCCCTGAAATAACAGTTATCTTTTAAAATTCATTTAAAAACATTGTCTCACTCACATTTTCTCTCATGTTGTTTTGCTTTATGCTCTACTGCTGAAGACTAATGTGAAATGCATTTGCCATTTGAATTGAATTCATTCAATTCTAGCATATGATACATACTATACAGCTTAACTTGCTGTCACATGGCAAGTTTTCCCAAGCTGAATTTTACAGGAAGGACTTAAAAGGACCTTGAATCTCGATATCTTAACAGAATCCAGAGTCTCTGTATCCAGGCAACAGTGACAACGTAATTTATATGCAAGCAAACTGCTTCATCTTGGACATATACTGTACTGTTCATGGAAAAGTAGGTCTTTTGTTACCCTTGCCAATATTTTAAAGTACTTTCACACTGAGGCCAATAAATACACTTAATTAAAAGTCAAAAAATCAGAAGCAGTCTGTTATCATTGATGCATTAATGTTTCATGAAACTTGTATTACCCTGTAGATGAAACAGCATCAACATCAGTGTGAACTAGAGCGTTAAAGAAGCAATAAGACACAGATAAAATTCTGAAAATCTCTGTGATCACAAAACCCTACTTTCAGTCAGAAACAGTCTTTTTGAGTGTCGGCAGGTCTTTATCAACTCTTTCACATGAGGAAACAAATCCAACTGCAAGTTATCAACACCTTTCAAAACAGAGTGCTAGACAATGTGAAACAAAGCATACAATTTAAAAGCAAAAGAGATGCACACTATGCCAAAGGAAAAGTACATTAAATGCTTTATCCAATGCAGTACAGTAGGAGTATGGCATGAATTACTAGAATGCAAGTGAAAATAAATATGTTCTCAAGTTCTCACTGAGCAGGATACAAAGATCTGGAGATCTTATAGATGCATGATTTTGAATTCTATAGACTCACAGCAACATTGACTTTAGAATGAAGTTTTTTTGAGACTCAAAGAACATTCAGTCTAATGTTCACTATTTCTACTTTGATTTGGCCTCAATACTTGGCTGTTAAGGTGGTAAATGTATCAGTTGCTGCTTATTGTAGATGGAAACAAAAATTTAAGATAGGGTGACACTCAACTAAAACACTACAGCTGTGTGTTATAAAACAATAAAATTAAAGACTGAAATTCTATTAATAGTAATGTGGAAATTTCTATACAAACATTGGTATTGAAAGGTTTTGGTGTTTAAGTGTGTGTGTGTGTGTGTGTGTGTGTGTGTGTGTGTGTGTGTGTGTGTGTGTGTGTGTGTGTGTGTGTGTGTGTGCAGAAGTGTCGGGTCTTCTTCCTTCTGGCATCTTCTGAACTGTGTGAAGGTCAGACAGGCCTGAGAGACATGACACAGATACAGTACAGAGGAGGCTAAAGCAGGAGATGGTCTGACTTTTACTTCTCAGCTTTGGTTGGCCATCCATCTGTGGTTTTTGGTTCAGAAAGAGTGGGTGTAGGATGAGGAGACAAGCGAAGATCAGGATGAGAACAATTAGACAGAGAAGGCATTAAGGAGCAAAATATTGTATAAGCAAGAAGCTAAGCTAAGAAACTAAGGAGAGTGGGAAAAATCAAAGAAATGAGAAGGAGGCAGTGTATGTTCCCCGCCCCAAACCTAATGAACAAAAGACCAGTTGGTGCTACTAATAAATTAAAGTTGTGCTTTCATCATGAAGACAGAGCTCAGAAAATACAGTGAAAGGAGAAACAGGAAAGAGAGAAGGAATAATAATAGATGATTAAGTAAGCTGTACAGGAAGAAGAAATTTCTGGCATGTAGTCCAAATGTCAAAAGTCTTGACAATGAGTCACAGGCAGATATTGATGGCCCTGACTGACTGAAGTGTTAATCATTGACTCTACAAGGACGCATGCCATCCCAGGGCACCAAGACACATAAATCAATAGAAGTGTCTAAATACTGATAGATACTGCAATTCAGAAGTTTTCTACATGCATTCAGTAAAATTTTCGAAGATGAGATGGTTGACTAGAAGAGGATGAGACAGAAAGCCAAGCTAAACAAAGAAGGTTAGAGACAATTCAATACAATATATGCTAGTGTTAGTACTACACAATCCAGCCCTTCCTGCTCCAGGAAAAACTGATCAGGATGCAAGTGGTCCCCAGCCTGGCTGACTGGATCTCCGACTACCTCAGTGACAGACCACAGTACGTCAGGCTGAAGGACATCACGTCTG
>JAUYWH010000027.1:12960689-12984608 GCA_034779795.1 Ctenopoma multispine | reverse complement strand
CCTATTTTATTTTTTACAGTGTTAAGTTAGTTTTGATATTTAGTAGCAATTGTCTGTTTTGTTTTTGATTTAGTAGTGATTTGTAATTCT
Organism: Ctenopoma multispine; assembly: GCA_034779795.1. Classification (NCBI taxonomy): domain Eukaryota; kingdom Metazoa; phylum Chordata; class Actinopteri; order Anabantiformes; family Anabantidae; genus Ctenopoma; species Ctenopoma multispine. The sequence continues at coordinate 12,984,518 of JAUYWH010000027.1, read as the reverse complement.
GTTTAGACTTTGATTTTTTCACCTGTTTTCTTGTATTGCTGGAGTCTGTGTTTTGCTGCTAGAAAAATAATTTCCTATCTAACAGAATTGTGTTTCGAAAATTGATTGGATATGCACAGTTTTTACTGAAACAGTTGTCACTGCAGATTCCTGTGTGATAGTTTTGGTATATTGTAAAGTACAATACAATTGTTTTTCCCTTCTTGTTATTTTTTTTTTAAACGTACCAAGACTGAGTCTCACATTAGATCACAGTGCAACCCTGTCTCCTAATAATCGCATATGTATATAGCTAACCTGCAATAACAAACAGGTTTTTTATTTAGGAATGTAATTGCAACCAGATTATGTTTTCTGTAAATATAATTACCATATGTTCACAACAGAAATCACAAATATGTTGACGTCATTAAATGTACACAGGCATCTGTTTTTCTCTGCCAAAATAGCCAATCTACAATATCCTGTTTTGAAACTCCAAGGTTATTAAGATTTCTTATTGTTGAATTCAGGTACTCACGGCACTGGGTTAAGGTCTGGGAAAGATTATGAATGCTTTGATAAAGGACAGTAAATTCACACACTTTTGAAAATAAAAAAAAAAACATGATCTTTCTTTAACCCCCTAACCAAAGTCCTTTTCTTGCCTAAACCCCAACTTGACACAGGACTCTGGACTCAGTCCTGCACATTTTATGCACCTCCATCCACGCCAACCACTTCCTTGTAATTCGGGTCATGTTAATAAAAGTAGCGCTTCATTCATCAAAAAAATATAATGCATCAGAATATAATCGTAATATGGGTACAAAAACATAATCGCAGCTGCAGTTTAGATGTACAGGAACTTTGAAGAGACAGTGTTGCACAAATTCCAATTTCGGTGTGATGCTGAATTAATTTGTAGATCCCAGTATTCCACTTTTCTTTGACAATATCCACATGAAAGACTTTATGTTTATGCATGCATTTGATGTGTATGAAAGTCCACTTTTAGCTGGAATATGAACAAAACCACAAAGACAACATCAACTTTTGATTTCCAGTTTACACAGTTTACCGACTGCTCACCTACCACCCAAACCCCCATCAGACAATAATCACGAAGGGAATACTAATTCAGCAGTAAGGGCCCTGAGAGCTTAGACATCAAAGCAAAGAGAGGGAGAGAGAGAGAGGGGAAAGAGAGGTAAGAGGTTAGAGAGAGAAGGAAAACAAAGAGATAGAGAAGGGGAACATGACGTACTGTATAACAGACCCAAGGAAACCAAGATGGTAAATCTGGAGAAAGTTGAGGGATAAACTAAATGATCTTTTTTTCCTGATGGGATCTTCTGAGCTGCATATTGCACATGCTGATGAGACTCCAGTATTCTGAGAAACAGTACTTAGACATGTAGGAGTCTGACTATGAAGAACTTGATGTTGTTGTCTGTGCCTGGTGGATGATCTTTCTATATACAATATTTATGCTTGGTTATAATGCAGCAAGTATTGTCCTTTGCTATGTCTACTCATCTCTCTGCCTGACTGTTTGGATTTCTGTGCATCTGCACTCTCTTCACCCGTCTGTCAGTGTCGATAGTTCTCCTTTATCCCTCTCTTCATGTCTGTTCTTCTAGCCCTCTCCTTTTTTTTGCAGTTTTTCTGCAGTTCTGAAGCTGAAAATCTTTTCTTTTGAGTTACAGGTACAATTTAGTCAATATTTTGTCTTGTTTCAAAAGACAAGTTCAGGCAATGTAAGAAATCAGCTTGACAATAAATAGTTTTTGCTAACAGTAAGGACAATATACGGACTTAAGGAACTGTCAAATGTCTTTGACCATGACAATGGTGTCATATTCTTCCTGTGGACCACTTCAGGGTCTTAACACCCTGGATTTTAATGAAGTCTTTCTGAGTCTTGAATCTTCCCCTCTCCCTGTTTGTGTAAACAGCGACTCATGCCATCTGACATACAGAAAGAGAGACCCTGGCCTGAATTTGTCCTCCACAGACAAGGCATGTATGATTGCTAAATCCTTCCTTTCTTACTGTAGCGGTCACATTCTGACTGCTACAGACACAAAATTATTGCTAATAATTTGTAGCACACTGCATGCAAAACAGATGCCCTCACCACATCCTACACATATTCAAATTACAGCTTAACTGCTCATTGGCACCTACTAACATAAGCAAGTGGCTAACTAAAAATAAACAACCCTAAATTTACTGTAGAATATTGGTAGCTTTATTTTGTTATCTATCCAGTCACCATTTCTTTACAGATTTGTGAAGGACCACTCACATTTTTTATGTATACAGTTTGTGATTGATTTTGGCAAGGCTAGCCAATACCCTCAGGCTTTGGCAGCATCTCTTCCACTGCATGTGTCATCTGCATATGACTTAAGTCACTGGTGCATATCTGTCAACTGTGTATTTCCCTAGAAAATGCTCAACAGAAATACCTGTGGAGAATGAATATAGCTGTCAACTGGTCCCACAGGAACATCTTCAAGCATCTCCACTATGCTGTCAATCGTGCTAGAAACCATACGGAAAGAATATTCTCACTTTTAATCAAACAGCAGGTTTATACAGCATCTGTGTGGCTCACTGGACTAAGGCACACTCAGTGTTATGAGGATAAAGTTAATGAGTGTTTCCATCCACCTGTTCTTTTATGAGATGAGAATGAGATAAGAAACAATAACAGCATATACAGGTACAAACACAGTTGCTGACTGTCACGCAAAGCTTTCACAATTCTCTTTGTCTATCTCTTCTACACACATCCTCAAATGTGTGCTGCGTAAATTTAGTTTGGCTTATTTTGTCTTTTCAGTTTGCTCTCCTGTGTAAATACACTTTATTAATGAAACAATCACAAAGTCCTCTGTACAGCAGTAAAATCAGTCTGGTCAAACACAGGCACTGCAAAAAGATAACAAATGTAGAAGAGGATTGTTATGAGGTTGTTTGAGGCAAAACTCAAATATAATAAAATGTCTGCCAAGTACAACATGCTTGCATGATTTTACAGCTGCGTTCATGACTAGGCTAGCGACAGCAAAGAAAACTGCACTTTTTCTTCACCATTGTGATGAGATTTGGTCTAATCAGGTAATGAGGTGAGATTTTATTTAATTATATAGCATATTATACAAGCCTGCAACCATGTTGACCACACGACATCAACAAACCTTTAAATGGTTCAGTTTTATCATCTTTCATTCTAATGCCCACCTCAAAAATCCAAGCTAAGGAAATAACTAAACCAATTGTCTAATTTAAGAACATGCATCATCACTCAATACAGTTAAATAGTTTGGATTTAAAAGCATGATGCTGACCCTGTACAATCAACAACCACCTAGCAGGATTTCAATAAGAATGTAACCTTGGAGTCTACCCAGAAAGTTAGACTGTGTAATACTTTCGTATTGTTCACTTCTACAGGTTTGAAAACAAATAAAACCACCTGCTAAAATATGAACCAGGTACCAATAAGTAACCTCTGTGTGATTAGATATGCTGAAAGTGTCATCTAAATGTTTCAGCACTTATAATTTCATTCATTACAAAGATATTCTGAATAGAAAACATTGATATTAACAGTTGCCAGTTACAGTATATTTACTTTTCTGCAAGATCAGCAGAATAAATCTATTTACATTGCTACTGTACTCTCGGAAGACACAGGTTGAAGTGTCAGAAAGTGTGTATGAGACACACAAATCAAAGCTGACAATGTTTGTGTAAATCAAAAACATGCAGAAAGATTTACTATAACAAGTAAATGGTATAAAAATAAACTACATTTTCTCTGTGTTCAGATTTTTTTTGATTATTGATTGTCTGTCTGTTGGTATATGGACCTACAGACTTTTATTTTCTCTTTTCTTTCACCCTCTTCTTTCATCTGCCGCCAGCATCTCTTCCTCCATCTCTTTATTTTCAATCATTTGTCTCACCCTCCTTCCCTGTGGAGCCATTCTCAGGATTGTCGCGCTTGCCAGGAAGATTTGATAAACACCATACGCCGACATGTCTGCTCTTTAGTATTAATGAGATCAATCACGAGGATCACCATCATGTTCCTCTTTCTACTGTGTGTCTATTGGCTCCAGAAAAGAGAGAGAGAGAGACGCATAAGTGAGGTACAGGGAGATACGATGAGTGGGCCTGTGGAGTCGTAGGATAGTCGTGTGAGAGATGTATTGTGCTTCTGTGTGCATGTGTGTGAGAGCGTGTGCATGTGTGATGCAGCAGATTGCAGAGGGCGGGGGAGAGTAGGTTTTGCCTACACACTAACAGATGGCAAGAGAAAGGGGGTTTAAGTTTCTTTTTTCACTTCTTAAAAATCAACCAGTTAATGGCTTGTGCGTGTGTGCGTGTGTGTGCGTGTGTTTGTCTATAAGCCGGCACGCTGATGTTTTTTTGTTAAGAAGAGAAGCAGAGCTCTATGTTTCACTCTCAAGAGTTTTCAAGGAATTAAATTTATACAGCGTAAGCAAGCTTGCTCTCCAGCAGATAATACACAGACACACACACATAGCATACACACTTTTACACACAGATGCAAACACACGAGCATACAAAATGAAACACACACACACAGACAGGTGTTGCTGCCACTTCGGTGTTCTCTCACAAGAGGAAAGTAAAGAGGTCTGCGTTTCAGCACCCTCACGTTGATACTGTAAATGAAATGGGGAGATAGAAAGAGAGAGAGAGAGCTGTTGGTGGGAAAGGTGAGAGGTGTTATGAAAAGTCGGGGGACAGATGAAAAGAGAAACCTCAGGGGAGTGTAAAGAAAGTAAGGTGCAAATGAATGAAGAAAAAACTGTGTTGAAATGTATTCAAAATAGAATGACAAGATGAAGGGAGAGATGGTGATCTAATGTCACTTGGCATTTTTTTATATCTTTAAGTATGCTACACATGCACGTATAATGTTGGAATATAGTTGGAGATTAACTAATATACACTGTATGTGCAATGTTATGTGATATCCACTCATCCCCTCATGGTTAAATGTCAAAAATAAAATAGGCAAAATCATGAAAAAGTACAAGGGATTTCTACCACTCACACATTGGCGCACAGTGATGGTGTTTCTTTGTGTTGCTCAAAGCACTAGAAGGTGGCCTTTGAAAAACTCAACTGGAACATGTCCTTTGCCCTTCTGGGCAATTGACAGACCTAAGTGTGGACAGTTTCCATTGGGACTATTTTTTTGCAGAAAGCTGCTCCAGTGGGACCTCTAAGAGGTGCACCTACAGCAAATTAACATTACAACCTAAACTAAACCTCTTTTCTAGTCACTAGTGATGTTTTTTACATATTAGGCTTAATGAAAAAGTATTATTGTTTTAATTGCCAGAGCACTTTCTTACATTATTTGTTTATTCCTTCACTTTATCATTGATGCTTTACAATAACTTTGTAACACTTTACACTACTTGACACTGAAATGCTCATCGCCTTACATTAGCAAATTACTAGCAGTGTATTATTTCCCAACAATGATAATGGTCCGCAGATATATAATACCTGCAAATATTTGGAGAAACCAGACATAGAGGAACAGCAGCTATATGTGCTTTAGCTAAAGCTGAACATTTGAGTGTATGACTTAGGTGTGTTAGTTGTATCATGAGCTACATATACAGCAGATGTTTTATCTTTAACGCTTTGTGATACAGAACAGGTTTAGAAGAGTGATTTCATTTTTTCTGAGCCACCTCAGCAGTTTAGCTACACTTAACCATGAGTGGATGACATACTGCCAAGAACAGCAAAACAATTAGTTTGAGCCTTAATTAAGTCGCCTTTAGCATGTGTTTACTTGTAAAATATTCAGTATAAGGGGAGACAGTATACAGATTCCAAGTAAGCTTAAAACCTCTGATGTCATCAAGCATTTTTCAATTATTTTCACCATGTTATGCTCATTATTAGAGTCAGTAACGTTGAGTGTTGTGTTGGTGATGTTAAAGGAGCCGTGTGTATTTTTTTACAAATTAAGTGTTTTTACATTCAGTGTAAATCTAGCATCCTTTACAACCCTGTTTACGTCTTTTGCAGGTACACTGCAACATATCTTGTTGTGTTTCTACCTGAAGAACAAGTGCAGTCCAGATGGTTGAAATCTAATACATACAGCAGCATTTGAGAAAAAACACACACACGGACACTCACACACAAACACACACACATCCAAAAAGATACCATCTTCTCAAATAACGTTTGATCAATGAAAAAAACATGTTCTCTCTGTTTATACTGCAGTTACACTGTATTGTCTGCCATAAATAAGCTTCTTAGGACCCAGCTGTTATAATGTACAGTATTCAATAAAGCTAATTATTTTTGTTTTTCTCAAGCATTCTAATGTCATAAGCTCTTTTTGTGTGTCTAATGTAATCCTGGAAATAAAATATGCAGCACTTAAGGAGTAGTTATAACAGGGATTAGACAAGCAGAATGAATGTTTGTTAATTGTTCTCAATGAAAATATGATTTGAATGCTGTTCAAAATCTATGCCAGTCTCTTGTGCTTTACTAATTATTCTCCTATTTCTTACTTTCCAAGATTTGTGTTAACATCACTTGAGTTTGCAGGTGTGCAGATCTTTCTTCACTCTAACCTTCTCTGGCTAAACATTTTTGTAGCACAACATGGTTAATAATTCTGCATGTGCACTCCTTACTATACCATACTGTATACATCATAGAACTGCCAACACAAGGGTCTCTTCTCACACTGATGCTCATATGCAGTATGTTCCCAAGCCCCTGACTGACACATTGCTCTTTTCAATCACAGCTGTGTTTGATAAATTTACTATGTTTCATGATATAGTTGTTGACAGATACAGGTGTATATCTTGTAGCACATCTAGAGTACACATTGCTATTTAACATATTATTTTCTAAAAACAAGCTACTACACCAGATTCTTCGGGTGTGTCTCAGTATAGAGGTGGAAACCTTTGTACCATTTATATATTGCAAGTAATTAAATCAATCAAGAGCTTTTTTATTTTACTCTGTGACTGTTAAGAGTTCTGTTATACGTGATAAAAGCTTTTAACTCTGATACACAGTTCGGTGAATAGGTTTATTGTAGGCCCTCTTATCTACTCAAAAGAATGTACTTACAGGAGGCTGCCATTCAAGAGAAAATGTATCAAAGCTGCATAAGCGTATTGTGAGTAAAATAATGCTGGTCTTTGCATGTTTGTCCTCAGGGAGCGTTCACAGCTGTCAGTGTGTGACCAGCAAAGACCTGCACTTTTACACTGTGTCACTGCTCAAAGACATGTACGGCACACATACATGACTTGTCTCTGACACACTTCCACAAAAACTAAGCATTACACGCAAATGAAGAACTGGATATACTGGCATGTTGAGTGATGCACTCAAGCACATGTACATGCTACACACACTACGAGGCCAGAAGAAGGTTGAGTCTGGTGACAGTCCCAGTCCTTGTGTCAGTGTCACTCTCTCAAGAGGAATGAGGCAGAGTGACACAGACTGCCCAGTGGTGACACACAGCCTGTCATCACAAAGTGACATAAACGACCCACTTTACTTACCAGCAAGTCCTTGCCCATTGTCAGCACTTCATCCTCTGAATTTGTGCATTACTTTACTTTCATTTAATTCTGGCTTGGTCTGTCTCACTGTATTTCTCACACGACACCTCCAAAACTCAATGTTCAACCATAATGCAAAATAAAATTAATTAATACAAACTTTAATTATTGCAAAGTCTCTACAAACAGTATGTGGTATAGCTCTGCCACACCTTAAAGTCTATAGTGTTCAGTTTGACCTACTCTCATTCTTCACTATTCCTGACCATTTCAGTGTTAATCCCAGAAAGATGCTTAGTGACACACCTTCTCACTAGTTACCTAGAGGCTTTGTTCAAAACTAATCAAAGACTGCTATATATATATATATATAACCTTTCTTCATTTAGGCCATTTGACTTTCATTCTTTCTTTCTTTTTTTCTTTAGGATCCCCATTAGCACCAATTTGGCACTGGCTGTTGTTCCTGAGGCGTAGCACACATAGACACTTACACATACACACTACAATCACATTAACATTTCACAGAATCCCCCCAAGATTAACAATTTAATTTATACAGAAGAGAAACTTTTCTGTACTGTGTACCATTTTCAATGTATAAATAGTTCTAACATCCTCCTTGTCCATATAAATACTAGGGCGTGATATGAATGTCCTATGGCTAGGTCTGACATCACATCAGATGTTAACTGAAAACACCCTGTTGACATAAAGAGGTGGATCATTTGTGGAAAAAGGAGATTGGTGAGTAGAATGGGGTCACAAGCATCATCTAGGTCAGTAGAGGAATAATAAAAAAGGGAGGCGGCAGATGGATGGATGGATGGATGATGAACTGATGGACAACATTAAATGATGACACAGAGAGATAAAGTGATGAAAATGCAACATGGTTGAAAAGATGAATGGTCAGAAATGGAGGCCGAGAGCCTGACATGTTACAGTTTAAGAGACAAAGAACTACATGTTTATATATGCAGTACTGGGTAAAAGTCTTAGGCGACCATTAGATTTGTTTTTTTGTCTCTTTATTAAAATACAACTAGAAGATATACATATATGTACATGGTATAAAAAAAACAAATATTAACAACAACTTATTTAGGCTAAAGTGACAAATATTGAGTATGATCTCTGTAGAAGAATCTGGAGAGCTCGAGGACAAAAATAAGAGTGTAAGACCTGTCAAAATATAATTGAAGTTTCTCAGAGTTTCCTCTTTGAGACACCGGAAGGAGTCCAGCAATGACCTGACTCCACATTTGGCAGCTTCATCTGGATGCCAAGTTGACCCTTCCATAGCCTGAAAAAAACTTGATTAGGAATGGTATATGTGAAAGGAGAGCAGCCAAGAAATTAGTTTTTGTGTTTCTAGTTGTTAATAATAAATATGTATGGACGTCATAGCATTGCTGAAAAACTAATCCAATAGCTGCTTAAGATGTTTACACAGTTCTGTATATACACTGTAAATATGTATATGTGTATATATATATATATATATATATGCAGAAACACAATATTGACAGCTGCACACATGCAAATTATGCACACATGTAACTGTTTTCATGCTTAAAATGTTTTTAAGGAACAGCTAGTGGGAGCAAATGAAAAAGGTGTGAGTGTGATCCCAAAAAATTGAAGGCACGCTACCTCTTTCTGATTTAGAGATTTCTTCATGTGACCTATGTTTTATTAACTGAACTTAGGTTGTTTTAAGTAGATAAAGCAGGAATACCCATAGAAAGAGCTATTTCTTTATAGAGATGATTGTAAATAAAAGTGCAAAAATGCCATTAACATCAATGATGTTAGACTGATGACAGACTGAAATAACAACCCTGCCACATAAAAATTACATTCCTATGCAACTAAACTGCAAGTGCGATTGTTTGCTGTTTTTGTAGCAAACATTTGGTGAAACATATTTTTTTAACGAAAGAATGATGACATTTATTAACACAAAGTAAGTCGCAAGGATGGTGGTTGGGATGGATGGCGGGTGTATGTGCAGGACACAAGACGCAGACACAAGTCCCACATGAGATTGGGTTTAGGCAAGAAAAGTACTTTACTTTACTTGGCAGATGCTTTTATCCAAAGCGACTTACAAAGGAAGAAAAGTATTAAGGTTAGAGTGTTTTTTGTTTAAATTGTAATGCAGATGTTGTGTGTGTTGTTAGATTTTAGTCAATTAACCTAGCCCACAGTCTTTCCTTGACCCTAACCCACAGCTGTGATGCCTGAACCCAATAATGAAAAGTGAAAATATTGTCTTTTAACAGCTCAGGGATGCACCAACATCAGTTTCCTGGCATACTAAATTCTCACTGGCAGGCTTTCTCATATAATGATTTTGGAAATGATTACATAAGCAAAATCTTCCCGCATCACCATTATGTCTAAAATGCCTAGTCATGCCATTTTTCAGGACCACCTGGGTAAAAAAAAAAGTTCTCTTAAAAACAGCAGAGTAAAACATATATCATTTTCTAGACATGAAATGAGGAACAGTTGACAGAAACCAGCCTTACATATTTTGGATTATGATTTTTCTTTTTAAATTTTATGCTAATGATAAAACACTGAAATGTAACGATATTCAATTAACATGTATTTTTTGAGCCTTGAGGTGCAGGTGTGTCGCTGGGGTGCAGGGGAGCTATTCCTTCTTTGTCTCTTAGTGGCCACCTGTATCTCAGTTTTAATTCACAACTCTCATTACCGACCCTTTCATGACACATACATATTGGGCCTTGGGGGTGGGCACACTGTGTGTCATCCAGAGGGCAGTCTGTTCATTCAGCCTTACCTCTGGTGCCAGTGTCCACTTCTCAATTTTAAATCGCACATAGACAGTGATGGTTATTGGGAGGGGCCAAGCTGACACCAGCTCTCGTGTGGCAGAAGGTGGTTAGTGCCACACCCTTCCCCTGTTTTAAAAGCACTTTAGAACAGCACGCACCAACATCATATTAGAGCGGGAGAAGTGGGGTCTTCTCACACCCCCGCTCTATCTGTTAGCTGTCTGGGACTGGGGGCTGAGAGGAGGAGCTGGCCATCGAGTCAGGGTCTGGGCTGGTGGGCCTCCCGGCTACTGCGGGAACTGGGGCGGTCCTCCTGGTCTACACCCCAGAGTTAAAGGATAGAGTATATATGGGGAGTATGGGTGTGTGTACATCGTTCATTTTTGTGTGTGTCCATGTTGGGCGAGTGTGTGAGCATCTATATATGTGTACATGAGAGTGGGAGCCAATGCTTGTGAATATGTGAGCCTATTTGTCTGTGTCTTTGTGTCAGGTCAGTTCTTAGACTCCACCTCACTCAAAACATCTCAAGCTCCCTCAGGGAAGGGGGCCTTATTCTCCCCACTCACTCCCTGCCAGTGGATGATCCCCCCAACCGCTGGTGTGTTGGCGGTCCTCAACGTCCGGGGCTGGATACTCGGGTGAGTACTGGCTCACTCCCAGCGATTGCTTGATGGGGCCTGGCCCTCCTGGCCATGGTGCGGTCTACTGCCTACGGGGCCTGTGGGCTCGCCGCCATGGCCCCCTGGGGCTTCGGCACAGTGGCTGCCGGATGACCTTCCTCTGGAGCTCTCCTCCTCTCTTTTCCGAGTGGGAGCTGCAGTTATCCCTACGTGGGTCCACCTGGGACTCCTGTGTCCTGGGGTTCTCTGGATGTCTGAGGCCCAGGTCTCCTAAATGTCTGCGTCCTAGGGAGCGGGGCTGCAGTTCCCTACACACACTTTTACACTATCTATCTATCTATTTACATTTGCACAATAACCACAGCAAAAGTACAAAAAACAATATAATTAATAAGATAAGTAGTGAAAGTGTGCTGGACGGGGCGTTTCAGTCCAGAAAGCGAATGCTGGTTTGACTGGTTTTACTTTATATTTTGTATTAATAATTTTTATACAAATATATTTTAATGGGGAAATTTGCTTTGGCATTTGGCGCTATCTAAATAAAGTTGAATTGAATTGTGTCATACTGTATGCTACGGTGAATATTTTTGCATATTGGTCTTATAAGTGGTCTATTATAAATTCTACAAAAACATCTCAGTTGTACAAAGGTACAAATGGTGACAGGGTCCTGACATATATTAAAATCCAAACTTTATCTCTCTGTTACTCTTCGAACAGAAACAATCTGCTTAAGTCGCAAATACTTGTTTCCTTTGATTTTACCTGCTTTATATGTTTATTCTACATGTGCAGCACTGCACATCCCCCCCCATACACACACACAGGATGAGCGATTTTTAGCATGACATTGAAAATTCCCTTTGATCTTCATGTTAGAAGACGTCTCAGCTGTTTACTAATCAGTGAGTGAGAATAGAAAAAAAATTATGCATGCACAGTATCTCAGTTATACACATACAGATTAGTGAGGGGGTACAAAGAAATGTTAGTAGGCTACATGAAAATCACCATGACACTATATACACTGTCATAGCGAATCCACTCTGAACCCTGTAATGTCAAATGACTACAGTCATTAGCAGGACTTAAATACTTAACTTCTGGATCCCAGTTTTTGAAAGAGCAGGAGAAATTGAGTTTTGTGAGTGTGGTGGAGACTGCATGAAAGAAGATTCAGGCACAGGAAACAGAGGTAAAGAAGAAACAGAAAATGAATAAAAGAAAGACCAAAACCAGTTTTATTTGCTGGAGCTGCTCTCAATTCCATTTTTGGTTTTCTCTTTTGGTTTTTATGTTATATTACCTATGCTTTGTTTTTACTTGTTCTGTGGCCATAAAGGCTCAAAATACTTTAGTGGCCATTTACTCATTGTAGAAACCAATGGTTTGAGTTTTAGATGATGGATGAGGATGAATAAATCAGGTAGTGGCTGTGTCGCCTCAATCTCTGTTATCTACTTCCTTTTTCAGATTTCTTCCCAGATGGACTTCCTGTGTTGCCCTGGAGACAATTCATCACTGTGACAGCAGAGTACACCGCCTGCCGTTATTGCTTGAGTCTATTATTATAAGGAAAAATGCTGCTCAATGTACCGCACCCTGTCAAATGCATATATACGTATAACTGTGTGTGTGTGAAATATTCATGCATGTTTTACCTAGCTCTTTAACAGCTGTAAATACAGTATAGTGTATGTACACTATATACATTCTGCTGCATCTTTTTTCTTTACTTGAAATCTTTCTGAGACATTTCCTACATGTTGTGAAGTGTATCACTTTATGTCACTTTACACTAAACAGAAATGGGGACATGAAAAAGAACAATCCTGAGCAACAATACTATAGTTGTTGCTTCTGGCTGGCTTGCACTGAGCATTCACAAAAATGGTAATTCAAAGTACAATTACAGCATTAAAAAGGCTGAGAAGGGGCATGGGTGTCAGCTACTGTGGCAGAAAAAATATGTTTACCATCAGGTGTTAAAGGATACACATACACAAAGAAGATAGACAGTCAAGTACACATATTTACCCGCCCCCACACACACATACACTATCCAATTGTGTTTGAAAAATCATTAAAAACTGTTTCCATGGAGTGTACTGGAAGCCTAATGGTTGTCACGCATGCCACGTAACTGCAATGTTGAGTCTGGCTGGGAACCTTAGCTGCATGTCATGCCCTCTCTTTCCTTAGGTTGACACAAAAAACTGTTTCCATGGTGTTCAGGGCTATGACTTCAGCTGTGTTAATAAAAAAAATCAGACAATTAGACAAACGAGTTGTTAAAAAGGAACTCATAATATGAAATTAACCACTTTAAAATGGCATTTCTAATATATGTTTCTGCTTTTATTTATAAAGCATAATCATGGATAAGCAAAAGCAATTTGGCCTATTAAACTTTAATGATAACCATTGTGGATTTGAAATTGTTGTGTAGTTATTTCAGGGGCGGATCTACAAGGGGGCAATGGGGGGGGCAACTGCCCTCCTGCTGTACAGCTTTGCTCCTCCAGCTGCCTCCAAACTTTTATGTCCTTAAAATCCTTCTTCTCATTTATACCTAAAAATCTACTTTGATTTCTTAGCAGAGATAATGATACAAAAAATGGTTTTAAAGTGTATTTGTGGATATTTTGATGACTCCATTTACATATAGGGGATTTTCACATACTTCACTGAAGAGGTCAAGCATTGCCACCCTGCCTAGACGTCTTGTCACTCCTTTGCCCGCCCCCCCACCCCCCCACCCCACCCCTTGGGGTCTACAGTAGAGTGGGCCCATGGACCAATGACGTATTGCCACAAAAAGCAGGTGCCTGAACTCCTTAACTATAACTCCTATAACTATGTCTTGACCATTCAGATTTAGTGGTGTGTCACTTTGTATTGCAATGTTACTTGTCTTTTGTAACATATTCACAAACATCATTAGCATCTCAGTGAAGAGAGAGATATGCCCTTCATTATATCATGTTGCGACAGAGAAAGAGATCATTAAAGTTGAGTTGTATCCTACTGAGATTAAAACATTAAAAATTCTGACACAGAGGGTGACAACTCTAATTAAGAGTTTCATAGTTGAACAAAGCCATAAATGAACAAAAACGTAGATTCTGAATAAGCAAAAAAGGAGTTCATACATACCAAATGTATAAAACATAGGTCTAAAGCACATCTTCATCTTCTCTGATAGTGAATGTAAATGATGATCTTTCATATAACTTGGGACCTATCTGAGAACAAGAAAATCTCAGCATGAGAGCTTCTTATTAACTTGCTCAAAAAAGTTTTTTCTATTATTTTCCTCTATTTTTACCACAGTTGTCTTCGTTCAGTTATTCAAAGAAGCAAGGACAACATCTAACTGAAAAAAATAACTAGCAACAGCAAGCTATCAAAGTGACGAGTTTCTCAACAACACAAAGCATACTGATGGTGAAGATATAAATGCATAACGAATGCTAACATCTGAATAGTCTGAAAAATCATTAGTGTACTTACAGTGTTTGAATGATGGTGCTTATGTAATACATTTAACTTTTTAGTTTTGTAAAGATTTGAGATAATTGTCTTTAAATCCTGCATTAAAATAAATAAAATCACTTTATTTGAGCCATATTGTTAACTTTAGAGAAAAAAATAGCTATATACAGTCACGAAGATAAGGCAGGATGATTAAATCAAACATCTTGTCAAAAGTGTCAGAAAATACAAAATAAAACAATTAAAAAGTTACTTCAGGGTCAGTCACATTTACATTTATTCATACCGCGGACGCTTTTATCCAAAGCAACTTACTAAAGTACAGTCAAGTTACGGTCCACTGCTTCTCTATAGCCAGTTAAGATGGCCCAGACAACTTGTCACAATGCCCCCTGAGCCTTTCTTTGTATGTGTTTTGGACATATTCAGCTGGGAAAAGACCCTGGCAGACCAAGGGCATGCTGGAGCAAGAACAACTGAGACACCTGGCAGTCTCACAGGAGAATGCTGCTTGCAGAGAGGGTGTCAGGGAATGATTTGCTACTATGATCTGACTACATGGTTATATGTACTGTACTGTCTGTTCACTTCACTGTCTGTGAGACTGAGCAAACTTTAAAAAAAGAGCCAGCACATTAAGAACAATTACAGTTAATGTTTGTGGGGAAAAAATGAATCCAAACCTACATGGCCCTGTGTAAAAAACTGATTTTGAAAAGCTCAGAAGTCGCGGATACCTGCAGAAAGGTATAGAGAGAGAGTCAGAGAGGACTAAGCAAAACTGGTGGTACATGAGTGGATAGAGAAGAGGAGATGAGCTCAGAGTAGAGAGAGAGCCAAGAGAGGTCTTCTTCAGCCCAGACACAGAGCTAAGGAAAAGATGATGCCTGCCTAACACCATCAGTGAAGCATGGAGGCAATGGGAGAGTGGGCATCTGCATTGTGTTCAAGGCACCCTCACTAAGTATCAATGCGATTTCATACTGAAGAGCCATGCTACTCCCTCTGGGCAACATCAGATTAGAGATAACTTCATTTCGCAGCAAGAAGATGACGACAAACTTTCTTCCTGCTTGTCTGAAGATTGAGTCATGGCAACTGGACTTCTTTCTTCGAAGTAGAGATGTTTCGTTCTGCATCCACAGAACTTTATCAATCTGAGTGAAGTTGGCTAGTGACCACAAATTTATGAAACAAAGGCAGGGGATGAGTGTGGGTAGACGTAACAAACCCACCCCTGATCGTTCCTCCTGCCCCCATTAAGTGGGTCGTTAAGGGTGTTCAACCTAGTGGACGTGTGAATTGGGCCTGATTTTCCTGGGTATGGATGAAAGGGCAGTATGGTAGGTTGAAGATAAGTTATGTCTGAGGCCTCCACCTCTGTTGAGTGAGGGGTTGTTTAATGAGCCTATTCAAGGTAGTTGTGAGGTGAAACCAACCTGGAGGATAAATTTGTGGTCACTAGCCAACTTCACTCAGATTGATAAAGTTCTGTGGATGCAGAACGAAACGTCTCTACTTGGAAGAAAGAAGTCCAGTTGCCGTGACTCAATCTTCAGACAACTTTACCTGGATGACTGAGAATCTTCACAGACTTTCTTCCTGCTTGTGTAAGAATTATTTGTATAAGTTATCTGCTAGCTGTGTACTCTCTGCGATGGCTTGGCCAGCTCAATCACCAGATCTGAACCCCACTGAGCTAGTGTGGGAGAAGCTGAGTTTGCTCTTGCCAATGTATATTGGAAATGACATTCAAGAAATGAATTTAAAAGAAACCAGACACCTAAACCACTGGACATATACCTATGGCCTAATATTAAGAAATTTGATTTATAGACCGAGATAGAGCTATCAATCTAATTGTTATTCATTCCAATGAGAGTTGCAGTGAAACAGCCAGGCAACTTGATTCTTCTAACTACCAATTAGTTCAGTTTTCCCTCTTTGCACCCACACACTGCTCTATAAGATGGAGAAGGTACATAATTGCAATTTCCAACATCTGTCTGACTACAGATTTAAGTAGCAGACACTGCCGATACCATAATATTACTGTGACCCCTTTTCCTATTTTGTTATTTATAAAAGTAAGAAACTGGAGTTTCTGTGAGAGTGAGAGATTTTGCAGAAAGCTTTCCAAAAAAACAAAAGGCCAAGCAAACATATTTTGCAGAGATAAGTAATATACATATAATGCAGGTCCAGTGTAAGGCAAGCTATCATTACTGGTATTTAATTAGAAGAACCGAAAGGCTATGCCTACAGTAATATTGGAGTGTATATGATTAAAGCTTAAGAAGTGCAAGGAGTTGTTTTTCTATATCATCTAATAAAAAAATTCAGTTACCAATACCAAAAAGCATCTGTCAGTTGATATATCTAATCAATAGTAGGAGCGAAACCAGTGTAATGACTCATAATAAAGCAAAATGCTTCTTATTATTTTATATGTTAACTTTTTTAAAACTGTCAACACCCAACCCACCATATTTACAGTACAGAGTATAAAACTGGAAGCAGACACCGTACCCCCTCTCTGCAAACTTTTTCAAATAGCTGTTTTAACTAACTTTTCAAGAATATGACACAGTTATAAAATAACTGATTTGACACAACAATAATAGCAGCTTCCAATTTTGTATTTAGTGGCAAAACCCATGCTGTGTTTATTTTGCCTTGAATTATTCCTAGTTAATTTTATTATAGTTTGCTTATTAGGATTGACGTTTCTTTTGTAATACCACTTAAGCTGCTGTCTGCAATGAATTATGAGTCAAACCAGTCGTCCATCATTCTCTTCTAGATGTGATTGACAAGTATGTTATTACACTACAAAGGATGAAACAGACAGACAGTGAAATGGAGAGATAGAAACTGTGAGAGACAGAAAGCAACGGAAAAAAAACAGAAGACGAGACAGATGGATACTTCCCACACTGTGTATGCCCAGAAAACGTAATGTCTGATTGCTTCATACAAGTGCTTAACCTTTGCTCGACATCAACAGATGAAAAGAGAAAAATAGAGAGTGAGAGATATTCTTACAACAGGAATCTCATGAGTTGATTATAATGTGAGAAACATCTTCCTGTTGTACACATGGGCATTGATCCTTTACAAAAATGATAAAAATGTGGCAATAGAGGGACAGCAGGACTGAGTCAAAGAGTAGGAGCTGGTGAGAAGGTGAAAGCAACAAATTTTCTCTCTTTCTCACACAGCCTGCCTCCATTGGTTTAAGGAGCGTTTCTCTTTATTTCGTCTGGTATCTTCGGTTGGATTTGTTGTTCATGACAGACCAGGCAGCCTAATCTTGACTTTTTGAGTGTACCAGCTACATTAAGAAAGCCTCTCCCGTAACACTGTAATGTGATGTGAGTCAGCCATTAATCATGCCTCATCTCCCTCTAACACACAGGTTAATTCACTTGTTGGAGGAGTTGTTATCCCTCTAAGACAATGATGACACCCATTCACTCCACCCTCAACCTTAACAAGGCACTCTATCAAGAGTCAGGCTCTTTTCCAAAGAAAAGTACACTCATGTTGTTTTACTTATGACTCATCTAAGTGGTGGTATTGGGTACTGATAGGTACATTTATTGAAGTGGAGTGAAAGGAAAGGTTGGTGTCCAGATGTGTTATGATTTTTAAACCAAATCCAGCCAGTGCAAACTACTGACAGCCAGTCTCTCCTTAAGATGATAAAATTGGTTTGACTTTACTTTGCCAACAGGGAGACTCAGTGACGTCTTTATACTTGGTTAAATGTATGAAAATTGCATTTATGGCTTAAACAAAAAAACATTCAATGTTTGCCAGAGAAACATTTTTTATTTCCAATCAACCATCACTTCCTTTTTCCCTGAACATGCTTTGTGGCAGACAACTTCTGCCTTTGATTTTTTAGTCTTATTTTGCTTGGCTGCATGAAGTCTTTCTAAGAACATGGTGTGGGTAATTTTTGTCAATCAAATCTATGATGAGTGCTTTCTTGGTGATGATTTCACATGGTGAAAAAAGATATTTCTTTTAAAAACACAATGAAAAAAAAACATATTTTTCATTGTGTTGGTGAGAGAGGGATAATTTTTCCATCTGCCAAACTCTAAGACACATCTTCTGAACAAGAATTGTATTCACAAACTCGACACTGTGTGTTTCTAGATAATAACCTTGACACCTTTTCACCTTGTCTTAATTAACAGAGGAAAGGCAAAAATAAAAATGAGAGGGAACTGTACAAACGACAACAAAGAAAAAAATTATGTACAGATCACATGGCAACCACAGTCCTCAGTTTCAAGTCTTGACAGTAAGGCTATCTTTTGCATTTGTTGCACAGATTCTCAAACACCCATAGAAACACACATCTAGATGTACTAATCAACAACTCAGCTAAAAAGGACATATGTGGTTTACTGTAATTAAGTTGCATTGTTTTATACATTAGCTACATTTACAGTAGAGGATTATTTTTATGGTAAATAAAGCTACAATATCTAACTTAATTTAGAGCTTACATAAGACTTGAGATCAATCTCCTCTGCTCAGCCCTCCCTCTCCCTGATCAGCTATACTCTACTGAGCTCCTTCACCCCTGCTCAGCACTTCAGGTATCCATTGCATTGAAATTACAATCAACAAAAATGCTCCTAATTTACTAATGAAGCAAAACTATTTGAAGTTCTCTGACTGGGTCAGAAGGGTGAGCCTTGCTCAAAACGTTTGAATGAATATGACTCCAGCAGACCTGTTTTAGAAAGATCTCAAGCTCAAGCTCTTATGTGATCTTAGGCTTGAGTGAATACTGCGAAAATAAATTACGCAGAGGAAATACAATTATACAGATGACCATGCATAGATGACCCATATCTTTTCCCTTCTGTCATGTACATTAACATGTCTGATTAAGAATTTCATTAAGATTTGATAGTAACAGAGACTGGATTTTACTTGGCAATGGACTCTCAGCAACTCTAGCAGGCCTTGCAAATTATATGTTGTAATAATTTTAGTATTTTCATCAGAATATTTTATGGCTAAATTATCCCTAAATATTCATTCAAAAGAATGTCTTCTTTTTATACCTAAGATCTGCAAAACAGCACTAACCGCAGAATGTTCTAACAAATAACGACACCTATTTTCCCCATGTACCTTATCTGTGTTGCCTGATTGTTTCTGACTCTGGTTATGATCACAGCCTGTCTTTGTACATCTCAGCTGGGATTCACTGCCTTGGACTTTTTGTGAGACTGTGTTTAGTATTTTGTTAAAATTCACTTGGTATGTACTTATCCTTGACATTCAATATTGCTTTATCTATGTGTGAATATGGATGGCTGTAATGCAAATATTTGACTAAAAGAGTAAAAAGAGGAGCCATCTGGATGCATTCCTTTTTACATGCAGACAGCGTTTTTAGATCAGCTCATCTTGATGATGTCTGAAGATGTATTTGCATTAACCTTACATGCCTCCTCCTTTATGTGTAAGTGCTGGCCATTCATTAGCTGAAAAATCAACATGCAGCTACCAGGTTTGTTACAAAAACACAGTTTGATCATCTGACAAACAGCGATCTGCTGCAAGCAATTGTAGTATTGCAGCTAGAGGTGGCAACATTTAGTACAGTTTTGCCTGAAGAAGGGTGAACACTGCACTGGCAAGCACAGAACATGCAATACAAGATTGTGGCTTTCTGCTGAACTGAAACCTAAAAATGTATTTCTTACACTTCTTGATATGATGATATGATTATAGGAAGTGTAAGATAATATAATATGACATTTGAGTAATTGTCATTTTTTCCCCTATCACTTTTGTAGTTAGGTAGCTTAAATAATGGAGGCCAATTGGTTCAAAGATTTGGTAGAACTACTAGCAAAAAAAGTAAGAGCATAAATATGGCTGAAGATGCCAAACTGACTGTCAGTGGCTGTATTATGTAGTCTGTCCTTAATCAATGACAGAAGATGAAAATATACTGTAACACTGAGCCAGACAAGAAACCACCCTGGAGACACACACACCCAAGCCCAATGTGTGTGGGAGAGAGAGGATGACAGCAGAATCAAGAGTGTAAGAGTCTAGTGAAAGATACAGACACAGTGAGGTCAAGAGGTGGTAAAGACAGAGAGAAAAAGAGAAAAAATATTTATAGTTGCTTTAAATGTGCTTTTACATACAATCTTTATAAATAGTGAACTGGTATGATATGTTGATTTATGGACTTATGACACTGTGAGTGTGCTTGACATGGACAAAGTAAGTTATGAAACTTTAAGAGATATAGATGCCTGAGCCTTTGTAAAAGCTGTCAGCCAAATCAAAATCCCGCTTCAAATTACCACACCCATCCGTATATTTTCTTTTTAAGTGTTTTGACTTTTCCCTTTCATCAGTTTGTTTCTCTCCATAAACTCATAATGGTGCAAACTGACCAGTGCTTGCCTGCCACTT
This sequence comes from Ctenopoma multispine, assembly GCA_034779795.1. Taxonomy (NCBI): domain Eukaryota; kingdom Metazoa; phylum Chordata; class Actinopteri; order Anabantiformes; family Anabantidae; genus Ctenopoma; species Ctenopoma multispine. Next base: position 12,963,527 of record JAUYWH010000027.1, on the reverse strand, counting down.
AATGTGTTAATTAGTGTTACAATAACAATGCTAGAAAGACACTAAAAACGCATGTCTAATTCAAAATATAAAATAATTGAAGAACATTAAACAATACAACAAAGAACAACAAAATATACAATGGCTCAATCACAGAAAATAAATTGCATACTACATTCAGAGAGGACTGTATGTATGCCAGAGGTGACTCAAAGTAAAATTGTGATGGGAAGTCTGATTCATATAACCAGCAGAATGTTTTTTTCAATTCATTTCCAATTCAAACTGGATGAACAGAACTGTGCAGGGTGGCATTTTGACATATAGTCTTCTAATTTTGTCCAAAAATATCCAGAATAGCTGTCATGCACAGCTACGCACTGACACTTTGACAGCCTACAACTTAAACACAGAGGGTTTGAGGAGAATAAAGGAATGGTACAACCTGCTATGCAAGTAAAATTTTAGAGGTATTGTTGTCTAAACATGAGGAAATTTGACTGTAGCTTGATTGTTATATTTCTAAATAACACCAGGGTTTAGTTAGTTAGGGTTCTTACTTTTTCTGCCGATATACAGCGCACAGGATAATTATATATTCAGTGTGATATTGAAACATTCAGTTTCCACCTAATTCATAACTAAACAACACCAAGTAATGAACCTTCAGTCCTATTCAGTCATACTGTCATGTTACATCACTGTAAATAGGTTTTCAAGTGAACCAAAATAATAATACAAAATGAGTAACTAATACAGAAACTTTATTCACTAAAAACCAACAAAAATGTGCTTTTGTGTGTAAACTACACCAGTAAACCATTTTGTAAAAACAAGGTTGCTAACTCACACACAATTAAACTAACTTTCAATTATGCATACCTCAACTACTTGAGCATTGCTGTGTTTCAAATGGTAAAATTATTTCTTTATGACGTTTAAAACTTTCTTTCACTGCTTAATCATAAGACTGCTCTTCACGTCTTTACAAAGTAGCTATGGCAGACTGAAATGATGCTTCTCAACAATATTATTTTGCTTAGATTGACATCAGCTTCAACTGGGTTTTGCCAGAGTCCCATATCTTGTTAGTCATTCACTGTCCTAGATTAAATAACTAATAACAACACAGGGCTTTTGGGTGGCATGGCTAGTTAGTCAGTACATGTATATGTGCAAAACAGAACAAAATTGGCACAATCAAGGCCAATCTACATTAACAACAAGTATTTTTGATGAGCAGGATGGCACTTGGTTAACCCTGTCTAAAAATTATGTTCCTATGTAACTAAACTGCAATTGCTATAACATTTTTGTAGAAAATGTAATTATCATGTTGTGGTGAAATGAAGCCTCACATTTATTAACAGAAAAATAATCTCTGAAGTGGCTAGTGTGGATGGTGGGCGTATACCGTGCAGGGCTGCTGCGCTGCAGACCCGTGTTCGAGGCCGAAGTCCTGCAAAATAAGTACTGATATTAGAGTTAGAGAAAAGACTACGTTTCACACAAAAACATATTTGTGATTGCAGTTCAGTTAGTATAGGAAGGTAATTTTTAAGAGACTGGGTTGCTTGACTTACTGAAAAGACAGCTTCCATTTTATCAAATGTAAAATGTAACCATACATGAATCACCCCAGGCACGCTTAGTGAAGCATCATCGCCACAGGTAGCTGTAAATCACATAAATCTATATGTTGTGTACTAACAGTAGCTATAATGATTGATTAAGGCTCCTGTTGTTGGAATTAGTTTGCCGGTTTCATTGTAGGCAGTGGCACACCACAGTGGGCAGTGAAATAAAATCAATGAACCAATACATAAAAACAAAGCTTATATCTTTTCACAGAGCCAATAACATGTGTTTTTGTTTAGTAAATCTCTACTGTAAATTGACTGTTTGGCCCGGTCGCTGTCCTCTCATAAGCTGCTGCTAACACAGACAGGACAGAGACAACCGGATGAGGTTGAATCTGTGGACTGACTGGACAGATCGTTTTAATAGTGCTCATGTCACTTTTTTAATTCCCAGAAGCAACTACTCCTACTGCCATGAAATTTAAATGAAAAGTCATGGTATCTAGAGGCTGAATACCAATCATTTTGGTGTCTCTTGAACCACATAACTTAATCTATCTTTGAGGATAGAAATTTATTCTTAGAAAAATTATATAATTGATATTAAATTGGCAAAAATATTGTGTTTCTTGGCTATAAAGTGAGCACCAAAAAAAAAAACTGTGCTAGAAAAATAATTATCATTTAATTCAGGACCAGCAACATCTGCTTCTTTGTATGAAGACAAGATGAATACTTATAAACATTAAGTCTTAACTGCTTATGTCAGCTTCTAAGCTGCACTGATGTAAGGCAGCATTTCTGAGACGAATTAAATATCTTGTTCTCTGTGTCAGGAACACATCAGCATAACTGTATCTCCATTATGCCTGGACAGTCAGTGAAAATCAAAAAAGAAAAGTTCACAATTTGCCAATTTAATAGAATGAAAGAAAACGTCTATATGAAGGCCTCAAGGTCTGTACAGCACAGACAACCTACAGTGGTGTCACACTATTAAACACACATTCGTATGTAGGATATGTACTTATGCATACATGACCTACATACTCAGTACAAAATCACAGCATCACAAATGTGTATGCAACACAATACAAACGTTATGAGAAAGCACACACAAGGTTATTCAACACAGCGTTTGAGACAACAGTTGGTGGCAAAGCTCAAGCGCTTCAAAGTGCTAATCTGTTGTCACCTAGGAAGTGTGTGTGTGTGTGTGTGTGTGTGTGTGTGTGTGTGTGTGTGTGTGTGTGTGTGTGTGTGTGTGTGAGAGAGAGAG
>JAUYWH010000027.1:12935528-12960589 GCA_034779795.1 Ctenopoma multispine | reverse complement strand
GTGTGTGTGTGTGTGTGTGTGTGTGTGTGTGTGTGTGTGTGTGTGTGTGTGTGTGTGTGTGTGTGAGAGAGAGTGAGTGAGTAGCCATACACTTTACTGTGTTGGTGTTTAAACTCTGCATGTGGTCTAGACAGCAATCAACAAAGTGTAATGTTTTGTGTGTGTGTGTGTGTGTGTGTGTGCGTTTGGGTGTATGCAACTTTGTACATGTGTCTTTGTATATATTACATATAGCTTCTTAGTGCACTGTCTCAGGGATGAATGATTACTCCTCGTGTTTGCCAAATGTGTAATTACGTCATTACATTGCTCATAAACTTACTATGAAGTTAAATTAGGTAGTTAAATCACTTAAGTTCAAATGTCTATCGATGCACCTACTGTGTCCAGAGGCGCACACACACACACACACACACACACACACACACACACTCTCTCTCTCTCTCTCTACATATAGTCACAGTGAAAAAGAATGAAAAGGCTGCTATATAATAGCTAACAATATTCTGTCCTCTGCCAACAATAATTATCATTCTGTTTAACATCTTCATTAGACAGAGGAGTCAGTTCACTCGGGGACGCAAACAAACAAGTGCAAATGTGCAAATGCACAGCTGTACATTCACACATTCATATTTTATCAGGTTTCAGAGTCATTCTCATTAACCATTAAAAACAAGTCAATAAACACAGACACACTTTCTCAGGTGCCCACACAGCCCATGGATCCCCTTTGCTAGCTCACACACACACACGCACACAAGGAGAAAATGACAAATGTTGTTTTCTGGTGTTTGTGCGCATCAGTTCTTGTGTGTACTTAAAATGTCAGTGTGATTACTTCTCTGCATATGTGTGACAAATTCTTGTAAGAAGACATTCTCATGTGTCTTCTCCAGATCAAGCTTGCAAGTGTGTGCGTGTGCAGTCTTTTTGGGAAGAGATAGCAATTTATCGCACTGAATCGTACCCCCCGATGATGTTCGACCTCAAGCAGAAAAAACAGAAAGAAAGGAGAAAGGCAGTCAGGCAGATTGAGCCTTGTGGGCACCACTCTGCGGGCGGTCTCCACGCCTGCACCCAGGCTGATAACGAAGGATGGAAAGAAATGAGGGAGTGCCCATTTTTTTGCAGTGGAAGCAAATTATTCCAATTTCCAAAACATTTTGTGTGATGCTCATGTCATCAAGCTCATTCTTGTGTTCAGTGCCAATGCAAGGAGCAGTGTGCAAGGTATGAGTGGCGAGTGTGTTGCATATCTAAAAAGAAACTTGCAAAAAAGAAAATGAAATATGTGTTCCAATTGCCTGTAAATCCCTAACCTTCAACAGTTGTTTTAGTTTTTCTCAACCTTAAGCATTTTGCCATTTCCAAGCTTAGATACTCCAGAAAAACATAAGGCAAATGTTGCCAAAAGTAATCTGAGGTTGAAAGATGAAGAAGAAGAATAAAGAAGAAATTGTCTATGGCTGCTCTGAAACTCAAAAATCAAGCTGGGAGGAAAATTAGTGTGATGCAAAAAGTTTCAAGTGATTTGTAGCTTACTTTCTTATTACTTGTTTTTGATCGCCTCAACACAGTTGCTGGAAGAAACTGATTAAATATTTAACTCAATCAATCAGCAGTCACCCTCTTTGAAAATATCTGAAATCATCCTTTAAGTGATTTAGTCAGTTGTTTTATAATCCCTCCTGTTCTCCTTTGAGAAAATGTGTGTGCATTTGTGTTTGTTAGTGTGTGTACTTCATATTAGTCAGGTCAACAGGAAGGCATTACATATTCATGAAATTACCAAATTATGAAAATGGAACATGAGTCAGTGCTGGGATGAAAGAAAGCCAGCCTTCCGTGGCTTCAAAGCTCCCATCTGAAACTAGTTATAATCTGAACACACAGTGTGTGTGTGTGTGTGTGTGTATGGTCACACCTCATGTGAGAATAGAGAGCAGACACAGAGAGAGAGAGATAAGGGTTGACCTTCAGTGAATCACTTCCCTCTCTGGACAGATTTCTGGAGAAGCATCATGTTTGGCAAGCGTTTTTACAAAGGCAAAAGACAGAAGATGGAAAAGCTGAAAACTGTAGGAAGTCTTAGGTACAGTGCAGAGGAAACAAACAAGAGGTATGGCATTAGTAAAAGTAAAAGGAGAAATGTACTGTATATTGTGTACCAGTTATGAATGGGTTGGGGAGGAGGCTCGGCTGTCCAAGAACATCCCCAGAACTGCCACAAACACCAAGACTGACTGGGCACAAACCCAAATGAGGATACTTTGTCTTGTGAACCAACATGATAGCTCATCAAATGAGTGTATGAGCTCTGAATCAAACCCAGGAAGCACCAGTGAGAACGCTGAATCCTAACCAGTAGACCATCAGGCGTCAACTTTTTTTATTTATTTATTTTTTTTAGCATGCTGGCAGAAGGATAGAAATTTGATATGGTGGATAAAGGATATGGTTAATTTTGTATGTCTGCATGTAAAGGTATGACTGTGGCTGAAAAACATAGAGATGATGGATGTTACCTGTGTGTGTAGTATGTATATAAGTTTAACATAAAATCAGGTATTTGCCTTGGGGCTTCATACACTATAAATTTAGGTTTTTATTGTGCCACATTTTCTTTGGCAGCACAAAAAAACACAAGACAATAAAAAGACAATAAAAACACTATAAATGTTGTGGTGACATATTTCACACTGATCAGCCTCAATCTGAAAACCACAGACAGATGAAGTGAACAGTGATTATCTCATTACAATGGCACCATCAAAGCGAAGGAGATGTCATGCAGCAAGTGAACAGTCACTTATTGAAGCTGATGTGTTGGAAACAGAAGGGCAAGCATAAGGATCTTATTCACTCAATTGATCCTCACGGCATCTGATCAGCTTTGACTAAGGGATAAATTGTGATGGCTTGGTCAGAGGATCTGAGACTGAGACTGAGACTGCAGGTCTTGTAGGGTGTTCCAGTATGCAGTAGCCTGTACCTTCCAAAAGTGGTCCAAGGAAGGACAATTAGTGAACTAGAGACTGGGTTATGGGAGCTCAAGGCTCACTGATGTGCGTCGGGACAGAAGCGAAGGTTGCTGGTCCTGATAAATCCCATTGTGTGCATATGTGCATTTTCTCCTCCGTGTGTTTTGTGTGATTTGCATATTTATGAAGGCAAAGGTGTGTACTATTTTGCTCATTTCAAAAGGCACACTCCTCAGTGGACACCCTTAGTAGATCAGCCTTAGTTCTTTTGCGGGTGTTATCAAGTTTACACGTGATTTAGTACATGCAAAGCTTTAGTAAATCAAGGCCACTGTCCTGTCAGAGTATGCTGAACCCTGTCAACGACTGAAAGCCCCGACAATGTGAGCGTTAGAGCTGGAGCATGGACCAATGGAAGCAGGTGGCAGTATTTAAAGATTCATTTTATCATTTTAATGGTTGCACTAAGGCAGTGTTTCTCAATTAGTGGGGCGCGGCCCCCCTAGGGGGCGCGAGACGCATGAGAATCTATTATTTTTAGCAACTTTTTTTCATGCTGGAACGCTAAACCACCCCCAGTCGCTAGGTAGCAGCAGCGCTCAAACTAATCAACAGGCTGCCTGTTTAACCCAGCAGAAGTAGACCGACACCAAACACATACACGGGTCTCCCAGTGTGCAGAGTGAGAGCTGATGGAGGAGGAGAGATGGAGAAGTTTATCACACTCAAAAGAAAAACGGCAGAAAAAGAGGCAAGTAGAGAATGTGGCGGTAAAAAAAAGACCAGAAAATATGACGAAGCCTACTTAGCGCTTGAATGAGAAAAATAGCAGTACTATTGTTAAAAATGCTAATGTTAAAAACTATATAAGAAAAAGAATAAGATGTTGAAGTGGACAGCTAATATTTACAGTTAATAAAACATTTTGAATAAGTTAATAAACTGAACTTTGAAATAGTTTTAAATTGGTGCATCTTATTTTCTTAATTTGATTAGATAATCAGATTCGTGGTGCCAGAAACCACATACAGTGGTTTGTACAGATAAATAATTAAATATTCTCTTGTTCTATATCAGATTTCAATCCAGGGGGGGCGTGAATTTTTTTTCCCCCCAAACGGGGGGCACAACAGAAAATAATTGAGAACCACTGCACTAAGGGATGACGGGCAGTGTGATATCCTGGGCAATGTTCTGCTGGGAAAACTTGGGTCTTGGCAGTCACATGGAAATTATTTTGAGACGTACTACGCAGTAAACCACACAATTAAAACAGATTTTTCTTAAAAACAGCAATATAACAAAACATACAAAAATTGTTAAAAGCAATTAAGAGACAGCATAATGTAATAAAATGAAATACTTACTATGTATGGGGACAATGAAAACTTAAGTTTGTATGTACTTATGCTTTAGAGACTTGTACCTCAGACCTGAACAGAAGGGTTCAGATTAATTGAAGAAAGTATGGTAGATTGGATGGTAGTAGTTCTTTATGTATTTTGAAGTGCGCACATGCCCACAAATCGATAAGAAGGTAAGACCTGATTCTATGAGAGGTATGTAAAATAATATCAGGAGTCTATTTAACCACCTCAGAAAATAGAGTCTTTGTTGTCCTTCATTACATATTAGTCTGTATATTACCTCAGTGTGCATATCAAAGCTCAGTATATTTTAGTAGTGTAAGTTCAAATTATTTCTGGCTCTGTACAATTTCCACTACCTGTCATTTAATTATTAGAAAAGTGATGAGATCTTTGACACCACTTTGTAAAATCACTGCCTAAAGGCACATTTCATAACTAATTTTATGGAAGTGGACTGACAACAACTGTGTCATTTGCGAAATTGATATATAATAGTTATGAAGGTTTTGAGATGTTCAGCTGATAGAAGGGGCACAACAGTATGTTAGTAGGGAATACTTTTTCTTACGGTGATGTTTCTGGACCACCGGTGATGTACAGGCAAAACCTCAGTGTTCAGACTTCCCAGTACTTCCCAGCTGACACTTCAGTCCAGTCTGATACTGTAGGGACACATAGGAACAGTCCAGTATGATAAACATCAGAACTGGGGACTTTTGAGTCTTCGCTGCACTCAATGTCTTTTCTGTTCTTTCTCTGCTACTGTCCTAATTTTAAATCTTGTTTGAGAATATGGTATTCAATAAATGAACATCCGTGTAGTTAGTCTTTAAGTAGCAACAAAAACTCCAGAGAGCTGTGGTGAGTATACAGGCTCTGAAGAACAGCATGAATCAGAAATAAATTCATGCTTCACTCCTAAAGAGGTTAGATCCTGAATAGTTAAAAAGCTAATATCTACTTTTTATGATGAGACAGACAAAATAACCATGTCACCTAACAAACAGAATATTAAGTCAGACAGGGTTAAGAAAGTTCAGTTTGCTTAATATGATACTTTTACCAATCTAGTGAAAGCCTTCAAATAAACTTTTATTCCACACCTATGCCATTTCTTTTTCATATTCCTAGCCAATTCAGAATAAAGGTGTTTCTGTCACTGAGAAGTAAGAGCCACGTCTATACAGTCACCCTGCTGCACATCTATGGTTATAAATCAAACATGACTCTCTTTAAATAGGGAAATTAATTATTTACACTTCAAGCCAAAATACCTTGAAGAGGAAGGAAAAAATGCTGACACATAATAAGTCATTTTAAGGCCTGAAAGGCTGGCCACTCTATTACCATAGTCTAGATTTATAATGCTCTCATAACCAGTCGAGCCACCAGCGGAGATACTTTGGTCAGGCAGTAGTCTGTACCCTTCTATTGCCCTTTTTCTAAAGCAAAAAAGTGGCTGTCAGTTGGAGTGATATGCGAATTTGGCCAGTTTATGATGTGGGCGCCTCTTCTCTTGAACAGGAAGTGTTGCAAATATGTTACGCTTTCTCCCCAATATCTTCATGCTGTGATGTTGCACAACAGTTTTAGCTGGCAAGAAACTATGTTACCTAGCAACGGTGATGGAGCAGACCTGTGAAAAATGCGTTGCTGTGACTAAACAATTTCTACCAATGGCACTGATAACAGTGTTTCACATGAGCACTTTTACTCTTCTAGGTGTGAAAGACAGTGGTTCTTCTAAATAAATGCTGATGCCTTAAAAAAACATTCTGTACAAGCAGTTCAATTTTAGCATCATGCCACTGGGAGTGGCTGCCTTACTGAGTGGCAACATTGCTGACTTTGAAATTGGCTTTTCACTGATGCTTGGTACGCTCCTTCAAAATGGCTATCAAGTGAAGAAAAGTACCAGAAGCAATAAAAATTGTTGACAGTAGTTTGAGAATCAATTCTTACAAAAAAAATTCAATAGCCAAAAAGAAAAAACCGTGGATTCATAGTTCTGTAGACGAGCAACAACATCATAGAGGTAAAACTGTTTTTTCATTTAGTGCAGTGACTTCAATAGTAATTTTTTATTAAGTTTACTTTTCTGTGTCATGCCAAATTACATGTTTTTTCCAATTTTTCGGAACTTAAAGCTGTAAGTGTAGAAAAATGCATGATCCCTATGGCGTTATATGTACAGCATGTATGACTCCACTGTTTATGCAAATCAGGCCAGCTGGGGCTTGGATGTGTCTTGAAGAGTGAGCGTTATGTCCTCACTAGAATATGTAAGTGTTTTATAGACATTACAGATAAACTGCAAACGCGTACTTAAATTACAATAGTACATAAAGTACCGCACACTATGTCATGGTCACATATAATAAGATAAACAGCTGTGAAAGGGGTACTAAATGCAGAAAATGCACATTATAAACATGAAGGTAACTTGTTTCTGTAAAACACTGTAAAGACATGTAACACGCAGCATAAGAAAGGGACTGACGTTTCTATGGCAACAGAACATATCAGCATGAAAACAGAAAAAAAACATGTGACCTCTTTCTTTCCTTTGTCATACAACGAGAGCAAAGAGTATAGATAATAAAGTGGAATCATTTTCTAGTTCACATCTATGAAAACAGCCGTCTTAATATACCAAACACAGAGTCAGAACCAGCAGAAGAAACAGCTGCATTAACAACTGAGTTTACTGAATACACAACAAAACCAAAGACGACGCAGACTAAGCAACATTTTCCTGTTAACCACATTGTTGTCAAAATATATGAGGGAAGTCGTTTGCAAATTCATTCCCTTGCTAACTCACTTGCTGATGAAAGCTATATGCACGCATCCACATAATAATAAGCCATTTCACTTTCACAAGTCGAATTTTAAAAATACGACATTGGCATAACAGAGGATAGATCTGGCATTTCATTCTGTATAAATGAGGTTAGTTGTGTTTCAAGTTATTTGTGCAGGGAGAGAGTGCGGAAAGAGATTAGACATGTGAGTCACTAGCTCAGAAAGATCAAAACGCTTGTTGACAGCGGGGAGCGACCGCCTGAAGAAGATGAGTCCCTTTTCTAAAATTACTTTTTCTTGCCAGGTTTAGGCACCAGGTTAAAATATTGCTCCATATTGTAATGTTCCACATCCTTGTTATTTGTGTCAGAAATACAGACTTTTAGTAAACTTCAGTAATTTTCAATTAATAAACATAATATCCCAACAATAATGCACCAAACTAAAGAACATGAACATGGGCAGTACAGAAATCCTCTCCACAGCATTAAGTGTCCAATCACTGGGATGCCAGAGTGAACTCTTTTAGCCTCAACAGGTGTTCATTTTAGTAAAGATACTTTTATAAGCAGAACCAAGCCATATGCAGGCTCTTACAGTGTTGAACTGCAAGTATCACTCGCTGCTGATGGAAAAGGATACTCATACTCACACATTACACCCTGTGTGTGCTAAGCACAAACCAGCAACATCTAGATGTTCTCCCTACCCCCTTTTTTAATTTTGATAAAACATAACAAAGCATGTGTATCACGAGGTTATCTTGAAATCTTATGTATGCTTAAATAAAAGATTTTACAGTACTGTTTAAAACTAAGCAAAATAAAGATCATCCTGTTCCAAGACAAGTTTATGCTCACCGCTCCTAACTAAAGTAGAAGTGACAGTTGACTTTTCATTAAAAGAAAGAAAATCTAATGTTACAAACAATACATTTGACAGTCTTCTGTAAAGCACAATTAATAATAATTCCTCATACAATATTCATAAAGTAAGTGGATGTACATCAAGCCAGCGTTGTAGAATTGGGAGATGTGTAAAAAATATACTTACCAAAATTGCACAGTATCTCTTTTGTTCTCTACTCTACTCTAAACACATCATCATCAGTCTGTGATTTGTTTTTACATGTGCTTCTTCATTTAATGGTTCGAGGGATAAGTCACCTCTGTTATCAAGATGTTCTGACTCCCTAAAGTCAAAATATGAGTTTCTCCTGGGCTTATGTCTTCAGTGAAGTCATTGTGAAGTATTCCTTCTACATTTCTTTATACAAATAATAACAGTCAAATATTAGTCAAAATTACTTTTTGTATGTAGTTTGTATTTGACACTACAATTTACCTGAATCTTTAACCACTTAAGAGGAGCAGACAGAAAAAAAGCCCCTCTCTCATACATGTGTTGTCAAAACAAGTAAAACGCACTTTGAAGATCACTTAACTGAATTTGCAGCATCCCATTTGGTCTTTTTGCCTTTCTAATGTGAAAAGAAAATACGATAATAATATGAGTTATATGCAAAAAAGAAGCGCAGAGCTAGCTCTATGTTTTGTCCCACTGCAATGAGACAAATATTGTCAGACAAAAACAGTACACGAGACAAGCTGGTGGATATACTGTATCTGACTATTGTAGAGGTAAAAAGTAACTTACAGTATGTTTCTATGTTAAATAGACCATTTCACTACTTATTATGTATATGCTCACTACGCACCCTAAATCCTTGACTGTTTTCCTGACAACTAATTCAGGAAAGTTTTAATGTTATGGTGGACAAAGGTCAGCATGGGCCCTGTGAATACGTACACACCAGTCTGTGAACATCAGCCCTGTACACAGCAAGCTGTGATGCACTCTGGGTTCTGACACCTGTCAATCAAGGCCTGCATTAGATTTTTCTCATCCTGACCCCCGTTAACCACAACATTAAAACCACCTGCTGGTCTTAACGTTGTGGATGATTGAAGTGTAGCTTTTCAAAGATTTTTCTTTGAAGTAAATTTCTTTCAAATAATTAAATGTGAGTCGAAGAAAATGAATGTTTGAAAACTGATTTGTACAGCTGGAATTAATCTTTAGACGTCAAGAGAGACGAAGCTGATCTACTAGTACGTGTCAGCACAGAAAGTATTGGAAACTCTATAAGCATCAATTTATCTATTTAAAATAAAGAAGGCAAGCAAAGAATAATTATGATACGTAAGTGCAGATGAAAATTTGTCCTTTTGAATCTTTGCACTTGGACTTAAGTTGATGAATGTGCACTGACCCAAATATATAAATAAATAAACAGAGAATTTGGATCCTCAAAGACTTTCGCTATCTTTCTTAATTAGTTTGTCAGTCAATAAAAAATGGCAAGAACAACCCAATCCTAAGTTTAGTTCTCAGCAGTGGATCTATGTACAGTAAATCATGCACATGAACACCCAGGTTTTTGGCCTTTGAGGGTGATTGCCTGTGTAGCAAGGAGGGATTTGAGTTGATAAGAAATGTAATTTGATAATGTACAAAATTCATCACGCTGCTAAGAGCTTTTATTCTGTCTCCTCAGACAGACTCATCTATTATGTAGAGATCCATAAGTCTGAAGAGAGAGAGAGAGAGAGAGAGGGGGAGAGAGTTGGGCAAAGTGAGAGAGGTGAGGAGAAACTGAATGAGATAGATCAGGACAAAGATATTCTGTGAAATCTGCGGTAATTAGATGAATTAATAAATCAGAGACAATCCCCAAAATGGAGATTAATTCCTGTGACGTGGCCATCATGTTATGTATTTATCAATGTCAAGCAAGTATTTTATTAATAAGCCATAGATCTGGCCCTGTCTCGGTTGCTATTAAAGGGGTAATATGTCTAATTCACAAAGTAACAGATAATCCGGTGGATGAAGTAATGAGATATAATACTGAAACAGAGAGAGAGAGGTTGTTGGAAAATAGTCATTACTCGTTGACACGATTTAATTAGAACCATCTTTAGTTAGTAATTCATGCTTTGATGACTTCAACATTTGATTTACAGTGCTAATACACTGAGTGAGTATGCATGTACGTGCTATACTGCGATGCTTGCTTCTTCTTCTTTTTTACACAAAGATCACAAAGGTCAAAAACTTACATTGGATAAAACTATAGATGTTATCTAGTGAGCCTACAGTAGCTCACAAATACACATGTAAATGAAAATTAATGTAGTTTAGCTATATGTATAGAAGATGTTTATAATAGTTTACAAATGGATGACTGGGAAAAAATGTGTAAGGGTTTATAAAATGCTCAGTATTCCTTTATAATTAAGTAGCTACTGCTACAATTACTTGTAAAAGAAAAGTTACTTTTTCAAGTGACCTCACTGCCAGTAACTGTTGGCTGCTGTCTCACCTGCCCAAATCTGCTTTCAGACATGAGCTAGAACCCTCAACATATTTAAACATTACCCAGGTGAGTTGCATGTGATGATACAACTGTCGAGGCCCAGACATTCCCTGGACTACCTGGATCTAACTCCAACAATCTCCCACTGTGCACTACATGTGTGATATCACAACTATAATGTATAATGATTATAATAACATTTGTCCATTTGTGTTTCACTTTAACATTGATACATTTCATAGTCTTACCACCTGTGACTGATGATGGCCATTATGTTTACCTGAGAGATTAACTACATTTCCCATAATTCCCAGTTCCTGTAAACGTCAAATCTTGTTCCCTCGTTCATAGGGGATACCTTTAATATAGTGTTGGCAATGCATGCACACACCACTTATACATGCACACAAATGCAGCATTTGCTTCTCTTTCTAACCACAAAACCCATTAGGATGTTTGAATTTCCCAGCAGTCCAAGCATTCCCGAGAAGCCATTACTATTTTTCAAGAACAAAATACAAAAAAATGTCACTGTACGTCCTTGAAACCACTCACTGTTTTGTTCCTCCCTGCTGTCTGGCTTTCCATCAGTGCTAATTACTGTAAATGAGTTTTAATTGGGGAAGCTGAAGCCTGCCTGATGTTGGAGATTTAGCGTCAATAGGCATGTAATAGAGCTCTGTCTTTGTCCGCCATTAATCAAGGTTATGTATGGAGTCACGGACTGGAAGATCGGAAAAACGTGTCAATTATCATCAAACAAAGGGTGTTGAAACAATGATAATCTATGGTTGAATTTCACAAAGAACATTAGTTGCAAAGAGAAAACACTCATGACAGAATAACTGAAGCAGTGATACCAAACATACCATGATCATAGCATTTCAGTCTCATCTACAGGATATTCACCATGTTTTTAGATAAAGTACTTTTAACCTTTACAGCTTTTCCTCTCTGGTGTCAGGAGTCTCAGAGTTCTTGCTGTCAGACACATTTTCTTAGTGCAGAGATAAGATACCACTCACAGATGTGAACACTGAACAAAACTGACAGCAATAGCATTAGCAATTTCATTTGGATTGGTCTCCTTTAAAGTTTTATGAAAATTGCCCTCCGCAACCTAAACGTTTTATGGAAGGTCAATCTAATCGGTAGCACAAAATGCAAAAGCTCTTTCCCAAATTATTGAGTGGGACGTTGTTCTGCAAAGTTTAACTCATTAGCTAAAGATGGTCAATGCACAACACCCATGACCTGAAATTTGAGGCAATGACTCAGAATTATTTCACCATGTATAAAGTAAAGTCTGACTAAGGATGTGTGCTCTCTCTCACCAAAACTTTGCTTCACATTTAGTTACACATATTAAAACATGTCACCAACCCACTACATAATATGCACTGTACATTTAGCGTAATCATAAGTCAAAAGGTCAAACTCACTACATACACACTGTTAGTTACTGCAATGCTCCCATACAATTATTAATTTGCTTGATTATTACTTTGTACACCCTGAAATGAACATGATGTACATGCTGAATAAGCAGCTGCATGCTCTAACTAGATAGGAGACACAGTGGCCTCCTTTGAGTCTGTCCTTCTAATTTACATTGTCTATTACCATGCCACTAACGACTCCGACCTTCTCCACTGTTAAACACCAAGTCGGGGTAGAAAAAAAAAATGTGTGAGAGAGGGGACAGGATGACAAAGAGAAGATTTTTAGAGCCCTGGCATTCACTAAAGTAATAAATCCGTGGTTTATGGTGAAATGATGGCAGATAATGTAAGTAAAGGTCAGCACAGCATGTCAGCCAACAATATATCAAAGGGGACAGATGATTGTGGTCACACACTGCTGGACACTTCATTCTCTCAAACAGCATGTTCATTTGATTGCTTGACTTTTTTTTTGCATTATGTGTCTTATCTTTAATTTATTTCCAACCTGCATGTTTTCTAACACCACTGTGAAGTAATCATAGTGATACTCACAGGATAAATTGTTATTGATAGTGACACAATGAGTTTTACAGTCAATATCATAATGTGTGAGCTCGGTTAAGAAAATCTCATGAATTTATTTTTCAACTGATTGTTTATTCCTGGTGAAAGAAAACAATGATTGGATAGTGATTCAGTAATTACTGGTGTTTATTTGATGTGTCTGTATTACATCTGCTAAGCCAAATTATGTAATTTGTCATTACTGTGGCATATCCACAGTACAAATTGACTGTCACACTTTTCTGTGTCTTTTAAAACACAAAACTCTTTTAACAGACATATCCTTCAGATGTCACAAACAATGTGTACCCAAAAGCATTTACTTGATGTGCAGTTTCACTCAGCTCAACTTCACTATAATAGCAACATTCTGGGGAATTTAGTAAATTGATTGAAAGTGCATATTGATTTTTATACAAGCGTATCAAAGGATCGCTCCTTACATAAACACACACACATGCTCACATTTATCTCAGAGGGCAATTGGACAACTAAAGTCAAATTTTATATATATAGCCAAATTAGCCTCAAGAGGCTTAAGTACAGCATATAACTGTTTTCCTTGGAATTATAGAAGAGTAAAAACTCCCACAAAATAAAACCTATATACCTAAATATAACTTTAATATATTGCTGACAGAGCTGCAGCTTCACTCTGCTCAGATTGGTTCACTCCAACAAAACTGCACAACAGGTACAAGTTCATTTTCTCTTGTATGTTCAATCATAAGTGAAGCAACTGTAACAACTGTCTTTCTCCATTAACATATCATTGTTCAGAAACCACAAACTAGCCAATGACAGTAACAGTCACATGATATGATACTTATATTTACAGGGGAAACAACTGATGGTGAAAACAGGTACGTCTGGTAAAAGTGAAAGTGAATTCCAGATTTGTGTAGTTTGTCTGTCAATCACACAAGAATTGAGTACCCCATAAAAAATACAGACTAGCAGAAACTAACCTAGCGAGGGTACAACCAACCCATAATGCAAAGCTCCATAGACTCAATTCAAAACTACTGTTTTGTGAAAACGTTGTTTTGTTTGTGGCTCATTCTTAATTAAATGATATACACACCATCTCTGTTCATGGTCGTCCAGAGATTTCTATAAACTTAATGGACTACTTTAAAAATGAACACTACTGGAGATCCACTAGGGCTTCTAAACAGAGTTCATTTATTTGTGGTTCTGTGGTTACGAAGTAGTTTGGTATAAAACTTGTTTTTCGCCCTCCTCTAGAGCCCCATATGGCTCTTTATTGATCCCCTGTTATGCACCTTTACTTTCTTGAGCATAGACAGCCGCAGAGGTTCTAACACCGAGTAAGATAGAGATTGACTATTTGCGGATTTACTATTTGACTGATCTTTACCTTTTAACATGAGCATAAATCAGAATTAGCAGAGTCAAATGAAAATTTTAGCCCCAACACACACAATCCGAGAAATCCAATATTACCTGAGCAAAGTGCAAGGGTGTAAAACTTCTCTCATTACCCATTCACAGGCCTGTCTTATCATGTATAACCAGACAAGCTGCTTGTTGACTCAACCTTGCCTTCCTCAGAGGCAACAGTTTGAAGGGAAAATTATCATTTTGATGGGAATGATGTCTCAGTATGCTGCTGAAGCCACTCTGTCGTCTCCAGCTGATAAAAAAAAACGAAACTTTACACAGTCAGACGCCATTGCTCCTGAGATCGAATTGGGATGCAGTGATAATAAACATGAAGAAGTTTTTATTTATCATAAATACTTTTTTATATGTTGAATGACAGCAAGGCAGCCACTCAAGAGTGCTGACAGAAATTATGGATTTGACCTGAAATTCACGTATTCTCATTAATAGGAAATATTGGCCTTTTGAGAAACTTTCTGTGTCCCAAAAACTTTCACTTTCTTAAAGTTTTTTTTTTTCTCAAAAGGTGATTTGCTTGTGTACACAGCAGTCAAAACAAACTGAATTACCATTATCTATCAAACACAGTAGGTTTTAATCAATGACCAGTAATACTCTAATATAAACTTGTTCGGTATATTTCAAAGCATTCTCCTGCCTCATTTGCAGTTATCATTCTCCCGTCTTACAGTCATCAGAGCACTGTTGCCATAACCCAATTGATAATCATTGTTAGTTTGTTTTTTTTTTAAAGTTGGTTAATCAAAGTTCTCAAAGAGCAATAACTGTCAAGTAAACTGTAATGATATTTCAAATGTTTGAAGGCCACATTTGAGACAGTGCTGACATTTCAAAAAATGCCAGAAAACTAATTGGTGGTCATTTCCTCTAATAATTGGCACACAGAATACTATTGATTAGACTCAAAAGAGAGACAGTGTATTGATTTTGTTGCCTGGACATGGTAAGTGCCTACATTGTATTTTCTTGTGTTGACACAAAGATGAACGCTTGACACTATCCATTAATTTCATCCTTCCTGTTTTGCATGTCCTTCTTTTAGTACTTTCATAATTCCTGCTCATTTTCTCTGTTTTTTTATTGTTTCACTGAACAGCTGCTTCGTTACTGAGTCGGTGGACTGAGAACTGAACAAGCTTATGTAAGTCTTTCTCTTACACTCAGGATTGCCTGTCTTATTGTGCTGCTCTAGTTGCTTCTGCTCTATATATGTTTCTGAAATACAAGGGGATGCTGTGTCATTGAGTGATAACTTAAGGAAAGATTAAGCTGTTTACAAATCATGAATGATGTGAATGAATGACACAAAAAAGTGACAATTAAATGCAATACAAATACTCACGACAAAGATGCGTAAATATTTGAGTACAGGCTCTAAATAGTCGCACTAAAAATGGATTCCACATTAAGTAAGAGCGAGCTGGTGCTCATTCTACTGAATGATTTTTGGGACAAGAAGAAGACAGCATGAACAGTTTCCGCGCTTGCTGTACCACAGTCAAGTTTGGACCCACTTGGGGACCTACGTGGGACAGTTTAAAGAGTTGTTGACTGTGCTGACACCACACATGAAGAAGCAGAGGAGCTAACACCACCTGGCTGTGTGTGAAAAACATTAGATTATAATGAATTTCTTTAATTGTTTATTAAGTACAACAATAGCTGCAAGCAGCATTGTGATTGGTCAGATGTATTCCTGTCGCCAGCAAAAAGTTATGTTAAAAAACTGATATGAAATGTTCTTTGAAAGTTGGTTTAAAATTTTATTGACGTTAGACAATCACTCAGGAAATGCACCTCTAATGTGTGAAGACCTTTATAGTAAGGTTAGGGTTAGGAATGTTTTGTTTACGGTTATTGATAGGGTAAGTCTCTAGGAAATGTAATGCGACACTGTATGTGTGTATTTGCGTGCAGCTACTGATTATGTATTAATCCTTCACGTCTTTGTGCACAAATTCACGCAAACATTCTTGTGTTTGTGTGCACTGGTTGGTGTGTGTGTATGCACACAGTAGGTGTGTTCACAATCTGGTATCAGCCTCTGTGTTGGAATTCCCCCAGGTGTCACAGTATCATGATAAATGGGCTCTGCACCACTGAGACAACCACAATAGCCCACAGCAATATATTTCCATAACTCCTCACTTCTTTGAAGCAATATATGCCATTTCTTGATAACACTGGGGCACCATTATAACACATTATAGGATAGACCTTTGGCTTCAAAGGCTTATAAAGCTGGTTGGAACGGGCTTTTGACACATCAAAAACCAGCTGCTATATCAGGATTTCCCAAAGAATAGTAGTGTAATCTAATTTAATTTTACGGAGGACTCAATTTTTTGCATTAAGCAAGCTAAGCATTATTCATTAGTCATGAATGTAATCAGAGTGAGTTCAGTTCTGGTGTGAGTCTCTGTTCTTTTAATTGTAGTGTAGCAGGTGCAGATCTGCATTACACTTATAAACTACAGTATGTGCTGTGCCCTGATCACCTAAGCTGACTGCCAAAGCAGTTACTGTATCTGACTACGCCTGCCAAATCTCTGTTTGTTAAATACGTAAATATCAGGACTGACATTGTACACTCTACAAAACCAGCACATTTTCAACAGTTAGGATACGATTAGCGGCTTTTCACAATAGGACACATCTCAGACATTTAGCTTGGAGCCAAATTAAAGAATCGTTAAAGGAGAGTGCCACATTAGTACAGTGGTATCCCTTACACTTAAATAATACACTTAAAAAATGACACTTTAATTATTTATCAAAGCCCATGGGAAACTAAAGAAAAAGCTGTTTGATTAATTATTTATTAGGCCCAAGAGCAAATGTTTTACTTTACAAAGCAGTCCGGTGTATGTTCGGTGTCAGTTGCAGACATAACTGGTAAAAGTAAACCAGGATGTTGACTGTGTAGCAAATCTATACAGTATGAAATATGATATATATGATATAACTGGAGAAAAACTCTTGTTTATCCATCTATAGGTATATCTCAGCCAACAATTTGAACTACCAGACGACATTCAAAGACAAAAACAATACAGTAACTCTGTCAGATCACATTTTGTTTGTGTCAGCATCTTGGTGACGTAAAACATTTGCACAATGTCTCCTTGAATGTCATATGTATAAATTTATATTTCGCTCTTTTGTTCTCTGCGCCTCCCTCCCGTCATCTGTCTAGTCATACTACAGTAGTGGTCATGTGCGAGGCCAAGCGTCAGCACACCAGGTGTTTCACACCATGCCCCAATAAAGAAAAAATTAAATGCATTGCCTTAATAGGTGAATTTATACTCTTGTAAAAAGTCAGTCCCTTGCAAGCGTTGATTACTTCATATTTCTTTATCTTGGCTGCATTAGTGAAGCAGCAGCAGCTGTAATCAATTGCCTGCTTGATGAAAATGTGTAATGAGGGCACAGAGAAAGATGCTTAGCTGATGCAACCTCATTACCTCACAGCTGATGTTGATCTGCCAAGGTGTACCTGCCAAGTTTACTGGATGTTTTTCAAGATGTTATCCAGGGAAGGTTGACTAATCTGACTTTTTAACACTCAACATCTGTACATGAAATAGAATGATTATACTATGAACATTCATATACAGAAACTGTGTGCTGCAATGCGTTTCTATTATGTCAGCTGTGGTATTAGGAGTTGTGGCTGACAGATTTAATGTTTAAAACTCATGTCTTACCACCCCTTAAATATTAATTGTTGTTATATTATTTCATTACAGTAAGCAAAAGTCTTCCCTTCAGCCCATATGCTTCGGAAATCTCATCTCATCCTTTTTTTATTTCTTTGCTTTCTATTGTAAACAATCAATACAAAACAGTGGGCATACAAGACCCTGCTCCGGTTCATCCATAACTGCCAAGAAGGCCATTTATTCATCCACAATGCCACTCCACCCCTGTATTAGTTTTGAACAAGATGATTAATCTGCTTCAAGTACACCTTAAAATACCTCAATCGATAAACAATTGACAGCCTGAGAAGTTGCAATGTTGACTAAGTGTGTAATACTGGATAAACCATATTCTGTAACTAATTATATTAAACCTGGCTCCTGAAGATAATTAATAATTGATAGATTTTATGAACACCTTTAAATAAAACTTATTATGAGGAAACATATCTGTCATTGTTATGAATTATTTATATAATTTGATTAGTAAAATAATTGAAATTGAAAAATGCTCCCATCAGGAGCACAGACCTTTGAGTTAGTATGTGATTGATACTGTACCCCAGTGAAAGATATTTACCATTGAACCAGACATGTGATTTTGATCTATTCAGTCATGGGTTGTGATAAATAATCTGACTAATTTGACTTCCTTTTCCAGAAGTGATCCTCCTGAACAATCTCCTGACAATTAACTCTCATGTCAAGTATGTGAAACCTGAGTGCTCTTGGTTAAAGGTAAGTGTTTTCATCTTTATACAATTGTCCAAGTTGTTTCACCCAACACTGCTTGACACAAACAGGAATAAGAACATGCCATTCTGATTCCCTCCCACTTGAGGGGCAGCTGCTCTAATGCCATATCAGTCTTAGACCCATGAATACATGGACTATAAAACTGAAGAAAGTGCAGTCACTTTTATTTCCCATGGTTTCTTCTCCAGGCTTCAAGTGTCTGTGTCCGCCTGTAGTTAATTGCGGTTCTAAGCTGATGCGATGCCCTCCCTGTCTATTACGTCGCGCCTGGGTATGTCTGAATTGTCTGTGTTGATGTGAGTCACTCTAGGAGAGAAATTCAATTACCGCCCCTCTCTACCCAGTCATGGCCCTGCCCAGCCAAGCTGAAGTATGACTGATATCTGAAGGAGAGAGAAAGAGAGGGGAAAGAGAGGGAGACAAATAAAGATAGGCAAAACAGAGAAATATTGGTAAACAAATGGAGAGAGTGTGACTGAGAGGCAGTTTGAATGAGAGACAAAAAAGCAGAGATGAATGGAGAGAAAAAGTAGCTGAAGAATATAAAAGTGCATTACGAAAAAAAAAATCATCTTTCCCCAACCAAGCAATTTGTCCTTGATGGAGGTCTAAATGATATGGGCGTCACATCCCGGAAACACAATTATTGGAAGCTGTTTGGTTTTATGAGATATCAAATAAAATTCCAAACAAATGGCTCTACTCTTCCTCCTCTGGGTCCCTAAAAGAATCTAATCTCTTAGCATGTAAATCGTTTTATACATTCAATTTTACATAATATTTTAATACTAATTTTAACACTGTCTGTGATCATTTATGACACAGTACAAACAGTTATGCTCGTTTAAAAACTTGTCACAGTTAGAGGTTCGTACAAAATCTTCATCTGTCTGCTTTCCACATTTCCTCACTTTTACCACTTTGGGAACAGAAAAAGAGAAATGGTACTAGAGGACACAAATTTGTAACCCCGAAAACGTCCCAGTAGTGCTTTTTAAAGATTTGGTGCTGTGATTATCCAATCGGCATGGCTTAGCTCTTTAGTGTCCTCCGCTATTTTTATGTATTAGCTCAATTTAGTTAGAGGACAAAAGCAGGTGCAGTAGGTCAAGCCACTTCTGTTAGATCATAAAGCAAACAATTTTTGGTCTATCATTTAATACTCAAACGTACTATATTTTCCACATTCAAATGTTCAAAGTTCACATTACTGAATACTAAGTGTGAGCCCTAGAAATGTATACTATAATAATACTTAAATAAAAATTGTATTCATTTACACCTCACCATGTCCTGAACCATGTTTGTTAAGCCAAAAGTCCAGCTTAATATGTAACCTTGCAAACCCCTACTTGCAAGGTGTGACAAGGGAAACCACTTCAATATGTTCTTCAAAGCAGTGTTTTGGAAGCATGTTTGGAAAGTGTCATTAACAGCGTGGTGGACACACTGTTTCTAACCCTATCTATCACTAGCTCTTGGTCAACTAAGGTTGAGGACATGGAAGTGCAGGTTTCTTTAGTTACACCAAATTAAAACTATGGTTGTTTTCTCTATATAAAGTCACTTAAGCGGTGCGCTGCGCTAAAAACTGACTACAGCGTTCACCTAGACTGCACTGTAAACTGCTCGGCCTCAGTACAGTGGCTGGATTTGACATCAGCACCTGAACAATCCACCTTTAGCCGGTCACAAGAGCCGGGCTACTTAGATTGTCGCATGCTGATTAGCTGTTCACATCATTTGAACGTGTTATTCAATATTGCAGTTTCATCACGGTGACACACCTGTAAATATTTTTGGAACCCTATGTTTCAAGAGTCTGCTTCCTACTACTTTACAAGCTACTGTAGTCAGGCTGTTACAGGCTCAGACATTCACAATCTGCAACCTGAAGGTTGAACTTAATCCATACTCAAAAATGAAAAATAAACACTGTGAAAAGAAATATACTGTGTACAGTAAGTTAAGAAAGAAAAATTGTCCTGAAGACCTCGGCCTACTCACACAAGCAGTTAAAAAAGTGAGAATGACTGAGGAAAGAAAAATTAGGTCACATACAACAAATAGTTTTCTGAGAAACAGATGACTTATAACATCATACAGTGTCTCAGTAGATCAGCATTGGAGCTTGACCCAGCCTGCAGTAAAGACAAACTCCTCAAACACCCAGATCACATATGATAAATGGGAAACGTCAGATAGATCTGCTATTGTGGGGGTGCAGAAAGGGAGTACAGACCAACAGTGATATGCAGAGCAGTCAGAAAGCATAGGGACACCAATATATTTTCCACTGTTAAGTCTCTAGACCAGCACACTAGATTTGAAATAAAAAAGTGGCTAAATGACTAAAAAGTGCTGATTCTCAACTGTAAGGTTCTTGGAGAGTGTTCACATCTATTTTTGGTAAGCAACTTAGGAATCATAGCCATTTTTAAATACAGTGAACTAGAGATAAAGTCATAATATGACATCTAGAGTGTCATATTACAGCGTCCCCAATAATACTGTGAAAAAATTCATTTCATGATATCACTGATATAGCAACGCACAACATACAGTACACGTAGTGCAAACAACGACACAAGCCCAATGTCAGCGTGTAGGCCTCTGATCAAGATTCAGTTTCTCAAAAAGGGAGCTACTTCAATAGTATGGAAATCATCCACAAGTAGATTTCTCCTGTGCATAACAAAAGATGGCTAAAAGAGGGAGAGATCATTATGGAGTGAAGTTTTAAATCAAAGTCCGCCTAAAAATGAAATTAACACAAAAGTGTTTTGAAGACATCTAAATAAGTTGCTTTCCACATGGATTTCTTTTTTTAGACAGTTCATGCTGTATATCGGTTGTGTCTCCACTCTGTGTTCAAATCTTTTCCTTGCACTGCCACTCTGCAGCTACACGAACAAAGAAAAAAATGTTATGAGCCACACTACCAACATAAATAGAAGATAGAGTAGAAATCAGATTCCATCTATACGCAATTCTCCAGTTACCAGTGTATGTATGTAAACTCGTTTTGACCAAATGTTTTAATTAAAGATGAAAATTTAGAGCACAGACAATGACAGATAGATGACTGATGAGTTTGTCTGGTAAAGAGGTAAAGAGCTTGTGTCAGTGAAGAAAAGATCATCTATTGAGCTTGAGATTATGTCTACAGTACTTGCTGAACATTGCCAGCCCACACTAAGTAAAGAAGGGATGTTTATAGGTTAAACCTACCCTACAAAGAGGAAAAAGCAACAAGAAATGTTGCACAGGTTCCCTCAGTCTGAAAAGATGCTGATCTATATATCTAGAGCTCAAAAATCTGAACTTGACACTTTCGTGATAAGGTTTAGACCCAGCCATATTGACAAGAAGGAGAGAAGTCATTACTGAATAAATACACAACAGTTACATCTCATGTTGCTGCCAAACGGATGTCGCTTGATAGTTTTTCTCATATTTCATAGCTCTTTAGCAGTGAATTTAGATAATCAAAATGGCAGACTGCCAGCTTGTCAAAAGCTTGCCTTGGAGCAGGCTGCCTTTTGCCTTGGCATTTTTATTCATAAGCATTCCCACTAAGTGCTTTTTGTTGTATTACAAGGCTAAGCTGAGGCCCATTTTCACCCTGCTGGGAGAGCAGTTACTGGAATCAAAGCTAGATCACGGTTGTCACAATGCCATTTCACTGTGTATTACCATAGCATGCCACCAGCACCAACAATCACTGTTCTATCAATGAAAAGAGGACAGCAAAAGGCTCAGAATCAACACAGTGAAGTGATCCATTTATTCAAGTGGAACAATTGAAAGCATGGCCAGGTATGTTTTTATTTTTCTCAGGTTTTCAAAAAATCACCTTCAGTTACATGCTGGGGATTTAAGATGTCTGATGGTATGTGATGAGCCCGCATTTTACTCCATTCAAATCAACCTATTTTACCAGATATGT
Organism: Ctenopoma multispine; assembly: GCA_034779795.1. Taxonomy (NCBI): domain Eukaryota; kingdom Metazoa; phylum Chordata; class Actinopteri; order Anabantiformes; family Anabantidae; genus Ctenopoma; species Ctenopoma multispine. The sequence continues at coordinate 12,938,205 of JAUYWH010000027.1, read as the reverse complement.
TACAGCTGAAGCCTTTCACTCAATAGTCTATCTGGAGCGTCTATCTGTAATATGTTTCATTATTACAGAAAATCCACCAGGGATATGAGTTTATATTATTACAAGGAAGCTGTGAACATTTGATTGTTGTTGTCATTATTACTGTGCTAAGAATCCAATTATTTCTGATACGTTGAATGTGTGCTGCAATACAAAGATCATATTGCTTTGAATACAACCTCACTTGTGGTTCAACAATTGTTCACTATATATGAGGCTAAACAATCTGCTACATGTAGATTCTGGCTACACACGTATTATCACTATTATGAAAATACAATTGAGAGCTTGTCTCGTGAGCAGTGTTGTGAGGTGTGACCCAGCAATAAGTCTCACAGAATATGTCTTGCTAGATTATTAAAGTGTGGTTCTGTCTATATTGATTGGTCCTGATGCCCTTGAGGGAGTCAGGGTGTTTAGTGGTGTGACGGGCACAGTGACTCATAAACACAGCGACAGGATGTCAATGAGCCATAAACACTTCTATAAAAACTATCTCTCCCCAGTGCTGCAGGAATTTGTTTCACATCACATAAATGTAGAGGTGAACTGACTGAATGTGTTTCAGTGCATGTATTTTTCCATCATCCAATCTGGCTCAAATAATAACTGCACTGTATGTCTTTAATAGGAAAATAGAACAAACCTTTTAGATGTAAGAGTATAACTGAGTTGCAGAACAAAACATTTTTGAAATTCAATTAAATTAAACAGTGTTACAAAGCTATAATCTGTCACACTATGTCAGATATTTTAAGGATATTTGTCTATTCTTTCATCTACTTCCTCTATTCCAATGTCTGCTACAGCAGACGTCTGCTACTCCAGTAGGATTCAGTTTAATTGTAACCTACAGTGTTGTAGGTTTAACTCTCACAGTAACTCTAACACAACAAAAATAAACATTCAATAGCACCACTCTAAGATGTTTTAACAAAAGATGAATCTTGTGACCTCCATGGATGTAGCATTAATTGCAGGGCATTGTACCTGCATAATCAACTAAAATCTGCATGTAGAGGTAGTTAGAGGAATACACTAGATATCAGAAGGAAACTACAATAGACTAGAGTCACTGAATTGCTTACTCATCAAACTGGCATATAAATTTGGTTGTCCCAATGTTTTTGACAAGCACTGTTTCTGAACTGCAACTCCTTTCAGCACATTTTGATTCTTTCATTTTATATATTTCTAGTTCAATAACCTAGGTGCCTAAATCTGAGCAAGGCCATTCCTTTTGTCACTGTTTCAGTTCTTGACATGTTGCAGTGTAGTGCACACAGATACACATCTCTTATCACTGTGAGACCACTATGGTCAATGGTCTGTCTTTGTGTGTCAAGCCTGGCAAACTGTACAGGATATATTCCACTTCCCAGTGTCTCACTGGGAAGGTAGAGCTCATGAGATAGAGTGAGTCATCCACTAGCTTCATGGTCTAAAGTTCGGCCCTTGACTCCATGTGTTGAAATGTTGTAAGTCTCTTTGGATAAAAGTGTCTGTCTAATAACTAAATGTAAAAAATAAGCGGTTAAATGTGATGGATTGATGCAAAGATGGATGCACCTCTAAACCTCACAAATAGAATATTGGGACTACCGTTGTTCAGCCAGCAGCCTCGATAAATATTTAGTACAAAATAATGAATGTAGGTCGATACTAGTTCAGCATGCGTAATGTTAAACAAAAACAATGCAGTTACAACAAATTACACAAACTAGACGAATACAAGTTTTATCTACCCTCATCTTTATTTTTTAGATTTGGCAATGGTAACTCAACAGTGACCTAGAGAGGCTGTAGTCAACCATGTGCTAGTGCTGCTTCTTTACAGTGGATCTGCCAGCGATGAGTGTAACCAGTGTGGTGTTTCACACCCAGATTCGCCTCAACCACTCTGCAGGTGTAATTTGATATAACTGAACTCATCTATTAAACACTACTGTAGGTCTGAAACTTGCTGACTCTGGATTATGTGTTGTATTGGGTGGATTTATTCTGCAGGTTAATCTAAAAGAGACACTCCTTTTAAGACAGTGTAGTACACATTCTGGACAGTGAAGACCAATGGTTTCAAAGGGGAGTAAAGAAACTACAACAACCATCTTTCTTCAACAGAAAAAGCCCACTACAGCACTACTTCTCAACCAGAGGTGGCATCAACAACCCTCAAGGTTGTAACGACCAAACAACTCCACAGAGTTTAAACAGGTCCTATGATGCTTTTTTGTATTTTTACTTGTATCTTCACTTATACAGTACAGTTTCTACTGAAGAGCACCGTGTCTGAATAACAGCTCACAAAAAAAAAAAAAGAAAACTATGGCATTCATATGATGTATTTCTCTTTGCATTTAGTTGGATAGAAACAGATTATCTTTGGAGGCAGAGTTGACTGAATACAGAAGAGAATGGACATTACACAAACCCGGTTCCACAAGAATCCTGACGAACCACAGGCAGTAAGGATGGGTGGACGTGTCTCAGCCTCCCTCACTCTCAGCACTGGAGCCCCCCAGGGTTGTGATCTGAGTCCCCTGCTGTACTCTTTGTACACATATGACTGTGTGGCCACTAACAGTTCCACCACCATCATTAAGTTTGCTGACGACACCGTCGTGGTGGGCCTGATCTC
>JAUYWH010000027.1:12914844-12935428 GCA_034779795.1 Ctenopoma multispine | reverse complement strand
GTCGCTTAAGCATTTCACTGCATATCGTACTGTGTATGACTGTGTATGTGACAAATAAAATTTGAATTTGAATTTGAACCATTTGACGCCACTAGTGTATTGATGAAGCTCACTTCCCGCCCACATACCAGTCAGCTGTGTTCACTAAAACTCGCAACCTGTGGTATGAGGTTAATGGGTATCATACATCCAGCGACAGCTGACACAGACAAAGATTATGCAGTCTATCAAATACAGTTACACCATTTAACCCATTTTACTTACAAACATATTCATTATATTCTAGTCATGTTGCAGTCAGGTATCTCTTGAGTAGAAATGCATTGGTTCTTGATATTTAAATCTACTATGTTTACATCAAAAGAAAACTTCTATTAAAGTAGAGCTGTGGAAATACACAAAAGAATAATTAATAATGTTAACAAGGGCAACAATTAAAAAGGGTAACCACATAAAAACACACATGAACAAGGGGAACAGAATAAGCAGTGTGTCTTCATTTGTAATCAGTGTGGAGCCAGAAGTGGTGCCAAGCCTCATGCCGAGGGAGCTCCCATAAGGAGAAGGTCTTGGCAGACACAATATAGTGCCAGAAGGTGTCCCAGACCTCTATCTTTGTCTCTCTCCTCCTCTCACTGTTTCTACCTCTTTCTCCCATCTTTGCCTGTCTCAAAGACAAATAGATGAAAGTTTGAAGACAATGTGTAATCTGCTCACCAGCACGTACAACTACTGAGGTGTCGTGAATGAATATTCTGTGGGTGAAGAGAGATTTTAGTTTAACTGTTTGTCTATAATTGGACAGACAGAGAGTGATTAAAATTCAGTGGAAATGAAAGAGTGGGCATAGCTTTAACATCCTCTACCACATCAAATGTTGATGTGGTTCAAGTGTTTTTTATTACTTCCAAGAATAAATCACAGAAAAATCTGAGAAATTTTGACTTACAAGCGTCTGCAGAAGTACAGACTTAAACACTTATTCATAAAATGTCATAGTTTGTTGTGTTTTGGTACAATAATAAAAATAAATGAACAAAAATTAAAATAATAAAATCTATATCCAAATGTTTAAAATGTCAGGAGTCACAAATGTCATTAAACAAGAATTTACCTTTATATAAAGGCTACTACTGCCACATGTACTGTATATCACTTAGTTGTGCATGAAAGAAAGAAATGCAAAGCTAAACAGGACTGCCCTACCTACTTACTGTTGCTATCAATTGGACAATTACTCTTCAGGGTAAACAATCATCTGCTTCCCTACTCAGCTATCCAATGCTACCTAAAAATAAAGATATAAATTACTAAAAAAAAACCTTATCTAAAAGCTGAAAGAGTTTTTGATAGAGAAAAAGAAAAAGAACGGGTGTGCCAAATCAAACATCGAGCTCATCTGTCCAACCATAATGGCTTAATGGGAAAGGTTCTCAGACAACATTAAAATGGACACTGACAGAGAAAAAAAAACAGAGAGAAACATAATAAGGCAAAAAGGAGGAACTCCAGCTAGAACCATCTGGGTCCTCGACTGGGTGTAATCACTTCATGTGACAGTGTATGAAGGAGACGACAAACAAGCAGACAGTCCATAATTATGGATGACACAACATATTAAAACACCAACCCGACAAGACCACTGTCTCAACATGTTAACTCAATTTCATTGTGCGTTCTAACAACGGGAAAGCATTTTTTAAATCCTTAAAAGGTAGGCTGCTAGCTTATCCTCAGCAAGATTTAACAGAATGATTAATAAAAAGTTTCTTGCCTCCAAGAAAAAGAAGCAGCGTGAAAATGGCCAGTGCCACATATGCCATAATTCAATGCCTATTATTCATTGTGGCTGCAAGGCTTTTAATCTATGAAGTCTTTTTTTACTAAATCCAACTGTAAAGGTGACTTTTGGGAACTACATTTTGAAAACAAACTGCACTTTTATTGACACTACTCTATTATTACTGAATCTGTAATATTGTGTTGTACTGTGTTCTATGCATTATAATAAGGGATTAGGGTTTCAATTGGGAACAGAGGGAGGCCTAAACACACGGGTGTCCTGTGTCTCAGTTAGCTTATTCGGAAATATATATTTTTGTGGTTGATAATATAACTTCAATATAGACATCTTCTACTGTAATGACTGTACACATTTAATAGTATTAAAATAATTTGCCACTGCATCAATTTACACACAACTCAACACATATTTAAGTAATTTACAAAGGAATAATGACTGACCTTAATGTTGAATGTGTATTTATGGATGGAAAAATAAATATGTGATGAATAGACAGACAGATAGAGGATGATAAAATAAGATATGTTACATCTCTGTTAATATTTCAAAACATTAACTGATTTCAGGTATGGTTATTGACAAGCTGAGAGAAGAGCTAAATTATTTTAGGACACCTTAGAAGTGGTGATGAATAAGTAGACTGTATTTCAATCCAATTCAGTTGTATCTACATAGCACCAAATAACAACAAAAATCATCACGAGGCACTTTGTATAGTAAGGTCAAGGAATTGCAAGAAGACATATTTCTTGAAATAGTATGACAGGTGTCTTCAGCGTTGTGATCAGCAATCTCATGGAGAAAAACTGAAAAATGCACATTGACAAGCCACAGTGCTAGAATGTCCTTTAGACAGAGACTTTGCTACATCTGGCACAGCATGCCCTAAACCTGTGCATGACACAATGAAATGTGTTTATCAAGGCATTCTGGAGTGAAACATACTCCCCAGTGTCGGAGAGCTTGGTCACAGGTCATTGTCAACATCATAACTTTGCAGTTGTAACCAACACTTTTCACGTCTGTTGTGTTATATTGAACCATATTCTATGCATCATGCAGTATACCACCTTGTGCACCTGAGTGAGACCAATGAGTTTGCATCAATTACAATGATACAATCATGTGGTGGGAGTAATGTGTTATCCCCATAATAGTATGACACTTGGCCTGAGTAAAGGGAAAACAACTCCTCTTTAACGGATCGCTATAATGTTACGGTCACACTCATTAGAGACTAACAGGCACCATGTTTAGATCTTTGAGTAATTAGAGGACTTGTGAGAAGGGGGCTGGCTTTAATGGGAAGTTCTATTAGTCTGTCATGGTGAAGCCTAATGGCTGACCACCATACTATCATTACAAAGACTATGCATGTGTTGGCTAATCATATAATTAAATGCACTACGGTTCATCACAGACACGTAATGGGAATACAAACCTTTTCTTCCTACCTCCTCATTATCTATCTCTGTCCTTTTGTGTTTTACTTCAGCTGAGCTTAGCTTCAGTCTCTATTTGATTTACGTACTGACTGTCTTTCTCTAAAGCTTGCTGTTGCTCAATTCAGCACTGTTATTCCTCATTTCTTTATCCATCCATTTCCATTTTAGTCTGTGATTCCTCGTTTCCCTCACCCCCTTTCATTTTGTCTGTCACTTTGCATCTCTCTCCCCTCTTGTCCTTTGTTCTATCCTCCCTCCATCGTTATCCTAATGTTTTCATCTTCTCTACTCTGCTTACGTTTATTCAATTTGTCTTTTTCTCCATTGCTGTCAGCATTTTCTCTTTCCCTATTGCTCCAACTCCCATTGCCCCGTTTCTTTTGTCAGTTCTTCTCTTTTCATTATTATCTCACAGCAATGCTCCTCTATCGTATTTGCCAAGCATGGTGTTTTCATATTGTTAGCATATGGTGAACTATCTTTACTATACAGAAGTCATCAGTATTTGTATCGCCCCGTCAATCCTATAAGATCTAAGCAGATGGTTTCTCACCATGAACTGCTGATGAAGCTGTTCTTGACTGAATAGAGGCTACAAGTGTGCTCGATAGTTTTAACTCTCTTTTGGATACAGGCATGTTGATGAGGGACATTTTATTTTTAAGTATAGCTGCAAGGAGTTTTTCTTCAGGTGGGAGCGTTGCAGATCCAGTATATTCGCAGTATGTCTCCTACCCAACAGCTGCTAACTTGCTTTACCAACTAAATTTGAGAAGAAACCTAATTGCTTGGATTCTGTTCACTGGTATGCTTCTTTCACATTCCAGGGAGTGTTCTTTTCCTTTATACTACACACGGTTGCAGATCAGTAGGGAATAGTATAGATATAGAGAAATTTTATGTTTTTAGTTATGAGGCACTGAACACATGCATTAAAAGACAATTCCTTCTTATTCCAACCTGTGATATTCACATGAAGCATATATTAGTGCAACAAGCATAAGCGTACTACTAGGGCTACTACTACTAAGGCAAGAGGCTAGTTGAATAAACACTGAACTCTAAATACAGTAAGAAAATCACTTAGAATATCTAAAATGTCATGTAAGGTATTATAAAAGGTATTAAGTTACAATTAGTGGTGTTCAGATCGATTGGCCACTGATTATTATCAGCTGATTTCCATGCAAAAGTATGTGATCGGCGTATTCCGATCAGTGCCTTTTATTGCTGATCACAAAAGCTGATCACCTGTAGCTCATATTTTGCAGCCTGCAGAGGCCCTGTTGTACAGTGTCGGGTCCTACTCCCCCCTTCCTTCACACTGCTGGCGCGCGGCAGCAAATTATAGACAAACATGTCTGCCGCATGGAACTTTTACACCATCTGTGAGTGATGTAGTTTGCATCCTGCAACACACGCAACAAAGAAATACCTCTACACTTAAAGAACAAATGTCTTTGTATTTTTATATTTTGTATTTAATGTTTGTATTTTTTTCTCTTGAAAAAGTAACTAAAAAAATGTTTTTGTCTAAATTGTTCTAGATCACATAGCCAGCAGTGCTCATAATAACTAAATTGAAAGGTTTACAGCTAATGTATGTGATTGGTATCGGTGATCAGCCATCACTGGTGATCGGTATTGGAATCGGAAGCAGAAAATCTGATCAGAGCATTCCTAGATACAATTATATATTCTTAAACAAGATACACATTCTTCCTCTAATCGTTTAACCTTAGCACCACATCATGCTAGAGTTATCAGGCATTCATACTGCAGAAATTTAAATGAAATATATTGACGGAATGTTTTGCTGATGTATATTTTGTGTAAAATGGTAGCACATCTGTTCTTACCTAGATAACAATAATTTTCTTAAGAATCATAAGCAAAAACATATAATTATACCGGTGTATATATTGTGTATTCTATTTTATTTTAATTCAATTCTATTTTTTAATTCAAATTTTTTGTACTCTTCTTGTTATATACCTTTTCTGTGCTTTATGTTATGAGCTGTGGTAACACTCAAATTTCCCTGCTGTGGGATCGATAAAGTCCTATCTTATCTTATCTTATCTTAAAAACATCACATCATGTCAACTAAAAGCCTTGTATAAAAACTTTTGAAAACTAATCTACATCTTCAAATAATCAATTCAGGAACCCAGAACAGCTCAGTGCAGGATTTTCCTATTAACGTGACATTAACAACCACCTGTCTTTAAATTTCACATTATATTCTCAATTTTATAGCTTTGGTTTATGAAGCCAAAAATTTAACATCCAGGCTTTTTACAGGAACCCATCAGTGTGCTCCCCCCTAGAGTGTTCAGAATCATCCCACGATCATCTTGTAAGATCTGTCAGAGCAGATGGCCTCTCCTCATGAAAATGGTGGCAGCACAGTAATCTGACTCAACAGAGAAAAGGCTGTCGGATTAACAACTAACTCCATTCAAGTGGAATACCCACACAGGTGCTCTGTGCTGAGGTGGAATGTCCTGATCATGTCAGTCCCTGCATAAAATGTAGGATTTGTCTAAATCCTTCATTCTGTTTGATTTGCATAGTTTGGACCCTGTCATTATGCTCCACTTCATTTCTAAGTTCTTAATGAAGATTCCAGAGTTGCTTTCTGATGAAGAAGCAAAAGGTAGAAGTCTGAAATAGTGCTGAGAGCAATGTTGTCAACTATGCAAACACACTCATTGGGCTACAATGACTGGCTGGTTAGCCAGTTGAGAAATTGGTTGCCATGGCTGCTATGAGAAGCCTGGGTAGAGGTGATTGGGTCACAGTATCCATAGCGACTGTGGTCAAGAGTTACAGATGGGGCTACAGTGGGGGGTGAGAGTACTTCATCACAGTGAAGTCAGGATGAAAAGATGATGCCGGTGTGAAACTGATGGCCTAACAGTTTTTTTTCGTTTTTTTAGGTAAACATGACATGTTGGGAAAGCACTGTGCTCTAATTCTAAAAATATTAGAGTATATAAGTAATATAATACAACACCCCCTGCAAAAAATAAGCACATATATAAGTTTATTTAGAAACATAGTCCCTTTTAAGAGCAGATATCAAAAGGAAAATACTGAAAATTTAAAACAAGCTAAAGTTTCATATTTTTCCTGTCTACTGTCCTTAGTAGTAAAAGTATAGTGCTTTTCTAACTTACTGGTACTCAAAGCACTTCTTAGCTGCCTTTAATTCACCAATTCACAAACACAAGCTCACACACCAATGGCATATGACACAAGGACCCAGGAATTGAACCACCAATCCCACAATTGGTAGATGACTGCTCTGCTCCCGTAGCTCAATAGGTAAAGCGAGTTCAGTCGCCATGACACAACTTCCAGACTGGCTTATACTGGTCAGTTATTCCTGTATCTTTTTAACAGCTGCCTTATACATCACCATGTGATGTTTAATTCTTGTTAAGTGAAAGGTGACCAATACCTTTAAAAATGAGGCTGTTTTGTTGTGTCTCTCGAATAGTCTGTTGCTTCATTCCCACTCATTTTTTTAATGACATATTTGACACTCACATGAATTAAACTTAACAAGATATGCAAATTTTAAGATTTTGACAGAAATCATATTTATTGAGCAACATGTTGAACAAATATTGACTAAACTTACAGATTCATGTTATCAATAGCATCACCTTCAATAACTGAATGTTTTTTTATGCATATTTTTGCCTGTCGAATTGATTAGTTTCATATTGCAGTATTTGAATGCGAACTACAAATTTAACACCGCAAGTAAACACTTGAGTACTGAGTTAATGTACTTCTACCACTTATGATAGTTAACAAAAAGCTCCCAGCAACAGAAAGACACACACACAGCACCAAAGCAGTGGGCACTGGGGCTGGCACAGTAGCAAAAAACACATCCGAGCTTACAGCTCCCAAGGACTGAACAATGAGTTTATATAGTGGGTTATATCTGTGCCACAAGGTCATCACCCTGCTTGATACATTAAGTATTTTAGTGTCCATGCTGAAAACCCTTGTTCTATTTCCAATATACATGAAGGAAAGAAATAAAGTACCTGATACACAGAACACTTGATATTCTGTCCGTTTCATAATCGTACTGGGACCTTAGCAATGAGTAGTGGGCTCTTTCATTAGCACAGGAGCTCAAGGCAAAAAATTTTTATGTGAGCTGTATACTAACAAGTGTGAAGAAACCCTTCATCTATGGCACTGCTTTTTCAAATGCCATAAATAATAAGAGATTAATATAATTTCAACCTACACCTTTATGTAGCCAAATGGTCCATCTCTAAAATAAGGGTCCAGTAAAAATTTTCACAGTAATGATTAACAAGAAGAACTTAACAAGATGTGCGTGTTTGCATGTGTTATCATGTGAGACTCTGCTGTATTGGCCCAGTATGTGCTCAGTAGGCCTGTCAGTCCCAGTCATCTTTACCTGAATGATGCCACCATGACTCCATCTGTCACCAGAAACCGAGGCCAGAAGATTAAAGTGAAAAAAAGACTGAAAATGAAGACAGTGAAAAAAACAAAGCTATGCTGAGACAAAAGGAGTAGGCAAAACAGCAAGTGAGTAAAAAACTAAATTAACAGGATATAGAAAGAAATACAGGATATAAACAAACACAAATCACAAAGTGAAGGAAATCTCAGAAAAACAAGAAAAGATTAAGAACATGACTTATTAAAATGCAGACATATTAAAAGGAAAGATGGGAGATATCAGAGAATGAATGTAAATAGACACAGTCTACTCATAAATGGAGGAATATTACATTTTTATGCAATAACATCAATGGTTTGAGTTGTTTATGGCCTGGCGTCACTAAAATGTCTCAGAACCCTATTTGTTAAAAGGTAGAGAAACAGGTTTCAAAGGATTTAATTTCAGATACTGAATCAGCTGCGAGCCAAAATCTCTGAGAGAAAAATTACCTGACCTAGACTCTGTTGCTGACTTTTTTCTTTGTCTTCACACTAGTGAAGAACAACATGCCCTCTAAAACAGGGCAGCCTCATAATCTGAGGTTGTATAGTAGAACATTATTTTTTAGTCAGCATATCCTTTAATTGATGAGCCACTTTTGAAATGACTCACGCATATAATAAATAATGTACAAATATAAAATACAAATAGTGTAATCTGTCATCACTTTGTGAAATTGCTCCACCTTGTATCTCAACAGAAGTTCACATGGTAATGTGACCTCACAAGTGATCCTGAGTGAGTCCTTTAGTTCTTAGAAGCTTTGCACACATAGGCCCAGATTTTCTGTGTTGTCTAAATCCCACCTTGGCTCTCAGTCTGTAGATCTTAGAATCTCAAGGATCTGGCTGTGAAGCTCAAAAGCTGAGCTTACTGATGTGAATCTGCACCATCTGGATTAGATGGTCACAACATTTTCAGGAGACACAATGTTTGACTATTCATTTGATGCAGGTTAAATATATCTGACTCAGTCAAGTGTCAAGTTTTTACTTTAAATCAAATATATCTTATGATCTATACAGTGCATGTTACACATGCAGTCATATGCATGCTGTTTGTACACAAACTCTCTTTTTACCCTGTCATCGTGCACACATAAGCACACTGCTGAAAATTAGAATTATTGTTGGTAGACTCAGTGACCTGAAAAGTTCAGCACAACACAGACCATTTTGTTCGTTTTTTCACACTCACACTCTCTCAAACACACACACAAACACATACAGTACTTAGGATGTAATTCACCCACAAATGTTATCACCTTTCTGAAAGTAGAGGTCATGGTTGTTACTTACAGACTTTTTGGAAGCAGGGGAGGGTGAAATTGATTTTGGTGGGGTTAATGACAGGAAAAGTTCAGAGGTCATTTAACCTCAACAGCTATTTTCCTCATTCTCAACAACGACGACCAACAAGAGAGGAAATAGATCTTACTGATGCTACTAATATCCTAAATACTTATGCTAATATCTGATTAAAACATATGTGACCGGACTCTGCGATGTAATTTCCTTGGGGGAGGGAGTGTGCTATTATATGCAAATTTTTTATAATCCCACAAAGCATGGGCTACAAAATACCTTGAGGGGCGGTATTATTCCCTTTCTGATGTTACATAAATACTTTTGTGAAGTTGGGTGCTCATATCACACATAGTTAGATGCCCAAAGCTTGAGGTAGACACGTATTTGGCTGGATACAGTTACCTGCCAGCAACATACTTTAAAACAAGTTTTTATCTGTTCACGGCTCTTCGTGGACGATTGTTTTCACACGGCCTCAGTATGCCGCAGGAATTTTGGCTAAGTTGTTGCTGAAGGACGATGCTGTTCCAGCTGTACCTGTTCCAGTAAGGTTGTTGTTCAACTTCTTCACCATCGTATTTTGAATCAGATTTCGGCATAAACAAGTCTAGCTGGATTTCAGAAGTTGATCTTTTGAATGAAAATTTGTTTGTGTGATGTTTTTCTGCCACAGTTTATTGAGAGCCTGTGAAAGACAGGAGCTGAAACAAGTCTTTTTAGTGTGAAGGCCAGAGGAACTTCTGCATAAGGAGGGATTATAGCACATATTTGCACTTAGGTAACTTATAAATCATGTAATTCTGTTTCAATGGAGCCTCAAGATCAGTCATTCTATTGTGTTCTATAGTCCAAACTGAAACATAGGCCATTCAAGAAAAAGTACACTATGTGAAGCGAAGCAGAACAATAAAGAATAAAACCTCAGCCTGACTGAAGCACTGTCAATCAATGACCTACTGACTCTATAAGAATACTGCTGGGCCATAAATTACATCAATCATTAGAAACACAGGATAATTAGCAGAGCAATCGCGTCAATCATTCAAGTCTCTCGCTCCATCTCTGAACTGTAAATGGCGCCATTTTGTTGATAACACCACTTAAAAAGAAATGGAACAGAAAGGTCAACATCATTTTCTATTTCTCTTTCATCTTCCACCATTCCATTCTTGTTCTCTCATAAACAAGAAGGAAATTGAACACAGAGTGAAAACCAGTCCAACATGAAACCGAAGATAAAATACTATTAAATTTCTAAATCCCCTGTACAACACTGGCATTGGTGATGGGGAGATTAATATTTTGGGAAAAAAAATTTCTTTTCAACAGTAGTGACTCATTTGATTCACAAAGGTAAAAATAAGCCTCGAGACACCAAATTTCTACTTTTTGTCTATACAATTCACGATAAGAAAAATATACTGTCCTTATATATAAGGACAGGGGGGCATAACACAATTCATAAGCATACTCCCACCTCCATGTTTTCTGGTCACAACTATGCCCTCACCGTGGTAGCCTTGGCTAGGTCCATGCTAAACATGCTGGAGACCATCTGATCCAAACTAATGTATTTTGGTTTCATCTGACAATGATTATGCTGCCAATATTCATCAAGCCTGCTTTCAGATTTCATATTTTTGTTTTTTGATACTGGCTTCATGTTATGTCCATCACACTGTATGATCATTGTGCAACATGATGACAGAATTTTGATCAAATGTTACATAAATATCAAAGTGTGTGTGTGTGTGTGTGTGTGTGTGTGTGTCCACATATGCCTCTTCCTATATCCTAAAACCAGTGCAACTGTGTTTTAACCTTGTTCTATATTTGACTTAATTAGAAATAACAGATGTAGTCACTCTTGTTGCACTGAGGTTGTTCTTTGGGACCCATATTTTAAATGCAGTTTAATCTGTACAATGAATACAAATTCTACAATTAGTGTACGATAAATTACAATCTTGAATGACTTAATATTTAAGTGATATTGTGCAGAAGTGTACCCATTTTTCTGTACACTATAGAAGCAATTATGAATCCATTATGATGATTTACTGTTCAAATCAGGTAAAATTATGTGTCTAAAAACTGTTTTTTTCACAACAATACCCATGAGTATCTATTACTGAAGGTACAGACTAAAACAGACAGTGCATCTCCTTCTACCAGGAACCAAGTGTTCAAGTACCCACTCGATGCAGATTTATTTCAAGGTAAAGCACTAACAAATGCAAAACTGTATGAGAATACAACGTGCTTGAGTTTTACAAAAGGCTTACTGTGAACATAGTTTGTAGTTCCATTTGTTGAAAGCAAAACATTTTCTTTTAGATTAGTTACTGACACCTCAGGAGCCTCTCTTCACTGTGGATGTTTTCCGTTCTGTTCGAGTTTGATTTTAGAACACTTAATCGATACCCATGAGGAAACTGTTGTTTGGACATCTGCACATAAAGGTTTGACTAAAAAAGGTAGCAACAACTGAAACTGTGGTTCATGGACAGCTACTCAGCCAGCTTAAACACAGCTGTACCACTAATAACCACATACCAAACTCTTATTTTGTACATTTTGTAATGATATAACATATACCGTAAAACAGAAGAAAAACACATTACAGATTTTGTAAACTATTCTGTAGGAACAAAGATAATATTATTAATGATAATTATTACAATAAATACTTACTAGCTGCAGTCCTAACAACAATGAAAGCAGCTTATCCTGAATCAGAATTTCATGCATCTACTTACAATTTGTGAGATTATCATGTTCAGAGCCCAAAGGGACCCTCCTTCTCTCTCTCTCTCTCACTTTCTCCTTCCCTCTCTCATAGCTACTGTATAGATCACAATAATGTTAGTGGTGACACTCCCTTCCATGGTCATTCATCTGAAACAGAATTACATAAGCCATTTACCACCCAGTCTCCATGATGGATGGCAGGGCCCCCAGCCAAAGCACCCAGGCCTGATCGCTTCGCTTTTCCCAGTGACAAATGTCAGTGGAAAGACATACGACACCTTCCGATTTCCTACAGTTTTAAATGTGAATGTGTTTGTTATAGAAAAAGTGAGACAAAAAAAAACTACATGGGGCTTTATAATGTACAATTACCAACAAAAGTGTTGAGTCTTTCTCTTGATGTTAGTTAGATCATTGGCGAAATATTTTTCCCATTCCGGAGTGATTGTTACAGTTTGATTGACTGACTTATCTGTGTAAGGAAATGGTCGTCATGCTGTGATGATTTGAGTGAGTGAGTAGTACAATTTAAAATTAACTGCAGAATGTGAAGTGGTTACCACTGTCACCTTACAACAAGAAGGACCCTGGTTCATATCCAAGAGTCAGCCAGGCTCCTTTCGTTGTACAGTTTGCCACATAGAAAACCCATTTGTCTTTGTGGGTTCTCCAGGTACTCCAGCTTCCTCCCACCGTTCAAATACGTGCATGTTATTTAATTGGCGACTCTAAATTGCTCACAGGTGTCAGTCTCTATATGTAAGTCCTGTGATAGATAAACTGGTGACTTGTTCAGGGTGTAACCCGTCTCTCGTCCAATGAAAGCTGGGATAGGCTCTGGAACCCCTATGACCCCTGAGAGGACAAGTATTTAGAATATACAATAACTACAAAATAACTGAATTTGTGGAAAGCCCAAAAAGGCCTTTGCCAAAAGTTAGCTATTGTCTCTTTTGAATCCAATTCCAATAATAATTGAATTTACAAAAACAATGATCCACACAATAATAAAGTGACTATTTCTAGTGAGCGTATTTTTTTTTTCTTATCTTTTCCTGCATGTGTTGATTTTTGCTGCACAGAGAAGAGAGAATAAGTGACCCCTAAGGGTTTTTAAGAGGAAAGAGAAGTTTTAATTACATTGGTGGAACTAAGTGACCAGTTTGTTCAATGTTGTGTCCTGAGGACGTCAGTGCCTTGTCCTGATGATTTTGACTCCATTACCTGGAGAGCTGTATAGAATACCAAAATAAAACCCAGCAGATGGAAAAGTGAATCAGGCAAATGGGAAGGGCTTCTTACATGTAAGCTGCTGTTTATATGAAGTTGCTGCTGTTGCTGATAGATGCTAAAACTGCTATCCAAGCATTACTGCCATGAGAATTTCACTTACAGTTACATACAGTCAACATTAATGTCTTGGCCATTGAATGAACCGTTTTGTTTTGTTTTACTAATTTACATAAGAATTATGAAAACACATGAAAATAAATGTACAGCATGCTTTTGTCCTGGTCTAAGCAGATGTGGCAAATGTGCAAAACAGAGTTATTCTTGATACAATCCCTAATGTGCATGTTCTGTTACTGTGGTGCACGGCAAGTCAAACAACCACATTGCTGCACAGGCACAGGTGAGGAAAAACATCTCAACAGGAGAACACAACTACACAGCAGCTTGAAAATGGAGCCGAAGCTTTATGCGTTTATGAGAGAAAATTTGTCAATGTAGTAGGCCCAGTATCACAGACAGATCCATCCAGTAATATGAATGTGTGTGTGTGTAGGTGTGATGTGAGTAGATCTTTGTGTGTGGCTATGGAGACTGATATGACTGCACGAATGGCTGACAGATAGAATATAGACCAGTATGACAAATGATTTATAGGTGCAATTTTACCCAGCTGTCATTGCGCTTTATTCAGTTTGACACCGTGCTATGTGGACGCGTCTATCTACGCGTGCATGTGTTTGTGCATGTTCTCATGCACCTGAGCTTATCTGTACAAATGCACGTAGGTGTACTGTATATTTGCGTGCATTTGAGTGTTTGTGCGCCTGATGGTTTGTGTAAACCACCTGGGCCAGCTGGAGGTATACTGTGATATGAGCAGAGGCAAATTTACTAAACTGATGACTGCTTTACTTTAATGGACAGAAATGACTCGTGTCATGTACAGTAGTTCTCTATTAACTCAGATGCATCTCATTTCATCTCCATCATTTTTCATCTTCACTCTGCTACTCATTCTTATTACCCCCTCATTTAATGTGATGCTGTTATGTGCAATTTCCTTTCTCATCACATATTATGCTTTTTCTGTAACTGTTGGATAGACAGAGAGAAAGTAAATTAAGAGAATAACTTAAGTAAGGCCATTCATTAAATCCTAGCAACACCAATATAGAAAATTTGTCCTGCAATGAAAATAAGTTTATCTGCGTGGTCATCTGTCAGGCTGTTTTTCCTTCCATTTAAAACGTGTGACACTGACTAAAAGGAGGTACACACTGCATGATTTTGGGCTGTCCCAGATGAAAGATTACCAAATGGGGCGACATTGTGTTACATTGCACCACTATTATAGAGATTAAACGATGGCTGAAAAGACAGTTTGGGATGACCATCCCGCAATGTGACTGCAGCAATGACCTACCTCTACTAAACAATCATTGCCCAGTCTACATACATGAAAGCTGATGTAGACTTCAGAAGTTTATTAGATCCATGATGCACAGTTTGGCTTGCAGTAAACCTTACAGTCTTACAAAAAGTCTTACAATCTAATCTCTCCTTGTAAGTCGCTTTGGATAAAACCGTCTGCCAAATGAACTAAAGTAAAGTAAAGTAATCTGATTGGATAATTCAGAATACATGATAACTTCTGCATATTTAAAAGCACTCCTTTTTTTTTACCAAATTACACACTCATTCAAACTCATGGACTATAAATTTAACAGTGACACTGTTTATCAGATTTAACTTGCTCACTCTTATTCCAGTGGTTGAGCTACAACTGGTGGTTATTTTTATTAGAAATTAATTTCTCTTTTTCGACTCTAATAACAGTTGACATACTGATGGCACGCATGCAAACGAATTCTGACAAACAAGCGTTTTATATTCTTGTCACTAAATATCAGAGAGCTAAAGTAAAGAAGTGACAGGTGAAGAAAGTCAAGCTATGTTTCTACATACAGTAAATATTTTCCTAAGGCATTTGGTTAGAACAGAAGAACAATAGGCATGTAAATGTAGCTGCAGGGGGAAGATCATGATGGTTTGCTTCTGAAAAATAGGCAAGAAGGCAATTATTTGCAAACACTATTTGGTGCGATGAACAAATCAGTACAGCTATAAGACTGAGGAAGTAGAGATGGTGGACTCATACAGGAATGCAAATGTGCAAATCCACAAACAACTGAACAAGTCAAACAAAACTGCAATTCCTTTGAGGAAGGGCCAGGGCAGAGGAAGCAGATACTTCAGAGAGACTTCTGGAGATTTTCTACCAGTATTTGAAGGCAACTGTTTTATTCTTTGCTATAGTGAGAAATGAGCGACATCAATGTTTAATAGTTCTGCTCACATGAGAGCTCATATACATTGTTTAAAAGAATCTTATCGCCAACAAGTTAAAATGAAAATACAAACTTTTTTAACATGACAAGTTAGATAGTAAGGAATGTTGATTATGAACATATCTCTCACTTGAAGGGCACATCTACATGTGCTCCTGTGTGTAAAATATGTATCTGCTTCTATTACACCTTAAGTGAGGAATAAAAACAGCTTGTAATCACGGCAAAGTTATATTTTGCTACAGTATAGGATGGTCAGTCTTTATCCAAAAGTGTTGTGAAGCTTTGACAGAGCTCTGGCAGAGTCAGGGCAGCATTCCTCACTGGGGGTTTGAGAGCCTTGAAAAAAAGGTCTTGTTTACTTGACTATTTCTCAGCTTCTGCCTCTTTCCACAAAACAGACAGACACAATACAAATGCACATTTCTATAGGACTGTCATCTCTGTGAAGCTCAGCTGGTAAAACTGATATGGCTCTAGGCAAGGACATGTAAACACAGTCCTAGCAAATGGTGGTGGGCAAGAGGTCCCTATTGAATGTGCGCGTCTGTTTCTATTATACAGAGTTTATCGTTACACTTTTATGTGACCCCCTGTACATAACATTACTTTACAGTCACTTTTGAAAATATTAAGACCTCCTCAGTTGCATGCTTAGTTGTAGATTTAAATAGACTAACAATTTACACTCAATAACTAAATTTATCATTTTTTTAAAATCACTTATTTACAAAAGTACTGAGACATTTAATAGAGTACAAGACAGACGGTCCTGATTTGATGATAAAAGCCCAGAAATTATTAGGAGTTATACTCTTATTGTAGTACAAAAACTGAATTAATTTTAAAAATGACAATAAACCAGACAAATCAATATCAATTTCTGATGCCTGTAAGATGTATTTTATTGTAGCTGAACATGTGAACATCTGATTTTAAAATGAACTGTGAATTTTAACATTGTTAGGTTATTTTATCTACAAAGAATGACTGATGTATCAAACGCTATTGGCTCACCAGCTGCTGCTGTTTTCTGCAAGACTGTTTAATCAAATGTACCTTAAAATGGTTCTCCACTGTCAGACACCTTTAAAGAACCAAATTTGTTAAAGCATCAAATGGTTCTTCTTATGCACTTTAGGGAAAATTAGGTAGCTCAACCCATGTGTCTTTACTGTGCACATAAAGCTGTGTGTGTGTGCATGTAACTGTCATTTCATGTGTGTGTGTCTGGGCATGTGTGAGAATAGATGTGGCCTTTGTGCTCGACTCTCGGTTGAGTGGACAGTGTCCAGGATGATGAATTGAAAGTTCAGAAAAATATCTGTTAGAATTTGAAAGCCATGGAAGGAGAAAATTGGCAAGATTGTCTAAGGTAGAATCCTTCACACCATCCATTCATCATCTAGAGATAAAAGGTTAGATGGGTGGCTATAGCTCATGAGCGTGTGTCTGTGTGTGTATTATGTATTTCTGTGTGAGGCCAGTCGCACAGGCCATTGAAGGATATTAGCTCTTTAATTATTAAACACTTTAGTTTGTTTTCGGGTAATTTTTGTGCTGGGGGATCAGTGTGCATTCATTCATTAATTCTGGAGAGAAATAAAAAGCATGAATGTGTTGATCTGCATTGACAACAGAAGCATTGTGTTAACACCAGTCACAGTGGGGACACTGACAAGTGTTTGCTCTTCAGTTATCAGTCACCTCAAAGTTTTGTTGTTTTTTTTTCCTGTGTGTGAGTGTGTGTGCGTGTGTGTGTGTGCATTTGTGGAAGCAGGCCCGTGTTTTTTGCGTGTGGCAGTTTTAAATTCTCACTGAGTACGAAGTAGGAAACAGGATGTGTGTGTGTGTGTGTGTGTGTGTGTGTACACACAATATGAGTGCACAGCATTTCTGGCCCACTTCATAAACATTCTGCGACACAGTCTCACAGCAGGTGGTTCATTACACGGCCTGTAATTAGGCTGACTTGACTTTCTTCTGCTCCTGATTACAGATACATATTGGTTTCAGTGGAGCATGGAAACAAGACATTTTTTAAATTATTTTTATTTCAATAAATTATTTGTTGCTTTAATGTTCTGGGGTGTGTTTATGAGTTGAAATTTCTAAAAAAAAATAAAAATAAAAGAGGCAGTGAACCATTTGTCGCCAGAGTATTATGAATTATTTTAGTGCCAGTCATGCTTCTGGTTCTTGAATATTACATCACTGAATACGCTTAAAATCACCTGAACTTGCAGGGTCCCCTAGGTTATTTCAGCATGGATATGAAATTTTTATGCTAATGCCAGCAACTAGCAGGGTATGCCTTATCTCCTTTCTATGTAAAAGACCAACAATTCTTTGGTTTTAAATACTTTAATGTTGTTATTCAATTAGTTCCTGTAAGAAAAGCAAAATATCACCTGAACGGCAAAGTGTGACCCAATGTTTGTATTAGCTTTATATTACCATATTGTATTACATTTGGTTTTATATAAGCAAGATGTGTAATGAAAGCGCCAGACAACATTTATGGGTTTTACAGTATGTGATTTTGTCAACAGATTATAAAAAAAAATTGAAAGATACGTGACAACAGTGGAACAAAACAATTAAGTTATATACAGTATATAACAACATAAATTCCCAGTTTCTTTAAGGCCAGTAATACTGAACTCAAGCATTAAATCGTAATAGCTGAAACAAGGCACCTGGCTACTATGCTTGCACAT
This sequence comes from Ctenopoma multispine, assembly GCA_034779795.1. NCBI lineage: Eukaryota > Metazoa > Chordata > Actinopteri > Anabantiformes > Anabantidae > Ctenopoma > Ctenopoma multispine. The sequence continues at coordinate 12,917,316 of JAUYWH010000027.1, read as the reverse complement.
ACAAATATACAGTATACAGTATACAGTATGTACATTAAACTCTACACACAGCATTCAAAGCGAAAAACGGCTAACTGGCTCCTAACTTTAGTAAGTTAAGCCTACTCTTAAGCAGGACTTGCTCCCATCGGGTCTGATACTTCCATGTGATGGGTTGAAGAAAATGAGGATGATGATCAGCTAACCTTTCTCCTCTAGCAGTCAAAGGCATGAAGTGACTCAGTAAGTGACACCTGACCTAGATATACGTAAGAGTGTGAAGAGTGGTGAAGCGCATTGAAGAATGTACTACTTTGGCATCAAATATCTAGTGAATATGACATCAACAAAATATCAAAGTTTGCACAATATATAACACATTAAATTTATATAGAAAAGTGACCAGATCACACATGACCATGCCTTTTGATTTGCTGATGGAATGGATTTAAATCACTCTTTAGTGAAATTGAGAGAAGAATTTCAGCCAGCATATCACAGGACAGGATATTTCCTGAAGCCATATACCACCTGAGGTTCAGCACCTTGGACAGCGCCAACACATCCCAGCTTTGCTGGTGAAAATTCAAGACCAGAAACTGACAGTCAAACATGTATGGACCTTGAGTACAGCTAGTTGCCTGAATAAGGAGAAAGGAAAACAGACAAAAGTCGCAAGGGGCACAACCAGAACAGCAACTACACTCCCCCTCTGTCAAGACTTATACAGCCACCAGGACTGACTTCCCTCATCCTTCTGTGAACCCTTCCTTAGACTGGATCACCTTATCTGCTCCCCCAGCAATACACTACATATTCAAAACACACCACTGTGCTTCCCTCCTTATTACTTTCTTCCATACTTCAACAGTCTGATAACCTCTTTTGTCTCTTATCCTATCAACCTCAAGTGAGTGTGGACATTTTGCCTTACCCACAACTCTCCAAGCCATGATATTTACATTTGTGTTGTGTACATGCAGTTCAGAGACTTGATGACTGTTGTCACTGTTTTTCATTGTTAATAGTAAAAGGAAAAAAACTGCAGTTGTTGTTTGAAGACGTCTGATGGGATCATACATCCGTTTGATTGTTGACTTCACTTTTTCTGACAAAAGACTCAGGAAAAACAATGTCAGGATGAAGACAATTAAGCCAATGATAAATACTGATAAGTGATCAACTTGATTTTTATAACTCCATACAAAAGGCCATTTGGCACCAAAGACTTCAAGTATTGAAAAAAAAAAAAAAAAAAAAAAAGATAAGCAATGCTTAGAAAAACATAAAAAAAGTCTTAACGCTGAAGGATTGGAAAACAGTGATGAAACATGACATGGTAGAACAGCAATATATTCCACTTTGATGTATTTTTTCCCCTTAGGACTGTTAGGTAACTTCCTTTGTCCCTTGAAGATTATGGACAGTGGTGTATTTCAATGTCATTTTATTCCGAGACCAGCAGCAGTAGGTACAAATATTTGTTTTTAAAAATGAAAATATTGTGAATAGGTTAACTAGTTTAATCTTTTTGTATTTATGTGCCCAATGCTTTTCCCACTTGAGTTTATGAGCTATTACATTGCACTGGAGCTCCCCGCTATACTCTTAACAATATTTACACAAATTTTAATACCTTATTCTATTGTTTTTACTGTCAGCCTGTGTTCTTGTTTTCTCTCACTGCACTCTTTCCTCACGCTTGACATTTAAGGCATTAGGCTCAGAAGGCACTCACTGATTATGTACTTGCAGCATTTTGCTTAAACCATGGCCTTTAATGATTTTGTTTCCTCTTACTGGTCGATGAAGCTTGGAAAAACCAGACATATTGTGGCTGACTGGGTAGACAGACACGGACAAAAATGGAGAGCGAGAGAGAGAATGAGGAATATGGAGAAAGATGGAGTGAAAGAAAGATAAGAGTGCATTCAGGAATTTAATGATACTAGATAATACAAGAGATGAGATATTCTGGGAACTGTACCACAGATACCCACGAGAAACATCCTCATAACAGTAAGAACAGAGGAAGCATGATTCAGGCAGAAAAAACAGCTTTTGCAGAGTGACAGCACTGAGACAAAAAAGTTTAGCAACAATAATTGCAATATGCATTTATACATTTGGAACAAATGCATATATACTGTTCATCTCCATCCTGTATTTTTCTGTAATGTCTACAACGAATAGCATCAAGTAGCACTGCTGAAAGGTAATTACATCTGTAACTGTCCTACTTTTCACAAATCAATGCCAAGAGGATAGCACATACACACAGGGATACAGATAAACATACATAGTTAGTATACATACATAAATCCACATAACTGGGACCTACCCCTACAGATAGCGCGTATTTAAAAGTCGCCACTCTTGACACAATTTTCTTACTATGCTTTGCAGTTTAGGTGTCGCTTCACTTTGTTTAGTACATTTAAAATGGGACTTAATTCAAGTCCCTATTAACATGTGTTACAGATTAGGTGTATA
>JAUYWH010000027.1:12896683-12914744 GCA_034779795.1 Ctenopoma multispine | reverse complement strand
CCCATGTCTCTCAGAAATTATTGTATTTAGTTCTTATTGTTGGCTGTATGTTTTTAGCCAAGCTTAGATTTTTTCAAAGGGTGTAATTTTAAAACCCTTCTGAGTGCTTTACACCATTTCTCTCTCTCACACATAGAGACACACAGACACTTACAAAAGGAAAAACCTCAGGATATGAATAACCTTCTTTCTGAAGGTGGGGACATGCAAATTTAACCCCCAGATTTAATGAGTAGGAAAGGAGTTGAGGCAAGACAGATAGCTACACTTCAGGAAAAGCTCCACGGTGGCATCTGTGAAAAAACACGTGCAAGCACGCACTTGAGCAAGGCAAGATAAAGCAGAGACGATATAAATGCGTCTCCATCACAGAGTGACAGTAAATACAACAGGTCATGTCTACATGAGCAACGCCAAAAGGTCTTCTTCAACGAATACAAAGTGTCCTGTGCATTCAAATCTTGAAATAATGCTCCTCACACCAATAATATCACTAAAGGTGTCAAGACTTGCAGCACAATATGAAGTCCATACATCAGCACACACTGTTAAGCTGTCATAGGCATAACATAAGTTACAACAGTGCAGCAGACATGACAGAGGTCATAAAGCTTTCTGCTGGTATGACTCAGTCATAAACTGCACCAGCTACTTCAGCTTGGCTGCTTTGACAGTAACATATGTCGGTGGAGCTGTAGCACAAAGTGTCAAGCCAGCGTGGGTAATGACCTCCTTTGCAGGATAAAGCTGGAATCCTACAGCTATGAAAAATGTCAGAATCAACTGGGCACAGAGCACCACATTTGTGATTGAAGTCTTGATTGAAGTTCCCTGTAATAGCTAATATGTAGATTCAAACATCAAGTGAAATAATGATGATTTTGTTTTAAATTAAACCCAGGGAGGTGTTGAAGGTCACACCTGTCAACCTGTCTATCTGTATTTCCGTGTATATTAGAATTTACAAAAGCTCAGGAAATTGGTCTGCCTAGTCTCCCAAAAAAATTGCCTTTTATGTGCAGTATCTGCCACCTCCATGCTTTGTTGAGGACACTAATATAACTGATATCGCTTCAGACTACCCATTGTTGTTAATATTAATTTAATTCTCCTTCACTGACTCAACTCAGTAATTCAGTAACAGATGTTCCTTTGTGGGTGAAATCAATTCAGTTTTAAAGAAATACCGCGATGAACTTGACTGACTGATGAATGACTGCAACTTGTGGAGAAAATACTGTAGAAACAAAGTGGATTCTTCCGAATGAACATCACACATTAAGCAATTTCTAAAATTCAGGGTAAATCAAACATCGAATTAGTAGTTTAAATGTGTCTTTCTAGGCTGAATAAATGCATGAAATACAATAAAGATCAACTATGATTGATTACCTGAATCTAGCTTTGATTGTTCCAGACAGGTTTGTTTTTTAATATTACACAGCGGCTGTACCTCAGACAGCTTCTACAAAATGTACACTTATCATCATATAAAGTTTTAATCAACTCAGACTCTCTGAGTATGGTTTAAAACACAATGTGTGTGGGTGCAAGGTACAATTACAGGCTATTCAGCGAGCATTTTATTCATTAGTATGCTGCAAATTGCACCTATTATGAAGATTTATGGTCATGCTCTAACCTTTTTTTAACTTAAATTTAAATATGTTTGAAATGTATCTGAACAAAATGTTTCTGAATCATAATTACATGCTACGAGTTTCTTTGGAGACAGATATTCACAATACAAGACGACATGGTGGTGTAGTTGCCAGAATAGCTGCCTCACAATAAAAAAAGATCCTGGAATTAATTCCACCTCAACGTCAAGTTGGCTGCATGTAAATTCAAAGATAAAGGTAAACGATTCTTCTGATTTTACTAATGTTGTTACTATAAGTCTTCATGCAAACACTTGAAGTTTTGTATGCAAGTATATGCATGCCAGTTAAATTAGCATGAGTACAGCTGTGTGGAACCACTTGACACAAAAGCTTCTTTTTTTGCCGAAATAAAATGACTGTAGAACAATACATAATGTGCATTGTGTAACTGGTGAAACTACATGTGTTCTCTGACATAATGAGAAAGACTTCAAAAACCATTTTAACTTCAATCATTAAATCACTTTATCCTCTCTTACTTCATTAAACAACAGTTGCAGTTCAAAACAATTGGTGTTTATTGGTTTCCAGCTGTTGCTAAGATGTTGTCGAAAGTCTGCAAAATTATGGTCTGTCTGTTCACCATTAACAAAGATATCCATATGCTGGCTCCAGATGTCCAGTCTCCCTACTTCTACTTATCTGCTCTCCGTTTACGAACTGGCAAAGTGAAAATCATATCTCATTCCAATTGCATTTGGATAATTTGGATATTCATCTTTCCACTGATTTTTATTTTTATTGGAGGTAATCCAATAGAATCAAACACTCAAATAGATATCACAAATATATCGGTTATAAAGTGAGTGAAAAATGTGAAAAAGAATAAAAGTGAAGCATACACTTTAAAGTAACAGATTGCCACACTATGAAGCTTTTTGTAGCTTTGTTTCTATTTATTTTATTTTTTATTAAGTGTCTTGATATGGAAAGATTCTTTTGAAGTCTTCTGTGAAGTCAGATTCATAGATCAGCACTGGCGGCAGTGCCGTATTCTCTTATAAAAGTCTGACCGAAGTTCACCCTTGGTATTATATATGGTTCTATTGGTATTATGAAAGATATGAGTCAATCAAGATGTCCAACAATATGTCACCTCCGATGCAAATGGGAGTCACAGACACAACAGATAGTCATCATCATGGTCGTCATCATCATCATCATCAGTAGTCGTTGTTGAAGGGTGAAAATCATCTGCAGCCTCTATTAACCCACCTTATTTACAAGAGATGAAAGGCTTGTTATTTGGTGTAATGAAGGTGTTGATCTGCTGTGCGGAGTGGCAGGGACACGCTTTAATGAGGAAGACTGGAAAACACTCACATACACATGTACGGACTGTGCCACCTCAAGGACAGATCAAGACATTCACTTGGAAAGTAGAAGTGTAAGTGGAGGTGTCATATCACATTCATATAATGTAATGACATTTTCACAGTTCATTAAACCAGCAGTGGACTTGTGACTGAACACAACTACTGAATGAAAAAAAACTAACTGTATGTTCAATTATTGATGTGTAACATTTTTTGTTACATTAGTGTTGCTGGAAACAGGAGGCATCTTCATGTACCTGTCAAAAAAAATAATTGATACACCTTATATTATGAGCAACTTTAAAAAAGCCTTTCCAATACAAAGTCTGGAGTATGTTTTTACTCTGAATACCACTAAATAAAATGTGCTGTTATAAAAAAAAAGATGTGATTCATCACTAATTTCAGATGTTTTTCATGAAACAGACCAAATCTTTTCAATAACTAATTAAACTTTGATGATTGTTAGAAACAAAACAAAAGGCCTGTGTCTTACAATAAATAGATGACATTTCCACATGAATACTTTGTCTCCTACACACCTTTTCTTCTAAATGTTACACTGATTGCCCCAATTTGGCTTGTTTTTCATTATGGCTCCATTCTTCTCTTATCATGTGTAAAGCCTCCTGCCTGCAAAGACCATCATCAGTTTGTTGCTTTTAAAGAACATGTGACCGATAACAGCACTGAGCTCAATTAAAAAGCTCTTTCTCAGACGACGGCTGATAACTTTGACCCTGCTGTGAGAGAAATTAAAGGCGAGGACTGGTGCAGAGGGACACAAAAGACGTGTTTGCTTCCTTGATTATTTCCTTAGGTCCTTGCAGCCTTTTTAACACTCCCCATCTACTATTCTGCAGTCACTTTGTCTGTGTTTCTTGTGTCTTTTCTCTTTTTGCCCTGTCTTTCACTCTTCCTTGCCTTCATCTGTACTCCTTTTTTTCTTCACTGCATATTGTTTTGTTTTGCCTTTGAAATGTGTGCTTTATAGTGTGATAATAAGCTGTCTGTCTAGGCATGCAGTGGTCCCCTAAAGCCACTTTTAGTGTTTCTGTGCGAGTGTGTGCATGTGAGAGACAGACAATTGTGTGAAAGTGTGTGTTGTGTGTGGATGTGAAGTAAAGTGACAGTGGCAATGAGCTTGGCGATTGTGTCTGTATGTTTGTGTGACATTCAGTTTCTCTCAAGACTGTGAAGGCGACCCACAGAGCAGGAAACAGGGATAAGGCGCCACACCCCCCGCTGGTGAAATAGAGAATGAGCAGGGCAGATAATGCCCTCTTATCTCCCCCACCTCCTTTTTCTCCCTCTAACCCACCTCCTCTGACTCCTCAGCGCGCACACACACACTCTTCCTTCTCCTTCCAACACGCTCTCTGTAGGGGGGAAAACGCTTTAAGTTGGATTTGGTGGTGGTGAAGGAGGAGAGGGGCACCCGCTTTGCAAGATGCCAAGCCCATAACTCACACAAACAAACACTCACTTTGAGTCAATCTGCACAAATTAATACAAGTATACACTCATTGAGCTCTCTTTCTCACTTGTGGCAGAACTGCCTGTAGCAAATTTTTTCTGCTTGGTTTAAGCCGGGGACTCAATTAAGTGTAAAACTTATATTTACAGTAATTGGCTGCGCAAAACACTTCTTAATGTGTACATGTGCATATGTGTACCAGTCAGAGCCATGAAACTGAGGCACTGGCACTACACACCCTACAACTTACTGCATTTATTCAAACTATAAATCCCTAATTATTGTTTATATCTATACTGGATGAGACGGAAATGTGCTTGTTACTGGGTCACAAAGTCACAGGCCTAAAAGATTGAGCTAACAACAACTAAATTAAATACTATAGCAGAAACCTACAGAAAATACTGAGTAGATCAGTATTTTGAAGACAACAATCTAGTCTTTGCTTTTTTTGCTTCTTTGTTTTTGCATGCCTCTTCCAAAATCCTTTTATTCATGGCACAAGATTACTTTTAAAAATATGTACTTATCTTATACATATGTAGATACTGAACTGAGTAGCTTATTATGTAAAATATTTGCACCTCACATTCATCTCTATTAAATCCTTTATTGCTCTAATTTGGCTTGTCTTTACAGCTCTTAAGATCTCAAGGAAAAACAAGAATGTAAAAACAGTAAAAAATAAAAAAAAATAAAAACATTCACAACACTGATTGTGATTTATTTCTTGACTTTATTCTGGTCAAAAAGACCTATTAAACTACAGACTGGCTTAAGAGTAATGCAATCACTCAGACATCACCCCCACACAAAGAAACTGTACTCTATCAAATCAGACTCACTTGATAAAATTAATCGCTTCAAGTCTGGTGATGCTAATAATCTCTTGATTGTATTATCCTCACAGGTCCCCAGTGGGAGTCTGTGTGTATTATAACAGTCATTATTATGTTTATATCTGTGGTTGGGAGGGTGAAGGGTGAGATGTTTTTTAAAGAGGAATAGAGTGTGTGTGTGTGTGTGTGTGTGTGTGTGTGTGTGTGTGTGTGTGTGTGTGTGTGTGTGTGTGTGTGTGTGTGTATACTTGTTGCTGTATCCCATTATCTTTGTCATTACAACAATAATGGCACTCAATGTGGACACCTCAGGCTATGTTTTGAACGCACACACACACACACACACACACACACAGTAAAGCTTTCTTCAGGCCTCTGCCTAATTGGGAAGGGAATAGTTGTGGTGTGGGCGATCACACCAAAGCCCCTAGCTCATTGACACAAGGTTAAAGACCCATTAACTTGACCACTAGAAAAATTGAGAGAGGATAGAAGGGAGGCCAAGTAAAAGACAGTCTTAAGAATAGAGCAACACACAGAGGAACACAGAGGTGGGTGACTACAGCCTCTTTAATGTCAGGACTAGCCTCCCCAAAGCTTTAAAAACATAATGAAGTACCAGTGAATTAAAGTGGTACTGATTACATTATACGTAATATGATGATATCTGAGGCCTGTTTGGTGATTATGGCATTTTTTTTTTCATATAAGCCAGTCTAAGCACATAAAGTGCCTGCATACAAGTGAAAAAGTGAAAACGATAAGCCAGTTACATCTAGTAATTACCCTCTGCAGAACACAGTTCACATCAAATGTTAAAGTTTAGTTTTGTTGTCAGCTACTTTTAAAATATTTTTATCAACTAGTTTTTGCAGCTATATTCTTGCTACTACCAGAAGATTTGCAATTAAATAACACTGTCCTTAGGTACTTATAGTAACAACAACAACTTTACCTTTCCTAACAAAAACAGATACAATAAGAAGTTGAGTGTGTGAACTCAACCATACAGAAATTATATTTTATTTTATTTAAAATTTATATTTTAAATACAGACAAAAATATATTGCCTGTGTAAATATAATTGATATGTTAGGTATCAACATATTTGCAACTTGCCTTACTTGCCTTAATCGTAAAAAATATATTTGTGATTACAGTTCAGTTGTGTAGAAACATAATTTTTAGTTTAATTTTATTTTATTTCTTGAATGAAAATAAAAAGTGTGGGACTATGTGATGTTTTCCTTCTGAACCAGCTGAGTAAAAGTAGCTCTTGCCAAGAAGTATGAAGTTAATCCCCTTTTTTCCTGTGTGTGTGTGTGTGTTAGTAAATCAATGTCCATGGATGTGTGTACTCTCACTCAGAGTTCTACATTCATCTAAACTCCACACCCCACAAAATAGGCACATCCTTTGGCCTGAATATCAAGAAAGGAACATTTCAGTGAGCACCCCATAAAGGGGAAGATCCCGTTTCATTAACACTGTGCTGAAAGCAAAGTGGTGATGTCCAGAGGGTGAAGGACTGAGTATATTTTTTTCCGAACTAAGCTTTCGTGTGTCGTTTGATAAAGATGCATGTTTTGCTCTTGAAGTCAAATTGGAAAGAATATTTATGTAGAGAGAATAATTATAAAGGAAAAAATCTGTTTCTGAGAGAATCTGAATATGGTTTTGCCAGTATGGTTTTGCAACTTCATAGACATAGAAGTCAGTTGATGTTAAGTCTATTAGATCAGACCGAGTATATTTACACACATTTTACTGACATCAAATTTTCTTCCCTCTGTCTGCAAGTAGACTAGTGAAACTGACTTGTAAACTTATTTCCTCTGCCTCGTTTTCCTTTACATCTCTCGTGGTACAGTTCAAACTTTTTACCCTTAAATCTGCATGCCTATTCTGTCTGATTTCTTTCCTCATTATTTTTTTTATATTGACATGTTTTGTCATTTTTGTTTCACACTAGACTTGAACTACAGTCTGCTGTGGTAAGGTCCTGGACAAAATCGCCACATCTATTTCCATGGGAGTGTTGCTAATTAACATGAAAAATCACACCTAAAAAACAGATGCATTATAACAAAAGCATAAATTCTTATTTTCTAAAATGTATTTCCTGATGATAAAAACTGTACTTTGGTGATACGTTTTAAATATATTCAGGGAAACCTCTGGAGAGAAGGTAAGAGAAGAGTAGAGAGACAAGAAGAGATGAGAAAAGATGTGTTAGTGAAAGATATAATGCTGCGGAAGAGATGCATTAAGCAGATGGTAGTGTGCTCTCAGGTGTACAAAGACCTGCAGAGAAAGATCTGTTGCACAGAGGGAAGGAGGCAGAGCAGGAGAGATAGGTGAATAGTGGGAGGGACTGAACAAGAACAGAAGGTTGTGTGAGGGCTACAGAACATGGGAGGAGTAAACTCAAAAAAAAAAAGCTCAGAGGAAGAAGAGGATGGAGGCTGGCAGTGACGGAGATTGAGATCGGAAGAGAGGACAGAGAGAACGGAACTGGCTGCAGTAAAAGGATGGATGGAGGCATGCAGAGCAGGTTAAAAGTTGAGGTGAGATATAAAGGATATAAGGTGACCAAAGAGATGAAGGCGAAAGTCAGAGAGAGGGGAGGTTAGCTCCAGAGGAGGAAGGAAGGGAGGATGAAGAGGGAAGTGGTTGATGGAGGATAAAAGAGATAAGAGTACTGTATGTGTTGAGGGCAAACAGATCAGACAAGGCAAAGAGATGGAAAAATGGAGGAATGGGCAGATAAAAAGAGGGGCATGTTGATGAAAGGGAAACTTGTCACTTAGAAGGTGCAGGGCAACTTGTAGGGCAGAGAGGAGGAGAGAGGAGAGAGAGGAAGAGTGAAATCACTCAGATGTAGACAGATGATGGTGGAGTTGAGGAGAACTGAGAAGAAATAGAGACAGACATAAAGGGAAATGTGGCACACACAGCAGCTAGACTCCAGGACCAAAACTTCTCATTTTTACAAATGTGTTCACTAGTGAGCTCTACAGCTGCTGTTGCACTTTGTTACCTTAGGACAGAGCGAGCTAGCTGTTTCCCCCTGCTGCTGGACTTTATGCTAACAGCTGCTGTACAGTGCAGGCCTGAGAGAGCTATCATTATTTCATCTCAGTCCCAGCAAGAAAATAGATAAGTGCAGCTCCCAAAACTGAACCACAACCATATTTTTGTCCTAACTAAAGTCCCTTTGCTTGCCTTAAATGTACAGTTCACATTTCCTGAAATACATTTAGTCATCTCATCTTTTTACACTTGTTTACATTACAACATCTTGTTTATTTAATACATACAAATACTGGTAAAAAGTGCCCAATGCACACACTAGTTACGTGCACACGTCTCACTTTCTCTGCTCATTCTGTCAGTCACTCTTTCTATTAAGGTCATATTACACACATTAGCTTTTCAAAATAACTCTCAGAAATCACTTCTATGTGCCTGCTCGGTGTGTCGCGGTGACAAGAACAGAGGGAGAGAGGGATCGAAGGTTAGAGACAGACTGACAGAGAGAAATCCCCGTCTGTGTTCAGCAGGAGTTTGCCTTTTATCTCGTTCCCTCTGGTTTGTGACGGTTTGATCAAAACAATTACCAACGTGACTAACTTCACACAAAGACTGAACTCACATATACACACACACAAACATCACTCACAAAACTGGACTTCACAGACCAATAACACGCAATCAAACACCAAGCCTGTCCCACATGAAGGCTGTCTTAGAGTATGAGGACACACTGATTGATTGGAGCCTGAGGGAGGTTGTCCCTTCCCATTAACATCTCCCTGACTGTGGGGATGTGTGAATTAATATTTTGCCACCAGAAGTGTGTGGGTCTCTGTGAGTGTGTATCACTGCCCCTCTTTAGTAGGCTAGCTATGTGTGGGTCTGTTTTTTAAACTTTTCTTACTACTGTGGAGATTTTCAGTTAACAATGATAATCAAAGCAACCTCACCACAAGATACATTCAGGTGCTGTTTTGGAGCTTTTAGTCAGTTTTTTTTTAGTCTTCTGTGTTGGCCAGAGGTGATTCATAGGGGGAACTGCAACCAGTGTTCAACAATTTTATGTCTTAAATAATCTGACACCAACAAAAATGGCATCTTTAGAGGGCATGATATATGTTATCAATTTAAGTGAAGGATTTTGAAATCACAGATATCAGTGTGCACTTGGAAAAGCTGCTTGATCTGTGTTGTATGTTCTTGGTCAAGACAGGTAGGAGACAGAGTGTCTGTTACTCCTCTCGATGTGGATGCTTACTGCTCACTGAAGGTTGATGCTGACTGAGGAAACAGCATATCATGTCTTAAGGAATCTTGAGTGCACTGCATATATAGTATAATCAATTAAAAGTGGGATTGTCAGCATCTGGAGGGGCACTTTACTATATATATATAATATGTCAAACCACCAATAGATTAATAACATCAATTTTGAGGTGCTTTCCTATTGTGGAATTAGAATACCTTAATTCAACTTCTGAGTGTTCTTGGATATTTCATATGGAGAGTGTCACTGTACAGTGGATTTGGATTTGAATTTGTCTGCCTTGCCTGCGCCTCTTGTGTTGGTTTAAAAGTTAAGATTAAAAGTTCTAAAGTAAAATTATCACTTTGGTATAAGTTCTGTAAATGATAAATAATGACAAACTATTTTACAGAAAAGCAATTAAATGGACTTTGTGGGGAGGAAGTTTTGACAATGTTTGGTTCCAAGGTCAAGAATGAACTTTCAGTCTCAAAATCATAATCATGTGTTGAACCAACAAAATAAATTATGATCCACTAAAGTACAGTTTTGGCTTGCCTTCAAATCTGTTTCCTCTCAGCAGTGTTATTCATAAACAAAAATCTGCCAAGCACTAAAAGGATTTTTAGTAAACTCCTACAATCATAAATTTATTACACCTTTGACATAGAGAATTATTTGGAGCCCGATAGGTATTAATAAATGACTTGTATTCATGTATAAGTAATCTGTTCTCAAAGTGTTGCTGTGCAGATGCATTTTATTATGGCAGTGCTTTCATATTATGAATGGATCTCCTAAAATAATACCATTACCTCATTTATTATATTTGTTATTTTCCCCTCAGCATTCTGTATCATAGTCTGGATGCTACTGTACATTGATTTCAGCACTTCTTTTTAACATTTGTCTACACATTAGGCTTGAACTGCTGATCCTTTGATGAGTGAGCAACCTGCTCTACCTCCTGATCCACACCCAGGTAGGTTTGTAACAAACATTTGTTACTGTAAGATGTCCGGCTCATTAAGCTAAATACCAATGAAAATGCAGTCAAAATTTGTGTACATGCACATGTCACAAAATACAAATAGGGAAAGAAAGATCATATTTCACACAGCACACAGCCCTGCATAATGTGCAAAACTATGGGAAAGTACACCCACATCCCCAGAAGGTGAAAAAGCCCTTCCTATCTACATGTCAAATTTATATTGCTTTGACCTTTTCCCTCAGGTCCTCCTATTTCTCAGTGCATGCAGAGATTTACTAAACTGCTGATGTCTGCACCACCTTGCCTCTTTCTACACATTTGGATAAAGGGGTGGGAGTGATGTGGGGGAGGGGGGGTGCTATACCAGCATTTTCAGCTCTTAATTCACACAGATAGGACACATGAATGGTAAACTGAACTCCCTGGAGCATTCTTCTGCACCACACAATTGATTGTTTCACAATAAACTGATGAAAAAATATATTTATAACTTGAAAATTGCTTTTCTATTTTGTATGTGTGCACACAATGTAGTTTTGCTTCCATCAAGCTAATCTTTGTGGTTTATAAAGGACTTCGGAGGACAGCTATAGAGAGTTATGCTTGTTTACCTTCAGTTATTTGTAATGATAATGCTGTGGGTATACAGTCAAAGTACAACAGAGTCATGATGAATTGAAGTAGTCTAACTGCAACCAACACTGTACAATTATTCAAAGGGGCCTTGAAAGCAAATAATTGGTTTTGAGGACAAAGTGGGACAATTTCTATCAACCCACACACACAAATTCGTTCTCTGTTGTTACATGAAGGTCACTGGATATGAATGTGGTGGAGGTACAGTAATTAAGCATCAGAACCTGACATGTAGCCCAGCCAGAATGGACCCAAATAAAGGAAATATGATGAAATACAAAATTGTGCCACTACCATATCTACATGTACACACATATGATTAGGGGCATAATTTATACAATAAAACAGTTACTGTGTTGCTGATCGAGCTGGAATGAAGAGGGAAAAGAACAGGACTGTCTCAGTCAATCTGTGTCAAAGATGACTGTTTTTCAGCGTCCTTTGATTCACTGTCCTCTTGTCACACCTTCAGGGACAAGTTAGCACATTTGTGCGTATGTGTGCATGTGTCTCTATGTGTCTGCTTATACGTGACCCGAGGCAAGTGCCAGCATCTATGACCAGATTTCACCACCTCCAAGGGTGACACATTAGCCAGTGGCAGCTGAGGCCAAGGACACTACCTAAGGGTTACATAAATGTGTGTGTGTGTGTGTGTGTGTGTGTGTGTGTGTGAGTGAGTGAGTGAGAGAGAGGGTGAGCATGCATACATGCTTATTACTAACTCTTACTGTATGTGCATTTTATGTGTGCACTCTGGTTAGTGAACTGTATTTGTCTACATGATACAAAATCAGTGTCAATCATTCTTTAAACAGTGCTGCTGCTACTGCAGTGATCATTCACTGTCTTCTCTGACACACAAAAAGTGATGACAAAGTGAGAAAATTTTAACTGCAGGAGCTGCCACTTAAACATCGTCTCATAAGATAAGCATTTTTGGTGCTAGCTATCTTCGTGGATAGATTGCTAGATTAAAGCATGCACAAACCATACTATAATCGCACGCTATCATGCTACTAGTAATTGCCATTACACTTACGGTGCTGTAGTATAATTTTCAATTCACTCCTGGTTTTTTTTGTGTGTGCATGTATCTCATACAAGACTGTTAGATATTTTCTAGTAAAATCAAATATATAACAAAGGAAACCAGAGCAAACTCAAATTACATGTTTTTAATTGAGAACAAATTTTTTGAAGTAAAAAGATGATCATTGTTTTGTTGCATAATACCTGTTGTACTTCAACTTCCGTACTGATGACCTGATTTTCTCCCTCATGATTCTCTTGTAAAGAGCAGAATTCATGTCACTTCACGTCAAGCTTGACTGCACATATGATGTTCTTTTTTTGGAAATGTTGTTGGTTGGTTCTTAGGACCCTCATCCTCCAACATCAGTCCATAAAACATTCTCCCAAAAATGAGAATGATGTGTTGAGGCACAATTCAAACCAGTCTTAATGATCTTTTGGGTTGGCAATGGTTGTTGCTTTGACACTTTTCCACCGATGCCATCCTGTCGAGTGTATCAGATAGTGGAATCGTTCAAACTGAGCTTTATTGTTATTTTGGTGTATGCCTTGGAACTTTTGTGACTTCACCACTGCAGCCTTATTTTGCAAAGTTGTCCACTACTAGGAAGGTTCACCATTGTTATATCTCACTGTGGATCTGTGGAGTCTAAAACATGTATTTT
Source organism: Ctenopoma multispine (assembly GCA_034779795.1). Classification (NCBI taxonomy): domain Eukaryota; kingdom Metazoa; phylum Chordata; class Actinopteri; order Anabantiformes; family Anabantidae; genus Ctenopoma; species Ctenopoma multispine. Next base: position 12,901,836 of record JAUYWH010000027.1, on the reverse strand, counting down.
TTGTTTGCTCATGTTGCATTTGTTTTATGTTGTTTTCTTTAAACAACAGTCCTGAACAGTTTGGTCTGAGATATACACAAAATGAGAAGACAACATAAAGGTGTTTAATATTTTCTGAAATGTAATAGCAGTTAGTACAGCTCTTAAAGCGACACAAACATCCACAGTCTTGTATCCAGCTGGAATCTCCTTAACGCCCCCAAATTCCAACATTTCTTGTTTTTGGCAAGAAAGAACAATTGGCTTTGCGCCAATAAACTAATATTGTGTTTAGCGTAGTGTTGGCAGTCTATGTGCTAATGTTCTCGTGTGTTGCTTTAAGGGACTACAGAGTGTAGGTCACCCCTGTTGTGAGGTGTCCAAGAATAGTACAAAGAACTATGACTCAGAAATCAAGGTCTGAACCAAATCATGGATTTGGAGAATCAATTCAACCCCAGCAGTTAGTAGTAGAATGAATGTGTGAGATAAGAGTGTATTAACCTGCATGTAACAGTACATAAAATCACTATACTGACCTTTACGAATGAAGGTAAGAGTATGAGTATTTTGGAAACTTTTCTACACACTGTCCTATTGTGCTGCATCAGGAATGTCTGCATATTGAAAATACACAATAATCACTGTAAAACTACAAAAACTGAATCATAACTGAGATAAATAGAAAAAGTACGGTGGCTGAGGCGTTTCAATCCAGAAAGTGAATGAGGGTTTGACACGTGGCAATGCTGGGGAAACAGAACAGGGGCTAATCCCGCAAATGTCTACACCCCACCACCCCCCATTATTATTATTATATATGTTGGACCCTCCAGTTCCCCAGCTAATCAGTCTGTCAGCAGGTATATGTGTGTGATTAAAACTAAAATAACTGAAAATGAAAAAAACTAATGATACAAAAAGCGAACAACAGCACTGTAATGCAGTATTTGGGGAATGCAGCAAATCTTTCTGCCAGCACAATGCATTTCAGAGAAGCACCAAATTACAAATTACGTGAAGGCTACATGTTTAGAGTTGGAACATTGTTGATCAAAGTATTTCATCACACATCATGATTCCCCAAATACAACAGGAAACTTTGAAAAGGCAAGACTTCGGATCACTTTAGCTGAGCAGGAGCCTTTGTTTGCCCTTTTCGTAGTGCACTAAAGCTTGCTCTACATTATATTAGTAATCTTCATTTCACCTGTTAAAAACTGCCGATCTGAATTTAAAAAGCCTGTTGGCTGACATTGACCACTGAGGACAAATAGAACCACTTTACCAGCTTTATTCACCTTCAAATAAAGAGATCTCTTTGCTGCAGACACTTAAGACATGACACACAACACAACACACACAGAGAAAGATCTCTGAGCACCACATAAACAAATCCGAGCTACACAACCACTCAGCCTTTAACAATCCAATAACATTCACCAGCACACACACATAAGCATGTAAATATATAAGAACACATTCACACAAATGCACAGGAAATACACAGACAATATGAAGCAAGGTAAAGAGATAAATACACACACACACACACACACACACACAAAGGGATAACAGAATATGTACTCCTGCCAGGCTTGGCTCACACCAACGTTATGGAGAAAGAGGGATGACTGCAGTGGGGGTGTAAGTAGAGTAAATGCCTTGCTTGAATAGAATAGATCAAAGTAAGTGGGCTTGTAACACTACCTATTCTGATCTACTGTTACAATGAAAAGACCTCAATACACATGTTAAGGGATGCTGCAAAGGGAGAGAAGAGGAAACAAAAAGAGAAAAACCTACAAAGAAATAGAGGAGAGAAGGGAATAAGAAAGAGGATACACTGGGCAGATTAAATGTGGTGTGGGGTTTCACCATAATAAAGACATCTTGCCTTGGAAGCTTTAGTGCTCCTGTGAGAGCTGCCGACACAAACAGCAGAAGGATTAAATACAAACCTTAGACCTTTCTTCTGCTTTCTCCGTCCTCTGTCATTGCTTTTATCGCCTTGTGGCTCCTCTCTTTCTTTTACACTCGATTAACTCTCATGCTACTTTCAAAAGCTCCCTCCAAATACAGTGTTGTGAAAAAGTATTTGCCCCTTTCCTGATTTTACGTATTTGCTGCATTTTTGTTACACTTAAATGATTCAGATCATCAAACAAATGTTACCATTACACAAATACAACCCAATACAAAATGCAGTTTCGTTCATGATGATTTCATTTATTAGGGGATATACATAACAAAATGTGTGTGTGAAAAAATAACTGCCCCCCCTGAAATGTGAAAAACCCCATTTTTGAAAAGCTAAGTTTAATTTCACTTTTCACTTATGTCAGACATATTGAATCAAGAAATTACTAAAATAGAAGCTGTCTGGGAATGTGAAGCATACAAAAAGCCCCCCCCAAATAAAAGTTAAACTTTTTTACAGCACTACAGAGTTTCATCATAAAAATGATCTTGACCACCTTTAATTATGAACACATTGTTGTTCATCTCCTAAATTTATTAGCCAGACTAGCAGGTAAGTGGGTCGGCCCATTGTTCTGAAGTATCTCAACAACCAGTGGATGGATACACATATCTTGTACAGCAATGTATGGTGCCCTCAGAATTAATTCTATATATTAATGATCGCTCATCCAAAAAAACCATTAGGTTCATATTTGTGGTTTTGAGTAAAATGTCTCAATAACCTGTGGTCAACTGCGGTAGTTGCAATAACAAAATGGTAATTAATTTGCAGAAAATGGGAAAACATATACTGTATATCTTTTTTCTTTGTGTCACCCCAATCAAATTGCCTCATTTACTGCTCATGGTTGTGTGAGTGTTTCAAAAGCTGCAGTCTCATTAACTTTGGTGACAGCTGATAAAGATGATAGGCACTATATTCATATCACACTGGCTTTCTCATTCTCCCTCAAATAAACACACAGGCAACACAATTCGATTAAGTCAGCAGTTACACACATGCTCTCTTACACAAATTATTCTCTGGCCCCAGATTACCTTTAAAACAGGAGCAACTTTTCTTTATCTATAGTTATGCGTTATAGTTCTTAGTAAGTTTCTAAAAAAAATGTGTACTAAGTAAAAGTTTGAAGGTAGAAGAGAAAAACCTAATAGTGTCCCCCTAAAGGCTTGATGCAAAACAGGCACTTGGCCAAAGCGAGACAGAAACTTTTTATGCATACACACACACACACATTTTTTGATCAGAACAGCTTGTCTTAATGACTAATATACAAGTCTTCACGGACCATCAACTTGCTCCAATTAAAACATGAAGCAATATGTTGTTTTCCTAGTAAGAGTTTTTGCATACTTCTTCATCAGCCCTCGGGGATGACACCTTGAGTCTATTTCTGAATCTTATCCCTCTGGTCATTCACATATGGTTGTTTGAGGCTTTTTTGTTCCTAAGGAAAGACGTTGACTTTAAAAAGCATTTTAAAGTGTGATAATTACTGTACACACGCACACACTGTATGCATTTAAATTTTCATGAGCAAGTGAAAAAATATCTTTGTTTCCTTTCTTTTAAAATCAACTTTTCAGAGACTGTACACTCTGTCATCCTCCTGAGGACCATTAGATGTTTAAATGGTTCAAAATTTAACAGTCATTTAATAGCATTTAACAAATTAAAAACAGTAATAAACAGAAAGGCATGACGTTGATTGAAAATGCCTATATCTTGGTCTTTTGAGACAACACTGACAGTCCTCTCCCTCTGCTGATCCCTCTGTTGTTTCCCATATGGTTGGTTAAATTTTGCAACTCTCTAACAATATGTTCACAGGTGTGGACATCACATATAGAATTTAGAATATGATTTGAAATGGCATCTAAAGTGACCTTCCAGAGACATTCTATCTATCTGATGACTTGAATTGCTCATTAGAGACTTGACATTTCATTTTCAAGTATTTGGAGAGTAAACGAAAATTAACAAAATAGTAACTATTTAGCTCAATTTGCTGTAAAAAGCCTATAAATCCTTACACAATGCTGGGGATCTGTGAATTCATATAATTGACAGGCACAAATCTTTCTTCTAATTGGTTGGTACCCTTACATCGCATTGCAATAATAATCCATGTCAATCAAACCTGCTTGGTGTGTCATAGAATAAAAGAAAGAAGCTGTGAAGCTGCCTCTTCTAAAATAAAGAAGTGCACTGTAGTGTTAGTAGTGTTCATTCAATTGTCATATTGTCTGGTTAAAAAAGTCAGTGCTATTTGGCATCATTGCCTGCTTCATATTGATGAACATGACATAAACAACTGAAGTAAAATAAATGCCAAACAAGGTCATGATAAAATCATCACCAAGCAGCTTGATTCCCATGAACACAGTTCTTAATAAAATTAGGAAGTTTAAAGTTAAAGAGACAGTTCATGGGACTGCAGCCAACCTCATTGGCAAGACAAAAAAATTACCCCAGACTGAACATAGAGAAAGTTTAAATGGTGGTAAAAGAAAAGAAGCATAGAAAGATTTAAAAAAGATAGAAGCTGACTTCCGAGATCAGACCACAAGGCCTTTGGAAGAATGTCCTTTGGACATATGACACAAAATTAGAGCTTTCTACACCTTCTCACTCTGAAACATGGAGGAGGCTAAAGTTATGTTATGGTGTTATTTTCCTGCACCTGGAGTTTACCTTGAGTCTGTGCAGGACAAAATGAAATAAGATTATCAAGGTGTTTCGCAAAAGAAATACACTCACCTGTGTCACAGAGCTCTGTCTCAGTCACAAGTCATGAATCGTAAAAATAAGAATAGCAACCCAAATCATATTTAAAATCTCTAATAACGGATAAAAACAGTTCTAATACCATTTCATTCCACATCTGATTGCTCTAAAGCTGATTAAAATAAAATGTTAATTTTTTAACATGAACAAGTAAATCAGTTATACAGTGTGTGTGCTGATGCCTGTGTGATGGATGCAAAGACAAAAGCAGTTGCATAAAGTGTAAATTATTTTATCAAAGTATATGACAGAAACCTTCAAGGTTGGTGAAGGAATATGGAACAGAGCACAGCATGCAGCCTAAATATATGGGAAGAACTAAACCTGGTTTAGTGTGTGTGTGTGTGTGTGTGTGTGTGTGTGTGTGTGTGTGTGTGTGTGTGTGTGTGTGTGTGTGTGTGTG
>JAUYWH010000027.1:12862341-12896228 GCA_034779795.1 Ctenopoma multispine | reverse complement strand
TGTGTGTGTGTGTGTGTGTGTGTGTGTGTGTGTGTGTGTGTGTGTGTGTGTGTGTGCGTGAGAGAGAGAGAGAGAGAATTTATTTGAGAGAGGCAGGTCTGAGGATTTACTCCACACTGTGCATATCACTGCAGGGGGTGTGAGGGGCATAGAGAGACACTCCCTGCAGAATCACTGGCCCTGATGAAGGAGGTAACACACACACACAGTGGATGCAATGTGGAACAGAAAATTAGATGTTTTCACACAGTTTATAAAATGTTTCTAAGAAATAATAAAAAAAACCATCTTGTTCACCCTTTAAACAAATCTTGCTAGCCTTACTTCACGTTATGGATTCAGCACCACAGTGAAATGCAGTAATGGAGTCAGTACGACCATGTTTAACAGCAGCTGCAAGCAGTTGTTCGGTTAACACAAGCAGAGAGCATCACTGCACAGTAGCACTGATGCTAACATTCAGGACAAGCAGCATGATAAAAATATGTTAATTGTGAATCATAATCAGAGAATGATCATAAACTGTTAATGATGAAACAACTAAAGCTCTGAAGAAAGTTGTGACTATAGTATATACAAGGAGAGAAAGAGAGACAAGTGAAAGTGAGAGAACAAAGTCATGACTGAAGAGAGGAAATCCCACAATTCATGTCTAAATTATTAAATAATATATTTAGGTCTTTTAATTAGACAAGCCGAACAGACAAAGCAATAAACAGGCACATAGCAAATTCACTGTTCTTTATTCACTGTTGTTGTAATAGCAGTGATGCTGGTACCATCAGTAGTATTCACTGTAGTAGTATTATTTTTTTAAATATATTACAACAACTGTAATTGTACAAGTAACAGCACCAATCTCTATAAATTTTCATCTGTAGTTGTTATGGGGCCAGTTACTGTAGGAATCTATATATGATTTATCACATTTACCAAACTTCAACTAAAGACAACACCACCATTTTCAACAGTTTCCATTGTGCTTGTGTATCTGTGCCTGACTGGAATGCAGCTCATACACAGTATGAGGATTGAGAGGTGGCGCTGAAACTGATAAGCGGTCAAGGTGTCAAAGGTTTGCTTCCCTGGTAACATCATTAAATTTCCATGTGCTCAGGAACACCTGGCTGAGAATGAACAATGGGTGGTCCCACGTCAGCTATTATTATTGCAAATCCTGTGTTACAGCTGGTTGGGGTAGTAAAGGGCAGATCCCACATCAGATCATTAATGCCACCTGCAGAGCTAAAACAGAGAGAGGAGGAGGGAGTGAGGATGAGGAAGGGAGAGAGAGCTAGTGAGCCAGGGAGGCACATTAGGTGGTTTTCTGTCCACTAGTTTTCAAATGCACATAAAAAATATGACTGGGAAAGGTGAAAAGTTATCAATGGCATCGAATTTAGCTAATTAATCGAGACATACACTACATGTCGACCACTGAAGAGATGAAAAATAGTGACAGACCAAATCATATCTGTGTGGTGTGATGAGGAGAGTAACATTCCTCAAAATAATATTTCCTTCATGTTTTCTACATTTGTTACACAGTTTTAGATTTGGCTGGTGCTCTTCTTATTACGTAATCTTGTTGTGCCCCCTTCTTCATCAATGGTTTAAGTGGCACCCAACTGGAAAATTAGCGCCTCTAGCTACTGAACATACATGTCTGTCACTGGGACACAGTTGAGCACTTACTTTCAACTAGCAAATGAGTCTATGAGTGACTACAATTTAAAACTGACAGCTGTAATTATAACAAAAAATATATACATTATGTTTTAGCTGCTCACGGTAATTACTGGGGATCACTGGAGGTCAATAATTGTGTGTGACTCATGATTCAGATAGAAAGAAAAAGTGAGAGAAAGAAAAGGGGGTGTGGTCGAGAGAGACATCAATCTTCTCTATGCCCCCTGTGGTATGGGGTACCTGTCCTGTTTCTGACATCAACAAAGCCAAGCCTTCTGGGTAGTAATCAATCAGTCACACTCCGACAATCTGGCGGAACTGAATGGTGTGTGTGTGTGTGTGTGTGTGTGTGTGTGTGTGTGTGTGTGTGTGTGCTTATTCAGTGAGTGTGTGTGGGAGTGGAGGCGACACATTAGCAGCCAAAGGATGAGTAAATACAGAGATAATGGAGTGCGGAGAAGAGTGAGACAAGTGGCAAGTGAGGTCTGCCTGTGAAGGAAAGGAGATGAAATGAAATTGACAGAGAGCATAAATGATTGAGAAATGTTAAAAGAGCTGAAGGAAAGAATGGAGGGGACGGGGGGCGGAAGCACTGAGAAAACTGAGGCTACACATGTTTTTTTTTCATATTAATAAAAAAATCACACCTATCTTTCTATAAAGTTATGTCACTGGGCTACTATACATTAATAGCAGGGCTATATAACAACTAGTTTCTTTATATAATAGATTTTTATAATTTTCCTGCAATTATAAATTTATAGGAGTGAGCAAACATACAAATAATTTAGCCCATATGTCTTCAACTAACAACTGCATCCTATCTATTCAATCTCTAAAGAAATGCATTCATTTATCCATGGTCTTAACCGCTTGGTCACCTAAGGGTCATAGGAGTGCTAGAGCCTATCCCAGCTGTCAATGAAAAGCCAGTCGCCAGTCTATCACAGGGCTGAAATATGGAGACAGACAAACATTCACACCTATGGGCAATTTGAAGTCACCAATTAACCTAACTGCATGTCTTTGGATGGTAGGAGGAAGCTGGAGAGAACACACGCAGGCACAGAGACAACATGAAGACTCTACACAGAAATGTTCCCGGCCAAGCCAAACTGAGATTAAAACAAAGTCAGTAGCATTTAGATGATGGAGACTCACCAATTATGACTCCTCATTTCCCATGTAATGAGGCTTTTTTTATCAAAACAACATTAAGTCCACTAAAGTTCTGTTTGTTGCTTGCTGCTGTAGCCATCAGTCAGTAAAAGGATCCATATGAACATCTCCGAAGTGAGACTTTATGTGCACATTTCTGCAGGTGGCGCAACAGGTTATTAGTTATTCCTGATTAATAATTGTCACCAAAACAGAGTCAGGATTGTTTAGAGTATAAGTGTAAAATATATTCTCAGCTTTTTCACACTTTCTTTTATGTTGAGCCCCATGCTGCACTAAGGATGTCTGCATGTTTAACTTTTCACCTTGTAACTGCTGCAAAATTACAGAAACAGGTCACAATTGAGAGAAGTGGTGAAGGTACAGTGATCGGGACTAGTGGTGACTAGAAAATGAAACAACAAATATCCCTGAAGCCCAAAAAGTACTTTCTCAATTGACTATGATGATAAAAAACAGTTGACAGGACAGCTCCAACTGCAATCAAGAATGGATTTTCTGTTTCTACTACATTTATTCTATGGAGGTTTTAAAAATGTAAACTTTTCCCACAGCCTAGAAGAGTAACTTTATCTTTTTGACATGACCCCGTTGTAAGGTAGTAGTGAGTAGTAATGCACAGATGTGGCCTGCGGTGCATGTGCAGTGGGCAGAACAATCCGGAAGCAAACCCAGAAGCCAGAAAAGTTTCCAATTCAGAGAGGTTTCCTGTCAAATGAGTGTCTGTCATGTTTTAGTCCATTATCCAGTTGTCATCCATGTTCAACTGCATTTTGAACCGACTTCACAAAGTTCTTCATGAAGAACAATTAAATAAGCAGCATCTGCAAATGTTCTCATTAATTTGGGTCTTCCTACATTGTTAACTAGTCACTTATATAATATAGCTGCACCATTAAGACTTAAAAAATCTTTTTGATAGTAATGACTTGTGTAACAATTGTGACCATATTATATGGGTCACATAGTTAACATTATCTTTCCCAGTTCACATAAACTGTTCTGCCATTATAGCATTCATTGGCATCTTCTAGGAGCAGTATTTTCATTACACCCAATTTCATTTTAGTCATGATTTTCTTGGCCAATTATTTTCTTTGTTTGTTTTCTTCACAAAATGTTTTTAATAGAACGTGCTCTGGCTATGATCAATAGGTCTCTGGGTTAACAGACAGATAAAAGAAAGCTGTAATGTCTAAATGTGAAAGTTAAATTTTAGTTGAAAAGATTGTTTAAAAGCTTAAAAGGCTGTCAGATATTTGTAGTGTTGTGTTCTGTTCCCAGATGTTAGCTTAGATGTTTCTTGAGGCTCTTTAAAGCCTTTTATTCATCTCCCATTGGGACTTCCCATCCCGGCACAACAATAAACTGGTCCTCGTAAATCACCATGAATCTCTATTGAATTAGCTCTGCAGCCAGATCAAATCTAGCATAATTGGTTAAATGCATTATCTTGATTAATCGGTTCCTCTAGCTGTACTAAAGCAACAAGCAGAACACGGAGAGAAGATCTTTGTTTTTCTGTTTCTTTCTTTGGTCTCTTGTCCAAATCCTCACAAATTTCCTGACAAATCAGAGTAGTTTTCCCCTTCATGTTTTCTATTTCGTTTTTCACTCAGCTCTCATTTTTGATTGTTCTTGCAGTCTGTGTCTCAGTCTACTGCTAACAGCTTATAACACCACCACCTTATCTTCCTCTCCATCATCTGATGCAAAGGTTTTTAGGAAAGAAAAACTTTGCAAAGCAACAGAAGTGTCATTTCTAGTGAAGAAAAACTAATTCATTCTTCTAATCACAACCTTTCTATCAGTGATTGCTACTTACATGTCGCCTCTATTTAAAGGAAAGCTACTGTGCTCTGAATAATACCATAATTACTAAGCAAATTTTAGAGAAAGACACCAAATATTTTATTCTAAAGACACTCAATTAGTTTGTGTCACAGTGGAGAAAAAATATTTTCAACTGTTAGGTACAAATAAAAGCTAGAACTTAGGAAAACATGTTTGTTTAGTGGCATGATACAATCCACATACACATTCCAGTTTGAGATAACACCGCTGACCATTGATATCCATGAATAATGCAGTGCAGAGTTGTGTTGTTATTGTAAAGTGATCGGCTCCACATGTCTGGTTATGCAGTGTAACATCTTCAGCTACAGATAATAGCAACACTGTTTTGTGATTCACTTCTTTTTGTGGTGATATCAAAGTTCCAGATAATTGCTGTGTAATCACACTGTGAATTTTGGCTCAACAGTGTTGGAAAATCACTTGCAATTTCTTTAGAGCAATACTGGGATTGCAAAATCCCATAAACGCCATTATGCCTCTGACTGCGTAGCTTAAAAATAAATAATTCATTAAAAAAACAGATACACATAACAGGTGATGATAAGAACTGTATGTGACAGCAGTTGTTTTATTTTTGTCAGACTGCATAATGTATCTCCAATACCTTTACCCTGTCATCCAGTGGCACATTGCTTTACTGAACAAATGCAGAGCTTTTCAACAACTTAACGAATGCAGCACAGTATGTCCTGACTTACAACTGCAAATTACAAATCATGCTATGAAAACATACATACTAGGTACATACATGGTGAAACCCGTCATTCAGCAGCATTTTACTAACAGGTTTGGCACCCATACTAGATGTTATATTAATGTTTTTAGTAGCTTCAAGAAGCATTAGAAACATGTCTAAATGCCTCTGGGAAATTAAACATTTACAAGTCTTACTGGGAGTCATTGTAAAACTCTCACAGTCACTTGATGATATGCCAAAATTGATGAATGTAGAATGCTCAAGACAAACATTTATATGGCTGAGTTGTTATTTACAGTACGTTATTTAATCCAGAGCTACAGGGTTGTTATTCCAATAAGGACTGCATGCTTTGATACAACCATAAGATACAAACCATACACTTGTGACACTATTTTATGCATTATGGATTTGTCACAATTCTTGGGGCAAGGTACCATAAGTATCTATTCCCTGAATAAATGCTTCTCCTTCTCCACTTGTGTTTCAGTAAGATTATATCTGCCCTGTCCTGTTTGCTGCCTTTTCCTTTCTGCTTCAGTGCACAGGCAACTAGAAATCACTCATTAGTTGGAACATCTTGGCACATCTGTGTCTAGTATGTTTCCTGCATAAAAGGCTTATCCCATCATTTGGATGCATCAGTCTCACTACAGTACCGTCGATTGTTTTGAAGACTGTTACTGCAGTTCATTTGTATGTTACACTCGATGCCATTATCACCTCTGGGTGTTGTCTCATGGCTGGATTCACAACTATTGCATTGACATGTTCAAAATTACTCATGTCCAACAGTCTTTCACTTCATCACACCATAAATGCAAGTATGAGGTGTCTCCAAAAAGGTGCTGTAGTCGGTTTGAATTCACAACACTTATAATGGCTTCAGTGACCCAGTTTCTCTATGTAAAAAGTATTAAAATGTCCATGGGAATATTTTAAACTACTACTTCAGCATAGTAGTACTTCAGCAAAACCCATTTCTCTGCTGTTCATCCTTCTGCACAGATTGTTCTGAATACCCATATTTTTCACAAATGTGTAGAAATTGCTGAATTCAAAACTTCACTTGTCACAAGTGATTTAAACTGTTTGCATTTGCCTGTTCATGAACAATAAACTGAAAGTAAAGGTAGCTGCTACAAATTATGTCCCCTAAAATCTCAGTAAGGTAACAATCTGCTTTAGGGCAGTGCAACATGCCCAAAATCTAAAATGGCATTATGGGTCATTTCATATCCAGATGTAGCACATTATTCATAAATTTAATGAATAAATAATTCATAAAAAAATATAAATAATTTCATAAAAATATGAAATTATATGGAAAGGCCTATTACATTTTGCATTACCTAATTGACAAATAAAAAGTATTTTTGTTGGATCATTTAAAACCTTCTTTTTTTCCAAATAACCATGTAACAAAATATACAGCACATAACTCCACTCTACATTTGTGGCTCTCATCTGTAGAGCCACAAATCTGTAGACGTTTCTGTGTTTGACTCAAACTGATGCTTACAATATATACCCACACAAGTACACACACACACACACACACACACACACACACACACACACACACACACACACACACACACACACACACACACACAGGACCTGTCCCTGATTCTTAGTCTTAGGGATGAAATATGAACTGTCAATACTCAGTCAATACCTTGTCTTGTTAGCTAAATAAATCTTGTAGTTAAACAACTGATGACTGCAGTTATAATAAGTGATATTTTCACATCCATTAAGTCTAAAACAAAGTTATCTTGTAATTAAAATGTATGTTGTTATTCAAAATACATTTCTTCGGTTTAGCTCAGCAGACACATACTAGAGGATGTTATGCCAAAATTTTAATTGACATCTGTTGTTTGTTTCTCTTTTCAACTCTTTTCTATTTTTTATTCATCATTTTCGTTGATTCTGTCTCAATTTTTCAGCTGCTGTTATTCTGCTGGATGAACTAATTACAACACAATTACAAACATTTGTTCCAGAAACAAACTTTTTCTGGTTTAGCTTTAATTAAGACATCATTATTAGGCTGTATCTTTTAGCTTTCTATTAGGTGTTGAATATAGTATTAACATTTCATACTGTTAAATATATATTGTTTATGTCACACCTTTTAATGAATGAATGTTAAACAAATATCAAATTCTGCATGGAAGGACAGAGGCATTTATAAATTGAACTGCTGTTTAAGCAGTTCCCTAAACCTACTATTTGTTACCAACTAAAATTTCCGCATTACGGTTGTATGCCTCCGCTAACCAATGATGTTATAGTTTACATGCACGTCTGCCCAAACTCATAAGTTCAAGTGGCAGATGTGTTTGTGACAGATGTAATAAAATTTCTTTCAGACATTTCTGAGAATTAAAATTGATCTAAGGTCACAGTGACCTTGACCTTTGACCTTTCAAATTTCAAAATTTAAGCAGTTCATCCTCGATCCCAAGTGTTAATTTATGACAAATATAAAGAAATTCCCTGAAGGCATTCCTGAGGCATCACATTCACAACAATAATTTATAATGACATACTTTATTGATTCCCTTTGGGAAATTATTGTTGGACACCTGCCAGTCAGTACATATCTTTTCTACTACGGGGTATCTGTGTCTTATCCAAGGAAGCCTTGACATGTAGCTGCCAACTGCTCCACTCACTGAGCTACTGCCACCCCAATTGGATGGATGAACATGACTATGATCCTGACCTTTGACCTTTGGGCAGATACTGTAAATTTAAACAATTTATCATGAAGTGGACAGTTGTGCCAAATTTGAAGGGGTTCACAAGGATTGGATGGCCATACCGACAGACAACTGGAAAGCATAATGCCTCTGGCTAGGGCTGGGCAATATGGCTTAAAATTAAAGTCCTACAGAGATCGTTTCAAACTTACTTTAAAGGCCACCGTCACTTGCCGCACAGACGTGCTCAACGCACCAGGCATGTTTACTAACGGAGCACAAACGGCAAACTCTGCCAGTCTTTTATTTCATTTTTTTCATTCTAATGGTTGGGGACCTCTGCTCTAGAGGTTAAGCTTGGGCTTTCACGTCTCTCTCCGTGAATTTGCTTCCCTCCACTGTAATTCCAGTACAAAACGAGCATTTGCTAGTTGAGTTTTCTGGATGGGTGGGGGAGTGAGCTGTCTGCTTTAAGAGGGCAGAGAAGAGAAACTCGAAGCGAAAGTACATGCTGTCTATTTAACATTAGAACTTATACTCAATAGTCACAAGATAGTCATTTACTATATTGCACGTGGAAAAAGTCGAGATACATCGAGTATATTCAATATATCGCCCAACCCTACCTCTGGCACTGACTATTGTTGGCGCAGATGAATAACACAATTTTAAATCTGTGTAACTGTCATATAGGTACTTTCTTTTATATAAAGGTGCAATACTTGATACTTCCCCTTTTTCACAAACGGATTCAAAATAGGGAAATGTTTTTAAAATATATCACAATATCACAGCATGTTTATGCTCATATTCATGTGAATAGCATGTAACTGTCCCTGATTTTTTTTTTTCTTTGTAGAAGAAATATGCCCCAGAATTCATCCTAATGCAGACAGATGCTGTCAAAGGCTTCTTTGACCCAGACTTGATGAACAGCTTGGCAGCAGAGCAGAGATATTATATTCTAAAGGTTTGTAAGTGAGCCTTATCCTTCTAACCAATCATAGCCAACATCATGGCTGTTAAGCAACATGCTTTCCCTTCCAACGAGGTGAGACATCATAAACAGGAAAGACGGACAATAAAAGATTCAAGCTTAAGATCAAGAATTTATAACAGCTGGCAGCAGAGGGAGAGATTGGAAAGGGAAAATGAATTAATTAAAAAGTTTGGTATTGAGGTAGGTGTTTTAGTCTTCTTATTTACTATAAATACACAATGACTACCTGAAAGGCTGAGCAGAGTCGATGATTCTGCTGCTGTAATCAAGAGTGAATCATTATACTACATTGTGGGCCTTATTTACAAAAGGTTTGCATGTACAAAAACATCTGCAAACTTGATATCACCCACAAAAAATGGCACAAACGGATCTACTAAGGATGTAAAATTAAATTAAGCAGTCATAATGTGATTCAATGTGAATCTGTATGAGCACAGATGGCTGCTGTAATTCCACCAAGGAGGGCAAAGGATAAAGGAACGAATGCATCAAGAATGTGTGTTCAGCACTTGTGTTACTAAATTTGAAAAAATACGAATATATCATCTGTCTCTAAAGATGCAGTTTGGGAGCTGTTGGTGAGATACGGGCTGATGTGCAGCCAGTCACAAGAAGGAGTCACACAATACCTGCAACGCCAAAACATTTTGTCTCTCTGCATTTTGTGTCCGGGTCTTTCCAGCGTACTGTAGATGTTTCAGAGAATGGGCTGTTAAATAAGTGTCCTCACACTCAGAACAAATTCAGTGAAGCCAAATGCAGCTTTAATACGGTTGTTGTTACAGGAGCAACCTTTCCACCATATCTTCTTTTAATACGGAGCTGCTTTAATTCCGCTGGATCAAATTTTCTCTTGTGTTTACACTTGTCATTCTCCAAATTGTCCATGGTGAAAACCAATGAAACATGCAAAACCCTTAAATACAATCCCACCCATCCCTGTTCGCACCTTTCTTCGACCACACTGTTTTTGTTAGAACCTGCAAAATGATCACCAACGAAATGTGACATTTTCAAGACTGTGCACATAATTTAGTACTTGCTATTTAGGACTTTAGTTAAACAGACGCTATGTGTATTGGTGTTGCCACTAGGAAAAATAAAGTACCTCATAATAAACACATACAAAGCCAAGGTGACAGCTTTGAAGTCTATTATATGGGAGGTAATTATAAGCATGATCAAAAATAAGAACATTTCTACCAACAGCAGCAAATTACGTCTGCAAAGAAATTCTGGAATTGAGTACCACGTAACATCTCAAAATCTGTATGAAAGTTTCTCATAGTTGTTACAATTTAATGTTTTCATTATTTTATTAAACTGTATTTATTTATTAATTTTTAAGATGAAAGTCAAAACACTATCAGCATTCATCTCATCTGCTACAGAACAGCAGCCAAGAATCACTGGATGGCACATCAATTTTGGATAGAGGCGGAGTGAGATGAAAAACATTTCAAACAGAAACACCATGTGCCAAAAATCAAGGTTTAGAAAGTGCATTGTTGTGACACTGATGTAAATTATGTAGGAGCTCATGTCAGAACTTCTGGCTTCATAATTACGGTCACAAAGGCAGTGTTTATTTACTGTTAATCCTGAAATCAACGTCACGCATGATTGCATAAGCACATACATGCAAACACATTCACAGATGAAATCTAAGTGCAGCTGGACAAAAAAAGAGAAATTCTGATTGCTGACTGCAAAATTAAATAATCAGAGAGGGTGAAGAGAAAATCACAACTTGCACACCACTTGGATGTGAAATAATAAAATCTACTTGACCTTCAATCTGTTTGTTGCCTTCAAGCCCTTCATGGCATCTTGGTCCATCAATCTCACACAGACACACAGAGAAATGGATTAACTTCACATTTGTTTTCAAGCGCGTTACTTTGTGTTTCCACAGAAACATTATCTGGCAATCTGTCCCGTGCTTCACTTTTGGACCCAATTTCACAACAAGATGGAATCAGAATTAGAAAGCTGATCAGTCTTTAGCAAGTGTCACTCAAGGCAATAAAAATAAATGTTTTTTATAAATAAATGTCTTCACAGCTCATGCCTTCAAAAAACACAATACACTGATTAAGTCTCATTATTACAAGACTAAGAGACATCTCTCCAGATACAGATTCAGCTGACCCACCTTAACAGATATTTGATGTGTTTTACTGTCCGTTACCTTTGTGCACCTGCCCTTGCTGCTTGCTTACTCCTACTCACATTTCTTTCTATTAAACTTTTTCACCCTGTGATCTGAAATCAAACAATGTTTCCACATTCTCTCAGAGGCAGCCGCAGTACGCTGACACACGCTCACCTTTCCAGTGTTTATGATTAATTAATATGATTTGTTCTCCCACCTGTTTTCATCATTTCTATTATTCAAACACTCTTCTGAGCATCCCTCAGTGTATAGCACGACTGCTGTTTGTTGTTTTGACTCTAAATGTGAACTAAAATGAACTCCAGTTCTTCCTGATAAGTTCCATCTGTCACCAATCTTACTTGAAAGCATTTAAAAAGGGCTTTTTATCTGAATGGCAGATGAAAGTTGTGTTGACAAGGCAACCCACATACACTAAACTTCAAAATACACATGCGCACAGTCTTGTTCAAAAATGAGACGTTTGACTTTTGGCAGCCCTTCCTAAAATAAGGGACATGTTTGCATCAGAGCAAACTGAAGATAAAGTAAATGGCCTCTGTGGAGAGTCAGTTAAAGTTTTCAGGATATTTAAAAGTAAATTTGTAATCAGGATATGCTAATAAGGATACTGTTTTTGTTATTCACAATACAACCAAGGCACAATTTGTCTGAGAAGCCTCTTTGATAATGACATTGAGATGAACACAGAAGACTGTGCAAATGAAATCAAACCTCTATTCTTTAACTACAATCTCCTGATGAAGAAAGACAGAGAGACGGGGGAGTGAAGTAAACAAACAGAAAAGCAGGCCACAGCTCACGAAGCGCAGCATATGGTCACCGAGAAAGAGAGAAACAGTAGAAAACGTACAGGTTGAGAAAGAAATGAACTAGTGCTGAAATGGTTAAGTGAAGTCAATTGACAGAAATTAAACCAAACACAATTTTGAGCTCCTGCTTTTATCTCTTCAATGTCATCATTTGCGGCTTTTCTAAGGTTTTTAATTATAAATTTGACTGTTGGACTGACTGCCTGAACAAAAAAAACAGGCAATATAAATATAGTGCCTTTGGCTGTGTCAGAATAGAAGAATTTTTCAATATTTTCTGACAGTTGTAAGAATAAAAAATAATGGAGTATTTGAAAAACTAATCAAAAGATTTGTGAAAACGATTGTAAGTTGTTTTTATAAATAATATTTTGCAACTAGGTGATATAGACTTAAAACTGTATCATAATAATTTACAATATTTCTGCAGTAAAGACATATGATGACATGACCATTCAACTTTATCTTTGTGATCCCAAATCACATCAGAATACAGTTTTTAAAGCCAACAAACAAAATCAGAAATCATAACTGTGTTATCAAATACCAAAAAAAGAAAACAAATTAAACCAATTGAGTAACTAAAAAGTAAAGTATTAATTAATTTCCTTCACAACAGTATTTTTGGTCCTCCATTTGCCTGAATTCATCTTTGTTGTTTGTTTAAACTGGCATCATGTGCCAGTCTTTCACCATGAGATGCCCACATTATAGCACATATGCAAACACATCATCATGAACATATATTCTCAATATAATATGACAAAATTCTTATCATGGGGATAAAACATTAAAATAGATCACGGACGATACGATATGGCACAGCCCCACTGGCTACAATTGTGCTTGTTAAATAACTGTTAAAATAATTTTTCAAGTTACATGTAAAACATTCTTCAGTTCCCGGTTCTCAAATGTGATGATTGGCAGATTTACTGCGTTTTTTTATAAAAACAAATAAAACATTTTTCTGTTAATATTAGTCGTGCAAAACACACAACTTAATGCTGAACTGTGATGGATTGTTTTCTCTATATTCTAACATTTTAACTTACTATTAAATTACTATCAGGTTATTGTTTGTTCTTGTCCTTAGGGAGACTGTGCATTTAGAAGACACATCTGTGAAGGTAAAAAATAATTCTCTGAAATATATGAAACCAATCCATGATTATAATGCCCAGGGTGCATAAAGGAAACGAAACAATAAAACTGATTTTTATATCATATCTCTTACAAAATAAAACATGAAAATGAATATTGCATTATGCTGATGGGTACTAATCTAGTCATCAGCACTTTTAATAGATTTTACAGTAATGTCCTGACTCATAATGATGAGAGAGAGCAGCAGTTTTCCTAATCATGTAGATTTGTTTGTGTGTTGTTGTAATGCCGTCTCAACCTCACACCTACAGACAGAACATGTCTCCAGTGATTCACTGCTTTGCATGATTTGCCATGATACAAAACTGCTGTGATCTGTTTCAGAGTGCAGGCTTCATAATGACGCAGGAAAATGTGGAAATGAAATCAGACGTCTATTCTTGAACTACAATGGCCTGATCGGGAAAAACGGAGGAGGACGAGAGGGTGGAGAAGGGGAGAGCTGAAGAGAGTCCACAGGTAAATTAGATTGAAAGGGAGAGAGAAGGCCAGACAGCTGAATGTGAAAGAAATAGAAATAAATCAAAAGTGTAAAAAAGAAATGATATACTGTGGTAAGATGGAAAAAAGAGAGAAGAAGGAAGGAGAGAGAGAGAGCTCTGAAGAGGAAATCAGCTGCTTTCTAATAGGAGCTGATTACATCTCCTCCTAAATGTCAAGTACATTTCCATTTAAAGTGCCTTGGTGCTTAAAAAGGCATAAAGAGAGGTGCACCCAGACCACACACACGCACACACACACACAGAAGCTTATACATACAATGCACAGGAACATGCAGGAATGCAAACACGTGTGAGTAAATTGCACAGAACTACACACACACGCACACAGTTAACTCAATATCTGAATGCACACTGTGTGTATGTGTTTGTGAGAATGTCTCGTGTCCAAGAATCGCACCAAAGTGACACAGTAGCCGGAGTACACCTTCATCTCATCAATAAAATGCACACATGCACACACACTCCTTTATCCTTCATTTTTGCCCGCCCTTAAATCTGCTCTGAACCAATGAGGCATGTCCTCCCACTGGGGTTTGGTAACGACTGCCAATCAGGATCACCATAGTTATGCCCAACAGCGAACACCAGAAAGATAAATGAGTGGCCCCGAGGCCCCTGCTGCACTGGAGCGAACAGAGCTTAGGGATAGATTCAATATGTCACAATAACACACACACACTCACGTGCTGCAACTCTCCCACACACCGGGGAAAAGCCTGGTGTGTGTGACTGAAAACACGAGAACACATTCTCACAGTGTCTGCTGACGTGCAAATACAGTGGCTGTCGTCCTTCGTCATATTCTCTCTCACACACTGCAGGCACAATATAAGAAACTCAAACTGCTTTCATTAATGTGAAGTGAGAAGTTGCACAAACACAGTGTAAACAGAAAAGGTTTTAAATAAAATATATATAGTTTTGTTGGGCCAGAAGGTCGAGACAGTTCATGAAGTGAAATTGAGTTTAACAGTGTGTATGACAAACAACAAAACATTCAATTAACACGCTGTTAAGACAGATCAGCTCTATGTTCTGACATCAAGAAAAAGCAACACATATGAAATGCATTATATCTAATGTGCATACAAAGATATATAATAAAATGCACATTTTATACATTGCAGGTGTGAATCAGTGCCAAATACTAAAAACATAATAACGCATTCACAGACCTAAAGATTTATGTTGACATCAAAAGGTAATAAATGAATAAAATACATCTAAATACAAAAGATAACCTGCAAGATCTGTCTTATGTTAAAGCTCAAAAACAAGAATGGGCTCAAAGACCACACACAATCAACAGGTGACTGCAAAATGTAAAATGCTTAACTGGAGCAGCAACAATAACAATAACTGCTCAACAGCATATAACATGCGCACACATTTAAGCATCAATGACACGGACAGATAAAGACAAAGACTCATGTGACTCACTGTTATTGATGTTCACGTCCACTTTTCTTTCCTTCAGGGTAATGAAGTGCTTCGTTTCTATAATATCCAACCGCGCTTGTTGCTTCAGTTTGTCTGTTTGCCTGCTAACATAAGTATTAATTTCTTCTCTTTTTAGCTGCTAATGTAGCTAATGTTAATTGTTCGTGCATTCAAAACCACCACGGACGGTGGATGTTACTAAAACTGGAAGGCTTTCGGTTGGGTTAGCACACAAAGGACTGTCTGTTGTATGACCTGACTACAAATTAAACCTCTCCGAGTTCATTCAGTTTCAAAGTTACAGCTGACTTTATTCAAACGTCAAACTTTTTCAGCTTATGGTGTCTTACTCAAACGACGCCAACTTCACCTGGCGTTTCCTCGTGGTTCACAGAGTGCAACGCCGCGTTTGGCCACACACGCTGATTAACACGGACCCACCGTTACAACCCAGAGGGGCGCTGTTTCAAAACTGTATGTTTATGTATGTATGTATGTATGTAGTAAATATTTGCAGTAAAACACTTTGACTAACACATCAAATGCCAGAAAGTTTCAAACTAGAGACAGCAGAACTTGAATGGTCAGAAAGGACATTTCTAGGAGTATCATCTGAAGAGATATTGCTTTTATTACAACTTTTATTATAAAACTGTACTGTATAATCACTAATAATGTACAAGGTTCTTAATCCCCAAATAGTCCACTGCAGCCACACACTGGCCAATAGTAAAAGATTGTAGTTATAAATTATATAGTGCTGTTTTACAGAAATAATTATCTGTGTGAGTGTGATGCAGATGTCTTTTAAAGTGACAACCATACTGAACAAAATAGAAGACTGAATGGATTAAAGTGAGGAAACTGATATCTGTAAACCTGTAAAAGTGTCATAAAACGGTAAAACGACTACATAATAATACTCAAAACATGAGATACTCATTATATGTCTGTGCACTACATTAAAGAAAGAACCAGGTGGACAGATGCAGGAATGAGCTGCTGTTGGACTATAACTAGGCCTCACTCTTCTTGTTCTTCTTCTAAATTAAGCCTTGCTGTCTCTTCTGGCCTTGTCAGCACTTGTTAACCTTCACATTGATTCTTCTGCACTACTGTACATCTCATTTAATTAAAGACACAGGCTAATCTGGCTTTCAATCAAAGCTGTATCTGAAGGCATGTAGCTGTCATCTCAAGATGATTGTGCCTAAATTTAGCACTTTACATTTACATGTATTGACGAGATGAGTTATAAGGTCAAAAGAGGATTGATCAAACTAGTCTGAGCTCTGGTGAGTTTCACCAATAACATTTACTAACACCCCATCAAAAACTATCATCACTATCCTGTTAAACCCCAAAGGAAACACAGTTAGGTTAGAACAAAATGTAAAATGTTTTAAAATTCACTGCAATACATTATATATCATAAATGTATCCATCCATTGTTATAACAGCTTTTCATGTTAAGGCTCACAGGAGTGCTCGAGTCTATCCCAGCTGTCAAGAGCCAGGGTACAACCTGGACATGTTGCCAGTCCATCACAGGGCTGACACATAGACAACACAACAACCATTCACACTCACATCCACACTTATGGGCAGTTTAGTGTTTAGTGTCTTTGGACAAAAGGGGGAAGCTGGAGAAAACCTATGCAGGCACAGTGAGACCATACAAACCCAGGATTCAATCCCAGGATCGAGCTGCTAACTACTACACCATCAAGCCGTGTCCCCAAAAAATACTTAAAATAAAATAAATGCAATTTTCTTTTATGAAAATTTCACTTTTGCTATGTCACAAATAAGCCATGGTCATGGACTTGCACAGTACAGTAATCTATATTGGTTTGTCTTTTTAAACAGCTTTTACAGAAAAAAAAAATATCTATGTACTACTATCATATTAGTACAACATATGCCAAAACAATTGTGTCCCTGAAGCAGTCATTTCCTGGAAACAAACCACAGCTTTAGCAGCTGCTGGTTGTTTGCATGTGTTTCATGTGTTAGGGTCCCACTGTAACAAATAAAAACTTACCTCTGTTTTACAATTATCAAGAGATCTCTCAGGGACAGCTTCAAGGTTTTGCAGAGCTAATTAGATTTAATAATGGCTCCGCAGCAGAGACGAGCGTTTTAGTAAATGATGTAATAAAAATGCCTCTTGGATGCTTTGGCTCACAGACAATATGAATAGCCATCATGAGGGGACAATGTAAGGACATTATACAATATGTCTTCGTTCCACACAGGACATGTAAGTGACGCTGCTCAGTGCTGTGTGAGTGATGACGACAGACCAGAAAACGGGTCCATTTGAGCATGGATCACTTTTATGCCGCTGGTCTGTTTGCATATTTTAGACCTATAAACAACATGAATGATGTGCCGTGTAATGCACCATAATCGAGATTTATTCATTCTGGGGTGGAGGGGGTTGAGGGAGGAGATACTCACAATCCCAGAAGCAGGAAGGGCTGTTGTGGCTGTGTGTTTGTACTTGTGTATGTGTGCGCACTGTGATTTATTTGATTTAATTAGATCGCTGATGTAAAACAGCTCGCGGGGAAAAAAAAGGTAAAGACGAGTGCCGAGGGAGGCATAAATAACACCAGGCTCCCCTTCCTCTCTGCCTTTCCTTCCTCCTCTGCGTCTTGTTTTCATTCAACTCTCCGATCTTTACTCTTCCCATATATAATCCCTTTTTTTCTCCGTCTTCCACTAACATCTTTTTCCCTTAACCCCTTTGCTTTCTTCTGTCTCCATTTTGCACTTGCCGTCTTCTCTCTACCATGTCCTCCCTCTGCCCGTCCATCTCTCCCTCTGCTCTGCTCCCAACTGAATAATGATAGGGGGTAAACACCTCATTAGGCTAAAAGGCCCACAGGAACAATCAAAGACGCGGTGCTCTGTCGAACTGTTACCCTGAACATTCAGACAGACACTTTGAACATACCAAGACAAGGAGGGAGCTTACACAGGACATAGCGAGAGGACATGGTCAGTGATCCATTAGAAAGGGTATTTCCAATCAGATATAACCAAACTCCTAATGACAATCTGCTTTAACTGTGTCATACTGTATGTGAATTGCCTGTTTACAGGCTTAGGGCTTCAGAACACACACATTCGCGAAAGTTGATTTATGGTGAGTGATCAGCAGAGAAAAGGAGCATAAATCCACCACTCCAGTGGTAACAGCTAGTAAAAGTGGTTTATCTGACACTTTGAACTGCTTGCATCACCTCATCACAGCCAACCGTCTCTGCCTCTCTTAATACCACATTTACAAGGTCAAACACATTCACCTTTCAGTTGTTTTTATAAGTTTGCATGCATGACCTTCCAGCACATAAACCGATATCCTTGATTTAAATAAAAAAAGTTGGTTCAAATTAAAAAGACCTATCATGTTACAAAAAGGCAAATCTTTTATAATTTCAAAGGAATACATTTTATGCTGAGAGCTAAATGAGATGATATCAATTCACTCACTTTTCAGTCTGTCTTACATAACAGGTGTTTCAAAGCATGAGAGCTTTGTACATTTAATATTTCATGCTGTGGTCACACACCAGATCTTCTCTCTCCAAGTTCGGTTACAACCCCATGCAAAAGAAAGTACCAGCTAAAGGTAAGCTATCAAACTTTGGATGCGTCTTTTTGTATGTTGTACAGCATGTGCAAAATCAAAACATAAAGCTAACTCGAATAATAAGCAAAATATATTGGTGTATAAAAAAACATAAGTTATGAGTCTTATATATGTTTCTACACCTGTTTCTCTGGTAGTCAGCACAATATACTGTACATAATTAATGGCTTCATGATTTATGCATGCTAAGCAATAATGTATGGCCTCAAATCTTTAGAAACTCTAATAGGATTTCTTCTAATTATCTAATGCGTTGGTTTATTGTCATTAAATAAAACATTATTTCTGACAATCAAGGCCTCAGGTAGTAATGACACCGATTGGGTGTGTTCGAACCAACCTTTAGATATGTGATCTTATGCTATCACTTAGCCAGTTTTCCTGTCATTAGCCAATATTGCCAGTACTAATATCTATTGTATATAGCTATATTAAACCTTTCCATAAATATTTGTCCCATATATGTCAGACTTTGCATTTTTTTCAGAAAAGAAAGTGCACTGTAGAAAAGAATATGACATGCTTTTGAATATTCATATTAGCAGCTTTTTAATTGTTATTGATTAACAAATGGTTTATTCAAACAGAAGTGATCCATAAAAACAGCTGAATCAGTGCGCCAAGCCTGTCAGTAGCAAAACTAAAGAATGAAGGACCTATTAGCTGTAGACGTGGGGTCCATAGTAAGGATTTTACTTTGTGACACTGAATAAAGAGCTTCCTCCAAACTGCTGCCTGAAACAACAAAAAAGGAAATAAGTTAAATTAGTCGTCATTTAGCTGCTCTAATTAGTAAATTAACTGTGAAATTAACTGTAAGGGCAATTTCTAACACTTGAAAAACTGAAGACTATTAACAAAACAACAGCTCTAGGGATCTACTGGGTGTAGTAACTCGATAGCAAATTTAGGGGTTGTGAGACACACACACAAAAGAACAGAGATTGGACAGACTGCTTAAGTAAGCTTTCAGTGGCAGGAAGTAGAACTAATTTTAACAGAAACACATCAAACAACTTTTAAAATCCTTTAGTGATGACTGCTGTTATCACAAATTGTTGTTATCATCTACAACCAGCTTATTTAGAAACCCTCCTCAAGTTTTTTTTAGAAGTGCAATACATATTACTGGTGTATTCTATCTAAACCTCCTTTTGGTTTATTTAATTAGCACAGTTAGTAAATTTACAATTCAATAATTTCAAATAAACGCACTCATGATATATTATAGACTTAACAGAAATGGATATAATAATAAATATTCATGAAAAAGCTTTTCCAAGTATATGAATTAAAATGTGACGACCTTAAAATTGACCTTTGAGCCCACTCACCTTTTACCTCTGAACCTTGACCCTAAGCTGTGCTGGTGGCAATGAAGGCATTGGGTGTGACAGCGTTAATGGCCTTGTGGGCTCTTAGAGGATCAGGGGCCACACGGGAGGAACAGTGGCGGCCCAGAGGGTTGTTGAGTGTCACATTAAAGGTGCCTTTTAGTACTGTGTTCATGATACCTGGACTCATCTGCAGAGGCACACACACAGAAAAGGCATAAGGGATGAGAAGAAATATAAAATATGCCGACATTTCAGACAAAGCAGACAAGAATTATTTTGGTGTGGGTACAAATTACTACTATACAAGCAAACAAGCATAAGTGAATTCATGGAGGCCACAGTAGTAGGATGAAGTGAGAAGTTATGGGTGGTTGTCCTTTGAATTTAAAACAGGCTTAATCAACAGTTCTTGGGGTTTTCAACCAATCACTCTGTTTTTACTGCATTTCACAGTCTAATAAAATGTCACATAAACTGTATCCTCTAGACAATGTATGATCCTGCTCACTAAAGCCAACTGCTTCATAGTGTCTCTCAGGAAATGCACAAGCCACAAAAACACAGAACTTTGTGAAGAATTTAGCTTGTCTGTAGTTCAGGCGGACATGAAGGCAACTGCATAATTGTATTGTACACCCATGATGCATCCATCCATGCATGTGGACAGTTGGTCCACATAAGCATTTGGCACACACTGATGACACACACATGCTTAAAACAATGTACAGCCATGCAAAACTACAATATATCAGCACAGCTTTACATACCTTTTTTCTGTTAAGTTCTTGTTCAGCTCTTTATCCTGCTCTATGTTTGTAATGTGAGCAGAAAATGACACTGGGCTCTTTCTTACGTAAAATTTCTATCACTCCTATTTCTCGATTTAAAGCTAACCACCACCCAAAAAGGAGCACAAACAGGTTTAAACTACAGCAATCAATGAAGTGGAGCAATCAGTGAAGTTTGTGATGAGTTTTCTAGAAAAAAGCATCACCGAGCTTGAGTTCACGTACATGTAATTGACACACAGCAAAACACACAACAGTGAATGTGTCTGTTTCTTACTCCAAGAACATCAAAAAAATTAGAAAAAAGAAATCCTATAGTATGTACACATCAAAGTCTGACCTCAAACTAACCTCAAAAAAAATGTCAAAAAACAAAAAAAGGCTGTGTGTGTGTCTTTCACTCACATCTATGAACAGGAAAAGATGCAGACGTACAGTACATGCATGCAAATATATGCTGAATATACACACAATTAATCAATCACCCTCTCCACCCAGGTACTGCTTGTGGAATCCACCTCTTACATGTTATTAAAGTTCTCTCTCAATTTTTCTCTCGCAACTGCCAACCCCCAACTTCTCAGTGTACGTACACCCATCAGTATGCCAGAGGTAGCACAGCGGGATTTAGGTACACAGGCGCGGCTGCTCAGATCTCCATATTGATCCTAATGGAAAAAAGGGTTGTGGGTTCAACTCCAGGTCACCCTCAGGGTTGCCCAGGAGGTCGGGGAGATGGGGGAGAGCCCTTGGAAGTGACAACACGATCAGCATTGCAATGATGAGGGATTTATGGGATGTTTCACTAGGTCAAAGAGGGGAAAGAGAAAAGGGATCTATGCAGGGAGCTGGTGATAATGTTAGTCAGTGCACACAATCACAAGACCGCTATATGCCTATAAGTCTTTCCCACAGCACACACATAGAGCAAAACAACACATGCTTCATCCTATAAGCTCATACAAATACCAGCAAAATAAAAAATGCTTATTCTCTACGGGTGCACACAGATGTTTGTACATAGACCACACACAAATTGATGCCTTTATTTCATTACACATGTGGACTGTCACCTTTAGTAATAAAAGCTACTAAAGTCACTTGATTAAGAAAAATCTGTGTTTAGCTTGGAGCTCTTCATTGTCTAAGTTAAGAATCTCAAGCTAAGCGACATCTTGACTAACTGACGAAAACACATGTCGAACAAATAGAATTGTGCATTGTTTTTATGTGTAGCACTTTGGTGGTTGCAGGTGGGATATGGGATGTAAATCACATCTTCAAAAGGAACAACGCAATGAATGTACTAACACACTTCTGCTTTCATTATATTACATTACATTACTGCTTTCATTATTATATTATTTCATTATATTTCATTATACTACATGGCATTACAGTGGAATTTCACTGCAAGTAGTTAAGGTTTGGATAATTATAATGATAAATATCAGGTAACTACAATCAGGTTAACGTAAACATGATGGCTGACATGTACAAAAGACATGAATTAAATTTTAAATAGTATATTTGAGCTGCATGTGACTGTACATCCCATATAATACTATAATCAGTTTCCTCCACAAGATTCCCAACTGTCAGTGTGGTATAAGGGGAAGAGCGCTGTGTTTAAAGATGACATGACAGTAACCAATGTGACCATGAATGTCACAGTCTCTAACATGATCTACATCTATTCATTGTGATCCCATCGCATATCCAAGTTCTCCACAGAGACCTTGGCTCACACAAACAGGCCCCAATGAGTCACCACAGATCATCATTCACTCCATCAAATTTCAAACAAACTTTTCTTTTAACTTCAGAATAAAACTTAAATTGATACCAACAATGCCACACTACCATAATACAATAAGTAATTTACTTATTTTACCACCCACATTAATCATTTTGGGCCCAAATACACCGTGGGCAAGGAAATATACAAAAGAGTTTCCAACAAAATTACCTGCAAACTTCACTTTATAAAAAGCAGCAAGTAAACACATAAAAAGAGTAGTAATGAACTGAAGGAAGAACTATTATCTCGCTGCCCTTGTCAGTAAGAAATCAAGTTGAAGAGTTTCACACTTGGATGCAAAGAAAGGTACAAAGGTTCTCACATACAGGAAGCACACGTAGAGACATACACAGCACCACCTGAGGAAGGTCTGACAAAATGTCAGCTGTGTTAAGAATAACTTCTGTTCTGACTCATAATGAATATCAAATAAACTTGAGCTTTTTTGGCTCTGTATGTGCTGTGCACTTAATGGATTTACTGTACATATAAGGGAAGATCACAATATTTAATTAATATTTGTTTCTGCTTGACAACTGCTCCCTGTGTCTTTTTATATTACTGTGTTCCATCCACACACATCTGTTAAATTAGGCTCAGCCAATAAGAACAGAGTCATGCGTGTGAGAGGTAATCAAGCCTACCCTCCTGAAGTGGGTACCTTACACGGTGCATTTAATGGAAACACTAAATGAGCCCTCATCATGGCCTAACGCCACTCAAGCAGATAGCTTTGTGACTTACACACACATACAGTATGGATGGATGCACATCTCCACACTGCTGCAGAAATAGCTACTGTTCTCTTATGTAGTTGTCTGCTTCAGACTGCAGACCTTCAGAACACATTTTCAGCTGTTGAATTTAACTACCCTCTTCAGCTGCTCGATTTGCTGCTCTCAGTCTCTCTGCTTCTCGTCCTCTATGCTTTCCGTTGCTGTCTAACCTCTGTCCCTGTCTCTCCATTCTCTCTCACCCGCTCTCCCTCTCTAACGTCACTATCACCGTGCTCTCTCTTAGCCTGCTTGTCTTCCACACTCTCTTATCGCTCTCCCTCACTGCACGACTTCACATCATCTTTAACTCTGTATGGCCTGTGGTGCGGTATAGATTCACAATCAAACAGCTAATTACTGAGACGAGAGCTTAGACATGCGTTGTGCTTAAAAAAAAGACCTGAACCTCCTACAGCTAAATTAAGCCATGAGCTGTCTCACTCATAATGAAAGGCATCCGTTTCTAAAACATGTTTATTTGTTAGTGTATAAGGTTTTTATACATATGTATGAATTTAACATGCACATCTGGGCTTTAGTCACAGAGAGGTTTTAAGATTTAAAAGCAAAATTGTCTGTAGTGTTTGTGGTGCAATATAGTTGTGAATGTACACTAGTTGTAACACATAAGTACTACTTTAAATGTTGCTCTACTAATACGGAGTTACGTGATTTGTTATAAAGTAATATTAAAATGTTCATGGTTTGCATGAGCATGTGTTTAAGGAGGTGCATCCTACAAATTCTACCCATCAAGTTCAGTTTAATTCTCATGAGGTGTACTACTCAGCCTCTGAAAACTGTTCAATGATCTCAACTGGCTCTGGAGGGAGCTTTATAAAGTTTGAGTAAATTACTCATAGGTCAATCTCTGTTTCAACTTGAGACTGAATTAAAACACATTCAAAGTCTGCATACAAACTGAAGGTGTGAAGTTTGAAAACTGTGGGTGTTTATCAGTCAGGAGAGGCCTGACGATAAAAAGACATTTTGGGGTGTGACCACCTCTTGGAGCTAAAAGTCTGGATATTCTTTTAATCTAATCTGTTTCACAAGCCTCACAACTTACAATAATATTGTAATATTATTATATACTATATATAAGTTAAAATTATATAAGAAATTCCTGCAACTAAAATTTCCTCTTATGACACAGAGAAATGGAGCAGTGAGACAGGTTCAGAAGCAAAAGGGGGTGGGGAGAACAGATCAAGAGAGACAAAACAGAGCATACGGTGATGACAAGCATACATCTACACAAGAAGATAGAGATTATGTGGGGAAAATATGAAGTATGTTTTGAAATTACAAAACGATACACACTCACATGATGGGCCCTGCTGTTTAAGCTTTAGCTTAAGCTTCAACTTACATACATTCAATTGACAGTTTAATATTTTTTTCTTTAAACAAATTTAGTTCGGAACAACAATCCTTCAATAAACTCTCCTTCATGATGCATGATAATGTTCACTTTTCTGTTTCAGAGAGGTGTTGAATAAAGTCATTTTTGAGGCGGCAGTTTGTGATGCTCTTGAGCTGCCCTGTATTACACAAAGAAGTGTTTCTGTTTTTTTGTCTAGCCTCATTGATATTCCTGCTTAGGACAAAATAGTAGAAACACCTCTCAGTCTAACACAGTACAATTCAAAAGCACTACATCTACCAAGTGGAATGAAGCGTAGTGTTAGCTTAGACAGCATTAAAATGTCCATGTGGGGTTTTCTTGTAAACAAATAAAATTTACATTTGCATTTACTACTACTCACCAAATAGTATTCTGTGTCTATCCTGTATATATTTAAGTTCTGGCTTAAGTTTGTTCACAAGCAATAAGTCTATTTTTCATGTCTTTGCCAGTGTGGTGCTGCCTTCTGAATAGTCGACAGTGTGCATGCGCGTCCTCCTGCACGTGAACGAGACAAACAAATGTGGTCCCACTGTCAATGTAATTGCCTCTTGTTTGCTATTCCTCCCACTATACTATTTGACTGGTAATATATTCTATCATAAAAATTAAATATATTTAAAATAATCTACATACAGTATGTAATTTTTGTATAATGGGCAACAAATAGAGCAGAGGATAATCCTTTCATGCACCAACTGACCCAACTGTGATTCCCAAACCAAATTTATAGCCATTTTGATTACAGTAACTAACTATGTTAGTTGTATGTTTAGTTAGTGTAATCAAAATGTCTCAAATTTCTGATAATTAACCAAAAAGGTTATGCAAGGGTAGAAACAGGCGAAACAGTGAGAAGAGAAACAGGGACAGTGAACTGCAGAAGTGGACACAGGAAAAAAATTTAAAAGAAAAGTCCACACAGAGGCAGCAGACAGAGAAACCGAGAAGAAAGAGCTCTGTGATAACATTACAACCATAGACATGAACATGACAATGAACTGTGTAGTGAGGTTTAAATCAAACTGTGGTTTTGTCTTTGATCTTCACCAGTCAAATTCAGCAAAGACTGGAAGCAATATTAGCTGTTTCAATCACCTCTTACACACATTCACTAGTGGGGGTAACCCAAAACTGTAATTCTTATCAAAACAGTGAAATGGAGAAAGATTAGATTGTGGTTAGGTTTCATTACAACTCTATTGCGCTTCACCCATTAAGTGCATTTATCTCTGTCAATAGTCTAAGGTGGCTGCATTAAATAACATTACACTTAATAAAACCACACTCACTTTTACCAGTCTAGCTTAATCAGGCAGGTCAATTAAGAATATATTTGCCCATTAAGTGAAAAGCCGTCTTGGACAGGAAGTCGCATCATTCAGCCTCATGTTGCATTGGTAGAGAAACAGAGACTGGAAAAAAACACAGAAAACCTACTGGAGTTTTTTTTTTTTCATTTTTTACAGAGCATAATCAATATTGTCTTCTCAAGGCCAGAGAAAGAAATGTGATAGGTTCTCATACTAATACAACATGAGATAACGTCAGACGTACATTATATCTGTGACCTCTCATGTACCAACCAGACCAGCAGGGTCTTTGTAGACATACTCTCATTCCTAGCAGCATACTTTCATTCTTAGTCTTTAATATCCAAGAACGCAGATGCACAAACACACTTGTCACACACTGTCAGTGCATTTGCTATTACTGAATGTTGCAGTCAAATAAAATAAGAGGTCACTGGAAGTAAGAATGTAAAACTTTAACAGTATCTTTACCTGATAGGTGCCTGGTCCAGGGTTGGTGTTCGTGGAGACTTTGAATCGATCTTCTCTGGAGCAGATCTGGGCCATTGGAGAGAAGGATTTTACAGTGGGGTTGTACAGGCCAGGGCCTGATGAAAAAAAACTTTATTAATGCCAGAGGGAAAGTGTTTAAACACACACTTCATCACCATATTCTACATCTAAGCTTGAAATACACCATTTCATATTTACTTTAAGTAGGTTATTAGGAAAGACTAGTATAGCCTCACAATCACACACAGTTTCTGTTATTGACTAGTACGCATGTCTTTTGCCAGGAAATCACTATAGTTCTTGGTGTTTCTGATAACACCATGGAATAAGCATGGATAGGTAGAATACCATTGTCCAGTCCTGTTTCATGGTTATTACACAGAAACATGCATGTTTTTAGGCAGCAAATCAGAACGTTTTTTATTTTAGAAATATAAGGTAAGAGAAATTTCTGTTTTTGAATATGAAGTATTCATTAAGTACATCATAATTTGGCACGGTCTTCCTGAGTACACCTTACTGATGTATGCATGTATCTTTGTTGTTTCCTTCTGAATAGTGCCTCGGATGCTCACTAGTCCTCTGCGTCTTTCATTCCACTTAGTGCACAGTCTTAGGATGCTGGATTTGAGGTAAAACCCTCCATGCATTTAAGGAGCTTCCTTGTCTTTATGTCAGTGGCTTCTATCTCCTCTTTTAGCCAGCTTATTATCCCAGCAGGGTATCTGATTACTGGCAGGGCGTAGGTGTTGATTGTTCTTCTTTAACTTTTTCTTCCCATTCAGCTGACTTTGTATTTGATTTTCACTCACCCCAACCCTTCGAGGCAGATGGCAGCCCACCCTGAGTCTTGTTCTGCTGGAGGTTTCTTCCGTTAAAGGGAATTTTTCCTCTCCACTGTTGTCAGCACTTGCTCAAGTGGGACTGTTGGGTGTTCCACAATATTCTGTATATATTTACAGCATATTCTGTGTAAGGTCTTAAACCTTACACTGTAAAGTGCCTTGAGATAATTTATGCTATGATTTTGCGCTATAGAAATGAAGCTGAATTTATTTTAATTGAAGGTTGCTGCTTCCTTGTGGTCTCTTCATAGTTCCCATTTGCCTAAAGGATTTTAAGGTACCTGTAGCTGTCCTCAACATCTGCTGTTACCTTCTGCAGTCCCCTTGGTTCCCACAATCTTCCGTCTCTTTGTTACCATCTGACTACACTTGATTGACAGGATATAATATATAATATATCCTGGTGGTGTGGATCCGTAAATTAATTTTTACTACTGGCCTACAGCTTGATTTCATCCATGTAATGGAAGTCCTGATGTTTGCTTCATTCTGTAGTCGATATCTGCAACCGGTCTTGGTGATGACCTGACATGCAGAACAGCAGTGGAGTGGAGACTTGTGAAATTGCTGTGAAGTTGGCAAAATATCCATTGGTTGCACATCCTCTGCATGTAACCTGTTTCACTGGGGATACTTGTATAGTAGCATTCCAACACTTCCCTATTCTCATATCTTGTCCATGAATAACCAGTTCCAGTAGCCCACTTATCACCAGATTGCCCTGGTTCCCCAACATCTGGTGCAGGTAATGTTAATGTCAATGTCTGAACCAGTATGACTATGTCTTTGTTCATGTGGCTCTCATATCTGAAGTAGGCAGAGCCAAGCATAATGAGGTATTACCTAAGAACCTCTACTGCCAGGATTTTAACCCCAGCCTACAGTATAAACGGCGGCAATCTTACTACTATATGTGCATTTGGAACCAAAATGTATTGTTAAGTGTTAAGTACCCCTTGAAAGCGCTCAGTGTCAGGTTCACATATTGTTCCTTTAACAGTATTTATTTTGATAAAAGCCCAGACTGCCAGAAAACGAAGCCACCCTTCTGTATACAGACAGTCCTGTATAGGTCAACTAAAATGTTCCCAAATGAATATACTGAGACAAATACACAAGCAGGTTTGCAGAGATCTATGTGCATCTATGGTGAATATACAACCAAAATAAGTTCTATCAAACCACTCAAAAAGCCATTTTCATTTGAGAAGAAACATAAAAACACTGAATTAGATAAAAAAAAGGAAAACTGTTCTTAAAATAAAGAAGCTAAACCTCAGGGGTTTAACTACAACACTGTTTCCATAAACTTTTATAAAACAAAAACAGCAAGTTTTACATTGGAATGGTTTAATGGATCTCTGCACTACGAATTGTATTCAGTGCATTAGAATTTATGATAAGAAAAATTGAATAAGAAAATTAGAGTAAGGCAGGACTTGCTTGTCTGACCCAACAGCTGAATGCATTTGACTACGCGTATAGCGGGTGACTTACAAAGTTACACCTCAACATATACCACAAAAATAATATACTCACATATTAAAAAAACATTCGCTGGAAGACAGCGTGATGAGGAATATAATGTTTTCTAATGTGAATGCAAATTTAATAATGGACAAAATGATTTCACAATGTATGTGTGTTTCACTATGCACATATCAATGTATGCATCTGAGTGTGAGCCTGTATGTGTCAATGAGTGTCCATACGTTTGTGTCTCCATATCTGATTTAGTGTGTGAGTGTATGAAGAAGAAATACTACTGCAAACAGTCTATTTCTATACAAATCTATTTATATGCAAATTGGATTTTGGTTAAACTGTTTGGGGTGCCTCATGGGTTGTGTCCCTTGGTGAAATGGGGCTAGTCATAAATTATCCAAGTAAGTCATGAATCTATCAATTTCGAAACAACATTTTTCAATGGGAGTGTAATTGAGGTAAATATTAGGTTAGAGGCCCACAGAGATGGAGATAATTGGACTGCATGATGGCAAAAGAGTGAATCTGTACAGTTTCCAAATGTTTAGCATTTAGACAGACAGATTGACTAGACAGACTAGACAGATAAACTAGACTAGACTAAACAAGACCAAACAAGACAAGAGAAGACTAGACAAGACAGACACTACTGCTCAGTATGGGTTTTTGTATGTGTGATACCTGGCATGTTAGGGTCACATTGTAAGAAGAAATTATCTCGTGGTGCAACAGAGAGGAAGCAGCTCTGTCTCCTCTTTGCTCCTTCGCTTCTTGGTTCTGAATAAGAGTGGCCATTAGCCTTCTCAAATGTCCGACTCACGTTATAACTGTTGGGTGGAGGTGAATCCTACAAGGAGAAGAGGGGAGAGCATACAAAAATATAAATCATGGTGGTTATGACTTGGGTGGGTGAAGAAAAACAGCATTTTTTACAAAGCAGTAAAACTTGGGGGGTATAAATACTTACATGCATGGAATTCAGCAAACAGTTGATATTGTACAAAACTGAACAACATCATAGGAAACAATGTCACCTTGCACAGTTTCTAACACTGTGGAAAATGTCTGACAATCTAACACACAATTACACACACAATATCTGGCATTTCTGGGGTCCCTTTATTACATTACACAACTGACACACAGTCCACAGCATAACACACACACACACACACACACTCATAATAAATAACAAATGACCCATTCACCCATCTGTTATCAGAACACACTGACAGACTTGCTACAATATCACCCATGTAGACGCATTCATGCATGAATATCAGCGTACACACGAAAGGACATACAGTACGTGTCACATCATCTACATGCAAATGCAGACAACCACAACGACACATACACACACACACACATTCTCTGATAACTCCTCAGTGGTGCAAGTGGAGATGCTTGGCTCTCAGCTTTCATTAAGTTGCTTCTCCACAGAGGGAGGAACAATCATGGAAACATGGGCACCATGTCACAGGTAAAATCACATTAATAACAATGTTGTTATGGACACCATTATACTCTCAGTCATTAATGAACTCTGATAATTATGAGATAATTCACAGAGGCACTGAAGCTGATGTAATGTATCCCAGTTGTAGACAGTGGAATATGTAAAGGGAAACCGGTGAATCATGTCACCTGGTTAGAAACTTTCACTCCCACAGCTGCAGAACAATCTGAGTTACAGGATGTGTCTTGTCGGTAGGTCTTTGAATAATTGATGGCGATGGCTGAATATAACTACACGATCCATTTATCCTAAACATAGCAGAGCTGTCATTTACCACTGTTTTTTCCCTCTCCTCCTAGGTAGCCATCCATCCATCTTTAATCATTGCAGCCCAGGACATTTAGCTTTTCATTATAGACACAGTGGGAGGAAAAGGAGGCAAGCACATGTGCACAATAATACAACCTCACACACACAGGAACTGTAGTCAATTTACAGACAACACTGTAGACACAAACAGATTCTGTGTGATGCTGAAAACGTGTTCTGTTCTGCTGTATAAAAATACTGAATGAATGATAGTAGGGAAAAGCCGTGTCACCTGTTATAGTTTCCCATGGTTTGGTTTGGTGTATGTCTCATGGTAGATTTAATACACACACACCTGTAGGCAGGCATCTGTCACAGATCTATCTAACAGTGCAGAGCAATCATCTTCCAACCTCTGAAACATAATGTGCATACACACACACACCTGTAGTGGAGCCTTATGGTCCCTAATTATACCTCAATATGAAGCAAACCACTGTTCCCAGTAGCAGTCATCACCTATTGACAGCACTCAGATTGACTTTAATTACACACCCTCGACATTTAGACAGCTCAATACTTATCTTCCTACATAGACATAGAGATACACACAAACACACCTTTTCCTAACGATTCTGTCACATTGCCCTTCACTGTCTGAAAAATATCTCAGACCTCATATAAACTGTAGATGCCAGATACACATTTGTGGCAGCCAGGTGGTCACTGACATAGAAAAATTCAAATTGAATATTGATGTTATGCTAGCACCAAGACAGACTGTCAGACCTGACCTAATGGAAGCAAAGTGAGAAAAAGTAACATTAAAAAACGATAACCATACACATTTTCCATACACAGTGAATGGTAGATGCAAATTCATAGTTCTGGTTTGTCAGCATAAAAGGACTAATCAAACAAACCATTTAAACATGAAATCAAGGTAAATTCAAAATAATAACAGGTGAATATTAAATTACTTTAAAAGTTTAAAGCAGTTGGAATACATCCATAACCCATTGTATATGGTTTATTTAGAATTCGATACTGCATTGGGCAGTGTTATGGATGTGTGCATCAACACAGTTGAGTCCCGCTCAAAATCCATGTTAAGTCACACATTAAAATAGAATGTGTAAAACTGCCCTCTCTTCAAAGGTTTAAAACTGGATGAATAGATAAGCTTCTTCTGTAGTAAAGTAGTAAAAATGATTGACACAGACATTATTGAAGGACACTAAAAAATTTACAAAAATGACAAAATCCTTCTAGGCTCAAAATGATTTTTTCCAGTATTGCACAAATTGCATATTTTATTTTACTGTCAAAATCTGTCCCTGCCATTGGGGTGGTTAAATCAAAGTTTCCATAATCAAATTTGAAGGACCTAGGAATGCCAAACAGAGCACATCATGTATGGATAAAAAACACGGGTGTCCTTCAAATTAAAATTACATTACATCGTGGCCAGCTCTCACATCTACGCTGTGGAAAGATGGGGCAATGCCCCCTTAAACAAACGTCCTGACCCCTTAAATCAAACTATTAGCAGTTAAAGGGACTTTTTTTTGCAGACCTGTATAATCCAATCACCAATTAGGACCAAGCACAATCACGTATTTCCACATGGATCAACAATTACACTAGAGCAGGGGTGCCCAATACGTCTATCGTGATCAACCGGTCGATCGCAAAGGTAGTGCAGGTAGATTGCGTGCTACTGAAAGAAATCAGACATTCGTTGATTGACGCACAGGGCGGACAGTCTGAAATGTCCTCTAACACACACTACTGCAAAGCTACTACAAACTAAGTGAAATGTTGAGCTTGATTTACTCTCATCAAAATTGGCAACATTGTTTCACTTCAACTCGTCAGCAGCTGAGGATGATCTACGACACTACAGGCTGACAGTCAGCTGAAGACACGTGCCCTCGGACCGTTTTGGCATTTAATCACAGATGAGAAGTAAACAAACATGACGAAATGTGCTCCCCCCTTCACTGCAGTATTCAACTCTACTTATTTATGCTACTCAGCATTTCACACATGAATTAAGTCCAAATACAGTTCGACCGCAATGATGATCATTTGAGAGCTTGCTTGAGGCTGCACAATTGTGTATCCCTGGCTAAGTCTATTTTAAAAGTGTCGGCACCCCTGCACTAAAGCGTCCTTATAATGAAGTAAGATATGCAAAATGTTAAGCGTATTCTCAGTTACACAGTCAGCCAAAATACAATGTAAGATTTTTTATGTTGTCGTTATCTTTTTATAACCTTTCTGCTACTCCATGTTTTCTCACACTAATGACCACTCAGGTACTCCTGATAGGAGCCATACCAATGATTCAGCTTAGTATAGTGAGTATAGTGAGCTTTTACTAATGACCAGGCATAATGCATAGGATCTTTGTGTGTGTGATTGTTTCCACCACTTCTTCATTCTCAGTATTTCCATATTTTCTGAATGTGTATAGTATACATACTAATGCCAGTTTATGTGTATGTGTGGGTGTGTTTGTGTGTGTAGATACCTACAAGATATTCACATATTCATAAAACTCTTTTCACATGTTTAAATCCACACTGTTCCGCTCTATCAGGATCGGTGCTGGTTAATTTAATCTTGTTAGGTTAAAATAAATGTGGCTGTACGGGAAAATATGTCTGTGAAGATTTTCAGTCATCCAGGTGAAGTTGTCTGGAAGATAACTTTACAAAATAAGGGAGACAGGCATCTGAAGACAGCCCTTAAAACCTGTGGATATCCCAAGTGGGTCTTTAACAAGGCAAGATCCTCTTCCAGGAAAAGCACCACGGAACAACCTGAATTCCAGGACCAACGGAAGAACCTGGTCATTCCATAAATGGCTGGTGTGTCTGAAAGAAAAGATTTTTGAAAAACACCACATACCTGTCCACTTCAAACCCACTAACACACTGAGACAGAGACTTGTCCATCCCAAAGACTGGGTAC
>JAUYWH010000027.1:12841055-12856456 GCA_034779795.1 Ctenopoma multispine | reverse complement strand
AATATAAAACAAAGTTCTAAGCTAACTCACCTGTGTGTTCTCCTTTATTAAAAATAAGAATCGATAGGAGAATCGATGAAGAATCGAATCGTTAAACAGAATCGAAAATGGAATCGGAATCGGAAAAATCCTATCAATTCCCATCCCTACTTAATATGTATCAATCCCTTTCAGGACAGGAAGTCAAGCCTACCACAACTGAATTAGAGGGCATCTGATGTGAAATGAGCATCACTTTATTTAGCAAGTATTATAATTCAAATAATTTCTTTGTGACAGTTTGTCCTCCTTGTTAAAAAAAGAAATCTACTTATTAGGTAATAACAGTAGTATTAGGGTTTGATCAGGTTCAGGCACAAAAAAATCAAGCTAGGGTTTTGGTTAAAACATTGTTAAGGGAAAGGAGGTTATTGCTTTTCTGTCATGGTTACAGTATTAACCACTTCTTAAGGTTACGGAACAATTGTGGTAATTGTTAAAACAGAAAACTCCAGACTTTTATTAGAGTAGGTACCAGGAGTCCGACAGTTTGATAATCTATTCATGTCTACATATCTCCAATTTTCTGTATTATTAGTTGAGCAAATTCATACTCCTAGGGGGATAATGTAGCTTAGATTTTAATGACTCACTGGCTATTTCTTCTCAATCACCCATGGGACAAAGAGTAGGTAATATTAAAAACATCAGGAGGAGGAGTAGTAGTAGTATTGTATAATTCACTGAGTGTAGTTATTTAATATTGTGAGGAATTGTGAACACTTCAGTCTTTAGAAGCCATTGGCTAAACCTCAGGCTTTTGGTCTTGCACCTTTATATCTCTGTTGATCATCCATGACACATCCTTTCCCTCTATCTCTGTTAGCTCACCAGGTCAATATATGATCTGAGGATCCGACTTTTGTTAGGTTCAGCAAACCATTTGAATAACGTTGTTTGACCAGACAGACACTTGCACACCTTTAAACGAACACTGATTTAACACCAATTCAGCTGAAATGTATAGCAGGAAAAGGGATTAAAAGCCCAGACTGTGGCACTTAGGTGAGACAATGACTTGAAACATACCTAAATACATTAGATCAGGCCCTGAGCCTTTACTTTACATTTTCTAAATACTTTTCTGATTCATTTTCAAGTCTAAAAGCTTGGCATATGGAGTTAGGAGCTGGGTTAGGAGATCTTGATATTCAGTGGACTACTGGGACCTGCCATGTGCCAGCAAGCACCACCACTAAAAGTATTTTGTTTGATCTGATCATCTGTACCCGATGTTTCACATGGTGTGAAAGAGAAGAGCTGGTCATTTCTGACTGGGGTATAGTGTTAGTGGACAGAGCTGTGACACACAGCCACAGCTATACTTTGGCAATCTGACTTCGTTGTGAACACAAAATGAGTATCACTGCATGTCATTTCCTTTTTTATTTTGTTTACAGCTGAGAGCAAATGAAAGAAAGTGGGCAAGGTGAAGGAAAAACACAGAGACAGAAAAAGGGAGTAAAACACTTGTCAGAAAGACTAGTCAATACAATATGACAGCAATGCTACTCTGCAGCCTACATACGCGAACCACACACTCTCTCTTTCTCTCTCTCTCTCCCTTCTTTCTATCACATTTATGAATTGCTCAGACTATTGAGCAGGGCATGATGGGAGCGTTACTGTCTGGAGCCTCAGGGTGGAAGTGTCACTAAGCACTTCTTCTCACTTGGTCACTTAATTGCGCATTTATGTGTCTACTGTGTGTGGTACTCCAGCATGTGCATGCATTTTTATTTGCAAGTGAA
This sequence comes from Ctenopoma multispine, assembly GCA_034779795.1. Lineage (NCBI taxonomy): Eukaryota > Metazoa > Chordata > Actinopteri > Anabantiformes > Anabantidae > Ctenopoma > Ctenopoma multispine. The sequence continues at coordinate 12,854,666 of JAUYWH010000027.1, read as the reverse complement.
TGGATGCATCTATGTATAATGTATGGAAATTATAGCATATTTATATGTATTTGTGTGTTTATGGGTACATTTTGAATGAACCAATCTGTGTGTGTGTGTGTGTGTGTGTTTGTGACCAAGCTTGAATTCTCACAGGAACTCACATCATCATCGTTACCCTGACAGCTGACAGTAAAATCCATATCAAATCTCTAACTCCATTTTCCTGTTTTTGTTCCTTTCTTTCATCACCCGACTCCCTTGTCTCCCATAAATAGAGGCTGCACCATGACAAGCCATTAGCTGTCCATGGATATATCATAAAAATGCAATGAAACGCAGACAAAAAGTCAATAAGTAACAAACTCTGGGCCTCTGCATATTTTCCTATTCCACATACTTCAACAATATCTTGCCCATGGCATTACCTCCCATTCACGCTTTGTCATGCTCTTTGTCTGACTCACATGGTATTTATTTATTTATTATCTTACTTTCTCGAGAGCTACAGACACCAATGTCTCACTTCTTATGACTTCTGTCTTTCGATCTTTCTTTCCTTTTCTGCATTATATGTTTCTTTCTGTATTATAAGTTTTCTTTCTCTCAATCTGTTCTTTTTCACACATTCCCTCATCTCTCTGTCATTCTCCATATACGTATTTTCAGCTAGTGGATTTTTGACAGTTGGCTGATTCTATAGAGCAGGGCAGGGGTGAGGGGGGTGATGCTTTTCTTTTCAGTTTCATAAATAATATGTTTAGCAAACACTCTAATTATCTGAACCAGAGGTAATTGAATAGATAATTACACACTATATACAGAGCCTCTCTCTCGTTCTCTTTGTCTTTACTTCATTCCTGCTGCTGCTACCATTCAGTTTCATCTCTTCTCTCCTTTTCAATTCCATTGTGTATGGGATCTTTTTCTTGTCATTGACATTAATGAGGTTTTCCTTGGCTGTGTCAGGCCTTTTAATTGATGCCTGTGTTGCAATACCAGAAATACAGGGTTATTCAAAAAGAATAAACCAATTTTGAAACCCTTTTTTCTCAGTCCTCAAGCATCTTCACAAAATGAGTCACTGACCAGTTGAAAAAGCTTTGAATAGTCTCCTCATATAGCCCTGATGCTGCCCATGCTTCAACACTCAACACTTGTAGGACAGGAAATAAAACGTGATTATCAGCAGAATACTTGTGACTTGGTTGGAATTTTGAATGACTTTTCCTTAATTGCAACTGGGAATAGATACAGGTTGAAAGTAAAACACAGCTGTCTAGTGTCCACATAGTCCTCGTAGCTCCTCTTGAAGAGATACATATTAGTGATGTGTAGCCTTTGTTTGTATTTATAGAGCTACCCATCATACTACAGTCATCCTACTAGCTGCATAATCTGGTCTTCACAATTAACTATTTTTATCACAAATTTACTGTAATCCCTGCACATGTACTTTAACTTTAATTTATTTATAAAGCACTTTAAAAACATCACAATTGACCAAAGTGCTGTACACAGGCACTAAGAAAAAACAAAGTAACCAATAAAACAATAAAAACAATAAAAAAAACAACATCTCAGACTGATTTAAAAGCCCAAAGAGAAAAAATGGGTTTTAAGAGAGCTCTTAAAAACAAGAGGTGAGTCGATTTGCCTGATGCACAAATGCAACTCATTCCATAATTTCGGTGCAGCAACTGAAAATGCATTAAGCCCAACATAAAGTCCATTGCAGTAGTCCAGACAAATTGTAATAAAAGCATGGATTAAAATCTCAAAGTGATGCTGAGAAAAAAGCGGTTTCACTCTGGACAGTTGTCTTATTTGGAAAAAGCTGGTTTTGATCTGTGCATCAAATTTAAGTTTACTGTCCAGTCTGACACCCAAATTATTTGTTGTGTCGAACCCAAGTCAATTTTACCTCTCGTACTGTCACTCGGTCCAAACAACATGACCCTGTCTTTTTCCTTTAAAATGTAAAAAGTTTGATTACATCCATGCTTTGATTTCTGCAATCCCCTGCTTCCCTCCAGGGTAACACTTTACAATAAGCCCTACTTAATGTAGTAATAAGTATTAATTAATAATTATTAAGTAGGTATTAGCAGGTATTAAGTAGGTTTTAAGATCAGTGGAGGTGTCAAGGTTCACTTCTCTGCTCAACTTCATGTAGAAATTAAACTGAATTGAACTAAATTGAATTAAAGTTCAATACATAAACACTAAGTAACTCTTTTTAAATACCCAGTAATGCATTGCAAGCCTTACTTAACTCTTATTAACATTTATTAAGGCACTTTGTGACCCTTATTGTAGTGTGAACACATTTCTCTTAAGTAATTCTTTTTAAGTACCCAATAGTGCATTGTAAGCCTTACTTAACTTTTATTAACATTTATTGAGGCACTTTGTGACCCTTATTGTAAAGTGTGAACAGTAACACCTAAAATGCCTAAGAGCACAGAATAAGATTGGTTTAATTGTTGTTAACCATTTCTTAATGCTCTTTATAACTCTTACACATACGGACACAAAAACTTCTTTCAGTTGAGTAAACCTAAACCACTCTAAAACACCACCTTGAATGCCCATCCAGTTGCGCAAGTGAGACAGGAGGATCTGATGGTCCACTGTTTCGAAGGCAGCTTCTAGGTCTAACAGTACAGTAACAGTACCAGTTTAATTTTGAAGCCATGTTTTATACTGTGACAGCTTTAAAACCAGACTGGAATGCTTCAAGAATGTTGTACTAATCTTAATAAAGAAGTTTAAGAGGTTTTCACACATTCCAATTAAATTATCCATGTAGGCTGACTGTAGGGCATTAAGAACAGTTCTCTGATAGCAGCACCAGTTGTCTCTCAATACCTGAAAAGACACCTGCAACTTGTCCTTACTTCACTTTTACTCATCTCTCCTACACTTGCTTCTAACAATGCACATAGCGTCATGTAACTAAGGCTCAGGTCTAGATTTAGAAAGTCTTAACTTCAGCAGAGCCACAGAATCCAATATAGTTAGACAGGTTGAATCAAAGCAAGAGGATAATACCTCTCGATAATAATACATCTCGATTAAAACCCAGAAATTCAGTGTGGTCACTCGCTGAATCATAAGCTGCGGAGAACTGCCTGCATTGCGCAGGAGCACAAGGTTTAACTGTATGATGAGGGAGAGGCATGAGAAATACAAAGGGCATTTGTTTGACAACACAGCATCACAAACATTGAGGTTACAAACAGTAAAACCGTTAGTTAAGATAAGATCAAGAGTGTGCCCACATTCCTGTGTGGAGCTAGATATAAAATGTATAGGATTAAAGAGTTGATGATGTTAAAAGAAATCTTTGGCCAAAGGTTTCTCAGGACAACTTCTTCTTTCGGCTGCTCCCTTTAGGGGTCACCACAGCGGATCATCTGCCCAAGCATCACTCTATCCCTAGCATCCTGCTCTGTCACAGTCACACCAACCTTCTGCGTGTCCTCCTTCACTACATCCATGAACCTCATCTGAGGTCTTCGTCTTTTTCTCCTGCCTGGCAGCTCCATACAAAAAGCACTGGACTCACAAGCAGTCAACCAGGTTTTAGTTCTACAAAAAAAATCCAACCCATTGGACATAAAGAAATCCTTTATATGAAAGGCTAGTGATGGAGTTCACAAGCGCCATCCTGGCATGAGCAGGAGGCTCATATTATTATTCGTATATCCGTTTAGCCCGTTTGGCGTTTTAAGCCTTAGTAAGTAGCCCAGGTTGTGATGGTTCCCTAAAGTAGGGAAAGGAGAGGCGCTCCCCATCCAAGCCGACCAGAGGAACCAGACAAGAGTCAACTGGCTTGATGGAACACCACAGGATGAAGCAACGATGTGTCGACCCATTATCTCCAGAGAAAGCGACAGGAGAGAGCAACAAACAGGCTTCCAATTACACCAGCATGCCATACATTTCCCACAACAACAGAGCTTTCTGCACGCAGGTAAACCAGGAACATGGTAGACCATAAGGATCAACAAAAGTATCATAAACACAGTCAAAGTACGGAGAGACAAATGGCAGGCCACACACACCGGCGCCATCTTGACACCTGTCAATCCTGTTATCAATTACAATAATAATTACAATAATAACTAGGTGTACAATAAAGAAAAAATACTGTACAAATTTTTGTTGCCATGACATTGAAAGTCAGTGTATCACCTCCATAAGCAACAGCGAGAGAATGATGGAATTGTCGACACATGTGAAGCATTTTCTTTTTCTATTTGTTTTCAGTATTATTTTCACACCATTGCATTATGGAGTCTACTTCCAATCAAGTTTTAAGTAGTCTCCAAGTTTTAAATTTGAAGCCATGTTTTAATATTGTCTGTGTGATTTCATCAATCCAGTTACACTGAGAAAAGAGAATAATGAAGTGTTGTTCATTGGACTGCATTAATATAATAAGATATTAATGCAGATAAACTAAAATTTGTTTGACTGGCAGAAACATTATTGCTTAGTTACATCAGTTTCAAAGGACTTGCGTGGAGGCAACAGACATGCTTAAACAAGAAATTCATATTTTCAAATATCTAGCTGTTGTATCAGAATATAACTGAACATATCTGATTTACTTGTTATGAATTATGGTAGTGCTAGTGAAGGTTATATCAGCTTTTCATAAACATAGTTTTCCAATATTTGGAAATGGTTTGAATCTAATTTTAAACAATGTACAACAGGAAAAAACAGTCAAGGCAATCATGTATATATAAATAAATTACTTGATGACCTTTGGCTTTTCTTTCACATTCGCATGATGTAGCATTGTTTTGGGCCAACCTCTTTTCCACTAGCACCGCATTTTTATTTTTATGGCAGGAACCTATTGCCCAGTACTATCCACCATGCTAACCTTATTACATAGCCAAATAGAGAGGGATATAGCTTAGAATAAAACCAATATTCAGCAATATGACAGTACTGTTTCACTAAACATAAATTAATCATAATAATCATAAATATCATTAGCCCAACAAGCTCACATATTATTTTTTTCACCTAGTGGGAGGTGTCATTGCTGTAAGAAAAAAATACTGTATCTCCAACATTCAATGTGAACTATTTTCTTACTCAGTTGCCCATAGTTACAGTTCAAACAATAGAATGTGAAGGTAGTCTGAGTTTATAATCTTAATTTTGGTCTCCACCATGCCTGATCTGTTTATTTACAAAAATCAAATATGTATCTGACACATTCACACAGTTGTGGTCTACTTTATCTGACAAACCTCATCCTTCACAAGGTAATTGATGCAAAAAAGGAACACTTTTTAATCAGAGTATAGTATCAAGTCAGTTAAAGTTCTGGAATATTGATGCGGTCAGTTAGGTATTGGAGGAGGTTGTTAATCAGTGTCAGCTGTTTTGGTGTTAATGAAATTAAAATCAGGTGAACTAAAGGGGCAACAACAAGACAACCACAAAAACAGGAATGGTTTTGTAGGTGTACTCTCCTTATCTTTTTTTGACTGCTTTTCAGTTTGCATATGACTAGGGTCAGTGTCACTACTGGTAGCATAAGGCAATGCATGGACCCAACAGAGGTTGAACAGGCAGTTCAACTCCATCAGGATGGCACATCAATACATGCCATTGCCAGAAGGTTTGCTGTGTCTCCCAGCACAGTCTCAAAAGGATGGAGAACATTCCAGGAGACATGCAGTTACACTTGGTCCTTAACCCATCACCAGGACCGGTATCGGCTCTTTTGTGCAAGGAGGAACAAGATGAGTACTGCCAGAGCCCTACATAGTGACCTCCATCGCGTCACTGGTGTAAATGTCTCTGACTAAACCATTAGAACCAGACTTTATGAGGGTGGCCTGAGGCCAACATCCTCTAGTGGGTCCTGTGCTCACTGTCCGGCACCGTGGAGCTCGACTGTCATTTGCCAGAAAACACCAGAGTTGGCAGGTCCGGCACTGGTGCCCTGTGCTTTTCACAGATGAGAGCATGGTCACTCTGAGCTCATGTGGCAGATGTAAAAGGGTCTGGAGAAGCTGCGGTGAACATTATGCTGCCTGCAATGTTGTTCAGCATGACCGGTTTGGTGGTGGGTCAGTGTAGGTGTGTGGAGTTGGTCTTACGGCTTCCGGCCTGACGACGCGACAAGAGAAATCTGCTACTACATGAGATCTGTTATTTGTTCATTTGCTATCTATATACTATCTTCTGTATCATTAAAGTAATTGGCTGTTTGCCAATTACGTTAGACATGACGGGCACTCCAGATAGCATTAACCTCAGACCCGACAGCGAGCCTGCTAGCACTAGGATTAGCATTGCGTGCTAGGATTAGCACAGCATAGGTGGGGAGTTTGTATCCGGTCGCCGGCAAACCAGTGGCCTGGTCTGCAGTCGCCTCTCGCGACTGCTAACAAGTTCTCGTGCCTTGTCGACCCTGCTCCTAGTTCTCCGGGGCTGCGTATCTGTCTGGTGTCCCACAATGGGGCCAAGCAAACCACCTTAGTGATAGGGGACTCTGTCACTCACAATGTTAGCTTAGCATCCCCAGCCATTGTCATCCACGGCCAGAGTATCTGACGTTGAGGCTAACTTAAGGGTACTGGCATCACGTAGGGTTAAAGAGATGACTCAGACACACTTCAGCACTAGCTATAAGAACATTGTATGCCATGTTGGTACATATGATGTCAGGAGAAAACAAATAAAAAAAGCTAGCTTAGCCAGGACTTTTCAGGCTGCTAGCAAGATGTGTCGGCATCCATTAATCGTATCTGGTCCCTTACCTGTACGGGGTAATGATGAGATGTATAGCAGACTAATGTCACTGAACCGTTGCCTGGCATGGCATTGTAGGGAGCTGGGATTTCAGTTTGTGGATAACTTGCCTTCTTTCTCGGGCCGCCCTGACCCTGCTGACGGTCTTTATCCAATTGGAGCAGCTATTTTATCTAAGAACATAGACAGGGGCTTGAAGCAGGTTTGACATTAGGCAATTAGTATTCGGCAGGTCGCAGGTAATTAGAGAGCCTGCTAGGTTTACTGATAGTGCAGTGTTGGAGTCTGCTAGCTTAGCTAGCATGTCCAGAGTAGCCAGACCTATAACACTGAGACTGTCTGCCGCATAGAGACTGTGTCTGCTACCCGACCACCTAAATTAAACAAATAGAAAATCAACTAAAGAGGAGTGAATCATAAGAACTTAATAAAAATAAATACTACTCCTCTTACAGAACAAAATATAAACAAAACAATCAAATGTGGATTATTAAATCCTTGTTAGATAATGTCTTGAAGTGACCATCAGATAGATGTATTTAGTCTCACTGAAACCTGGCTGCAGCAGGATGGATATGTCAAATGAGTTTGAATGAGTCGACCCCTCCAAGTCACATCAATTATCATATATCCAGAAACACTGGTCAGGGTGGAGGAGCCACTGTTAGACCCTTCACTGGTACAGTGGGTCCTGGGTTCCTCCTGGTGTATGATAATGCCCGGCAAGATAATGTGACAAGAGTTTGCAGGCAGTTCCTGGAGGATGAAGGAATTGATACCATTGACCGGCCTCCACGCTTGCCTGACCTAAATCCATCTCTAAGACATTATATTTAGGTCCGTCCGACGACGCCGAGTTGCACCTCAGACTGTCCAGGAGCTCAGTGATGCCCTTTTTTCATTTTCATCAAATGATGTGGCATTCTTTTGTTCCTAACCCATTACCCATTCCATATCAGTATGGATATCCAGCAAGATTTTTTTCCAATTGAGATCTGATGTGTTTTCAAAGTGTTCTTTTAATTATTTTGAGCAGTGAATAAGTTTAAATCACTGATATGATATAAATTAAAGTTTAATTAGGATTGTATTGGAAATAAATAAAGTGTTGCAGAATGTTAGAAAGAAGACATACCACCCTGTGGAAGTTGTGAGAACTATAGAGAGCATTGATGTGAAGTGATGCTTTCAGGTTAAGGTGGACAAACACTCCTAACTATCTAACACACAGTAAAAGTGCACCTATTACAAAATATTGTAGGTGCACATATTATTATTTGTAACACATTAGTGGAACGTCAACATCCATTAAGACCTCTGTTCATCTTAACATAAATGACAAGAAAACAAAATGGACAGAGATGACAAAAGACAGAAATGTCCAGTATTAAAACTGACAGACAACACCTACTGTCACTTCCAAGGACAGGGCAACATTTCACTCATCTATAGAAGAGAGACAAACTCCACTGCCTTGGGATAAAACATAAGTCTAAATAAAATTCCACACTTATTCTTGCCCTGGGGGTATTCCACGACCTCTGCAAAAAAGGTCATTATCATGGAGAAAGGAGGGGAAGAATGGAGAGTGTGGGGTGGAAAGTGGCTTAGGAAGAAATAGAAAAAAGAGGGAAGAAAAATATGAGGAAGGAAAGAACAGAATAACAGAAAGCTGAATGGGGATCAAGAGAAATACTACACAAATAGGCATTGGATTAGAGGTGATAGAAAAGCAAACTGTATTCGCTCTACTCACAATCATCTCTCCATTCAAATCTGTCATTTCTCAACAACATGTGTGATTCTTTCTTCTCCACAGACAGGTAATCAACTCTTATCAGATCCAGACCTCTAGCTGAAGTACAGATCTGACATAGCTTCAAATATTTGAACTAGTTGAGGTACGTTCGATTTAGACTGTCAAGATATTTTAGCATGCTTTGAATGAGGGCACACAGCAAGATAAGAAAAATCCCCCAAAATAAATCATCCCTGTTACTCAATATCTATTTAACCACTGTTTGGGATGTGAATTCTTACAGTGTGGATTTGGAAATAGACTGATTTGAAATTCACAGTGTCAATAAAAAAAGTAATACAATGCATCTAAATTAACTGGACTTTGTCTTAAATTCAAAACAAACAATATTGTTTTTGTTTAATAAAACAGCAAAATATCTGGAAAAGCAGAGGAGCTAGAACAGAGAAAAGAATGTAATCAACATTTTCTGGACGTCAGATAACAACCTGCTGTTTAACAACAGCTTTGATCATTCAGTTGACATGGCATGTCTTTTATTTTTCTGATCTCAAAAGTCAGTCAAAAAAGTGAATAATTTATGTAACAAAATGTTGAACTCTACAGCTAGAAAATGCTTTTATGTTAAAGTATAGAGGACATCAACTCCAAAACATGAAATAGATATTTTAAAGACATACTTTCTGCCATTACTCTTCTTTTTTGTCTCATTCCCTTCTGACAATTGTGCTTGTTTCCTGATTAGACTCTTTTAATATCTGTACCAATAGGGGGCTGTTACCAGGGATACAGCCTAGGCTCAAGCGTGGCATGTGGCTAACTATTACAGCTATGACGTCCCTGGGTGATTTTTCATTAACTGGTCATAAAGGAGGCTCTGTGTGGAGCCATTAGAAGTGGCCTCAGATCTTCTCCACAGAGCACTTGGGGAAAGAAAAAGAGCAGAAAGATAAAAAGAGCAAGCAAGTATAGGCATAATCTTGTGTCTTTAAAGTGGAGTCCAAAAAGCAACTGTAAATTTTTGTATTTTTTTCCTACCAATTTGGAAAGTCTAGAACCCTGCACACTGCAGTCCTTGTCAATGCTAACCCTGCTGTTTGGCCAAGGAGGGCAGCAGACAGGCATGTGTTACCTCTGTGACATGTGGTGCCTCCAGCCGCTTTTTTTCAACTCGACCTCGACGGTTCCCCACTTGCAAACACAGCCAATTATGTTTGTGGGAAAACACAGTCAAGCTGGAAGTACTGTTACTGGGAACTGAACCAAGTTAAATCCATTGTTAAATATTTAATCACCCTGTGTGTCCGGCGCGTAATGAAAGTCTGCCAGTGATCATTAGAACCTGCAGACCTGCAATGTCTAGAAATATAACTATATGTACATAACAATGTAGACATTATCTGGACTGTGTTGCTGTGTTGTATGGCAATCACGTTTTTTACTGTCTGCATTAGGATATCACAACATTTATATGAGCCAGATCATCTATCAACACAATATACTGCAGACTGCTAGAGAACTACACAGAGCCATTGTCATGATAAACGGAAAACAGTGCAGACAGATATATGAGGTTGAGACTATTATAGAGGCAATCAGCACCAGAATTCTAAATAGATCATTCTCAGTTTTCTAATGAGTCTCATCACATTTGCTTAAAATTCATTTGTGATGTGCAATAAAATGTCACTGATACACATTATCTGTATGCACTTATCATGTAACAACAATAATAATGTCAGTGAATACACACAACCTGATGACAATGTTTATCCAAGCTTCCCCACAAAATGCTGAAACTGTGGGCATTATTAAGGACATTAAAATTATATTCATCACTATCCATTTATATGACAGTATGTTCTACTATACTGGGCACAGCATGATGGAACATGTATTAAAGTCACTTCTCTTCACCCAGGTAAAGATGACCTAATGAGCTAATGTACAATATAACCTTATTATGTTCATTATAGATGCAAGTTTATGTAATATTTTCATGTGTGTCACCTGTAGCAGTAGTTCTCAATCCTGCTCCTTTGTACCCAGAGTCCTGCTGTTTTTATGCTCTGCCAAGTAGTTAGCTGCTTGGTGTCTGAGGTGTAAATCTCTCCGTGATTAGACAGTAGCAATGAAAACCAGCAAGAATCAGTCTCCAAACTTAAAGGACTGAAAACCACTTTGACTGGGTGAGACTTAAGTAGGGCTGTTTTTTTACTTGTGAAAAATAAGTATGCTTTACTATTCCTTAGACTTTAAAATAACTTTCTGCATTCCTTTTATCTAATTGTTTATTCCAGATCATTCAATACTGCATAACAGAGAGTCAAAATATCCTGCTCAGTTAATCTCTGCACGACTTGGATGATGACTTCCTATTCAGGAACTATTATTATAAAATCCCAGCACTACTTCCTCTCTGCGAGCACTTCACTCCTGTTCTCTTTACACCCTACCTTTTGAAAGGTTCAGCTCTCTCTCCCCGCCCACTCTCTGGCCAATCAGTTCCCTTCACCTGTGCATTCTCCTATATAAGCCATCTGTCTCACACTCTCCCCTTTGCCAGATTGTCTGCTCTCTTTAGAAATGTCTGTGTAGCATGACTACCTGACTGTAGTGCTCCAGTATATCACACACACACACACACACACACACACACACACACACACACACACACACACAAACAGAAAAAGTCAGGAAACTAAGAAAGTTTAAATTAAGTTACAGTTTAAACTAGTTTAAATAAGCAAGTCATGATTCTAAATTATGGGGGAAGACAGATGAGGGGAAGAATATACCATAGTAACCAGGTTACCACAGCACATGTGAAAACATTTTCCACTTTCCTACCTGCTTTCATTAGTCTATGTAAATGTACTGCTGAATGAAAAGACCTGCTCTGACATCACACTGATATGAGTATGACTACAACATGCAAGTCGACATGACAAAAGAGGGAACAAGATCCAGATATTTCTACTTTGTTTAAAAGAGAAATTAGTCATATCAGCAGTGTGTAACTGAGACATCTATAAAAGACAACAACCTAAACACAGTGATGTGGAAAAGCGCACCTAGATTTTTCTGTCCTCTGTGATAAGTGCTGAATTACCATTTAAACTCTTTCTAGAGAGCAGAATAGTTTACAGTGTTAAGATCAGTTCTGAAGACCTTTGCCTCAAGATTTAGATAACACTTCTAACCTTTGGAGTTAATCAGAGTAAACACCAGCTGGTACCCAGAAGGGTACTTGAGAATACAAATTGTGTATCTTGAATATTAAAATGGCATAGCCTACACTTTAGCTGGAAATTTACATAATTTTCTCAGAGAACAGTTTTTCAGTAGTAGAGACAGTAAGATTGAATTGCTAACTCTTTCATCCAGATGTTTTATTAGCACATTATTTATATGCAAGTAAACATCATCCTGTGTCATACAGGGCAAAGAAATTCAGATTTCACAATTCAAACATGGTCACTTTTTCCACATAGCACCACTGCTGTTGTTATTTATTTATTGACATTAATGCTAGACAGAAAGCACAAAGGTTTTAGCAATGTTTCAATAAATTCCAAATGAGAAATGAATGCAATCATAATCATATTTAAAGGGTTGTGCACTGCGGTGTGTAGCAAATGGTAGAAGACCTGAGCAAAGCAGGGAAAGGGAGAGCAGAGTGGATTGATTTTGAGTTAATGCTAGTGTTAGCTTAGCTTCCATATTGTAGCTTTAGTTTTAATCATTCTCTCAGATTATTTTGATTAGATGACTTTCTTGGAGGCACTTTAGTGTATCACTGTTTTAAGACTAATGTCCTGTATCTATAGGAATACTCTTCACTTAAACACATGTTTATTAATAAATAAAAATCAATATTTTATAGAATGATAGCTCAGTGAGGGTGAGCAGTTTGATTCTCAGTCTCGGTATGCTACATGTCTGAGGTATCCTTGGACAAAACACAGAATCCCTGTAGTAGCACTGACATAGGTCTAGCAGCTGTCCAAACAATTCCCCCAAAGGGGACTAAAGTATAAATTATTATTATCAGGGCTCTCAAGTGTCACGCATTGAGCGTGACAGTCACTCTTTTCAGTCTGTTGTCACACACTCCCGCCACACATTGTATTTATTACGCAGAAAAATAATTTGTAGGCTAATATGCCGCAGGGCCCAATATTTCTCATACCAACACAGTAGCACCTCACTATGAAACAAGTGCGTCTCCGCTGGAGTCCTAGAGCCTGTCACTTTCCAGCAAATCAAAAATGGATAAAGGGCCTACACAATAGCCAATCAGAAAATAGCAATATTTTATCTGGATAAATTGCAACACAACAACCAATGAAAAGACATCCTGGATTTCTTTGTAATTCTGCTACTTGTAACCTAATCTTCAGAAAAGTTTGTTGACTTTAAGCAGAGAGTAAGTGATCTTCTGTTTTAATGCAGGATGACCGTGGGGTTTTAAAAAGTATTTAAAGGTAGTAAATCACATAAGCCAAAATTATGGGCATTAAAAAGTATTAAACCGTATTATACGTCATTTCATGAGGTACTACATTTTCTTGTAACTTTATGTAACATGGGATTAGACTCGTTAATTTTAATGAGACGATATCTGTTATGCTAACGTCATATTTGGTGGTCGCACGTCGTCTCAAACAGTTAGCGCTGAAAAACTGGGCTTGTTCCAGATGAACTACGCCTCGCTTGGAAAAGAGACAAGAACAGAGGGCCGCAGCAGGAGGAGGAAGAAGCTGAAAGTCTCTATCAAGTCAGACAGTTTCTAACTTTTCTTGCTGGATTTAAGCTTCAGGAGGTATTAAAAAAGGTATTAAAAAGTATTAAATTAAGGATACAGGATTTTTGTATATACCCTGTAATGTTACAACAAATTCACAACTTGTTTGACACAAACAATGACAAACTTAACTGGTGAATTGAGGTTTACAGCCTGTTCACTGACAACACCTGTTCAGAACAAGTAGTCTAGGTCAGTGTTTCCCAAACATTTTGTCACTCTTGTCTGTCTTCAAAACTTGAGAGCCCTGTATTATTATACAGAATATATACTGTAT
>JAUYWH010000027.1:12776781-12840955 GCA_034779795.1 Ctenopoma multispine | reverse complement strand
AAGCAAGTAAATAAAATTATATTTATTTATTTATATTATAAGTAGATGTCAGGTACGTACATGTACCTGGCTAACAGTCACAAGAAGGAACCACACAATACCTGTCAGGACTAAACGTTTCTCTGTCTGGAAAAGCATCTCTGCATTTTCTTGTCTCTTTCTCGTTCCAGCACAGTGTAGCTGTTACTGCTGTGGTTTACATATGTGTTGTTGTGCAGTCAAGACTCACTGAATGAGGTCAAATGGTTGCTGGTTTCTATTCCAGTTATATGAACAATTGACTATACACATGCAACTTCTTTGAGAACAATAAAGTCAGAAAAGCAGATGAGGGATTGGAACAAGGAAGATCACAGGAATTAAAATGGACAAGGAAGAAGAACAAAATACTAATTATAAAGAAATGTGGCCTGTTTCTTCAGAACAAATGAGCAGTGGGAGGAAAAGAAAAGGAATCAGTCAAAAAAATGTAACTGTTGGAAAATAGGAGCCCTGGTATAGTGCAGAGGTCACCAACAGGCAGACCGCGATCCGGACCTAGAGCCGGAACAGACTTGTTATCAAGTTTGGTATCTGTTTTGGCAGAAATTAGATTTTGACTGGCGACTCTTTTCTGACAGTGTCATTTCTCTTTTCTGACAGTGTGCCTTTCTCAGCGAAAGGCACATTCTACATGTATCTGATTTGTCAATACTTATTGCCTTTGTGGTTTCAGGTTGGTTGAGTTTAAGCATGGGACTGAGATTGGTCCAGGTGCGGGCAAAAATTTGCCACTTACAGGCAGAGTAGGGCGGGCCATCACTGAACAGAGGTGCAAACAAATCCCTGTATCTGCATTAACAGCCAATAACAAAAGAAGAGTAAAGCATTAGCCAGGGATGTTAGATCAGCTGCATGAAGCCATCCATAGGCTTAGCTGTAGATGAGTCCAATTATGTGTCTGATAGTGCTCAGCTTTTTTCTCATGTATTTTATTTATTATTTATTATTGCATGTAGCCCTCCAGAGTCCAGAGTTTTATTGAAATATTGTTAGAATTTAAATATGATGATTTTGTGGAACCGGACATTTTCTCTGTCCGGACCTCCTTAAATCATACACATAAATCATAGACTACCCCTGGCATAGTGGGTCAGGTCTGCTGTTTTAATCCATCTAAGACTCTTATATTAAGTAGGTTTGAGCAGCTTTACAACAGAAACTTGGTGTATGAATAGCAAATAGTGAGACAAAGACAGCTGCTGGGAAAACTAGGAGGCAAATAGACCAGGACTGAGTGAGGAGACTTACTTTAGCCAGCAGTGATAATGTCAGTCGTTCTGTGGTTGATTTGAAAGCTGCTGTGTGCTGATTCTTGTAGTGTTCCTCTGTCTTCTTTTCTGTCTGAAAACAAACAGCATTTGCACACATACAATATGAATATAAGGCTGACCCAAAGCATGTACAAAGTACATACAAATATGAAAGCACAAACAAAAAGGAATTGCACTGCAAATCACAAAACAAACAAAAGTCCATTTTTATTTTGTGAATTGCAGTGTTTCCTTTTTGTTTATGATTTTGATTTCTGTTTTGTTTGTGCTTTGCAATTTACAGATTTCCTTTATGTTTGTGCTTTAGATTTTGTTTGTGTTGTGATTTGCAGCACATTTCCTTTTGGTTTGTGTTTTTGGCTTTTGTTTGTGTTCTGTGATTTGTAGCACTTTTGTTTGTGCTTTCATATTTGTAATTTTTTTGTCTTTAGGTTTAAAGTGTAACTATTTCAATATTTTAAATATTTGATCAGCAAAGGGTTCCTTATAAAGACGTACAGCGCAACATTAATGGAAATCAATATCATTTAGTTTAACAGGTCTACTGTATATGTGCATTAACAGAAGTAGTGTTGTTATACTAGCCGTTTGCATTTGCTCTAGTTCAAGGAGTTTTTGTGAAGAACTCAGTGTAAGAACAGATCAGAAAGCCACAACTCACCCTGCTGTCTCATCATTTTAAGGTTGGGCAGCCTTATAATGTTTTGTTTTGAAATGCTTGTGAATAGCCGTTAAGCTGCTGTGGTAACATTAGACCGTTTCAGTTTTAAAAAGCATAGAGCATTTTTTAGGTCACTGTTGAAAGAATCCCACACTTACTCTTGAGGGTATATGGGATAAATACAAATTTTTAGCATCCCGATAAACTGCAATAATTGGAACATTGTTATGCACCAATACATTCCACGCAAATCAGTGTAACTACATAATCTATGTAATCGACTGCATTCTTGATTCAGCCCTGTATGAAAACTAAACTTTTTAAAGTTTTATGCAGGGCTCAAGTGACGGTAGAACATAATTCTTGTATAATCAGTACATATACAGTAGTATACTTCAACTTCAAAAATGAAATGTAGTAGATGAATGACTACAGTGTATTGATGAATCTTCCTACCTGATACTGTCCCGGACTTGGGGCCTCTATTGATTCCTTGTTGTGAAAGAACATCCTGCGTTCAGCATTGGAGCCAAAGCCTCCTTTCCTGGTTCTCTCTAAAAGTGCTTTTTTAAAACTCTCCTGGGCTAAACCATGCTCAAACACATTGTAGGACCCTGGACCTGGACAGAGAAAACACAGGAATTGAGGTGTTTGTCTGAGTGGAGCGTGTTTTTATACTGTTCTTTTTCTCACTGACCTCAGACAAATTTGTTTATGAAAACATCTTAGAAATCAGTACCTGTGGTACTGTGGTATGTTTTCTCATTAATTAATATTACTTAATGCAGTAATAAGCATTAACTAAAGAATAAGTAAAGCAATGCATCTACTAATCATTTACTAATAGTGTTTATGTTAGTTTAGGTATTGCTTTATACATTAATTACTGTTTAGAACAACGTTATTATTCTTAATGCTCTGTGTAACCCTTAGATAACAACTAACTTATGCTCTTGTAAATTTTAAACATGCGGGTATTAAACATTAGTGAAACATCTCTGGGGTGGCACAAGGGAGTAGAGGTTAGCATTGCCATCGCACAGCAAGGACCCGGGTTCAAATACAGTCTGGCCAGGTGCCTTTCGGTGATTAGTTTGCATGTTAACCCTGTGTCTGCGTGGGTTCTCTCCAGGTACTTCTGGACATGCATGTTAGGTTAATTGGTTACTCTAAATTGCCTATAGTTATGAATGGTTTTCTGCCTCTGCATGTCAGCCCTGGGTCAGACTGGTGACCTATCCAGGTTGTACCTCGCCTCGCCCAATGACATGACTGGGATGCACTCGAGCACTCCTGCAACCTTTAAAAGGACAAGTAGTTAGGATGATGGATGAATCATTTCCAAATGGAAATTAGCTTGTCATGATAACTTTATGCTTTCAACATGATTTATTCAAAACTTTTAAAAGATGAAGACTGGGCTACATGTTAAAGCAAATGTAATTGTTTTATCTTATAAATGTAGACATTTTAGATTTTATTTGAAAAGAATAACTGTTGTATTAAAATTACAAAAGACATGCCCAGGAGTACTTATTCACCAATCCTGGGCATTTTTAAAGTGTCAATTAAGAGATTCTTGTATTGAACTTACAAGTTAAATGTCTACATAAAGCTGAGTGAACGAGTTAACCTCTACATGAATGACAATCTCAACCTTTACAAAAGAAGTCATATGTTTGAGGATGAACAAGTGGGCAATCATTAGCTTTAAATGAGCATTTATAAAAACAAACCTATCTTAACAAAAAAGCTGAGCCGTGAACTTGATATACATGTTAATTAAAATGTTTATCATCTCTTTATTAATGTTGCTTCATACCTCAAATATCATTTAAGCCTTTTTCAACAAGAGGAATTTGGAAACTGCTACTTATTGTTATTTAGTGTATTACTTAACTGTTAGGTAATATGTATTACTACATTAAGTAAGGCTAATAGTGCTGTTCCAAACATTAATTTATACATAAATTAATACCTAAACTAACATAAACACCATTAGTGATCCTCATTTAATTTGTGTGTATTTAAATTAAAGACACAGACATTGGACACATGTATTGGCTTAGTGTCTAGTTTTAGTAGTGTGTAGCAATCGCGTTGCATTGGTGTAGACTGAAAATCATGCCTGCACCACACCTGCACTACACTAAATTTTATAAAGAAACACTCATGTAGTATTGCTATTTTTATATTTCTCTCCTCGGCAGTGCAGTATCATGTCTGTGCGTTATTGCCTGCTTTGAAAACAGCTTGAGTAGAAAAGGCACCAAAACACAGAAGAGTGATTCACCATAGTAATATAGTATATAATACACTGCCTGGCCAAAAAAGTCCCAACCTGGATTTCACTCAGCAATTAGGTAGGTTAAGGTAAGGCCTCCATCTGATAATTGCTACAGTGTTTGATATGTGTCATATGGCAACAAAATGATAACATACTATGAAATTAAATATTAGAATGATTAACTTTTTTGGCCAGGCAGTGTGTTATGAATTTGGAAGCCTAGCACACTGCAAACCTTCATAAGAAAATTAAGAAAACATTTATAGAAATTTAACAACACATAATCATATGCAGAATTTAAAAACGGACAAAAACAGAAAAGACAAGTAAACAAGAAAATGCAAGTCAACATAATATAATCATAATTTCTCTATACCAAAAAAAAATCACAATGAAGCAACAGAATCATAATAACAATAAAACAATAAAAAACAGAAGTTGGTAATAAAAAATGATACTGGTAAAACAATTATATTAGATTTGAGGTTTTATATGTCACTTCTCTCTCATTTGTCAATTCCTTAAGCACAATTTAATCTTTCCATAGAATGCCTCCAAATGCTGCCATATTTAAGATATATTTTGAGAACAGTCTGTATGGGTTTTCTCTAGGGTACTCCAGTTTGTTGTTGTAGTTAGATTAATTGGTGACTGTATATTGCTCATAGGTGTCTATGTGAGTGTGAATGTTTGTCTGTCTCAATGTCAATGTTGGTCCTGTGACCTGTCCAGGGCGTACAGAGACTTTTGCCCAATGACAGCTGGGACTGACTTCAACTCCTTTACGACCTCTTATAAGAAAAGGTTTTAAAATAATGGATGCATAGTTAAACAGGACAAATGTTAGTGTGGTGGTAAAGTTTTTAATGTTTTTTTTCAGAAATGGCTATTGATCAGTGTAATATATCTAGCCTCAGTAGTATAAAAACGCACATTAAATTTTAGTCTTTACATTATAGATTAATGTTCTGAAATTAATGATGACAAAATATTTAGTTAATTTTTTTTTAGACTTTCACACTAGCTGGGATAGACTCCAGCAACCCCCGTGACCCGATCTCAGATAAAGCGGTAGATAATGGATGGATGGATGGATAGATGGATGGACTTTCACACTATAACACTAACTAAAAATGACTCAAATCTCTACAACATACTTGCACACAGACACACCCTTCAGTTCACATCAAAATGTTAATATAAGCTGCAAGTACTGCTTATTATCTGAATTGTTACTACTTTGATTGAATTTAATGGCCTTGTCAAGATAAAATCGGTTAAAAGTTAAAACTTTTCAAGAATATGAACTGTTTGAAATGAAAGAGAAGAGTATTCACACTTCAAAACTGCAACTAAAATGCTAACAAACACTGCTGTCAGACATTGTAAGGTGATAATTAAGTGACAATGATGTTTAACAGGGTATGTATATTAAGACACAAGCCTCAGTTATTCATTTTAAGCGCTTTAACCATTATATTCATATTATAGATACCAGCACAAAGCAACATTCTCCAGCTTTTGCACAAACCGAAGAATGTGGCATACTACACAGTATAAAGGAGCAATATCACTGTGAACAGCCTCCACACAGAACAGACTGGAATACATGCTAAACCACACACATACTGACCTGGTGTGGAGCACTTTTTGCGGTTAGAAGTGAACCGCACTGCAGTGATGCCAAATGGACTTCTCTTCGCTCCTGTTGTCCTCTTCGGCAGGTTCAGGGCACAGCGCGGGTCATTATATAGACCAACAGGGGGCGAAACTTCTTTTGCAGAGTTAAATCTCTAATGGAAGGAGATGAAAGTGAATGAAACAGATAACTGTGAGTGAGAGAAAAAAGATTGGAAATGCATCTTAAGTCCAGACCCTTAAACATACTGAGACTGCACAATTTAATGATTAATAGTACAGTACTTTCTATTGATACAAACTGAGATCACCATGTGACAACCCGTTTATATTATTTACCCAGTGTCCATGTGGAATACAAAAATGAATCCAGCTGTGAATATCTGCTCTCTCTATAGGGACAGAAAATGACAGGGCACTGTATCTGCTTAGTGTCAGAGACACCAAGCAGAGTGTCAGAGACACCAAGCAGAGCCAAGACTTAACCAAACACAGACTAACAGCCCACATGTAGGCAACAGGCTATCAGCGCTGTGGACTGCTCATTACCCACCACAAAACAGAAATGTTAGATGGACGAAAACTGGAGCCACCATTTTGATTTGACTAGGCAAGAGGTCATGTTGTAACACTAATCAAAATGTTTATCATTGTGGCCATTTTAGAACATTCCAGATTCAGCTTGACATTGTCAGGCTCAGCTCATCTTTGATCAATCACAAATTTATTTCTCAAGCCTCAGCTGTACCTCTGCTTCATTCACCATACCTTTGCTTATACTGTTGAAGTCATTTTCATAAACCCCAATTTCAAAGTAAAATGGCAAGTATGAGAGAAAGCAAAATAAGTAAAATGCATACAGACAGAGCAAGGTTTTGGCAATGAGGAGATCAAACAAGACGAGGTAAACAGCATCTTTAACTCAAAGATAATGATGTGCACAATCAGGTATGTAATGTTCTTTGACTGTTTTGCTGATATCAGAGCTGATTCAGCACTACAACTGCTTGGCAGCTTCACTGCCTGGGTATACATGTTTATCTGATTGCCTATTATAACAACACAGGCAATCAAGCGACCAAAGCAGAGAAGTTGCCTTTTCTGTTAAAATCACTGAAGGTGAACCATGTTTCATGTAACTCTACATTTTTCCTCACCCTCTCACTACTGAGTCATTCATCTGCTTGTTATTAAATGCAAAAGAGAAATAAAAAGAACTTGATTACTTCAAATACCAGTGTAACGACATAAACATTTGCCATGTTCACACATTTGCATGCACACACTTGCAGTCAATTCCCCAGATTCTGTTCATAACAACTATACTAATAATCTTAAAAATAGGCCATTTGTTACAAACAGTCCAGACACTGATTTGCACTTCCTATTTAAACAAGATGCAGCCTATGGAAAATTAGTTGTAGGGTAATGAAAATTGTGTTAGTAATGCACAGTTGAATTATTGAGCTTTTAGGCAAAAAGGATAAATGAGAGGAAAAGAAGGAGTGAAGAGTAGTAGCTGGAGGAGGAAATGGAGAGAGGAGAGGAAAATGACTGAGTGAGGAAATGCTTGGGTTAGAAATGGGGTGAGAGCTTGAAGAGAAGAAAGGAGATGACGATGAACTACAAGACATGCTGTTTCAAGGCCAAAACAAACTGTATTCATTCAAAGTCGGTTGGAAGCTAGAGTTTGTGACCATCTGGCAATCCAAATCTGCCCTACTGGCTTTAGTAAAGTCTTATTCATGGGCATATTTTTTCCCTCTCAAATTGACTGACTGAGCTTTGTTGGCACTTCACATGGATGCTGAATCTATTTTGAAGGCTGTTTTCTTTGGTTTTGCTTCCTGCTGTTACATTTCGTGATAATAAATGCCAAATGAATACTTTTGAAAATCCTGCCAATAGCCAAAATGTTCTCAAAGCAAGGTGTCTCTATGGGCACTGCAGTGACAGAGCATCTTAACGTCTGTTAATGTGGATTACTGAGTCCACAGAGTGATGGAAAAGTAGAAGTAGTAGAAGTGCCCTCATGCTCCTCTGGCACCAAACAAACCCACCACGCTACTGCCTGTAAATCTGTGTATATAATAAAAGCAAAATACATTTTAGAGGATATGCGTGTGTATATTGCCAAAATTTTTTGTCCAGCAACCATATAATGCCCACAATTTTAAGTCTGTGCAAATAAAGCTTTAAAATAACTTTGTTTGTGTTCAGTCTACAAATTAAATTACAAAGAGCTTTTGCTTCAGTTATATCCCTTTGGCAAAATTTCTGTTATAATACAGTAAACCTCCTAATAATATTTACGTGACATGTACTTAAGCCATCAGTTTATGCTTCATCTGTATGATAGCTGAGGTTTGTCATTGTTAGAATTAGCTGTGAACAGTTTTGCTTAATGCTTGACAGATTATGAATGATAAAATAAAAAAAAAGTGAATTTACTGAAAACTGTCATACAACATCATCGAACTTCAAAATACAGTCCATACAGTACCTACTGTATTACAAACATACATGATGAGGAATATGAAAGAAATGGAAACAAAAGTAGAGGGAAGCTAAAATACAAGAATAAACAAACAGGAGAGGCTTGTAAGCCTAAAACATCAGAAAGAAAAGGAGAAATAATGGGAGTTGTTGGGGAATGTGGGGGTAGGAAAAGAGGGAACAAATGGAGCAGCAATGGCAAAGGGAATCAAGGAAAAGGCATGTTTTCACAAAGTGCAGGAATGATGCTTTGATATTAGGAAATTGGGAAGTAAAAGGGAGGAGGTGATTCCAGCTCCCAGATCCCAGCTGTTCCTCTTATCCTCTCCTCCTTCCTTCATTCACTCCCTACTTCCCTTGTTTCCTTTCCATCCCTCTACAGGGTAACAGTGTCAGATGGAATCGGACTCACAGGGAGACGAAGATCTAAGAAAACTGTCGCTCTCAGTTCTGCATTGGAGACGATTTGTGACATGTGCACACAGACACATACACACTCACAGACGTTCCTCAGTGGGTGTCACTGACGACATCAGAGGGTCGACGCACTAACACAGCATGTGGGCAGGGAAATTAGGTCAGAGCATACTATGACACACATACACACATACTGTATGTACACACACATCAACTAAACTCAGTAATCTTATATCAGTTGTTCTGACCAGGAATCTAGCAAAATGTGTTTTGTTTCACATGTTATTAAGGTAAATTTGGGAAGCGTGTGTGTGTGTTACATACAAAAATGTGGGTGTTTAAATTTGCATGCATATCAGTAAAACTCATTAACCCATTTATCTTATATCTATATCTATCTGAAGATTAAATTTGCACAGGTGTCTGAATTTTCAGTGTGTGTGTGTGAGCATACACCGTCACATTGTGTGTGTCAGAGTGATAATTAAAGCATCAGTCGGAGTTTCACAGGAGTGAATCTTTGGGGCAGTGCCACAAAGGAGTTCAGCTATTCCTGAGACACAAATTCACATCCTTCATCTTCGTTCCTCTGAGCCTCTTAATAAACTCTTCTTCACCTCCATCTGAAGAAACCCTCCAGTCCCAGCACGTCAATTAAACAAGCAAAGCATGGCTCAGTGTTTTGGATGTGTGACTTAATCTTAAATATTCCATATTAAAATGCAGTCTTCTTTGAGAAATTGTAATTTGAATAGAGACGTCTCCTGTATGTCTGAGAAATCTTTTTAGTATGGCTGGATTGTTTTCTCTGTTTATTCATTCATTATGTAAAGTCATGTACAAGCTAAATAAGTTGAATTACTGAATGGCTGACCTGAAACCAAGGTCTGTATCACGTATAATGTGCACCCAGTGCCCTGGTTTGAAGGGAGAAGTGTGGTACTGTAGTACTGTACAGGTCCACTTAGTGCACTTAGGTCCACACTAACACTGTAACTGGTAAGATTATGTTATGGGGACCATATGAAGACTTCCGTTTATAGTTAGTGAGCAGAATGGGGAGATCAAAAGTACAAGCCTGGTCTAATGCAATTAAAAGACAGACATGTCATGAACACCTTTACTCATTCTCTGTACTCAGTGTTATCAAATAACTAGACAGTATCTGCAGTTGCTAAGAGACAGCTAACTACTGCAGCTGTCTTACGTTGGTACAGTAGCTACTTAAGGTTATAAGCCTACATCTTTGCTTCCCTGCCTTGAAGTGGCCAGAAAAATCTGTTGAAGCAGGTTTAAATAAATAGCAAAGGTATATAAACTCTCTGGCTTTCGCTTTTAAATCAGTATGGGTATTAAATACAATAGATAGTAGATAAATATTTGTTTTCTTTTTAGGTTATTACATTTAATTACAACAATAATTACAATATTTATTATATTGTAACTCACATTTTTGACTGTAAATAATTTACTTTGAGTTAAATGTACACAGACACAGAACCAATGCAACAGGAAGACCAAAACAACAACTTTGAAATAGTCCTGGGTACTGTAATTGCTTGATAATGATTCATCTGAAAATGCATCTACAGAGTTACACACACAGCAGTGAATGTTTGCACTGTACCTCAGTCTGAGAGAGGAAGGGGCAAGTGATCTTCTGTAGGCTGCCACTGGATTTCACAGGCTTGTCAAACTGACTTCTGATGTAGTACTGACCTGGACCAGGAACTCCCTAGTGTAAAGATAGAGAAATGTGTAGTACATAAAAGCTATTTCCCTTCTCTGAAGTTATCTAGGTTTTGAAAAAAAAGGCAAAAAGACTGGAAGTGAAATTAAACACGTGCATGGTTGCTCATTTTATAGTTAAATAAAAAAACAAACATGAACTTTATTGACTTCAACTCTTCTGGGAAGGCTGTTCACAACGTTTAGAATGTCTTTATGGGAAAATCTGACCATTTTTCCAGAAGAGCATTTGTGAGGTCGGCTTTGATGTTCGATGAGAAGGCCTGGCTCTTAGTCGCCGCTCCAGTCTATCTCAACAATGTTCTGTCGGGTTGAGGTCAGGGTTCTGTGCAGGCCAGTCAAGTTCCACCACACCAAACTCGCTCATTCATGTCCTTAAGACCTTGCTTTGTGCACTAAATTCATTGATTTAGAGGGGTGTCCCAATACTTTTTGCAATATAATGTACATGATAATGGTTTGTTACAAAGTTTTGCTCAGCTGTTGGCCTTGTCATGTTAGAATGCTTATTTAAAAGGAAAGAGGCAGACTGGCTGCTGATCTCTGAGAAATAAAGGTGTTAGTCCTGAGTATTCCCACTGTCTGTAATGACCCATCTGATCAATGTATGTGTGTGTGTGTGTGTGTACATGTGACTAAGGTGTCAGGTACTAATGATGACAGATGGATGTGCTTCCATCATAGTAGGTAGCCCAAATTCAACATGGTGCACACATGCAAGCACATACAGAAGGCCAACTTGTTAAAGTAACTGGATAGATTAATGTACAGACTATATAATTAAATAAAAGAAAATAATTGTTTTTACATTCAATGGTGGAACATATGCAAAAATATGTATTCTACACTGATCAGCCACAACATTAAAACCAAGAGCCTGATATTGTGTAGGTCCCCTCTACCGCCAAGTTTGCCTTGGAGGCACCAACACAGCTTTGACTCGTCTATGCATGGTCTCCACATGACCTCTGAAGGTGTCCTCTAGTACTGGCTCCTGTAAATTGTAAGATGTGGCCTTTTTGGATTGGACTCTCATACTGTAGCCCAGCATCATCTCTTCCTGAAGTAAATGAGGCACACACTCATCCACATGATGTAAAAGAAAACAGATTTTTTTAGGTTATGCCACCTTACTCCGTAGCCCAGTTCAGATATTTAGAGTAGGGTTAGGAGTAGGGTTAGGGTTAGTAGCTTTTTTGTTGGATCGGACCACACAGGTAACCCTTTGCTACCCAATACCCAGTGGTATTCACTTGACATGTCCGTAGTTTGATTGTTGTGGCTGTTTGGCGTATAATAGAATAGAGAAGTGATAGCAGAGCAATATGTTCAAGGAAGGGGTGGAGGTACAAGTCCTTGAAAGCAGGAATGTGTTCACCTCTCTCTCCACATATCCAGTTCCACATTTTTCTCTGCCTCACCCACTCTACCCAACCAACTGGAGAAATAAGGCATCACAGAGCATTACTCTGCCAGCAGACTCAAGTTCATATGCAGGTGAGTTACTCCCCACTACTCAACCGACTCCAGCGTATCAGTGTGTGTGTGTGTGTGTGTGTGTGTGTGTGTGTGTGTGTGTGTGTGTTTGAGCGTTGAGTGTTTGTGTGTGTAGGGTGAAAGGTGTGGTGTGGTTGCACAGCTTATGTTCTACTGCCCTCTAGGGGTAAAAAGATAAACTGATTAATCACAAACATAGCGGTAGGGGGGGTTGAATCATTTCGTCTTTAATCAGCTGCACTTGAATAAATCCAGAATAAATCCAAAGTACTTACCTTGACTCTGTTCTTGCTGTAAATCACAATGCTCTATTATGACTCGTTCTCAGCCTGCAGTTATATATATATATATATATATATATATTCATAATGTGTTTATGAAGCTTTACATGTATTTTAAATTAAGTGTTACTTTATAAAACACAAAGAGCTCTAAAGCACTTTTTAACAAAATTGCCTGCATAGTCAACTCAAGGTTTGACTTTGAAGTTTCCCAAAGGTTGAGAATATACAGTATATGCTGTGGTTAATATGGTCAGGGAAAAATATGATTTTGTGTACACTACTGAGCTTAATGTGTTGTGCTGAGCTTGTGAATGTTTTAATGTTGTGGTGGACAGGGGTCAGCATTAAAAAATGTAATAGTGTCCACAACTGACAGGTGTCAGAACACTGTGTATCACAGATTACTGTGTATAAGGGTTGCATAGCCACAAACTAATATTATGGTCTCAATAGCAATTTTTTATGTGACAAACTTCTCACCAAGCTAATTTGTAGCAGAAACACAAAAAGTTATGAAAATAGCTTGTGAACATGGCAAAAATATAGCCAAGAGTAGGTCTGGAAATGCGCAAATCTTGTCAGGTTGACTACAAACCTCTCTGCTGTTTTCTTTTCTTTCTTTTAAACAGGATTAAAACATGTTTCCAGTCACCAAGAACCAGCACGTAACATCATGATTTTCCTGTCACTAGAACATGTCAGACGTATTACATTATATTGAAATTTTCTCCATTTTCAATTGCAAGCCATGGCACCTGACGTAAACTATCAGTGTGTCAGCCTCACAAAGCTTTCACACTAAGATAACCTGTTACTTTTATGCCTATCATGGTCACTGAATGGCAGTCAATTCCATGCTTCTTAATAATGAAAATGATGTGTTCGCTAAAGGTGTACCGGCATCTTGTGATTGTTTTGTTTGTCACTGTGTGTTAATGAAACTAATTTGTTTACACAAATGGTTGTTTTTGCAGTTAACTTGTAATTAGAAGGTTAAACTAATTTTCTGATTATATTAGGAAATGAAATTGTGAGCTGCTTGATGGTATGAGGTTTTTTTACTCTGGTTTGTTTTCCATTACCTTTCTTATTTGGGTCAGCTGTCATTTTTTACTCTGAGGGCTTATCCCAGTTATGAATTATAGTCTTTTTGTAAGAGTCTGTTATGTCAAGTGTGCACAATCTGGTAGTAATATTAATAAATGAATCAAAGATCAATCAATCAAACAAAAGAAATATGCTGTTTTTGCTGACACTTTGATACAGGAGGAGGATCGCACAAAATACAGACTTTGAAAAACAAACCAAATACCTAGGCCTATGCATTCATTAGAGTTTTTATGAGTGACTACAGACCAAAAACATAGCTAAGAGTGAATATTGCACTTACATTAATCACATACGGGTAGCATGCTAATGTTGCCCTGCCTGCATGATATCTACTAACATGTTGCCCTACCACCTGTGCAAGCTGATAAAGTGTAAATATTGAGTTTACAGCTAATTGTGCTGCCCCCAAGTGCCCAAAATCAATTAATGCAGGTTTAAGTTATATAAGCTCACTTTAAAGGAACATCTCCCCCACAGAACCAGAGTTTGGCATGTTTCACAATCCTGTTATGCTTTTATTCCCGAGTTATTATCCAAACCTAACATTTAGCACTACACAAACACCCACCAACACAAACACATATTCACCTTCTTTTCCTCTTGCTTTGGCACCAGTTCATGGTAGCGAGGGATAATAAGCTCAGTTCTGCCTTTCTGTTCCTTTTGAAGGTTCACATTCTCATAGTGTGTATCAGGAACTCTGTGACAAAAAGAGTCAATGACAGTGTCGTTGAGAATAGAACACACAGGCTAAATAAAAAATAAAAAATAGAAAGAGAGCAGGGCTGTTTAAAACATACCGAAGAGAAAGAATAAATAGGAACAAGTAATACAAAATAACGATTGAGGAGGGAAGAGACGTGTAATGGAAAAGTAAATATGAAGCAAAAGACAAAACAAAAACAGATGGGAGGAGGGAACAGGAGATAGAAGAAATGAACAACAGATGGAGGTGTGAAGGGAAGATGAAGAATAAAACATCAGCTTTGTCAGCAGCTGTATTGGAAGTAAAGAGAGGATGTTTAATCATTTTAAATGAATACAGTCATACCAAAGGCATATTTGTGTGTGTTAATGCCTGTCAACATGTACTGTATGTCTACTCAATATGACTGCCCACTGTAGAGGACATCTTCTCTTCTGGTGCTCAGTCAATTCCCCAATGAACACTTAAAGGTTTGTGTCTTCACCAGTTTAAAAGTGCTTGCTAAGTCTCATCCTCAGTGACCATCAACAGAAATGCTATGGGAGAAATGTCAAACATATTGCTGTGGCCGCAGTCATATTAATAAGTCATATTTCACTTTTTCTGTTTTTCTGTTCAGCACACATCTTGTCAGTGTTGAGCAGTGAACCTCACCAAAACAACAAATCTTACCAAACATCTGGCTCTTTATTTAAGTTTCAAAAACATTTTATTCCAATTACATGCACCAACGGTTAGCCATCAAATTTCATTAAATATTAATATTTCAGAATCACAGATGATGCACTTGTTGAGTTACCAAACGTTCCTTAAGTATGGCTAACTTCAGCAGTTCCTTAAATTTACTGTATGTCAAACTACTGCTTTAACACTCCATGCCATGACAAACTATGAAAATCAATTATGCTGACATGTTACTAAAAATAAAAACTTATTGTACTCTGTAGCATGACGTAATACTCACATCTCAGTGTAATATTGTCCTGGTCCTGGTCCCAGTTCCACCATCACCTCACTTCTCTTGCCTGTCATATTGCCAAAGTGGACCCCTTTATACTTTTGTGCAGAACTCATCTCAGACTGGAGAGAGAGAGCAATGATATAAGAGAGCAGAAAGACAACAAAGGATTGGAGGTGAGTGGACGAAAGAAAGAAATGGCCAGAAACTAAAGAAGAGAGGGAGAAGATGGGAGGAGAAGGGGGAGAATGAGATAAAATGATAAATGATGAACAAAGAAGTTGGAAATAGAATTGACTCATTCAGGCTTATCTGGTTTCTCTTCCAGCCATGGCTCATGAAGTTTGGGCTGAATTAAATGTGAAGTTCAGCCAAATGCCAACATATGTCAGAGATTTAGAGGGGAACCCTCTGTCCTTTCTTATCTCTCTGAGTTTACAGCCCGCTTCTTCTGCCTCTAGCTGCTACCTAACAACTGAGGGAGGCCATGTCTAGAAATGAGCTGGCCAGTTGTCGCCAAACACAATTCAGAGATACTCTGTGTGAGTATTTTCTTTCTCAAAAAAATATGGCAGATTACTGCAAAAAGACATTGCAGTAATTTGCAATGTGTCTCTTGAACCTCGCAATTCGTTCTTTAAAACAGCTAATTCAATCATCGATGAGACTGATTCTAAAGACATCTCCATTGCACATCATTGTTCTTTTATCACTTCATTGTTTTTGCGGAGTATGAATCACCGTACTTTCAGACTTTGGATTTAGCTACCTGGTGCCTGTGTGTTCTCTGACATGTTTTTTCTTGAACAAAGTAATTTTTCTAACTTATTTCTCCTTTATGATGCCAACAATTTAGACTTCAGCTTCTAGGTGACATGAGTGAACTAGCCGACATGGCCATTGCCACAATCATTCACAACACACTGTTAGAATCAATACAGTTTTGACACATAAAGAAAACTTGGTACTTGAGTTTTTAAGTGTGAGATTGGAGCAGAGGTTTGGAATTTGTTTGAGACCAGGTTTGTCTATTTGCTGTCAATTTGTGTGCAATGAGAAAACTAAATACACCTAATATAAAAAAATATTCCATTATTTTTATAGTATTTGAAAAACATGAGCAGGATAAAGAAGTAGTTTTTCAAAGAGTTTAGTTCCTGACGCTGACAGAGGTCCGTTGCTTGTCCTGCACTAAAATGAGACCGTCATGGGAAAAAATACGCAATCAAAGCACCTAAAATTCCTAAATCTCATTTCTAACTTTTTACTGACCAAACTGTCTGTGTCTATTGAGGCAGGTTATGGGAGGACTAGCAGGGAGTCTCAAAAAGTTAACTCCATATGGAGCCTGTCTAATTATTACAACTTCAACAGTGACTAGAGGACAAGATCTGAGGTAGTCTCCCCTGTGATCTTCCAATCCAGTTTTGAGGTGGGGTTGATAGGAAACAAGAATGTTTAGATACTTCAAGTTAAAAGGCTTAACTGTTCTGCATTGCATACAGACACATAGAAGTACAGTGATGGTATCGCAGCTGGCATTGAGTTCAGAGGCGCAAATTGCCTATTTATGTCAAGGATATCTTTATAAAAGAAACACAAAAACACAGCTACTGGGTATAAACTTATCTATTCAGCTTTGATAAAATGAAGTGGCAGGCTTTTTATTATTTAAATGACAATAAAAACATCAGCCAGGAATAAATGTCTTTGTCTGTAGGTTTGTGTGTGGGCAGGATCCTGCGAGGTAAGACTGAGGGTTTGCTTTCCGCAAACATGTACACAACACAGCCTGGGGTTTTTCAGGTTTTGTTAAGAGGGCAGTCTTTCCCACGTCTCTAACCCTGATATCTTCACATATTTATTTGTTTGAGACCAGGCTCAATTATGTGCTGTCAGTTTCTGGGCAATGGATGAGGAAGTAGTTTTTCAGATTGCTTAGATAGCACAAAATCAAAATAAATACAATTAACTAAAATACAATACAATATCAATTCAAATGTTTTACTGACAAAACTGTCTATGTCTTTTCTGTGAGGCAGGTCATAGGAGGACTAGGATTAGCATGGAATACCAATTCTATCCAGAGTGAAATAAACTTGATTTCTGGGGTCAGTATACTGGGTTACTTACAAGATAAGCAATGACATCATTGTTCATACAGACTCTAGAACAAGACCTCTAGTTTACTCAGTAAGTACACCTTTGCTTTTCAGTTTTCCAGTGTCTGTAATGGGTCTTCTGTCTCTTCTGTGCTAACACAGTATCTGTTCCACTTTACCATCTGGCCAGTTGTGTTATGATCATCTGCCAATCTAAAACTACAACAAAATATGTCATTGTTATACTATTTTTAATTGAGTTCACATGTTTTTATTATGTATGCACAGTAATGCAATATGTTCAATACCCATACACTAGTCCAGTTTATTTTTCTGTCTCTAATTCTTTGTAGGTAAGAATAATTTCATGCTGGAACCTACTTGTTAATATAGCCAAAATAGACATGAACGATAAGTTTAATTTTCTCAGTAACATTCAGACAAAAACAAGTCATGCTGTTTTGATTTCTGTCTGATGTCTTATCATTCACGGTTGCCCCCGCCACTTTGAAGTTCTCAGACAACCACTCAATTCCGCCCCTCTGCGCTTTTGAACTCAGGCTGAGCATGGGTTTGGAGGGAAGTGTGAGCTTAAAGAAATGAGCATGTCAGATCGAGAGGCAGAGGGAAGGAGACAGACAAAAACAGTGGCTGAACTTTCAAAGGGAGAGTAACAGAAGCTGAGATGGAAAGAAAGAGCTGTGGATGGATGCGCTGTTGATAGCCCTAAATCACAGCATGCCACTGTGCCTGTGCCGGTGTGTTGACACAACCTCGGCCAACACTCAAGGACGCTGTTGACTTCCTCTGGTCATTACCAGATGAAAAATGACTTAATTGAGAGCCAGACCAGCAGGCGTGTGCATTATTTTAAGTGAATATTGTAATATAGCTTGAAGAATAATTACTAATAGCTCTCTTTGTTGGCATGTAAAATGGATGAGCATTGGTGCGGTGTGGTTTTTTTAAAGTGGAGCTGCATTCATTAGCTATGGAAATGGGTTTTGGGCCAACTGAATGAGGCAGGGTGGGGGTTCAGTGGTGCATTAGATCTGCCTAACACTAATGGACCTTGCCTGCTAGGCATAGGAAGTACACTCAGACACACACTCGCAGACTAATGAAAGCACACATGCATGCACAAATGAGCACTTCACATTCTCTGATGGATGTACATTAAACTTCAGCAGGACTGTGGATGTATGTGTGCTTTTGTCCTTACCAGCAGTGTATTGTAGTAGGCTGGCCCCAAGGTTGAGTCTCTAGGAGGGGGGTGCTGCTTGTGGAGCACACCCAGGGCATCCTCCTCATAGCCATAGGCCTGGCCTGGGGAAGGAATGGATGGGATATCTGACTGATGAACCAGTTGGTGACTTTTAGCCTGCAGCCACTGCGCAGAGAGAAAAAGCGGAAGAATGTCAGGGTTTGCGATGGAGAGAATGCCCTGGCTTACAAAGCAACAGAGCACTACCCGGGGCCAATAGACTGTGAGAATGAGGGAGGAAGAGACAGAGAAGAAGGGAGGGGAAGTATGTCTTTATATTTTCACTCATGATTCTCTGTGATGATCAGGATTACTGAGCCCATCTTCCTTATTATTGACTGCTGTACATATTAGAATCATATTAAAGAATCTATGTTACAAAATGTGCTGGAATTTCCATCCTTTTAATGACAGTTAATGTTGTATTATATCATCCTTTAGTTGTTTCACCTGTCATGTTCAAAATATGCATTACTGAATGGGACATGTATTGAAATATTACAAAAAATACACCAGATGGTGTTTTTTTTATTACAAGAGACATACTGTAACTCTTAGATCAAAGTGAGTAGAAAGTGTTTCCATCAAAGGTTTTAAAATAGCAACCTATAATTCCCATAGGCTAGTGTTGAGCGGTCAGCAGATGGCATAATTGCCAAAGATAAGAGCTAAGATACTGGCAAGGTATTATCAGCATGTATTGGCAGTCACCACATTTTGAGGAGGCACTGCTATTTGTATATTTTCTTTGATAAATTGCACAGAAACAGCATATAACAACTGTGAGAGGTGTTTCGCAGGTTCGTGTTTTTATTGTAATATACTGTATGTGTGAAAATGCAAGTTATTTATTCAACTGTGTGTGTGTGTGTGTGTGTGTGTGTGTGTGTGTGTGTGTGTGTGTGTGTGTGTGTGTGTGTGTGTGTGTGTGTCACAGGGCTGAAGGAGCAAGAATGCTTCACCAGAGCTTGGACCAGAATGAAAAGGATCAAATCCCAAAAGCACAGAACTATTTGGTTTATATTTAAAACTTACAGTAAACAAGTCAAGATGTAATAATGTGGATTATGAGATAAGAATTAAGCACATCAACATTACACAAGCCCTTCTTGGACCAAGGCCTTGCCGTAGCAGAAGGGCTTGCGTGGTCTAGTGATCCTTGGAGCTATGTTGTCGGGAGCTACTGTATATGCTCCTGGTGGGGTCTCTCAAGGCAAACAGGTTTGAGGTGAAGATCCAGACTAACTCGATCCAAAAGACCCATATAGAAGGAAAACAAGGAGCAGCGTTTTTCTTGAAGGGATATCCGGGACCCCACCCTGGAGCCAGGCCCGAGGAAGGGGCTCGCCTAGACAGAATTTCTAGACGCAGCTAAAGGGCGGAGGGGGTCCTGTTTGGTGACCACAGAATCTCATACCTGCTTTTTGCAGACGATGTGATTTTGTTGGCTCCATCCAGCAGTGACCTTCAGCTCTCACTGGAGCAGTTCGCAGATGAGTGTGAAGCAGCAGGGATGAGAGTCAGCACCTCTAAATCTGAGTCCATGGTTCTCATTCGGAAAAGGGTCGAATGTTCTCTCTGGGTTGGGGACAAGATCTGAGGTGCAGCAATAATGCTGGATCTGCACCGGTCCGTCGTGGTGAAGAGAGAGCTGAGCCAAAAGGCGAGGCTTTCAATTTACCAGTCGATCTACGGTCCTACCCTCACCTATGGCCACAAGCTCTGGGTAGTGACCGAAAGAGCAAGATCATCCGGGAGAGACTCAGAGTAGAGTCGCTGCTCCTCTGCATGGAGAGGAGTCAGTTGAGGTGGTTTGGGCATCTGGTCAGAATGCCACCCGGACGCCTCCCTCAGGAGGTGTTCCAGGCATGACCCACTGGGAGAAGGCCCCGGGGCAGACCCAGGTTACGCTGGAGGGATCATATCTCGCAGCTGGCTTGGGAAGGCCTTGGGGTCCCCCCAGAGGAGCTGGAAGGGGTAGCTTCTCTGCTTAGGCTGCTGCCCCCCCGCGACCCGACCCCGGATAAGCGGTTGATAATGGATGGATGGAACCTTACACAAATTAAAGCCCTGCACATGTAAACTCTATGTCCTTTCTTTTTTTCTATTTAATGACTTATCAATCTTCTTGAAAGTTCTTATCAGGTAAAACTATATCATACTAACTCATATAGATGAACAATGCAATAAGCTAAAAAAAACTATTTTATACTAAAAAGTTGTCAGTAACTAACAATTCACTAACTTTGCCCTTATCTCTTCATCCATCCTACCATTTTCGTGCCACACATCTCAGCCTGTCCTGCATCAGCTGTCGCTGCCCTCAGCATATTTCCTAAGGAAGGCAGCACATTGTAGGCACCAGGACCAGGAACCTCTGACATCACGTCCTGAAAGCGTTTGGAGCTGTTCTGAAGACTGCAACCACCATGGATGTTTAGCTGAAGCCAAGAACATTCAATAGAAACACAAGCAAAAAGAATATGACTGAAATAAATACATTTCTGTTCAACACTATAAAGTTATTTTCTTAACAGATTTTTTAATATGTAATATGTAACAACATTTAATCATCTTTCCTTTGCTCTTATCTCCTGCATTTTCTAAATGGTGAATTAATAACTTTGTGTGTCATAATGCAGAACAGCAAATTAAGACTTATTTTCAGTGGCATCTGGTGAAATTAGCTATACTTATTGCATATCAGTTGCTATCTTCTGTGTTATACAATAAGTATGAAACAAAAATAATTTACAGCATCACTTTTATTCTTCTTGAAAGAACTGTGTCTTTAATGTAGATTTTTTGTCATATACAGTATATAGTATTTTCCTACTTGAATATAACTTCAGACACAATTTTGCTTTCATGGTCCTCTTGGACCTCTTGGTCTAACCAAGTGCCATAATTTTAGATTGGCAGATTCACTAGTCTATGGCTCTCCAGTACCCTCAGATCTTGACATTTGGCTTGTCTATAACCAACAGTACCTTGACAGGTGAGGAGTCATACTGTCCAGGTCCAGGGGTATGTTCAGTGGACTCCAATGACTGTCTGCTGGTCAAGGACAGGAATGGAGCATAACCCTCTGCAATAAAGCAGGTTGTTAGTAAAAAAAAAATATATATATATAATATATAATTGAAATACAATTTATTAAATTGTTATTCAACATATCATGCCCCACATATGAACTTTGGTAATCAGAAAAAACAGACAAATTAAAACTTTAACGTGGCCCATAACTTATAATATATGCTTAACTTAGTAAGTTACAAGTTGGTCCTTCACCTGTAGGCTGCTTTATACAACCGACAATTGTGAACATTGTTAAGCTGTAATGTGTAATTAATTCACACATTAACGTTAGCTAATCAGCTCTGACGCAATCACTGTAACGTAACTAGGTCGTTGTTTTTCATGAAGCGTTAGCTAGCATTTTAACTACATTTATTTTAATGATTAACATTTAGATAACTACCTCTGGAAGAAAGCATGAAACATGTGGATTTTTCCTCGATAATAAACAAACTGGAGCATTGTTTTTCAGCACAGTCTTGGCTGTAGCTAGTTCCTACCTGATATTTCATATTTTCCCCGGGTGACATTGTACGATCCGGGGCCAACTGTAGGTGACGTGCCGCTCGTTGACGGGAAGGTTACTCTTGGAGCTCGTCCATACATTTTTGTCTTACACCGCACAAAATAGCTTAACTACATTTAATTCGCATGGTACATACACCCTCTATAAAACCGGCCTATAATCATATAATGACCCTCATGTTAATTACTATTTCTCAAGTTAAAACATTGCTTCACTTTTCTCTGTATTGTCTGTACTCTACGTTACTTTGCGTCGTTGCTTGGATACCAAATATCGTTACACACCGCGGTTACATAGCAACTGGAGACAAACATACGACAAAGAATAAAAAGATAAAGTAAGGTTTCAAAAACATAGACCTACAGTGTAAAATTACAATATCTCTTCCACCACCCGGGTATCACCTGAACATTTTCAAAACTCAAATAAATATTGTTGACGTTATTACAGCTTTTTCTACTATTCTACAGTTCATTTTCACTTATAGCTACACTTTTTACAATTCGACTAACTTAATGTGTATAATTTCAATGTATATTATATAGGTTACTGTTGTCAAAATGCAACCACAGTCCAATCCTACCATCTAGTGGGTGAAAACTCCAGTCATTGACAATGTGTTTCAAGTGCTAATATAGTGCATTATCATTGTCCTGTGATTAAATATGTGTCAGCAGCATATACAAACATATACCTCATAGGAAAATCAGGTGAGAAATGCACATAATAATGTGGCTTCTAACTGATTCATGACTAAACTTGGGGGGACACTAAAACCACCGCAGAACATTTTATCAAGTTAGACTAGATTCAAAATTCATACAACCTTATTAATTCTCATTAATGCTTTGTTAAATCTTCTCTGTTCAGAAAGAAAGGAAAAGAGCCAACATAACATAAATACAAATACTAGTAATTGATCTGTTTGGTCGTAAAAATCGCACATCAGGTTGCTTATAGATCCAGACGCATCAAATCATAATGCAAATATAATTTTGATGTGGAGCAAACCAGAAGAGATCAATGCAGCCTGATCGAGCAAGCAGAAATTGATGTTTTCAGGTTTGGGACCGAGAAGAGGCTACTTCACCAGTGGAGGGCAGCAGCAAACCTCAGATGAGCCTGAGCTGCTTCAAATTCAAGACAAGTGTTGCCTTTAGAGATAATGAAAACGTTTGAATAGAAAAGCGTTTTGAAAATGAACGAATATAAAATACTCATAAAATACCTCCAATTCGAAATATTGTGTCATATGCATTCAGAGTTTTTGGAGTCGAGTGATGATCAGTGACGTTACTTAAAATGTAGAAATACAGGCTGTAATATTTGCAAGTAACAGGATTAACACACCAGTTAGGCGTTATTGTGACATCCTTGTCACTCTGTCAGTGCAGTAGAAAGAAATTAACTCCTTATGGGTGATAAATTAAAGCAGGAATAATGGAAGTGCTTTATAGTAACACAATCGTTTGTTAATTTCCAAGACCACAAGAGGTCAAGTTCCCTCTTGTGCTATATCCTACAATTTACGAGGCTCCATGAAAGCATCACGGGCTATCGCCACCATCACAGCCAGTCTCTATCATCCCCCACCAAGGTGTCAGTGAAGGCAGCTACCTGTCTCTTTTACTCTGCGTTTCATTGCATTTTTTGAACTGTTTGACATCTCTGAGTCTTTGGGCCATGAAGGGAATCAGGTTTTTTGTTGTTTTCCTGGTGCTTTCCGTGTCTCTGCTGTGCACAGCCGAAGCGGGCAGGAGCAGAACCAGCAACCAGAACAGCTTCCGACGGGCAGCTAACGGCATCTACCAGACCCTGAGCAGTGTTTTCGGAGAGGATAACATTAGAGGGTTATACAAGGTCAGTGTGGGGCTCGGATGGTTAAAAGAACAGCTCATTTTGTTTCAGCAGCTAGTCAGTAAATGGCAGCCGAGGCGGGTTTGTGGTCTGAGCATGGCGAACAGGAAACAAGCGCCCGGGCCTGACCAGCAGTTTCGCGGATGCCATTTTGAAAAATTTGCTATTATCCCGTATTTTAGTCAGTCTATCGGAGATTGCGTGTTATATGGCGTGAGCGTAAACTCATAATTGTGGCATGTTTCTGTAGATTGTTATTTGATCAACGTGCATGAAACACCGGTTCTCATCCGTTGTACTCAAACCCTCAATGTGTGCATCTAGTGTCACCGCACAGATGGCATGTCCCCCAGTTGGTCAGTGTCATAACAACCTTTTCTTTCTATCGATTTGACTTCTTAGTTATTAGAAAGCTCCTCTTCATAAGAACACACATTAGTTTGGATGCACTTCCTGCTATTTGAAATCTAGTGCTGTTTCCTGCTTGTAGCCGCCAAAGCAAACCAAGGTGACATATGTTAGGTTAGACACGTGGGAATTGTTCGAAATAAATGAGTTGTTGGGGTTTTTTGTCATCAAAATGATTGCAGAACTACAGTGTGTTGACTTAATTTGAGATACTGTTTTGTATATTTAGTTTACCTTCAGTGTTAGTTCAGTTCTGTTTTCATTATAACAGTCTGACTTACTTTTCTGTAGGCTAGCAAAGTAGTAGTTAACCACTTTCTTCATTTATTTTATTGTGTAGTTTTTTTCTAAAACAACGGAGCGGTTTGTCCATGGAGTGGACTCTTTTCTGGACACTATCTGGAAGATCTGGTCAGATCTGCTGGATGTGATGGGCATCGACTGTAAGTCCCTGAATATCAAGACAGATGGACACAGTGAAGCAAGTAACAGTGTTAACCTTCTGTTGTCTCTCTTCTTTTCTTCCCTCTGTAGCCTCAAACCTTACCCACTACTTCAGCCCCACATCTCTCACCAACTCTCCAGCACGTGCACTGCTCCTGGTTGCTGCTGTACTTTTGGCCTACTGGTTCCTCTCCATGTTCCTTGGGGGTTTCTTCTACCTGCTGCATGCTGTGTTTGGCCGCTTCTTCTGGCTAGCAAGGGTCACCCTTTTTGCCCTGTCATGCCTCTACATCCTGCAGAAATTTGAGGGCGACCCCGAGCGAGCTGTGCTTCCACTGTGCTTCATCATGGCTGTGTACTTCATGACGGGCCCTGTGGGAGCGTATTGGCGTCGTGGAGGTGGGGCAGGTTCACTAGAAGAGAAAATTGACCACCTGGACACCCAAATCAGGCTGCTTAACATCAGGCTGAGCCGTGTTATAGACAGCTTGGAACATAGTGGAGAGCAGTAGACGTAAGTGGTAGCAGTGATGAGGGGAGGTGAGGGGTTATTTTAGAAATGGCTGCATTTGATGTCAGAATGCTGTTTCTGACGCTTATCTGCAGCAGCCCAGCCACTGCATATTAACAAATCTATTGTCAGATGGGGACACAACTAGATTTGAAAACAGTATTTTAACAGCATGAGTTGATTTTAGTTACAAATACCTAAAAATCCTCAAAATGTGGACAGTTGACTTGGACTTTATGCAAATCAACCAATGATTTTTTTTGTCTTTAAGGCTTTTGAAGGTTTTTTTTTTTTTTTTTTTTTTACTACATCTGTGAGGAAGTTGTCAGAGAGATGTCAAAGGTTTTCTAAATGATGGCGCAACTCTACACATGAGCCACTTTTGAGGAAGTCCCCATGTAGTATTTTAAGTTAATGGTGGTGGATAAAGCATTGTCAGTGCTTGTGCTGTATGAATAAGCATATTTTATCTGTTTTTGTTTTTTGTGAATGACCTGGGAGTTATGATTCTTACATTCATCCACCTACACTTTCCCTTTTTTTAAATCTCTAGGCAAGGGTTAGGGCGTGTGATTCAGGGGACAGATACCATTGTTGTTATCCTCATATGTAAAAGTTGTTCTAGTTGTCCGTAGTAAGATTTATTTATTCCATATCCCTCCAACGTGTTGAAATTATGAAGTTTCATCACATCATTGCCCTATAGTGACAATAGTTTGACATCAGGACCTCCTTTTCTTGAGTGTGTATATGCTAGTGTGTGTTTGAGAGAGTGCATGAACAAACGCGCCAGTGGGTAACCTACTCGAATGTGTGCGTCAGGCTTGTGAAATGGGAAAGCTCTGTAGTAAAAAGTCACCATCAGATTGGGAGAATAAGCGGACAGGCAGCAATATCTCAGGGATTTAACCACCACATATAACTGGAAGTGAGATATTAAGTATGTTACAATCATGTCTTGGTGTCTTTGACTCCCTTAACACTTTCTTCAGATATGGTTTCAAATCTGTCTCAGTATCTTATAATACCTATGTTGTATCATGTTGAAATAACTAATTTGTCATTTTTTTGATATGGAATGATTATAGGGATTGGTAGAACTGTAACTAGTGGTAGTAAAGTTTAAAATGGAAAATAAAATGCTAACATTTAAATGTGTGAAAGCACGTACAAATTATCCACAAAGCATAAAAAATTGTTTTAATTACAAATAAAGAGGTCTTTTGCCCTTGATTCTATAGATGCAGAAAATTAATTTCTAATTCATGATCCCATTTGACCTTACTCACATTTGAATGTGTTTCAGCTTTATTCCTGTTACTATGTGCTAATGTATTTTAGCAGTAAATTAATGATAGATTTCCAACTAGTCTGATTGAGCATTATTGCACATTAAATCCCTCTCTTGAAAAGTTGATAAGAGTAGTCGTCTGTGAACCCCAGGGTCAGTTGTTTGATTCCCGGTTCCTCCTGGCTACATGTTGAGGTGTCCTTGGACAAGATATTGAAAAGCTGTAGAAGCACTTATGTGCTGTCTGGCAACTGTCCAACAACATTTTTTCCAAGGGGATCAGTAAAGTTTATCATTATTAAATTTAGTTTACAGAATTTGGATTGTAATAACTGTTTTTACATAAATGACCCTAAAGCTGTGCAAATGTTTAGGGGGAAAAAGTTGTTGCTTGCAGAATTTCTTAACAAAGATGGACACGAGTCAGTAATGTGAGAAATGATAAGAGGGCTAACAGTTCATAACACTACTGAAGCCAAAAACCAACAACCAACTCTCATATAAGTGTAAAGATGGTAAGAGATGTGCCCTCTTCTTGGGAAAAGCAAGGTGTAAGAACAAATGTAAACATATGGACTGTTTCTCAGCATATTCTGATAATTATAGTACTTACAGTTTATCTTTATCTTGGAATTGACTTCAGTTGTATCATTGAACAAAACCATTTATGTTAGTAGGCTGAGTTTTAAGATATTTTCTTTTTTTCTTTTCAGACACTCCCAGTTTGTCCCCTACAGTAAAAACTTTCCATTAGCCCATTAGCAGTCTGGGCTTTTCTTGCATGCAATGTTTTATATATATGTTGTTAACAGCAGTAGAAAACTTCCAAAATGTGATGTGTGATATTATTATTTAGCCATAAGTAAATTATATTAGAGATTTGTATAATCATTTTTTGTACCTTACCATTTAATGTTTGCACTGATTACTGTACTGTGTAGGCTAAACATGCCAATTATGAGGGCTGTATCACAAATTAAACCAGACACAGACCTTATGTCTATCTTAAGATCTCTGGCATGTTGGTAAATTTTAACATTTAATGTAGAAATTTGGAACTTTTTATTTTTTTCCTCGTAAATTTGTATGCTGTTTTAAAAGAGGGGCTTGATCCCAGTGTCTTACACTGTGTGGTTACGCTAACAGTCTACAAACAATGAGCCGTTTATGTTTATTGTCAGCATGTGTGATTATATGTAGGTGATAAGTAAATAGTTATAATCATGTATGTTATCGAATGATGGGTTTACCCAGTTTTCCAATGCAACATGTCACTGAAGTAGTTGGAGTCAAGTGATATTGTTATTTGTATGGGATTTCAAACACACTGACACTGGACTTCAGTTGGTTAAAAATTCAACAGAGTGGTGTTTATGAGATTGTGTTTTAGGAAAAGAACCAGAGATGAAACTGCTGAGATGAAACTTGAAATTTTGCACAAGTTCTCTCACACTGTTTTATTTATTTGTCCTAGCACAACAAAGTTGTTGGTTTCGGAGACAAAAAAACGCTTGGAAACAATCCAAAGGCTCCAAGAGGAGGCTCTGGTCTCCCTTTCAAATATGAAAAGACATTGTATTCTTAAAGTTGCCACTAGCTGTAGACTTACCCATGTGTCACTAGCTACCACTGAGATATCATTCAAGATATCATTTCTGTTGGCATCTTTCAGCGCAGTGTTTAAAGCTACATTCAGATTATATTTATTATCTGTTGAGTGTCTTCTGAATTTTTTGTGGTTTGATTAATTTAATGTACTGTATCCTAATTATTCCTGTTATTTCATGTAGCCTGCCTTTTATAACATGCTGTGCCAATAATGTGTATTTTTGTTAATCTAAGGCATTATTTGTAACTGTTAAATTTTTACTAGATGCAATTGTTTTTCATTTCATCAAATAATGTTTTTAGACCTTTTCTATTTGGATATTTCTGTATTTCAGTGATGTGGCAATCATCAGAGTGTTGCCTGCCTGCTGATGTCTACTTTTATGTGTGAGTGTGTCTATGAAAACTTGAAAACTAAGTGGCTCTTTTTTGTGTCAGAGTGAAAATGAGGTCCAGGTTTGAATAAATTAAACACCAGAGTATGACTGAAAGTCAACCACTTTGTGATTCATTAATAATCTTATACAAATTGGTATAGCCTTCATACACCGCAGTCAGAGGAGTCAATTGAAACTAATATAAGAATATTATGAAATAAAATCTCCATTACATTTTATTTTATTTTGTAATTACATTAATAGATGAGAACTTTCTACCAGGAACATTTTGGACACTAGGTGGCAGAAATGTGGCCAAAACGTTTTTTTTCTTCCACAGCAAAAAGGAAATGATCATTTGTGGCACCAGCCTTTGCCTGCCTTCCTGCTTTTCCTGTTTTAAGTTGTACACTGCAGCTTTCATAAACTGATGGCAACATGAATGATAAAAGCTGCTGCGGTGGCTGAGTGGTTAAGGCGTTAGACTTGATAGCCTGTGGGATCTACTCGCGCAGGTTCAAACCCTGCTCACAGTGTTATTTGTGGTACTAGAGCAGTTGTTTTTTAAACCCTAGTGTCAGTGATTTGATTCCTGGTTCTACATCTTGCAGCTGTTCAACAACAATTAGAGATGAGATCAATGATGTATGTCAGTGTTATGTGACAATTATACGTTTATATAATTTCAGTTATAGAAATGGTCTATCATGTTTCTGGATAAGTGATTTGTACTGGTACATATCTTACACAGAACAAGCTGGTATAATATGAATGATTTAATTTACCTGCAGGACTAAAAATCTGTGATGAACTGAAAGCTGGCATTTCTTCGTACATTGTAAAAGGCTGTAATTTCAGTGTTGAATCTATTTCTCTACTGTAGTTGCAAATTATTTTCACACTGATTTTCACACATCATAACACTGAACTGGATAATATAGTGACCATTATCTTGAAAAGATATTATCTGCATATCTACTACTAAGAGTTATTAAAAGAGTATTCAGTATTAATCTTACACTTTGAATAAATAATATTAACTTCCTGTATATCCTGACAATAATTAGTCCTGGAATATAATGTGCAGAAGCCAGTGTTAACATGAACATTTGATGACTAAACAATAATGAGTTTGGATGGCTAATTTTAACAAAGTAGCTCAATATTTGTTGGTAATACTTTTAAGGCCACACCAAACTATAAAAAACTAATCAATCTTGTTCAGACAATACCCTCAGAAACTGACTGCCTTGTTTTATGTTGACAGGTCAAAAGCACATTATTTTGCATTTGAAACCTTTTTTTTATTACACTTTGTTTATTCAAACAATATTTTAACAAAAAGAGTATTATTCTGGCATTTTGCATAGTAATTTTCAGTTTGAAATATACTGAATATCAGCACATAACATCAGCTATCAGCAACTCCAGTTTAAAATATCACAACCTGTACCTTCAAAAATCTTTCAATTCAAATCTACCTGAAAATAACGCATGTTTATACAGTTCTGTGTCTTACCATGCTATTATATTCATTTGGTCTAACACTTAAGTTAAAGCTACAGAACAGACTAATCAATGGTTATTATCTGCATAGATATATAATGTATATATGTTGCTGCTTTGGTCATAAAACATTTCTATGAACTGCTTGATAAACAAGTCTGACTGCTCCTACTAAATTCCATCCAGGACAAAATACATTACAGTGTGAAATTATTACGAGATTTCGCTTTCAATATTCTGTCAAACTCACCGTAAGACCATTAAGACCATAAGTAGTGTATAAAAGCGGTCCACCATCAGATATGATGGCTCTGTTGGATA
Source organism: Ctenopoma multispine (assembly GCA_034779795.1). Taxonomy (NCBI): domain Eukaryota; kingdom Metazoa; phylum Chordata; class Actinopteri; order Anabantiformes; family Anabantidae; genus Ctenopoma; species Ctenopoma multispine. The sequence continues at coordinate 12,810,546 of JAUYWH010000027.1, read as the reverse complement.
TAAGGTACATCCTTCCTACTTTCATCATCCCCTCCTTTTCTTACTGATGTCTTGTGTCATTCTTCACTGTATGGCAGTCTAATGAAGCAAAAATATCTACAGACATATGTAAAATTGTAAAAAAAAAAAAAAAAACTAAAATATTGTCCTCATCCAGTGATTGTGCTCATGGGCTCACTGGATGTTCACAGGTCAGGGTTACAAGTCAGGCTCTAGGCTCTTCTGGGCTGTCAGAAATGTGCTACAACTCTAATGTCCAGAGAACCTACTCCACCTGAACCTGCCCCAGAACCCTGAGCCTGGTTTGATCCCTGGCCCACCTGGATATGGTGGAGGCCGGTGTTGAAGCTGGCACACAGCAAGTTGGTGGAGTCACTTGGAGCCAGAGAAACTAAGGGACCAGAACTATCCAGAGACAATGTTCCTAAACAAACTGAGCAGAAGATGGCAGAAAGGTAAAAGACTAGAGTTACTGAAAAGAGAACAAACTCTCTTACTGTATGTATTTGTTTTTGACTTTCTGTGTGTAAATGTTTTATGAGTGGAGTGGTTACCTGCTGTGTTCTGGTCCCAGATTTTCACAGAGCTGTCATGGGAGGATGTTGCTACCCAAAGTGTACCACCAGGAGGCGAGGGCAGAAACATACAGCAGGCTGTGGTTTGGAGATGGCCTCTGTACTCTACAACCTTACAGCCAGGCTGACGTAGGTCCCAGAGCTAAGAACACAGACACAAATCCACTGAGAACAAAGGATAATTCCAAAAGATTCAAAAATATCTACATAAGACAGTGAAAACAGACTGTGCCAAAATAATGTTGGCTTAATATTTTATTGGGATAGAGAACTGAAATCAGGTCACACATTATACCAATGATTTTATTGTAATCAATATACTAAGTAGTAAATATTTGTTTATAGATTTATTTTACATAAGAAAAAGTGGAGAACCCACCTTACAATAACAATGAAATAGTGATGGGATAAGATAAAGTTTAAATCAATTGCAATATGACAGAAGTGAAGAAGAGGAACATTGTGTTGCAGGCAGAGAGTTTTCATATTTCAAGTAATCTTGACAATGAGAACTAGCACCGTCTAGATTAATGGATCATACTTACATGACATTTCCCTAGCATCCTGCTCTGTCACACCGACCTTCTGCGTGTCCTCCTTCAGTACATCCATGAACCTCCTCTGAGGTCTTCACTATCCCTCCTCTGCACATTTCCAAACCATCTCAACCTTGCCTCACTAGCTTTGTGTCCAAATTGCTCAACATGAGCTGTCCCTCTAATGTACTCATTTCTAATTCTGTCCACCCTGGTCACTCCCAGTGAAAATTTTAAAATCTTAATTTCTGCCACCTCCAACTTGTATGGGTTCATGCAATTTACAATACATTGCATCCTACTTCCAAGTAGATTTTTCACAGCACCCCATCTTTTTTGGAAGTAGGTTGATTCACTTTTCCATATCTGTTTTGTCTCTTGGGTCATGCTACCGTCAGGAGACACAGATTAGATTGGAAATACCACAATAGAAACATTCAAAGACCATGTGCACAAGGACAATGTCTAATTACAAATGTATAATTAAGAACTGGTATTGGCTAGGTAGCTAGCAGCCATTGTGCTTCATCAGTGCATCATTTCACACAAAACCTTTTGTGAATTCCAATTAGAGTCTATCTACAATCTAACGTAATCCACAAACCAAGATAATATGTAAACTCCTGACAGCCTAAATTATATCCGCCACCCAGAAGCCATAAAACACCCCTAGTGGCTCACCGTGGCCTCACAGCCCTGCCCTCCAAAGCCATTGCTGCTGGACACCAAGTAGTTTCCATTTGGAGAGACGTCACAGTGGGTCTGGATGTATTGCTTTGCTGGAAAAGTATTGGTCACCTGCCATGTACGACTGTCCCACACTCTGTACATACATACAAACAAACAGATTATGTCATGAATACACATGTGGGGATGAATGTGCAGTCGTACACATTCTCAAAGTCACACATGAAGCTTTACAAAAAAGCTATTTTATCTAAAAATCTGATTACATTGGGGAGAGTTTAGTACAGTAGGATAAATTACTCCAATCCAAACTTACACCCAACTTACTTGTACATACCTTACATATATCATTTAAGTAATAACTGCAACATGTGTTAATAAAACTATAACACAACCTTGATCCCTGACCTGTGGTCAGGGATCAAGGTTTCAAGGCGGCAATAAATAAGTGTAAACATGTGTAATCACTACGTTTCCAGGCTATTAGATGGTAAAAGTAGCTGCCTTCCAAACCACAAAAATATGTGTCCAATAAATTCTCATTCATGAGATCACATGCATATGTATGATTCACCTTTCTAGACTCTATTCTCATATCACCTGCAAAATTCTACTACTACAGTTTTATAAGATAGTTTGCGCTCAAGACATAATAATTTTCTGGTAATTTCATTGGCTAAATGCAGGTAGAACATAATTTGGATAATTGCAGAAAATCAAAATAATCAAATCAAAATCAAATAATCAAAAATGACTAACTAGCTAATAAATTGAATATAAACAGGTGAATGTGTGTACAATTTAATGAAAATTTTAATGAAAAATAGAAGGCAGACTAAATTTTAATAAAAAAAACCTGCCCACGTGTTACAGTCAAATGAGACTTGGACTCTTCTTTAACTGAACTTCTGTCACAAAAGCTTAAACTGCCATTAAGCAGTCAGTGTCTGTGTTTCTTGACTCATTGTTTTTACCAAAAAAGAAACATTCCATATATCTGTAGCATAGCTAGACTGGTTTCACAGTCCACACCTCAACAATTTCTACATATTTTACCAAAGATGAAACAAAACAGCACATTTCACGTAACCAAATCTACTGAACTGCAGTTGCCTCACTATGCTGCAGATGTGTATCTACACTAATAACGCTGCTGCAGAAAATCTTTCTGCACCTTACAGTCTTATCCTCAGATGTCTGGACAATAGAGGAGCTGCCTGGCACCCAACAAACATGAGTCACCTGGACAGAGAAGAGAGGAAAATGTAAATGTTTAAACCCTGTAGGGCATGAACTCAGGAAGTAAACATCAGTTTGAACGGTTTATCGGTTTGGTTCTTTTTCTTTAGGCAAGTGATCGTGCTTGACATAATTCTAAGTACAACACAGTAACAATGTGTGCACCCAAGTATACACTATTATTCTCACCAGGTTTCTAGATATGTTGTGTCTCTGTTCACATTTTGCAGATTCTATGTCCCACAGGCACATCCAGTTGTCACGAGAACCAGTGCACAGCTTTCTCCCATCTACAAACCAAAAAAGTTCAATATATTCAGCGAAGATCAATAATCTGTAACGCATACCAGTCTGTATAAAATTACATAATAATGATACATAATATATCCATACATACATTTTATCATAGCAATTAAAACATCTGAGGAAAAAAACAAACTCTCCAAAGACAAAGTTAATCATATTAGTAGATTTACATGCATTCAGACTTGCATACTGGACAGACACATTCTGACTATAAATTGCAGAATTGACAACTTATTGTAATAAAGCTAAAAAAATTAAAAATAATTACTCAGCACTATGCACTGTGTGCGTGTGTATGTCAGTGTTTGTGTACCAGGGCTGATGGCTATTCCATTGACCACCAATTCATGTCCACAAAATTCCTGAATAGGTTCATCTCCCTGGTTTAAGTCCCACATCAGAACAGTCTTGTCCCTTGAGGCACTAAAGATCCACGTACTGCCTGGATAACACAGCACCTGGCAAATAGATGGGGGCACAATTAAGAGGAGACAAGACAGGAGGATGGCTAGTCAAAAGGGTATGTATATGTGAAATGTGTGATAGCTTTGAATAATGTAACATCTTTATCAGTGCACATACAATATTGATGTTACCTTGGTAACCTCTCGGTTGTGACCCTGGAAGGACTGACACATTCGGCCTTGTTTCCAGTCATATACCACCACAGCCTTAGTAAGAAGACAAAACTTACAGTAAATCTACACACAAAAAATTCTACTCAAAATGTGCATCCTCAATTCTATCAATTACGGGTTATCTTGTCTAACAGGCCTATCTTATGTTTTTGAAATAATGTATTAATAACAAATATTTAATTTACCTGGTCACTCCCACCAGAAACACACAAGTCTGGGCTGAGATTTGTCACAGTGTTGATGGATCCTTGATGGGCAGGTTCAAACTGCACCACTTGACTATCAAAGGTATTATCTGCCTTCTCTCCCTGAGAGGCTCTGCACCAAAAAGACCAACCAAAACATAGACATATTTCATTAATATCATACTGCATATCCAATTGACATGTTTGTAAAACCCTGATATGAATAATATTCTGATAAATTTGTCCTTCTTTTCTAAAATATCAGTGAGAGGGAAAGTCTTAAATATAGTGTTTCTGTATTATCACCACAATCGGTAAATCTGCTCAAGATAAATTATTAAGATGAAGACAATTGTCAGTGGAATGCTATGCACAGTGCTAAATGTACCTTCCAGTGTGTATCACATTGATCTATATAGTGATTTTGAAATTTAAGACATAACACTTCATTATCTGTTTTGCATTATGTTTCAGGCTGTTTTTCTACTGTCCACATTTTTCCCCAACTGTTAGAAGTTCTTTCATTTTCATTGTTACAGGGACCACAAAAAACATTTTGATAGTATTTTTATTTTTCCCTACTGTGAACAGACTTAATATTGAAATACTAGTTATAATTAGAATTTAGTACAAACAACGACACAGAAACAGTTTCACTATCATACATCTCACCTGTAGAGCTCAGACCTCTTGCGAAACTTGCTCTGTAGTTTGCCCATGTCTGCCTAGGAGCAAAAATCATGGTAGTTGGCACTCTACAGCAGCTGCATGTCTGTTATTGTCGGGACAAAGGCTCATACCTCATTGCAATCATACAAATTCAGTTAGGGTTAACAGCTCAGTATGTGAAATTCATTGGAAATTCATTTCCAAGTAATTACATACTACAACCATTTAAGATGTAAGTAGTATCTTATTTAAGATAAATCTTGCATAAGACAGACTAGTACAAAGTGAGATTAAACCACACGTCCCCACGCAAATACTACATTCCCACGCACCAGCACAGCAAAGCTCCTCCTTCGTTATCCCGGCATACTCCTCAGACCAGCGACAGGAAGGAGAAGGCTTAAATCCTATTAGAGCCGCATCATTACTGTCACAGGGAATTAGTCACTCGAAAACACCTGCTATAAACTGTGCTACCAACACCCAGGGATTTTAACCGTAAGTTAGATTCTAAAGATGAAAAGTAGTTTATGACTTGCACTCCTGTAGAGGCGTGGAGCAATGTTTCTTACCTGTCACTGGCAGGCGTGGTCGTTGCGTGATGCTGTGTTTGGCTGGCTAACTCGCTGGGATGCTAAATAATCTTTGTCTGTCATACCAAGTTAGCTAGATCAACACACTAGTAGTACTAAAACGGACATGGACAAATGTTAAAACTTGGCAGAGTCGTTTTCTGGACGCCTGCAAAACGTTTCCCACAGACTGCCATGACGGTATACTGCTCTAACTGCGTGGGACAGTCCACAGAAGATGTCTTTTAACCACAACAGACCCAGCTCTCCGTCCGTAGCGACCACGGCGCGACGCTTTCCCGTATCTAGGTAAGACTAGGTCACGTGACACGGAGGCGGAAGTACTCGGAAGAAATGCCTGCTACAAAATAAAAGTCTTGTTTACCATGTAGGATTCACTCTTTGTGTGTTTTTCCTCCACCTACAGTTCACTTGGATTAAATACATATGCATATTTTTCTAGGTATATACCCATATGTTTGTGTCGCTAATTCAAATCATAACACGTACACAGATGCAGACATACAGAGGCAGACTCTGGTCTAAATCCTGGCTCAAAGACTATTTCACCTTAACAACACATTATCTTTTTAGGCTAGATGTTTAATAACTAAACTTAGCTGCAAAACCTGGAATGTTTAAAACTAGAACAGAAACAAGCAAAAAAACACAAAAAGTTAGCAAATGGTGAAAATCTACATTTAAGGATGAGTAGACAGATAATAATACACATAGACCTTTCCATTTACATAGCACATTTCACCTGGACAGCATTCTTCCCAATCCCATCTAAACAAGATATTATATCATTTCAAATATGCATGCTTCTAAATGGTACAGTTAAGTAGTTAAAAGCCTAGGGCAAAAACATTTGTTTAAAGAGGAATCTCTTCTTTAAACAAGATTATGCTGAACAACACATGACAGGTTAAAGTGTTACTGACCTGTGGCTGTTTTTTCCATCTAGAGAGCTGCTTGGTTGACCTTCATTACATGCAGGGGTTGAATGGCTCCCCAAGCTGCAAATCTGGGACAAATTAGACAGGTCCCTAGAGAGCTAACATTAATTCTTCTTGAACCATTTAACAGTTTGTCTTTCCATTTCATGTTTTCACATGCTTCATTTTAGCTCAGATTTTGATGGCTTAGTAGATACAGAGAGAAAATATAAGACCGGTTTCAACTTCATGAGCTAACTTAAGCAAATGCATTACATGCAATTAAGCACTGAGTCACTGGGCCCTATTTAAATGGTCTAAATGGGCCACTTAGTTAGGTTACAATCAACACTGTTCAATACCTATGTGAGATGGCCTTGATTTAAACTTTTTCTGCGGAGCAAATTGTTAAAGTGTGTATAGTAGAATTACAAAGTTAATTCAATGCTCAAACCTTTTCAAATTTTGAGTATGTATGGCTAATCACATTATGCTTCACTACACAAGCACAAATGTACCGGGCCAGTTACAAAACTACAAATACACAACCTCAAGTTTGTCTGTGGAAGGGTCTAAGATAATAAAATAACATAAAAATTTTGAGGTTTCCTAATATATTGCTCCTTGACATGCTTACTTTACTTTCCCTGACTTATATGTACAGTCCTTCACTTGCATAAGTGTTTTGGTGAAACAAGGCAAAACAACAGCAACTTATAAAGACAAGTGTTCTCACTTCTTCCCCATCTATGACCTGATGGTGCAATATCTATTTTCCTCACCCACACTGTCACGAGAAACTCTGTAGGCCCAGAGATGGATGTCACACTGATATACAGAAAATCCAAATGCATTCATAGTATGCTGTAATACAGCATATCATTTATGATGCAATTTAAAATCATGGTTCATGATTACAGTAGATAACGGCATGTGACCCATCAAGAAACAAAGCTGGCAAAGCATTTTTTTTTCAATTGGACTAATAACAAAAAAAGTCTCTAAACCAAAACTTAGCTATAAAGCAGGCCAGCAGTCACTGTACAGCCATAGATTTGCACCATAGCTATTGTGTTGCTCGAGACCCAAGCTCATTTCTGTTTTCATAGCTCAGGTCTGTGCAGCCCACTGTAGGTTCCAGACCTGTTTATGTACCTAAACCAGCCCACACAATATTGTGTTGACAAAAATATGCTTGACTGTCCTTTCATTAATAAGTGGATAATAATGTTTGGATGTGGAAGAAGCAGTAGTACAAGGCTAAATACACTGACAACACGAATGGCACAGGCAAGAATAAGGATCATAATGGAACAACTGTGAACATGTGATATGGTCTTTAACATCCATCTATCCATCCACCCACTTAAAATTTCACCTGTTTGTAAGTGTGTTGAGCTATTTTTGAAATAATGTGACTAACATTTGCTGTATTAATCCCCAGTTTGTCAAAGGCATATGACGACAGATGATCTACAGTTAACAATTACACAGGGTGGACACATAAACACTGTAATGATATTCAACTGGCCTGCAACAAATATCACATTTCTTAAACTTATAATATGATTTTCTTGAGACCAAGATTAAATTCTGTATTCTAATGTAAAACAGCAACACAACATTCTACACACTTCTTCATCTAAAACGTATGACCTTGACAAAGGGAATATTTACATGACTCCTGGTGTGCATGTTACTGTGTCCACTTCCTGCACCAGGAGACTGTGCTAACATGACCTCCAGTAGGTGGCTGTCATTGAAGCACTAAAATACTCAGAAATGAAAAAAATGAGGCAACAACTGCCACAACTCTCTGATTTATACAGTGACGTAATCCAACAATTGTGGGGGAGTGAATACAATCATTCAACTCAACATACATATTTTTAGCTGTGACTGAGACTTAGTAGCCAATTTAATAGGTACACTTAACTAAAAATGCACTTTAATAAACCAACATTATGAAGGTGCAGACTCAGTGCAGGGTATCAGGTTGGTTTTAGTTATGACAACTGTATATTTTGGGGCTGCCTGGAGAATACAGGTTATAAAAAAATCCACATTAAAAACACTGTCAATGCAGAATAATACCTCTCTGTCTCAACAAAAGCAGAACATAATGGCCATCACAGCAGAGAAATGTTTGATTGCATAGTGGTGGACATGCTATTGTGTAGACGGCAAATTCAGGTTATACTTGCATGACCTCATCATGTAATCACTAACATTTACGAAAATGAATTTTGTGAAAAGCATAGTATAAATAGTTTTTACATTTAAAAACACATCATTCTGTGACGATTCTTCCCAAGGACTGTCAGCATAAAAAAAAAACACCCCCATCAATTACATCCCTGCCCACAGACATATGAGCTCAGCTTGTCCATTCATGCACATTTTCTATTCCACAGGTTGGGGTATAATATACTTTTGTGGCGTTTGTTTGACGTGACACTCCCCCCTAGTTGATGGGAGGCCGACGTCACCCCCTGCCAGCGGAGGAGTGGATTGCCTCTGTAATAAAAATACATGAAGAGAATTGATTGAGGAAAAGGAGAAGATTGGCTGAGGGACGGGAAAGCAACACAGCGTTTATTCCTTTCGCCTCTTCCAGCTCCTGCGCTATGGACGCGCACGCCTTTTAGGACAGATTGGGACATATTTACGCCGAGGTGTCGAGAGCTCCGAGTGAAATGCTATGTTATGTGTGGCTTTCTTGGTTTTTTGAGCAGACGGAGAGAGATAACTGTACTGTACCCAAGCCTAGCGGATTGGAGTGAAAGTCCGCCATATTCTGCCTTACCACGCCCGGGAGTCGAGCCACTGGAAAATAAACGGACAGCTTTATTCATGTGTTTCTCCGGTTGCCCTCATCCACGGACCTGAACATAAAGAGGTTTTGCTTATTCAAAAATACCAACATTGAAGAGTTTGAAGAGGCGGTGACCGGGCACGGATGGCAATGCTTAACGAGATCACACAGAGCAGCACGGAGGATGTGTCCTAAAAGGATCTGTTGATCATATTGAGAAGGAAAAGCAGATTACAATTAAGATTGCACAGATATTCCAGTCAAACTGACCTGAACTACTGTCAGGGAGGCCCAAAAAGCGAACCGAAACGGGGGGAGGGGGGGTCAATAATTTCCTCAAATATCTAATTTTCCTTTCCACCACAATCTGTGCGCTGCTCCGGCTCATCGTGAGGGCGTCCACGCGTTATTTCCCCACACGTAGGCCTGCATGAGGACGCTCTCTGGCTTTCACAGGCCTCTCTGTTTTTTCTGCTCTGACGAATCTGAAATCTAGATGAATCAGTGAGAGGAAAAAGCCTAAAAGTGCGTGTTTTGGGGGGGGGTAAGGGGTGCTAGAGAGAATGACCCTGGAATCCATAATGGCGTGTTGCCTCAGCGATGAGGCGAAAGAAGCCAGGCGGATCAACGACGAGATCGAAAGGCAGCTCCGCCGGGATAAGAGGGACGCACGCCGGGAACTGAAACTGTTGCTTCTCGGTAAGCTCGTCTGGCAGAAACATGGGGAGGGGAGAGGAGTGAGCGACGGAAAGCCCAAATTCCTCTCAGCATGAGTACCTTTATGGGGTAAGAGGAGGAAGGTGTATAAAGGTGGGGAGGTTCCCACCTGAGTGAAGTTTAGAGTGGGTGAAATATCTCGGTGATATGAATCGGGTGCACAGATTTTTTACTTCTGTACAGGGAGGAGAGGCTGGTTCGCCAGGCCTGTGTACCAGTGTAAAAAAAAAGCCACTTGATTTGAATAACTGTAACCGGTTAGTATCGAGGAAACAAATGCTTACCAGCAACCTCACCTCTCCATACTTTCACTTAGCCTGACAGCAACCTGTGCAGCCAGGCCTGCATCAGGGCCCATCCAGGTGTTGTGCTCATGACCGACAGACACTGACTGGGCCAAAGTCTAGCGTTTTATTGGAACTAATCAGGACTCTCCTGCAGCTTAACACCTAACTCTGGTAATGATTATGTCACAGATGTGCGTCTACAGAGCATGGCTGAGAGCATGCTGCTCTATAGTGTACTTAAACCTTTGTGTGATAGTACTCACCAGTCATTCAATACAGCATTCATACATTTTTTTTATCTTTCTCAAACTAACAGAACAATAACAGTAGTCTCATTTGTCTTGCAATGTAGTTGTTAAGTCTGTAATCATAATCATATAGGTATAGTACCATGCTATTTAAGAACCGTAGAAATAATGATTTCACGATATATGTACAGTGTGGGGTTCTGAAATGGGGTTTGTCGGTCCTGTCGAGAAGTATTAGTCATTCTGGAGAAATTTGAGGAAAACAAGCCATCTACTCACCATTTCATTTTTAATTAGATTTTCAATGTAAAGCCCATTAGATGTGATGACTGTAGTTGTGGAGAGTGGTGCCAGAAACCTCTCTTCCTGATCTGGTGCTCCCTTAACTCAGTCCCTAAGAAAATGTATGAAGGAGAAGGTGGAAAGCAGGCTGGCCCCTTACATTCTAGTTCTGAGTAAGGTTTCCCATTTGGTCTCATAGAAAACAATGAAATGAATTCCTGTTATTAGGATTTGAAGGAGGTGACTGCCACCTCCTTTATTCAGTAGGGACAAATAATTGTGTTGTTGTGCCTTAATCCCTGTTAGTACCCAAGAGTTTGTTCATTCTGCAAACACACAAACAGTTGAAAAGTAATAATATGTAAGACTGAGAACGTTACTGGAGTTAACATCAGAAGGTTTATGGTCATTTATTCAATTATTAGTCAGTATTATTGTGTGATACACATCATTTGATAGTCCAACCAAAAATTTTTTAAACTCAGATTCATGTTCTGCGTTTATTTTTGTGTTGAGGCTGTTTGTCCATCAGAATAGGCTATTATATTTCGCAGTGTTCTGGTAGCATGCCCCTTATGACAGACTGTGTACAATTAATACCTCTAAATGGTATTAACATTTATTAACTTCTACAATATCAAAAAAAAAACAAGGAAGTTAGAATTTTCATCATGCATGTTGGGTGATTTGTAGGGAATAGATAGAACTCAAACATTCACAAGGTTTTTGACGGAGAGATAGATGTTTGTCTGCTGTGTGGCTCTGTCCTGAGATGGCTCGAAGGAGTGATGTAATGGTACACAGAGAGATGTTAACTGGAGTATAAATAGGAAATATGATATGAAAATGGTCTAGGCTAAACCAGGACAGCAGACCTTACTGACCCTTGTAAGGAGAAGAAATACTCAAACCATACACGAACATGCACTTCTGAGCTTCTAAAACGGTTTTCACTAAATTAACCATTATGACAGTGAGACTGGATCTCATTTAATATTGTAGCCTATGTACACACGTCTGAGTTAACAGGGAAATTGTGTTTGTACATTTGTGAGTTGTGTGTTATTACACATCGATGCCACCACTCCCACTACTGGTCGAGTTAACCAAAGGAAGTTGTGTGCGCTCCGTATGGCTCCATTAACCCATCTGCTATCAGTGTATTGTGGTTTTTAAGACTCCCTAATTGCTTAATGTCTTGTGGGATTTGAACACAAGAGGGTTTTTTTCAGTTGTTCAAAATGTCAATCACTTTTCAGCTTTTAAACTTAACTTAATGAACAAGTTTACAGAACACTGCCGTTGTGTAATCCATTCTACCTTGTGCATCTAATCTCCATAAAGGGTTTGTAAACTAATAAGAGAGAGTACTTCAATTTATTTGACCAGGTATAGCAAAAGTAAGAACTTGACTAGCGAAAGTGTGGAAGAGTAGTTCAAATGGAAAAAGCAATAATTGTGTCATGCTTAAAAGCTGTCTGACTAATAAGTGAATGAACGTTTGCTGGTTAGTCAGGTATACTAAATACCTCACTAAAAGAGGAAAAGTCCAGTTAAAAGCAATGTTAACCAAACCAGAAGAACGAAAAGTAGGGGCATGTCCGGTTTGGCAATAAATTGACATCCACCCATTACTTCATCATTAAATTATTTCCATAATCCAGAAGTCATTGTGCCTGTCAATATACACTAGGTACGAAAATACAGATGAGCCTTTTGTTGCAAAACAAAGGAGGTCAATGTATGTGTATTGATGATACAGGATCGTTGGTAAAATTAAAAAGACAGATTCTTTATATTAAAATATTAATTAATATTAATTTGTAGATTTTTCTTTTGTGAAATAATGTATTTATAAACAAAGTTTGTTTTCAGTGAGTACCCGTTAAAACTAGCTAGCTGTTAGCTGTCTTTTTCTTGGAAGTAGTGTAATAACTAATTTTAATATTTTACAGACTTAAAACCGTAAAAGCAAAAAACAGCCCTGACAAAATGGCTATACCAACTACTAAAGTCGAAAGAATTAAATTCTTTATTTGCTCTAAATTATGCCTCACTCACAAAAAACATGATTGTTTAGAGGGCATGGATGTGTTAAGAACAATTCATGCTATACAAAGACTGCTCTCAGCTAGTCAAGCAAACTATGTCCTTTTAAACATGACTATGGTAGACAGTCATAGGTCAGAGGGAGTTGATACCAGAATTGGCACTTTATGACACACTTAACCATCAGCCTGACTACAAACATAATGAATGGGCACAAAATATAGTTTCTTAAGCTAATCATAAGATGCTAACACCAGCAACATCCAGATCATACACCTTTTCCAGATATAAGTGTAGTATTATAATAATATGTAGAACTGGATAAGGTGTTTGACTATTTAATAAATGTTTCTGACAGAGAAATGAGACTCTGGGGACAGAGAATTAACCTGAAACCCAATGATAACCCAGCACAAATGAAGTAAGTGTGTATATTTAGAATGTCCCTCAGTATGGAAGTTGGCACACATGAACACAGTTCATTGACTGAGCTGTTCGGAGCAGCGTACGGTGCTTAGGGGGAACTTGACTCGTCGATAAAGCAAAGCACTTCTCTTTTACTTGCCAAACTTTCTGAAATGTGCAGGAGTTAAAATCAGCCAAATCTAAACAAAAACCTACATCTTCAACTGTTATGGAGCTACTGTTACTGTCACCTTCGGTGGCATTTAGCTTTAAAATAATGTATATTTGATGTCGTTAGAGAGAAATAAATGTTAAATGTTGATGATTATGTATGATGCATACCACTATACACAGACTGCTCCCAGCTACTAAAGTAAACAATTTATTTTTATTTTTTAATCATGACATTAAGTCTGGAGAAATATAAATCGACAAGAGAAAAGTAGGTAGAAACTGTGACTTCAGCACATAAGCTGAAATTCCAAACTCATGCCGTCATGGGAAGTTCAGTATGAATGGAGAAGGGAGCAAAGCAGCAACTTAGTGTAGGAATTGTGACATAGCGACTTGGAGACTGGAAGGAAATGGTGAATCTGTTTTCTTGAAGAAAGTGAATAGGGAGTTAATTTTATTCCTGCGCCACAGAAGACATTGGTTTTATTGAGCACATAGGACAACATTAAATTGCATTTTCTTTTTCAAATTAACGTAATATGACTGTGATCATGGAGCTTGTTGGTGTGAAAGGATTATATTCATGTCATCTGCAGAAACTTTATTTTTTAAATCCCATGATCAACTAACCACATTCCCGACTTTTGTTTGAGGTCCACATTTGCTTAATCTTTTTGTGAATCATGAATACAGTACTTGTAACTGCAAAGTTTGTCAGACTGGGACATGTTTACTATACTGTATGTACACATCACACTGAAGTGAACTATTGAAAGATCACATGCGCAGGCCCCTTAGGATGGTAATATATTTTATTTGCTTATTATTTCACATTAACCCAAGATTTTACTCAAAGTTGACCTCACAAGTTGATCATTTGTTTTCTTTTAATGCCCACTGAAAACTGTTTAGATACCCTTGAGCAGGATCAACTACTTCTACTGTTGTCTGTTGTAATATAACTAGATTATTTTAAATCTAGTTAAATTTAAACCTTGTAGGATACAGTAGACATCAGAGGAATTGCATATTATTGCTGCTGCTGCATTTTTACATGTACTGCATAAATCTACCTCTATGTATTTAGCATTTAGGTCTCAAACATCTGTTGGCAATCAAAGGGGTTAATAATGAATAATTATCAGGCTTCTCTCTATCTGCTATATTAATTTAAAATTGCTCAATTACAAAAGTGGCACAGCCCAGCTCCAATCCTCATGAGACCATTGGACCTAGTTTATGACGCCTGTTCCCCTTTACACACTTACATGCATATACTGCACACATACACAGAGAAGAGGATAGAATAGGATTAAGAGGCAGAAGTAATTGATATCTTGTCTAATGAAATTAAGAAAATAAATTTAAAATGTATTTGGCACAACTGAATGTCAAAAATCATTGCAGCATTGTTCTTGCACTTTTGACTAAAGTTTTGCAAAAAATCTGTCAGAAACAGAAAGTGTTGATCTTCCCGTCACCGCCAGCTGCTTTTATTGGGCAAATGAAAACGGTGAAGACATTTCCACGGCTGCAACTGAATTAAGTCCACTAAAAGTTTTAACAAAAACGTGTTTGTAAGTTTGAGAGGAAGCAATTAGATATGATTCTTTTATCAATGCAGCCAAGAGAACAGAGTGGCAATAAAAAATGCTCGAGGAAAAACATAAACCATTGTTATAATTTTACAATATAATACAATTTCACTACAGCAGGTCATAAATACATCATAATGCACTCGAATATGTAACCTAATATCGACATTAACATGAATATTGTCATACTTACATTTATTATTGACATCTAGCTGTCCTAACCAAAATAACTCGCACTATATTTAGATATAAGACCTGTGAACCCCGGTCGAGGATTGAGAATGCTGTCCAGTTAGGTATATGGTCATACGGCAGTATTTTTGTTATTTTTATTATGTTTTTATTCACAGCTTAGCCTTATGTTTATCTTGTGATATTTGGTGGCTACCAGTGCTGAATAGATATGGCACCCACATACGTTAGTTTCCTTATGTAAGTGAAAAATGAGACTGGCCTGCCAGAGTCATTAAAAGTTTCATCTGCTCCATAAAAGATCAAGTTCGCTTCAATTTCATTCACTTTCCTTTAATATAGTGGAGACATAGTTTAGTCTGTAGCCTGTAGGGAGCTGTAGTTCTGCAAACTATATGTACATATGTATACCTGGATTTGTATATTACATTAATTTAATAAAGGTAACTGCAGAATTTAAACTTTGCACTCAACTTGACCGTGAAGGACACGGCCCATTGGTGAGTGTATGTTGTGTCTTCCGGTTCTGATCACTGCACAGGCTTCAAAGCATGTAGACAGACAAACCCATTGCAGTTTACACTAATGCATTTGTAAAAGTGATGGTACTACAGCCCCCCCTTTGCTCTGTGTATTAACTCTGTTTGGGGTGATGCTCAGCTCTTGGCAGTTAATTCATTTCCTCTTCTTCACTCATGCATTTTTTATAATAATGTTCAAGCAACATATTGGCGTTCTTGCATCCTTTATCCCATTTGGATTAAAAAGTCTGCTGCGGTCGTCTTTGTGATTAGCTGACATTGATGTTGTGGTATGTTCAGGGTCTGTGGAAATGCACAACTTCCAAGATGTAATTGTTGGCCAGTGAACAGGATATATTTTAATAGTGAAAGTTTCCAAAGGCACATGATGCTTTGTTATTACCGTAATTTATATTTGTTTGTTCTACCAGTTTAAGATTCATTAAGATATAGCATAGGTTGTGAATGTTTGACAGCTAACAGATAAGTTTAAAATGTCCAGAATATCACGAGTAAATGAATGCAGCACACACACAGATGCAGAGCAGTTTGCATTGCTTTTTGTCTTTTCTTTTCTCCCCCATATGAGTTCTGTTCATTTGTCCTGACACTCGGCTCCTGGACATGTAACTGGATCAGGTACACTTACCTCAGATGTGATGTTGAGCCATTTGCACCAACCTCAAACATGGGTTAATCCTCGGTCACTGCAGTGGTCGAAAAGTGACTCAGCAGCTTGTAATGACTGGAACACACAGTCATCCTGTCTTTTTCAGTGTCTCTCGTTGGCACAATAAAGAAGATCCAGATGTGGTCAAGTTATTCTGAATTGTTTTGGAAAACTTGTTGTGTTGACTCATCATCAATCATCCTATTTTTTGTGTTCAGATCTTTTCAACACAAGAGCAACCCAAATCTGTTGTGCCTGAACAAATCCAAAACCCACTGACAAACTTAATTTAAGTTTTTGGGATTACTCACTGTTCCACTTTGCCTGTTAAAAAATAGAATGGGGGCTAAATTCAGAGTGCTGCATAAGGCATTAACTCTTTTGCAACACTATTTGCAGTCTCCAAAGCTTCTACTTGTCATTTAGGTTAATGTAAGGGTGGGTGGAAAACAGGTAGTGACAATTCCAAACCACCCACTGGTGCAATATTGTGAATATTTCAAAGAGCCTCAAAGCATAACACGACAATGTTTGTAGCATTAACATGTGGCACTAACAAGCGGTTGATGAGAACTTGCTAACTCATGTTTGAGTTAGCATAAACATATTTGACTAAGTGTCTAAGTGAAAACTATGTATATGGTACAGTTCATATAGGCTAGGTATTATTGGGTTTTATTATGTCAGAACACATGTAACAGCATTAAAAATACTTGCTTAGCTATCTTAATTATTACCTAGAGTATTTTTAAGTAAGAGCTAAGTACCTGGCACAGGAGCAATTCAAAGATTATTCTGCTAGCTTCAGATTTGTTTTTGTCTTTCAGATTACTACCTTTCTCGTCCATTCTAGCCTTCTAAATTGATAGAAACTGTATTTTAGCACCTGTTTAGTCTGTAGCTTGGTTCTATAACATGTTTACTGTATATTATAGGCCCAAATAAAGCTGTAGGTTACAAAGAAGTGCAGCTCACATCTCTTTGCTGATGATAAAACACACAGACACAGAAACTCCTTCCTCCAAAAGTTGTTCAAGAGTTAGCACTGAAGTAAAGTTAAACTGTTCAGTTGGTGTGCCAAGATTCTCAATGAACCAAAGAGAAACTACACCCCAAGCTCTTCACACCCAAGTAGTTCCTGTCACCACATAGAGGAGAGAGAGATGTTGTTCTTGGTCTGTCACCAGAGCAAGCAAACAGGCTGAGAGGAAAGTAGCCAGCACATAATATTATGTCTGTGAATGACTGAGTGCATGAGTGAGTGAGTACATACCATATGTTGTGTGCATGTACAAATGTTTGTGTTTCTCCTGAAATGCAATGTCATGTTGCAAAAAGCTTTTTCTTTTCCTGAGGAAAAAAATCTTCATACACAGTTACATTTTTAAATGTTTTTTAGCATGTTTTCATTCTCAAATGTAGTCAAATCTGCTTTAGAATTTGCTTTGCTTGGAGAGGGTGTGAGGCGAGACCAGCTAAGCTTCTGATTGAACTCCTATCTGCTGCATGTGAGAAGATTTTTATGGGACTCCTCTAGCTGCTAAACTCTAATGAACTAATTCATAGTTTTATTGTGAAAATAAGACTGTTGCAGTTTCTTTTTTCCATAGAGGTTTAAGAAAGTGGTATATCACTACATGTCAGGCATGTGGATGATGTGTTGTCTATTTGAATGAAGTCCTGCACAAACCTACAAACTTAATTAATTCCCCCTTTTTCTCTACTATCTTAGGCACTGGTGAGAGCGGGAAGAGCACATTCATCAAACAGATGAGGATTATCCATGGTGCTGGCTACTCTGACGAGGACAAAAGGGGTTTCACCAAACTTGTCTATCAGAACATCTTCACAGCCATGCAGGCCATGATCAGAGCCTCGGAGACACTCAAGATTCCTTACAAATATGAGCACAACAAGGTAAATGAGATCCTTTTTACTTGAGCTATGTCATGTTTCCAATGTGAAATAGCAACTACAATGAAGGGTGATTTGGTTAAAGAGAAAGATGCTATGAAGTGGCCCCAGCGTGCTTGTATATTTTTAGAGTGCAGTATATCTTATTTGAAACAGCCATCCATAATTGTTTCCTGTCTTTCTTGACACTTCCTGTGTCCTTAAAGTGCTCCAGCACTCTGTCACACTCTGTGTGTATTTGTTTGCCTATGTGGTTGCATGCACTTGAATTCTTGCGTCTCTATACAATATACATATTACACACAAATACACATATGCAAATACACAAGTGAGACCTACCCTGTACGAAATTTGACCTCACTTTCCATAAATATAACTTCACCTCTCCTTTTTCACTTGTATGAGTTACCATTGTAGTCACAGCTCTGGGAGCTGTTACAGTGACCTCCTACTCACAGTTTATTCCCTGTGAGAGTGACAAATGAAAGAAGTAGAGCGTAGGAGTCACCCCCCCCCCCCCCCCCCTCTGCAATGCTTTTTATAACTCAGACCATTTCAGGTGAAAGCTGACCATGCTGCTTTCACCCCTCCCACTTGACCACACACAGTCAGATCTGGAGAGGAAGAGGTGATAAATTCTTTATAATATTTTTGTGTTTTCCAAATGATTATAATGTTGGGATGTTAGAATTAAGATCTACAATAGCAAGTATTCTACTGATGGTGCAAAGAAATAGCAGATACTGCTGAGAAATTATACAACTTTTAGTTGACCACATTTTATCAGCATTGTCATTTCTGTAAACATACTGTACATCAGCAAAGTAGACTAGCTGCCTTTGGCACCCATTGATTTAATTAGAGGTGGAATATGCAGATAAAGCCACCATGTTGAAAACACTTCTACCACTCGATATCTGACTTCATCTTTATTTTGTGAGAGACAATTCAGCACTGAGTTCATTAGAAACGCCCAATCAAACACTACCGGGTGACAGGTAGTGTAAACTGCTTTAAAATGTAATTTAACTTGGGCACACGCTCTCTGAAACTCTGCTCTTGTGGTGATCACTACTCTATGCTTGCTTTCGCTTCTCTTTCCATGAGTGTGTGCTTCTGAAGAATGGAAACCAAATTATCATTATTAGCCAGGCTTGTTGTTACGCACTTTAAACACATGAGCAACTAAGTGTGTCCCATAAGCATGTTGAGTAAAAATAATGTTACTGTAATAATTTTTTCCCTTTTCCCTACAATTCATTTGATTTTAATTAGTTTACCACTGGAATTTTATAGTAACTATGAATCCAGTATCCAAACTATGAAAATATAAGTGGTCCATGTGTGTTTTTGGATGAGTAGAAAAGTTCAGCAGAAAAGTATTGGAAGACTAGTAGAAACAATGGTTTGTATAATGAAAACTATGTGAAGTGTAAAATGACAACATGCAACTAAATAACTAGAATACCTGCCACACTTTGTAGCCAAAATCCCTGTGCTCTCATGTTCATAAAGGGCCAAAATGGGAAGTGTTTACCTTCAGAGTTCCCCGACATAGCAAAGGAAGTGAAAATGAAACCAGTTGATCATGGTTACACTGTGTGTCATGGCAATAATTGTAAATATCTCTGTGACAGCCTAACAGGCTTATCAAGCCCACATATTGTAATTAATCAGCCACAGTATTTAATCTACCTGGTTTTAATGGTCACTGTCTCGTTACTTACAGTATATAGCTGATTGTATCTGTCTTACGTGTGTCTAGACCATGTAGCTGGGTCCAGGGCAAAAATCTATAGAAACCTTTATGCTAGTATATTAACCATAATGATTGTCCATTTCCTAGCCTGACAAAATGTATTGCTGTACATCGGTAGAGTCAGTAATAAGTCATTTGTCTGATGCTGTATAATGGGATTTTTTTTATCGAATTTATAATTCTTCTCAACTCCCTGTGACATCATGTGGAGAAGTTTTTTAGTTCAGAGGATGTAGGTCAGTAGTTCAGAAATACTCTAGACGATCATCTTCTGAATTGAAAAACTCCTCCAGATGATTTTTAACTAAGAAGAATAGAAAAGACAGATGGAAGTTTAATGCCATTCATATACAATTACTCCCATAACTAGAACCACAGTAAGCAGGAAATCTGTGAAGTAAGGAAGTCTTAAAGTTTGAGAACTGGGGAGACAAAATCATGTCTGTTCTGCATGTACATGAGGCTAGCAATATGAGTGCAGAGTGTGAAACTGTTTCAGTGCTCAGGCATATGTTGATCTCTTGTCTTAAATTAAATTAAATTTTAAATTTTAATCGGAAACTGGAGCGGCAAAACTTTCCCATTTAATAGGCCCAGTGGGATTTGAGCTTCAGATATTAAGACCATTCTGAGCCTGGGGGCGCAAAGAAAATGTCTGGATATAGACTATGTGAGTGGAAAAAATAAACCAGTGATAAGTAGGACTGCATAACGTGAGTGTTGATTGCCACAGATACTGTTTTTAGATAACAGAAAATGCTTGATAAATTTTGGGAAATCAGTTTCGCTTTCTGTTTGGGGCATCTTGTGATGAGAAGTTTTAGGAAATCCCAGCACTTTTTCTTGTCATTTTTTCCCACCAGGCTAATGCCAACATTGTGAGAGAGGTGGACGTAGAGAAGATCACCACATTCGAGAATCCTTACGTAGATGCAATCAAGAGCTTATGGAATGACCCGGGCATCCAGGAGTGTTATGATCGAAGGAGGGAATACCAGCTCTCAGATTCCACTAAATAGTGAGTAGAATGAAAAATGTCATTATGGATATAGATGCTAGTATTACACTCTTGATGGAGTATAATTTAAACCCAGTTTCAGAAATGTTAGTTTTTAAAGTATAACATGGGACTTTTTAGAAGATACCAACTGACACGCAACTAAAGTTGTATTTCAAAGTGTCTCTAATGACACAAATACTAGATTGTTGTTTTTCTCTGCCTCTGTAGTTACCTGAACGCATTGGATCGGATCGCCGAACCAGCCTACCTTCCAACTCAGCAGGACGTGTTAAGGGTTCGAGTTCCAACCACAGGCATCATTGAATACCCGTTTGACCTGCAGAGTGTCATATTCAGGTGAGATCAGATATGTGTTCCAGGTCTAACAATAACGCACACATACACTACGCTAATAGAACATGACTGAAATATGATGTTTCGTTAAGGGTCAAACTTTCAAACCGCATCTCTACAGGACGTGTACATGTATACAAATACACTGTATGTTTACATTTTTTTTTATACTGTGGCAATACTGATTTACTTTCTTGTTTGCATCACTGAAGTATTGAAGTACCTTCACACTGAACACTCAATTACACTTTTTAATCTTGCAAATGATTCTTGACTGCATGTGTAAAGTAGTAGTCATGTCATAGTCACAATGGTAATAATAACTGCAGACACGCCTGGTACCAGTTAGTTCCAAACATCTAAAATACTGTTAGTGACTGTTTTCTCTCTCTCTTCCTTGTCAGGATGGTAGATGTTGGGGGTCAGAGGTCCGAGAGGAGGAAGTGGATTCATTGCTTTGAGAACGTCACGTCTATCATGTTCCTTGTAGCGCTCAGCGAGTACGACCAAGTTTTAGTGGAATCAGATAATGAGGTGAATGATGAACACTCACACAAACTTCTTTTGAACAAGCAACTGATTTAGTATGAAACTGCCAAATGATTATACCGTTTATGTGAGCCTTAGTTTCATATTTTCAAAGTCAATTTCACCTTTTAAAATGCTTTGATTTCATGCGATGCGGGAGACGAGCTGGCTTGGAAGATGAAAAGCTATTCCTTATTTGAAACAATGGAAATCAGATTGTTCTCCTGGCAGCGCTCCACCTCTTGTTTCTTTGGAAAGCATTTGTAAATGATCAGCCAGCTGTTTTGAATACCCCCTCGGGTGCCATCTCCTTAAGAGGATATAGCATGTGTGTCAGTTTGTTAAAGTGTATTAATGAGCAGGTGTGTGTTCGTATGTGTGTCTGTTTGTCTCTGTGTCCATGTGTTCTCCTGTCTTACTCGTAGAGGAAAGATACGACTGACCAGCTGCACGTCCTCTGTTTTCTGTCATGAGATGAGTGTTTTTTTTTTTTTATAAAACACAGGAGACGTTCTGTTTCACACGGGTGATGTGACATCTAAAGCTTGCTTTCAGAGACGTTGTTTTGTTCAATTAAACACTGAAATCAAGCGCAAGGGATAAATTAAACCCTCAAAGGCAACATAGCCGCCCTTCTCTCTCATCTTTACTGCTCTCCCTCTGGTGCGGCAAAACGCTTATTAAAATCTGTACTTAATCAGTATGAAAGACTGTGTTTAATTAAGTGATTAAGTCTCTTTGTTTTTCTCTCCCTTCTCTCTCTTTATGTCTTTCTCCCCTCGCTCTCCTCACACACACTAACACTCTCTGTAGAACCGGATGGAGGAGAGCAAAGCTCTGTTTAGGACAATAATCACGTATCCCTGGTTCCAAAACTCCTCAGTCATTCTGTTCCTAAACAAGAAGGACCTGTTGGAAGAGAAGATTATGTACTCTCATCTGGTTGACTACTTCCCAGAGTATGATGGTGAGTATAAGCGGCATGGCTACAAATGCAAATCTCAATCATTGGATCAAGCAATAAAAGTTTATTTTTAGCTGCTAGTTTACACACTAGAACAAATCCAGCAGGCATATCACTACATTCCCCCCTGTTGATAACACTATGTGTTTTAAGTCTTCTTGCATGAATGAATTTTATTTTATTTTTTAAATAAAATATAAATACATTTGTTCAGAAAGTCTTTTTTTTCAAGATGTTAGCATTTAGCTGTGCTCTTCTCATTGACTGAATGCAATACACAGTGTACAGGTACTACATCAGTATTTTCAAATACGCTGCACCTGCACCAAGCATCACAGTTAAAGTGTCTGTTCGTCACATGTAAACTACATCATCATGCTGGAACAACTAAATGTTGTCCTGGTGTCAGTGCTAATTAAAGATGATAATAGCACTCAAGAAAAAGCTAATGAACAATGTGTTGGATTTGTTGATGGAGCATGCTTTTCCCCTATCCAGGTCCACAGAGGGATGCCCAAGCAGGGCGGGAGTTTATCCTCAAGATGTTTGTGGACCTGAATCCAGATAGCGATAAGATCATCTACTCTCACTTCACCTGTGCCACTGACACAGAGAACATCCGTTTCGTCTTCGCGGCTGTCAAAGACACCATCCTGCAGCTGAACCTAAAGGAGTACAACCTGGTGTAGAGTGAAGTGGGTCTGCCAGATGGAGGCCCTCAACACACACTGACTGACACAATCTGTGAAAAGATGGATCATTTACACACATGAAAAAAAAATCTGAGAAAAAAAAGAATTTAATGGTTACATACTACTAATTTATTTGCCATTTGTTGATCTCTTTGTCCCTAGGAGATAAGCAAAGTAAATGTTATCTTGCTATTTGAGGAGTTGATGAAGCTTAGTGAGTGAAGAAGGATATTTGGAGGTGTTGGGAGGAGGTTTGTTGTTGAATATGTACAGCAACGATCCTCATTTCTAGTCTTTGTGCATTGTGAAGGTTTTTTTTTTGGTTTTTTTTGCTGCTTTTTGAAAGGAAGAACTAAACTACTTTGTGCACTCGAGCTTTGGGGGATTGTTGAGTTATTGCATTGCATTCGTTCAGAGATGGAATGAATGCGGTTTCCTCCCTCGCTCCTGTCTTTTTATATAAACGAGAAGGCAATTTTTAAATTTTTTATTTTGTTCTTTCTTTCTTTTTCTCTCACTTCTTACCTGTTGGTTCATTTACCTGTTTGCCCAACAGGAAATTATGTAACAGATCTTTAATTAACACCTTTTTTTTTTTCTTTTTTCCAAAGGACTGATTGGCAAGCCTCTTGATGAGTAGGCATAAACTGTGATTTTTAAATTATTTCATTATGATTTGTTACTGACTTTAATCAACATTATTATTAACTTTGGTACCATCCAATGAGTAGGGCATGTGTGACCATGGAAGTACATGGATACATTTTGGGGGAAATAGCCCAAGTTATGTGTTGAGCAGTGGTCATGTGGTCATGTAACAACTCTCCACCATCGACAGAACCATGAAGTTCAAAGAGGAATTGGCTTTAAAAATCACTTTGTGAGCTTTGTGTGACAAGGTGAAAAGGCGCAGGGACCTCTGCTCTGTCATGTCACAATGAATCATGAAGGTGGCGATCACTTTACCCAGACTGAAGGGAGCTGAGAAGGTTACCAATTTATGTGACAATATTGTTAAATGATTATGTTCAACTGTGCCACATTAATGCTTTTTATTATGGTAATATGTATATTTTGCCAATGCCAAAACAACTCAAGCACCAGACTCTGCACCGTTTACTACTTCAGTTAAATGAAAAGTGTTGAGGACAGGAACAGAACAGGATTAATGAACCTTGAAGAAGTGGACTGACTTTCTTTACTGACTGACTTATTGATCGACCAACTGATTCTTGCAGTTTTTGAAGTATTAAACAAAATCAACAGACTCCCCAATGCCCCACTTCCCCTGTTACTTCACCCCAAGCTTTTAAAGAGGACACAGCCGCTCAGTGTGCTGAACTGATTAAACTATCCAATCACAGCCTTGTGCGTGGTTCCAGATCTCCTTTCCCTCCTGACATGAAGGCTATCCATTCATATTTTTTTCTTTATAATAGTCCATCGCAGCCTGGCTGTCTTGACTGTTGTAGTTCAATAGCAGTAGCGAATACGTTTGGTATGTGAAAGGGCAGAGTGTTGATGTTCGGTTTGAACCAAAGGAAACCCTTCTTGTTTCTGATTGGAACCTCTGATTTGCAATTCTTCATTCCCAAGTTACTTTGAGTATTTTTCACGCAAGTCCCCAGAACATAAGCCTGTAATTTACATTTATTGAGGCATAGTGCAATTATGAATGCTATAATCATTGTACATACATCTCTATATATATATGGCAGCATCTTCGTTGGCTTTGTAATCATTACTTTTTTGGCAGATTGAATGTGCGGTATTGAAAATATGTATCTGTGTAATTGTATTGTATGTCTAATGGCTAATTCATTTTTGGAAGAAAAAATATGTTATTTACATGTTTGTTTTTGTTTCCTTTTTTAAGAGGAGAATGTAAATCTAGTGGTCTGACAGTTTTATTTCTCAGCAAAGAAACATTGTTCAGCTTCAGAACTGCTTAACAAGGAATATTATTATCCAACAACAGATTTATTGATATGCCAGTACTTAAAGTAGCTGTTTTGTTAAATTGACTTTTATATGAAAAACTGCAGACTGAATCCAATCTACAGGGCTAATTGTGATAGTTTAGTTCTTAACTGGCTTCAGGAACAGAGCACTGTAATTACATCACTTACTGATTTTTATTATTTTATATTTAATGTCATTGCACAGCTTCACGATAAGTATTGATTAATTTTGAGACTTCTTAGTCTACCACAAACCATGTGATCCTTAACACTCCCCACCCCACTACCAACCACCTTAGTAGGCAAGATGCTTTAATAAACACACAGCGCAAGAAGAAGGTGGGTGGCAGGCAGATAAAGTGTTGCTTTGGCTCATATTTTGTGTAAAACTCACAACAGGAGATTTAATTATACTGCTCGTGCTAATAGATGGGAACACCATCACCCTTTACAACCCCTCTAATGAGCCTCCACCCTGATAGAAACTCAGTTTTATAGAGTGTCTGAGTCGGTCACTGACCAGTGTACACAAATGTGCAAAAACTATTTGGCCTAATTGGCATGGTACATATACAGGTGCTTATTTATTTATTTTTTTACTTCACTTCCATCTTGATTGCCACCATGCCATCAGAATGTATAGTAATATTTTGAACATTTAACTCTTTGTGAAATGATAACATAGGAAAGAATACACAAAAGTTCACATGTGCATTTTGCCTTATTGAATAAGCTGTGCCTCTTAAGTCCCACGTAAGGCACGTGTTTCTGTGAGAAGTGAAGCCAGAGCAGCCAATAATGTTCCATTGTGCAGTTGGAGGATTGTTTGGTTTCAGCTTGGTGATCTCTTTGTTATTCTGTGCTATGAGAAGCCTTGGAAACTTTGAAATGTAGCTAATACGACATCAAATAAAACAGGACATTATAAGCACATCATGAGGTAATTGTAACCAGAACATACTTAGTGATTTCATAATGTTGTCACATTAGATTCATGTCTTAAAATTCACATCAGGATGTGTAGAATGTACATGCAAGGCGTCACAATCTGGACTCAAAACCACCAGCAGCCACCTGTGGATTGTTTTTGCCACATTTGGCTGTGGTTTGGCATCTAGCAGCCACTTTGGCAGGTAACCAGCCCTCACTCAGAGGTCCTGGTGTTTTCAGATATTTCAGCTGGCTGGTGAAATTGCTTACAAGGATGGTTGATTTTTGGAAGGCAGCAACCACTTCGAGTTAATTTCCAGTCCAATTCACAGTGTGCTTCAAGTAAATGAAGATCTTACAATAACCACTCATCAACAGCAGGGCCTCATAGGAAAACGTGGAGCCAGCTCATCACACATTTCACTGAATGTTAAAATGGTGTTAATGTGATTCTGCTTGTTGCCGGAGGAGATGTTTTGAAGCTGGACTGTAGTTTCAACTCAGCAGTGTTGATGATCACTTGTTGTAGACTTTCAGTAGTTAGTAACTAGTAACTAGTAACTAACCCTGCCGTTGTGAAGTGGCTATATACACAGTCCCTGTTACTTAAAGGGAAAATCCTGGTTGAAACTGTTCATTTACTGGATTCAACCATTGAGCAGAGACTGTCCATTCATGTCTGCAAAGTTAATGTGATTGAAAAGTGACAAAGCAGTTGTCCACAAATGTATCTGATATTCCTACAACTATATTTTACTCAAAAATACAAATTATAATTTGAATTGATCAGAGAAATATAAGCCACAAAGGATTGTTCCCAAACTTTGAAGGTGATTTTTTCACATTCACATTAGTGTTAGGAAGCACGTGGGTCATTTTCAGGCTGGATTTTCCCTTTAGGAGAGCAAAGACTCTGGATGGTGTTGACTTGCTGACACACATTGTTGGAAACCTCTGCTGTTGTTCAAATTCCATGCAGCATGTTAAAGAGCATTGCAGTGTTACATACAGTATATTAATGTTGGGCCAAGATGATGAGAAAACAATTATATAAACTGCTCTTTTACTCAAGTCACAGACACATCATCTGATTGCTTTCAGCTAGCCTGTTTTTGGATTTCTTTGCCTCCAAATCCTGAAGATATTAAATTTAATTTTGAAATGGTGTTATTATGATGATCTCCAATCATAATTGTGTAAAATGTTTTATGTATCCATAAACTCACAGTCCTTCAACATGTTTCTGAATGAAGCAAAATGTTTCTTTTCGAAAGTATGTCGACTCTGATTTTTATTTCATAATTTGGTTGATTGGATGTTACTGTCACGACATGAGCAGTATGGTCTGCCAGACGACTTAAGTCGTATTTATAGACCAGTTAGTATTATAAACCTCTGTAAAGTACGTAAATGCAGATGTGATTCTTAAGTAAATCATAAACTCTCCAAGTATATTGGAGTAAAGTTGTTCCTTAGATGTTAAATGTAGTGTTGTTGTTTTTTTAGGTGATATTTTACATCCACACAAAAAAGAAAAGCGAGAAGAGGGAACATAATACTTAACTATTTTCTTGTTTGAAACTGATACGAACAACTGATAATTTAAGTGTATTAATATGTAAGACAGTGTAACATCTCCAAGAAAATCCATAACATCTTTTACATACAGGTGAGATGAGGTGCTTACATATGTATTCTAAATGATCCCTAAATGAGACTACAGTGCCCGTATGTCATTACACTGGCATGTTACAGCTCCTGATAACACAATTCAGTCAATAAACAATAAATGTTCTGGACAACAAAGCCATCTCTATGAGAGAGACTGGACTTCACAAATGTGTTTATATTGAGACTGTTGTTCAAGCACAAAACAAACATGACTCCTTATGCTTATTTTGTCAAGGTTAGTTGTAACCAACCCTGTATAATCGTAATGGATGTACGACTTTTAATGTGTGAATGATAAAGACTAGTGGTCAGGGCACACTCACATTTGATACTTACCATTATCATTCACACATTGAACCAGTGAATAACATTTTACAGCTCTGTAAAAACTAAATTAAAGTGCAGACAGGCTGACACAGTGCAAAACAACAGCACAACATATAATGCTATTACTTATTTTACTTTTAGAAAAATGCAAGTTCACTTTAAGGACTTGTGTGTAAGTGTTTTATAAATAATGTAATATCACGGTTTCATTATCATAATGTGACCAAAACTATGAGTAGAGGATATTCATTACCCTCAGAGTTTTCTGTATTAAGGAATCAAGACAATTATTCATTTATTCACTCACATTTTGCCTTCCTGACCCCTAGTGGTCGACAGGAGACATGACAGCGGGAGAGGATGCACTGAAGCAGGATACTTTACTTCCCCCCCTCCCTAACGTGGAGCTGAACAGTCCTGAACCCCCCTGTCCCGAACCCCCTGTTGCACATGTCTGACGTGAGCTATGAAATCTTGCAGGACTTTTTTTTTATATTATTCTAGCGTTTCCGTTCATAGTCTTTGCTCGTACTCATCGCGTCACCGGCAGTCGTGTGGAGTAAAGACGACACTGTCTGCCTGCTGCAGAAGTTAACTTCCTATTTTATCCCTTTCTATTTGCAGCTGGCGCCACGCCCTCATGAGTCGGCTGAATAAAGTTCAACAAGTGCCCTCCAGCTTTAGACCAAGCGCAGCACCCTGTCAAACAGAGCCAAAGCGTGTTGATGCTCTTTCTTCATTTCTTTTTTTCATATGAAGGATTGTCAATTTTAGCCGTCTAATTAACCCTTTCTCTTCATTTATAATTCAACTTTTTCCAGTTCGGACTTCAGAGGAAGAAGAAAGCATCGCTTCTAAAGATGCTTTCTGCGTTTTCCTCCTGAGTTCGTGAGGTGTGAATGGGGAGAGAGTGGAGAAGAAGCGGTTTAGACATCTCCACAGGCTTTGACGTTATTATTTTAACAGCAGGCGTCTCATCTGAGGACAAGGTGGTCGGCTTTGAATGATGGCTGGATGTTGTGTATCTGCAGAGGAGAGAGAGAACCAGAGGATCAACGAGGAGATTGAGAAGCAGCTGAGAAGGGACAAGAAGGATTCTCGCAGGGAGCTGAAGCTGCTGCTGTTAGGTGAGCATCACTCACCGGGAGTTACACCTGAAGTTTTTACAGACACAGATTGACGTGGGTAGTTTTTACACGCTCTTAAGTGATCCGAGCCTCAGAGTTAGTAGACTGAATAATTAAGTGACAGTGTGTAAATTATAGACCATTAGAGCGTTGGCTCCTTCCTGTGCCTTTGTGACCAATTTTCCACATAAATAATAATTCTAAACTCTTAAAACTGCACATCTGATGCGGTCATTAATGCACATTTTACTGTTTGATGGCGGTTTGATGTATATCCCTGGTGGCAAGTGAGTCATCAAGGGTGGCTTTTAATTTGCCACTTCTTTTACAACACCTGGATCAGCTTGATGTCATGGCACTGAGCAGCTTGTCGAATAAACTCTAATTCTAACAGAATTAGCAGAAGTTTAATATCTGACTGTGACATTTCCTTTCACCCCTTTTCCTCTGTCTTTTCTCCGGATGTGGCGCACTCGCTTTCCCTGAACATTTAGTGCATGTGCAGCTGCGCGCCATAGTTGTGCCATTAACTTTACGCACAGTGGACACTTGAGTACTTTCTCTACTGGATTCATAAAGTCTCCTCTTGGCACAAAGATACTGAAGACAGTCACATGAAGGCAGATATTTCACGGTTTAAGATGATATTGTGTTTCAATGGGATCTTGTCAGAATGGATGAACATGCGGGACTCGTTACTGACACCTAGTCATTTCCAGTTAAGCTCTTACGGGGGGTACTGTGCCGGGGGAGCTTTTGTGTTGAACTATGACATGCGGGCGTTTTCTCGTTCTTTCTTGGGGTAAATTCCACCCTGAGCATAACTATTAAAGGGGGAAGGTAGAGAATGATGAGAGAATATAAGCAAGTGTGCAAATTTTGAGTACAGCTAAAAGTTTTATTTTTCAGTGGCATAGTCCTGCTTCATGGTGGTGATGTTTCAAGAGTTAGTTTTTTGTGAGAACATGTTGATAATAGGAAGATTTCGATGAGGACAGTGTCCGCAGTGGAGGAGGGGCTCACTTCTCTAAGGACATACTCTTGCTTTAGCAGATCTGATGTCGACTGAGGAAGAGCTTAAGGCGTGAACCCGGGTTGTGTCTTCCAGTGCTAAGTTTTGTGTTATCTCTGGAAACAGCTGATGATTCATGAAAGAGCAAACAGGATGTTTCCACATGACATCCAATGATCACCTATCGATGCTTTTGACACCTGTTTTATTGCAGCTGTATGGGAGCATCTCAGGGACACGAAAGCCATAACTAGCTGCTGCGGGCGCGCCTCATGCAAAAATCATTCAAATTCATCCTCGAGCAGGATAAGAACTGTAGGTTTGCCTCCACCGCTCTCTCAAAAGGGGCTTTCTCGTAAAAGAGAGCATCAGTTTGCTCCCAACATTTGGTTAAACCAATATTCATTATGAATGCTGCTTAATTTGTTTTGAAAAGTCTTTTCTGGACTCATTGTACCAGATAATGGATGTGACCTGAGCTGAAATAGACATTATAATATGTGAATTGAGGTACAGTATGCTGATGCAGTTCACTGCTGCCCAGGATAAAAAGGTTACTGTTGAGAAGCTCTGTGCAATTTATGTGGAGAAAAAAACAGAAACAGGTTTAGGTCATTGAAATGCTCTGATGAACTGAGGCACTGAACAGGAACAGGTGTAACAGGTTACCAGAAAAATGTAAGCTCAGTATTTTTATCAGTTATGATTAGCATGATTTGTCCCAATTATATTGTAGTTGAATCTTTGAGAGATTTTGTGGTTAACCCAAGCTAATAAAAGCCATTAGATGATGAAACTGATTCGAAAGAGATATTGAGTAATCTGTAACATCCGGAAAGTACTTTGACAATAACATTTATTTACCAGATCACATTGACTCAGAGCACTCAGTGGATTTCATTAAGATGGTCACAGTCAGGTCTCCAGAGAGGGTGACTGGGAGTGAAGCAGAATGAAAGACAATCATATAAGACAAAACACAATCATATACTGGCTCTGTTTTTGAATCAGTGGCTGTAAAGCTACATACAAGTACAGGCCATTTCATATTTCATTCAGCTGCTCACTGTTAGTCCTGGAGAGAGTGAGTGAAAAAAAGGAAAATCAAAAGAGAACAAGAATCAAGACGAAATCACCAAATATGTACCTTTGAATATATATAAATACTATCAGTAATAAATATCATATTTAATAGTCAATATTACATAAACTAAAACTCATTTAAACACAAAACACAGAGAATAGACAATGATCATAGTTGATGAAGAGGAAAAGAGAATAAGCTGATTATTATCAAGCTGATATTTTAGACACAGCAAAAAAAAAACAAGAACGAACTGGGTTGAGATTTCTTAAAGGCGTAAAATGTAAAATGGTATATTTGTTAAGCTTTGACAGAGGAAGATCATATCGAATAACTACACTGACAAAACCTGTGTGTTTATAGTTGGTATAGATTAGGTGTTGTGTGATATGTCAACGTCTGTGCTCTACATATTCTGACAAAGCCTCACCTGTGATGCTAGTTTCAGTTGCAAAAAAGGGGCAGAGTTTAACATGTGGTAGTAGTTCTTATCTCACCCACAATAACACCTCGCTCATTCACACATCACATCACCAACAAGGAAGTGTGTGTAACTGTGAGGTCGTGTTTGTGGTCAAATCTGTATTTGTGTGACGGTCTCATGTCCACAGATTGTGTGTGTGTGTGCGTGTGTTTTAGTGTGTGTTCAGCATTCATCACCTCCAGCTACTCTATGAAACACTACATTGCAAAGGTACACAAAGACATGGTTATACTCATGTGCAGAAACATACGCATGACCCACCCAAGCCACCAAAATGCAGCAGACACAATGTTTTTTTTAACCACAAGTGTAAGTCATTACAAAAGCAGCGTAGCGCAGTATACACTAAAAGAACACAAAGTTACAGAAATGGCAGAGACAAAGAACAAAATCAGTGGCACTTGTGCAGAGACACACAATGTGGTCCCTGCCTGAGTTACCTTTTAAAACACTGTTGAGGTATTTGTGCTGAAAAAGAAGAGATGCTGTGCACGCAAAAGTGACTCTTGCTTTCTTCAGATTATTGTAAGAAGTGTGATATGTGATTTGAAAAATTTCTGGCAACATCTTTTAACAGAATCTCCCCTCTTAAGTGCTTTGAAATAGAAAAAACATGTCTGTCGGTGGAACGATGTGCTAATGCAGGAGGCAATTCATTGTTGTTGTTGTGTTTTATTGCCTTATGGGGATTATTTAATATATGATTTAGACAAGAAAATTGTTAAAAGTTATCATTTAAAAAACAGGATTCAGAATAAAAGGCTTTTTTGTATTTGTGTTCCCCTGTTAACTTGTAGTAGAAATAATGTAACAAACATTTTTTGTACTAAATATGTTGCAATAAGATTTATTGTGAGAAATTCATATGATTGAAGCCCTGTACTTTCTTCAGATACAATTTATACACGTTTTAGACTTTGACCCCCATCACTCACAAAGGAAACATGATTTGGAGGGTTATCTCAAAAGCCTGTATTAACAGGAGGAATGATTAAGAAAAACTTGTTTCACAGTTCATAAGGTCGCCTGTTGTTTTAAGACAGACTTGAAAAACATATGAACTTGCCCTATAAGGCCAACTCTCTCTCTTTCTCTGTGAACATGTAAAACACAGCCGACATGCAGAATTGTGATTTGACCCTGTCACAGCGTTTACCTTGCTGGCTTGCTCAAATCCACCTCATCTTCAAGAAACTTGACTTGTAAACAAGGTACATTCAAATACAGACAATTTGTCTAAGCCTTGTTTTCCAAGATGTAAAGCCTCAAGTATTCATAATACCATGCAAAACAGCCAGGAAACCAGAAAACTGCTAGCTCCTCTCAGACTCATCACAGAGCTTTCACACGCCTGGATGAGAGGCAAGCACACACACACACACACACACACACACACACACACACACACACACACACACACACACTTATTCACAATCATGACATAAGCACACTAACATGGCAACTTCCAATATTTAGTTCTGTTAACAAACACACATTTGTTAAACAAATAGATTCAGCATCATGTGGTTTGACTGAGAAACTTAGGAGCTTGTGCTGTAAGAACTGAAGAGGAACATGACTGTGTGTGTGTGTGTAGAGTGTGTAGAGTGTGTGTATAGAGAGAGTCTGTGGGGGGGGGGGGGGGGGGGGGGCCGTTT